>SRSE01000884.1:792500-1474368 GCA_005024645.1 Planiliza haematocheilus
ATTTCTGGTTTCTAAGTTTTATTTAATACGATTGAAACGACCAAAACAGATGCTGATCATTAATCTGACTCTAAACACAACCAGACAAATCACTGGGCTCATATTCAGAGAAAGCCTCTTGAGTTTTATAAATGTAATATACAGCTTGGCCCCTAGAGGGCGGTACACTCATACAGGTGACAACAAGAGGATTTTTTTTTATTAGTGATCGTCCTCTGGAGGAACTTTGCATCATTCGCGGGAGGAAACACGTTTTTTTTTTTTTTCTCTTTGGCTTTGATTGGACGCCAGTGCGAACGGAAACATGATTCACACAGCGGCGCCTGCAGGAGGGTTGATGCAAGAGACGAGAAAAGAGAAGCAAACTGTTTTTAGGGTTGGATGGATGGAGAAGTTAGAGAAACCCAGCGGGAGACGCAGAGGACAGAAGGGGGTTTAAGGAGGCCTCTGTGTTGGTTCAGAGAGCCGGCCCGTATCGGCCTGCAGGAATGTGTGAACTGCAGCAACAACACAGCACAGTTAATCCACACTGTCACCCCCGTCCTTCCCTCCGTCCTCCCACTCCCACCCGCCCACAAACACAGGGTGCGGGCTGATGAAAGCGTAACAGGTGGTAAAATAAAGGAGAGACAAAAGAGCAGAGGGCAAACGGGACAGCGTATGGAGCGTTACGTCACGTTCTGCAGCCAAGCTCTGATCAAAACCTGCGTGATAGAGATATAAATGCATGGGCAGTGCTGATTTTAAACGTTTAAAGAGAACGCTTACATCTCTGTTAACCCGTGCAGCCACGGGTTAATATTTCACTTGAGTCAATAAAGTGTCAGAACATGCAGTAATGTTTGAGAAATTAAAAGTGTAAAATGCAAGTCTGGAGTTAATAATTCCACTTTTGCAGATCATTTACAAACACAGTCCTTGAACTCGACACCGAGAAGAAACCGTTGCTTTGACTTGATCTTTTGCAAGACAGACAAAACACAAACCCAGCCATAAATAATCTGATAAAAAAAAAAAACTAAAATAAAACATTGCTGGTGCTATTTTAGGACACGGGCCAAGCCTTTGTGTCATTACAGGAGAAGGAGGAGGAGGAGGAGGAGGAGGTACGAGTTTATTACGCTGCTGAATTAAGATCACAACATTCCCCCATGCTTCAGAAGTCTGCTCATCAGATCAGGATGTGGTCAGAAAGATCAACCTGGATCTGTGAAACACACTAAAGTCTTATTCACACGGGACTAGTTTTACCTGAGGACGTCATGTGATTCAGAAACGATCCTTCTACGTTTGTGTTTCATGTGGCGCGTTCGCACGAGATAAACAAACTGTGTTTTACTCTAATTTACTACATATATTTATGTCTCTGTTACTTTCCGCTTCATTCCACTGCACGTCGGAGGGTGTTTTACACTTTTTGACAGCTTTAATTCCTTTGCAAATTCTAACTGATAATGAACAAAATATATATTTACATATTTTATATTGATCCCGGGAAAGAAATAATACAAAACAACCTTCCTCCCACTGTCCAGACTTTGATTTACAACATATCCTTCATAAGAGAGCCAGAAATAAAAAGCTGCAAATCAAACAAAGGTCTTGAAAAAGTAAAAACATGCCAATTCGCACTATATTAGTATTATAACAGGACCTCTGTGTTATGTGAAATAGGGTAGGTCATTACGGACATGCACCGATTCGCACAGGATTAAAATCACAGACGACCTCCGCTACGATTACCAGATGTCCCCAGGTAAAACTAGTCCCGTGCGAACGGGGCTTTAAATAATCAAGGTTACGCATTCAACCCGTTTGTTTTGTCAAGTTACTAGTCGCTGATCATTTGACAATAACAACACGAATGCCTCCGAGAAGACAGATGAGGAGTCCAGTGGGTCCTTGCAGCAAAGATTCATCAAGTGTGTGGAAATACTTCACTAACGATGAAGCCCATGCTACTGTGACATGTCAGTCCTGAAATACAACAAACGTACTACAGTAATGCATCTAAAAGGCTAATGCTAACGCTAACGCTAACAGATGAATGGTCCAAAGGTCCAGCAGACAGTTCACAACTTCACCAAACGTCTTCATGTTTAAAAAGAGATGGAGGTTGAACATCAACTATTTGATAAAGTTACACACGGAGAAGACTTGAAATGCTATTGACGGTGCTGCATGTTTTTATACAGGCTATACATATCTGCGGCTCACAGTATGTAGCACATGAGCTGTCTGTTCTCAGCAGATGTATTCAGGTCAAGAATATAGATTTCATTTTTTAGTAGCGACACCTCTGACCACCATGACTCAAGTGAAAATATAAAGTCTGTGGGAGGCATTAAGGAGTGAAATGATGAGATGGTGCGTAAATGAGAACATGTTTTAGATGCTTGGGATGTTTTTCCACAGGTCATGTATGTTTCTGTTCAAGTTAAATTTAATTCCTTTCATTACTACCTCGGCACTAAGTGTGATAAGATATTTATTCTCAGTTGACTTTGCATGAATCCCTTTCCTCAAATGTTATGTTCCAAATTCGTCCAGTTACACCGTTTAGCCACAGGCCTCTACCACCAGTTGGTGAGTAATCAGAGGTCAAATGCCAAGGGTACCGGCTGCTGGAAGAGGAGCAGACGGTCAAACCGTATATGTCTGCTCTTCTTTACTGGCGAGCCAGAAAGAGCAAACCAACGGCGCTCTACTCTACTGTTGCACCACAAATACATGAGGTTTACAGCAGAGTGCCTTCTTTGACCCTTAATGCAAAGATTAAACCCGCTTGTCTACGTCTCCAAGTTTACGCAACATATCGGTGGACTTGCTAAACTCGCACAAGCACAGTGAAGGCCGAATCGACCGTGGTTGGTGTTTAATTTAAAGAGAGGCACATGGGAGGGAGTGGAGAAAGAATAGAAACAGGAGGGAGGTGGAGGGCAGCAGCAGTGGGAGAGGTGTAAAGCCTGCCGGTGCTTTGGTCGGACCCGTTTTCCCAGAGCCGACGCCGACATCCAACACTTTACATACACACCGTGAATCGTCCCGCTACAAGGGCGCCCATCTAAAGGCGGGACTATTTTAGACGGCAAGTGAACAGTCGGTTCTTGGAGTTGATGTGCAAGCGAGAAAAACGTACGAGTGTAAAGAGCTGTTATGATGGCTAGACGACTGGGTCAGATAGTCTCTAATATGAATGGCATGCAGTGCCTAAGAAAAGAAACACAAGGTAGGGCATCTGAGTGTGGTGACTGCAAGTTTTATTTAGGTTGTAAATGTTGTGCAACCAAAAAAACACAAAAAGAAATGATGATATGTATTTAAAAGTTGGTAAAGGTTGGCCTGTTGGTTATTGTTTTTTAGTGACAAAACTTTTCTTGGCACGACTCCTAATCTTCTCTTCTAATCTTGAAATTGGGAAAATACAGTCTCCGCTCTACGGATATACTTTAAGTTGTGGCTCCTAACGTATGAACTGAAAGACAGCTTTTAGGTTTTCTGCATGGAACAACTCAGAACTGGACGAGTTTTAAAAAAGATGGTGAAATCTGAGACCTGTTTGTCTGCATGTACAAGTTTTACCCGAGCATTTCTACGACATGTCAGTTCTATGTTGTGTTTTCATGTTAACTCTTGTTGAAACAGTTAGACCTAGGGTTAGGGTTAGGTCTTAGGGTTAGGTTAGGTCTTAGGGTTAGGGTTTTGTCGCCACTCTTTGCCAGGGCTCCTGTTCAAAAGCGATGCTTGCTCTCAATAAGACAGACCTGGTTAGCTTTAAGTTCATTGGGAGTGTGGGTGTTTTCACTAGGACATGTGCGGGAGCCGAGCTGTAGGTGGGTCTTGGCCAAAGTTCAAGTTAGTGAGTCATGACTCATCGACAACGTGAGCGAGGAACTCGGTGTCCCCGACGAAGAGATTGTCCATCAAACCGGCGAGTCACTGATGTATGGCCGTCCTGAAAGACGGGGCAGCTTGTTACTGTGTTGAAATGAGACTCGAACGTCAGCAGAATAACTTGTTATGGACCATAGAGGAGAAATGACAGCTCAAAGTCTGGAGAAAGTTTATGTCAGTCTTTTAAATTTTGACCATTGTTTCTGTCGGTAAAGATAACATAATGTAAACTAAGGGTTTCTTTTAAATCTGTGTAATCCTGTTCTAATTTTTAGTGATTAAATTAAATGAGTACGTATAGACTATAATCTTATTACTATCAAATAAATAAATAAATGGTTGCATGAAATATCTGGAGTCATGTCAGATTTTCATATCACTTTAAAGTAGTTTTGAGTAGGGCTGGATCTCGCTACCGATTTTGTGAGTAAATTTGTCTTCTGTTCTTAATCTCAAGGTCCTGATTTGGTAACAGATTTAAAAGAAAAATAGTTTCGGGGATTTGTGCTTTGTAAGGATAAAATGCTGCCACACATCAGTGCAGCTTCTGTCGTGTTGTGGATCTTCATCACATGTGGATTCAGTTCGTTGGCGAGAGGTCAATCCAAGGTTTTAATCAAAACTACTGCGGTTTCTTTAAAAAAACCTAACCTCATTTATTTGTAGAGCCAATACAATACAACTGGTGATCCAAGTCTCGATCCATGGGATTCATAAAGGCTCTTCTTATATTATATCCATACTACTGGATTAAGTCCAGTAAATCTTTCTGTCAAAGTTAATGTTGTGTGGGGAGGGTAGCACATACATCGGCTCCATCATAAACTTCCTAACCCTCGCTGACGTCACCAGGAAACCTTTCTTTTAAAATTCAGCGTTTAATGATCTCCTGCTACCACCTCGCCAAACATCCACATTGCATAATTCATAACTGTCACTGTCTGACAGACTAAAGTTCTTGTTTAGTCACATGACTTTACGTCTTTGGGCACTTTGATGACGGCCAACAAAGAGGAAGAAGACGTTTTGGCAAACCAAGGATGCGGGTTTAGTTTATGGAAGACGTAAAACAAATTAAAACTACAAAAAGGTCGTGCTTGGCTGAAACCTGATCTGATCGTTTCAAAAAATGCTTTGATTGCGACATCCCTAGTTACAGTATTAGCAGTTGCTCAGTCTGCTGATGAGTAATAAGCCGTTACTACACCGCTAGAAGGGAAAAGAATAAAGGTCAATGGAGTTCACAGTAAAGATCACCAGTCTTTTGCTTTTAATGTTATGGAAAAGCAGCCTTTAAGTGTGAGCTATGAAAACAGTGAAGGCCTTAATGTAATGAAACAGGTAAATACAAGAGGACGGACTATAAAACAGACTGAGGAAACAAACAAGTATGAATCATGATGAACCCCTGCAGAGCTCTGAGGATTTACAGTCACAGGTTTGTTAATAACTTATAACAAGGTATGTAGGGGGGGCCTCCTTGAACACACACACACACCTCATAGCTGTGTGTGTGTGTGTGTGTGTGTGTGAGGGAGATTCTGGTCATGTGTTTGTGTGCGTGTGGTTGCGTGAGTGTGACTTTTTTTATTTCACCAGCCTCTAACGTTTTAGTGGTTTGTGACCATGTGTTTGTCATACAAAGAGCTGCTGATGTCAAACTGAACAATCGTGTTTGCAGAGTCACTGAGTCATTAAGTCGTGAAACACACACACACACACACACACACACACACACACACGTTCCTTCAGTGGCGTGTAACAGCGTGAGTCATCGCCGGTGTACAATAGGCTAAAACCCGACAACACGCTCAAGTGGCAGACGCACAAAGACACTGGAAATGCCTCCTTTTAATGCTCCAGGAGTGTTTTCATATTCGCACAGGACATTTTTCCAGCTCGTGTTCACAACAGGAAGACCTGCTCCCTAATGATGCTCTGATGTCATTATCCTGGTATGCAGAGAATCCACAGCAACAATGTTTATATGAAAAAACCAAGGCAGAGCGTTTTGTCTTGACAGCACAGACAATAAAGTCGTTATTATTCGGATCCACTGCACTAAACACTGACAGGAGAAGTAAATTGACCATCTGGTGACAGTTCAGTGTTCTGCTGGGAAGCTTCTGGACCTGGCATTCATTCATTCATTGGTGTGGATGTTCCTTAGACATGTAGCACCCACCTAGACCAGACCAGGCACCCCCACCCCATAGCAATGGTTTCAAGTAAGAAGTAACATGACCTGATATTTGTGTCTGTGGAGGTTCTCAATCATCCAGGTCATGGTCAATCCAAAACCATTTAAGAAAAGCAACTGCACTTGTAGAGTTTCATGAAGACGTTTCATCCAAGTAGCTTCCTCAGTTCTGAAGGACTGGCACGATACAGTCGTACCCTTCATACAATGCAGGTAACTATCTGGTCATTAACAGACACTAGTCACACTTAGAGTTGTCACAATACCAAAATGAGTAACCACGATGCAATACCAGACAAAGTATCACGGTTCTGGGTATTATCGTGATATTGTGCCTTTTTTATTATTATTATTTTTATGAACTGCAATGTATTCGTCTTGTTTAAAGCCAAAACAATTCCAAATGTGACTTTTGGAATTGTTTTTCTTGAGCAAAATTAGTGGTGCCACTGACGATGACGCTGCGGCAGACACGCCGCTCGGGCCCAGTGTGTGGAAACAGTCTATCAAATCCGCGGACGTCACTAGTAACAGCTAAACAACAAATCATTCAGCAGCTGTGTAGTTTGGTTGCAGTAGTTGCCATTTGGGTTTGTTTACACGGGCGTAGCATGCATTGAGAACCCGGGAGGAGAGTAGAGGCGGCCGCTATGTAGCAGAAACTGGCACCGGTAGTATAGTAATCCATGGTAGTACCGTCGTGTAGATTTTCTAGTATAGTAGGAACCGTTACGATTTGGCACTGCGGGGTACCGTGGGTACCGTGGGATTTGTGCAACTCTTTCTGATGGGTACCACCCACAGATGTTCCTATTTCAACCCCACCTCTTCCACCAGTCGTTTAGAACTGAGGAAGCTACATGGAAGAAATTCTACAAATCCAGTTGCCTTTCTTTAACAGCAACTCCTCATTTGTTAGCACTTGGGGCTTCATCAGCTACTACAAGCTTCCTGATGGAAGCGGTAGAATTGTATTATGGGTAATGTAGGCACAAGCCTGTGACATAGAGGAAAACTATCCAAAAAAATGCTAAAGAACGGCAACTGGACTTTGACGAAGACGTTTCGCTTCTGGAGAGAATTAAAGAAGCTACTTGGATGAGTGGATGACCTGCAAACACCATGATTTGGTCACATTTGAAAGAAATATGCTTTCTTTGGAAGATGAGGCAGAGCAGAGCATCCAAGAAGTGACATGGATGAATCATCTCCAAGAAAGTCTACAAGTCCAGTTGCCTTCCTTTAACGTTCTCTGGATATACCATGACATGGATGACCGAGAACCTTTCACAGGCGTGGAGGAAACATGCATATGATCTTTTTTGTTCATTCGTTCACATTTGCTGTACATGTCTGTTTATATTTTTACCCTAATGTTTACGTCTATATCTGATGTGTGTCGGGACTCATGGGAAACGCAAAAACCTCAGATCCAGATAATTCAGCGTCCTCGTTCCACTCCTTTTATAGTGCCTATGTGTTTGCATCTTTGTGTGTGTATTCCTGGTAGTGATCATCGCTGTGGGCAGACAGGCTGTTTGTTTATCACCAGAGTGATTCATGTGTCCATAAAGATGCTCTGTGATTCTCACAAAACAGTCGCTCTGCACAGTGGGTTCACATGGTTCCTTCAGCTTCTGGAGATTTTTATGTAGAGAAATGTTTTTTTTCATAAACAGGGAAAGGACTGGGTGGAAGGATGTTCACTTCAGACGTATAAACCTTTACCTTTGTTTGTATTTGTGCACTGGTTTGTGTCAGTTGTATGTTGTTTCATGTTGAGACTATAGATTCTGTAACTCAAATGTACAAATTGAAGGTGGAGAACGTGCTGTAAATTTCTCCAGGTCATAGTTGGTTTAACTTTATCGTCTCCAAGTTTGAGTCTGAACCGGGTGTCCTGTGGTGTCTGGCAACATTATTAGTGGGGGACCTTTGGGTCCTATGGGTTGAGGGGAGGGGCCTCTGTGGATCATCCCACAGATACTTGATCAGTTTGGGATCTAGTGAATTTGGAGGCCAGGTCAACACCTTGTGCTGTTCTTCCTAAAGTGTTTTTGTGGCTGCATCCTGCTGGGGATGGCTGCTGCCATCAAGGAGTGTCATTGCTATGGGGTGGGGGTGTCTGGTCTGGTCTAGGTGGGTGCTACATGTCTAAGTAACATCCACACCAATGAATGAATGAATGCCAGGTCCAGAAGTTTCCCAGCAGAACACTGAACTATCATAAGAATGTCAACGTTATTTACTTCTCCTGTCAGTGGTCATAATGTTGTGGCTGATTTAAATAGAATATAAACACATTTAGTGAAATAGGAATTTCAAGAAGTTAGGTGCAAAAAGATCTCAAACCTTCACCATTAAAGTAACTAGCCGTGAACTGTGAACTTAAATTGTACAGAAACATGAATTCGTGGTACATCATGCCTTCTCCTCCACGTGAGCTTTCATCGGGCGTGCACAAAGCCGATAAGAATCCTTCCATCCAAACCAACACTAATACCAGCCCATTAAACGGACTGCTTGAATCAATAAGCATCTTCCTCGTCTCGTCCCTCTCTCAGTTCAAGCTCTGCCTCTTTTTCCACCAAATAAAGCGTAATTCAAAGGGGACAGAATCACTGTGTTTACAAATCCAACGTAATAATCTAACTTTAAATTTTCCACGAGCTGTCACACAAGAGGCATCTCCCGAGACTCTTAAATGAATAATTCATTGCGTCATCTGCAGAGTAATTGCCAAGATAAAATATTTACCAGGACAGGAGCTAATGAAAATAGCACTTGAAGTCAAAGGCCGTGTCTACGTGGAAAAGAACCAAACAAGAAACCGGATCTTATGTCATTAAACCGATTTAGATTGTGACTTTGAGTAAAGGAAGAAGACATCATCTACTACTTTTAGATTTGTTACTATACAAAGTCATTCTCAGCCTCCAGAGTTTCCATCTCTCTAGAAAGCGAAGGCATGCTGACACTGACATTGAATGCCACTCTCTCTCTGTAAAAAGGTTTCCAGTGGATTATTCCACGTGTGGGGTCCATGGCAGCCTCCACATCCGGCCTCCCACCAGGAAAATCTCACCAGGAGAGCGGCGGAGAGCAAGCTGAAATAGATTTCTGGATTACTGAGAACGGCTAATGACTGTTTGGGGACAATGATGTAACCGGCGTGTGGGAAATGAACGTGTGTGAAAAGAGCGAGACAATGAAGCGTCGTTTTCCCACCCACTGGGACTCGAGCGCATCGTCAACGCGGACCCACGGAGGACCGGGCAAAAAAATTAAATAAAAAAAGGAGCGCTGGTGATTTGTTTTTAAAGTGTTTGTAGGGCGTGAACGTGCACAGGGAGGAAGAGATTCTCAAGCTGAAGTGAGAGTGTGTGTGTGTCGGTGTGCGCATCGACAGCAGGCCAGGATGTAATCAGTGCAGACGACCAGAAGCGCGGCCGCTCCCACATCACTGCCACTCATTATTTAATAAATTTAATTACATTTGAGCAATAATAGAGGAATATATTCCCATTATATTACGTTTACTTTGATATTTTTGGGTCAAAAAAGTTCAAATAGACGTCAGTAAGCTAAACAAAAGCTTTGCAAGTTAACTGATTAATTAAAAATGCTTTTTATTGTATGATGTGATAGTTTACCTGCAAATCTTAAAGGGGAACTTCTGTTTTTTTTTGTTTTTTTTTACCACCTTGACCTAATTTCTGTCATAAAATATGATTGTTTACTCACCCATATAACTTCGGTGTCATTTGGAGTTGTTCGGACGACATTTACATCCATATATGTCCATATAATGGAAGTGAATGGGGCACCGAAACACAGCCTCTAAATAACACATTATCTGCACGAAATTTGTTCATTTCACCAATATTTTGTTATGATACGCTAGTGCTATTCCCCATTGAGTCTGGAGTTACCCGTTATCTGTTCACAGCGCACCAGTTTGTTGTTCTTTAGCCAGCTGTTCCTCACTCTGCCTCCTCATCCTCCTTTCAACGAGCTCTTCATCCATATACTCTGGCGCAAAACAGTAACGGCGTCCATCACAAACAAAGTCGTCGTCCATAACCTCAGAATCGGAAAAATATTCAGCCATGTTGCAAGAAAAATAGCAAATTACAGGTAAACAAGCTATGCTGGGTGCATGCGGCGCTCAGAGATGACATCATCCAGGTCAATCTGCAGACCCCAGATGATGATAACAGGTAACTCTGGACTCAACGGGGAAAAGCACTAGTGTATCATAACAAAATATTGGTGAAATGAACGAGTTTCGCGGCAGATAATGTGTTATTTAGAGGCTATGTTTCGGTGCCCCATTCACTCCCACTATATGGATATATACGCAGATCTAAATATCGTCCGAACGACTCCAAATGACACCAAAGTTATATGGATGAGTAAACAATCATATTTTATGACAGAAATGAGGTCATGGTTGTAAAAAAAAAAATACATGGCCGTTCCCCTTTAAGGTATGCAGGTCACTAGGGTGGGTTTCGGTGCCCCATTCACTCCCACTATATGGATATACATGGCTCTCAATATTGTCTGAACGAATTAACCACTTTAAATCTCAGCAAATCTGTGATGTTATGATATAGGTCACAGGTTGATGGAGGTAAACATGGATGATAAATGGTCTGATGGTCTCTTCTAATCAAGCAGTGTCATTGCTATGGGGTGGGGGTGCCTGGTCTGGTCTAGGTGGGTGCTACATGTCTAAGTAACATCCACACCAATGAATAAATGCCAGGTCCAGAAGTTTCCCAGCAGAACAATGAACTGTCACAAGATGGTCAATGTTATTCACTTCTACTGTAGGTGGTCATAATGTTATGACTGATCGTGTATTTCTGCTGTAAGTTAAATATCAGGACTTTAAGAGGAATGGTTCCTTATTTATTAATGGAAACGTTGAGCTTTAAGAGACTTCAGCCTTAGACGGGTTTCACCGTTACATCTTATCTAATAGCTCACAGAGCATCGTGTCCAGAGTTGATCAAAGATAATTCCTTTAGGGAGGGATGTATTTCAGGAGGAGCCTCGTGGCCTTGCAGCCAAAAATAGACGGAGAAGTGGACAAATATAACCCAGCACTTACTGGGAATTTAGAGTCTGGTTATTTAGATGATATCCGCCTGTTTTGTGGAATTTGTGGGAGTATGTCGTCAGAAAGAGAAGGCTTCTACTCAGTGCCTTCAAAATGCCAGGAGAAAGACGGGGTAGATGGGTTAGATTTATCTAATCAACACGCAGACATACGTCAAGAACAAGTCTTGACTAAAACATGATAGCATCACCAAATCCTGAACAATGTTTAGCCTGTATAGAAACCACAAGGCTTTACAACAAATTACAACTACAACTGTTTTCAACACAGACTGTATATAAAAATGGACAAAGCGCCCACTTCCTCTCATCGGCCAAATTGGCACTATTTTTCCGGGGATATGGGCGGCGCCATCTTGGGATGGTCAGTGTCTGATCAGTAAATTAACTACCTAAAATAACAGAAACCATCCTTGAAAGTCTTTTAATTTGGCCAAGTCCCGCCCACTAACATGGAGGGGGCGGAACTTATGGCCTATACTGCAGCCAGCCACCAGGGGGAGCTCTACTTGCAAAGGAGCAGTCCCTCCATCCTGAAACTAGCATCAGTCACAAACCCAAGCCTACCTGTAGGATGAGGACGAAATAGTCGACGGGCTTGCCCCTCTGGTAGACGTAGTGGTGGGGCGAGCGTTTGTCGCTGTCGTTGAACTTGATCTCCTGGACCACGTCGGGATGGCGCAGGATTCGCAGCAGCACTTTGTCTGAGATCTGAGCCAGGCTGAACAAGCTCACCTCTGTAGGATGAGAGGGACACAAACAGTTACTGTTATATACTTATACGTATACTGGCTAATAGATGGAAAAAGCATCCCATGTCATTTTCTGCATATTTTAATTTTCATTCTCTACACATACTAATTCAACAGATGTCTCGTGTTTTGAGTTTGAACTAGTACCATTAAAGTTTCTAAATGTGCTGAAATGAAAATCTCCTGCAACAATTCATCAGTTAACAGACTAAAACAATAAGCAGCTGTTGATAATGGCAATAAACAGAGTGTTTCTTTGAGCGTTAACACATTATGGGGCGAGGGAACATATGTGGTAACACCCACACTCGTTTTAAATTGCGTATCGTTGCCTCTCAGTTAAATTTAGAAGCATGTGGTTTCCATCCAGCCAATCAGAGAAGATCGAGGCAACGTTTTCAGGTCAAATGCGGTCTGCAAGGTTCACCTCTGCACAAACGCTGAGCATAACTGCTTTATTATTAGGTGCCACAAAGAAGAAGAGGTCTACCGTTGTTTAATGTGATAATGTTGACAAGTGTCTGAGTCAGCACTTAATGTTCTAATGGTCTAAATACATTTGTTCACCACTTAAGGACAAGAAACAATAAGGACAAGAAACAATATATGGTTATCAAGGGTTAATCTCTTGATTAGGGCTGAGCAGGTTCTACGTCATCGTATGAACATGTTTGTTGGACATTTCATTGGAATTTCTTAACCTTCTCATTGTCTTTCAGGTCAACTTTGACCCATCTCGAATGTTTATAAACTAGCGGTTCCCAAAATGGGGGTCGTAGGGCCGAATTGGAGGGTCACAATTCCTGCGGTACGGGTTTTAATTTCACTGATGGTAACGTGACGGGGTCGAGCAAATAATCAATGGGAGCGGACGGGATTGGGACGGAGGACGGAAGGAGTCTGAACATTTTATATATATATATATAGATGTATACAGTGGTCCCTCGTTTATCGCGGGAGTTACGTTCTAAAAATAACCCGCGATAGGTGAAATCCGCAAAGTAGTCAGCTTTATTTTTTACAATGATTACAAATGTTTTAAGGTTGAAAAATCCCTCACTACACACTTTATACACTTTTCTCAATAACTTGCAAACATACCGCACTTCAGTCACACTGCCAGTGATCAAAGATACTGTATATGTAAATTTGTCAAGCTGAACGCATTCTGTACTGTACAAGAGACACCGTACGAGGAGATTGATTGACAATGGTCTGCAGTCCCTTAGCCAATCAGGACGCAGAAAATAATGCGCTGTAAAAAAAAACAAAAAAACATGCAAAATTGCACTAAGAAAAACTGCGAAACTGCGAGGCCACGAAAGGTGAACCGTGTTATAGCGAGGGACAAGGGGTGTATGGCTGGTACAACATGCCTGTCTGGTTTTCTCTTTAGCTAAATTCCACATCCATAGCTGCTTGAAGTGACAGGAGGATTGCATGTCTAGGATATTAGCTGTTAGCCAAGGCTCTACTAACGCTCCACCTCTTGAAACATATTTGAATAAGTTAGGAGGAGTCAGGCCTCGATGACGAAGGCTGGAGTCACCGTAAACCTCTCTTCAGGAAACCTATCATGCATTCCAAGCTTTGGTTTTGATTTAAATCTAAAATCTAACCTGAATTCTTTGAATGTACAAAACTACTTATGACTAGATTAATTCATACTGAAAATAATGATGATTGCTTTTAACAAAGACAGCACCAGACGTTGCTAAATGTGTACGTTCACCGCTTTAAAAAGAAAATAGAGAAATGAGTTTGCACGGATTTCTCAACAGACAAAAGACGTGCTGTTGCAATTCGAGCTCAACCGCAAGAGCTTTGGTCCCCACCCAAACTGGAACAAAGAAGCGGTGAACCCTGCAAACAAAGCCCTGTGCAAGGCAAAGTGAGAGGTGAGGCATAAATGACCAATGTTGGAATTCATCATCTAAAAGTCAAACAGACTCTTTCATTCTTGTTTACATGCTCAGGTCGACAGGTCCACCTGCGTCTTTGCTCTGGTGTTTTTAGCAGCTTTCTACATCTAAAGCAGATATATAGTTGTGTGTATGTTCAGCAGGAACCTGGTTTGTGAACGCTTCAGCACAGGGAAGAAAAAAAAACTCAACAAACTGGTAGAGCTTGCCGCCTGCACTGAAGCATCGCGCTTGTTTCCCCTGCAAAAAATCTGCGATATTGCACGACAAATACGAGTAAGAAGAGACATCGCACTCCCTCAGAAGAGCTGGGAACGCTCATTAACGTGAGCGGGAACAAATAAACGGTGACACGAGATTAGATTTGAACCCCCTAGGAAGATGAAATATGACATCACGTCTGCAGAGGCACAAGACACAAGCCAGAGTGCGCGTGAGGGGAGAAAGTGCTACGTCGTGCTAGCACCGGCTAGCTCCGTTTAGCTCAGCTGGCACACGCTAAACAGAGGGATTGCGACACGTTCTCAAGTGTTTTGTAGCGGTGCTGGTATCACCTCCAGCTGCCTAGAGGCTGAGGCAGAGAGGCGCACACACACAGACACACACACTGCTTGGGTGTTAAGTAGATCTTCCAAGTAAACAAATCCATTTAGTCATCCTCCCTGCACATGTGGACCTGTCCCGTGTTACAGTATCTGTCACTTCCTGACATCCTACAAGTAAACATGTTGCAGCTGCGTAACGAAGACATGTGGGTGAACGTGCACTCAGCTGATCCTTTAGACATAAGATAGCGGTGATATGCAAAACGTTGACGAGAAACTAGGTCAACTGGTCACCGCTGAGCCACGACACTTTAAGCATCGCGCCGATTAGTCTCTGATCATGTGACAAAAACAATATGGACGCCTCCGAGGACAAAGGTGAGGAGCAAACTAGCAGCGGTTCATCAAGTGTGGATGAAACCCATAGTAGTGTGACATGTCAGTGCTGAAACACAACTAAAGTACTACTGCAATGCATCTGAAAAGGCTAACGCTAACGCTAGCAAGTCCCTGCACATTTGATAAAGTTAATCGACATTTAGCTGCAGGAAACCGAGGAGGCTTCAGAGAATAGTGCATTTCTTTAAACACTACTCCATCTAACAACACACTGTGGAGTACTATTAAATGCTACTAATGGTGCTGAGGTGCATGTTTTTATACAGGCTATACATACCTGCAGCTCACAGTATGTAGCACATGAGCTGTCTGTTCTCAGCGTATGAATTCAGGTCAAGAATATAGATTTCATTACTTTCTACTACTTGACTTTCACTGCATAATAGCCAACTTTGTCCAAACTCTTGCAGCCCCTATAAGCGACTCTGTGTGCATGCTTTCATTGGTCCATTCCTCACCTGTAGCCAGGAAGCGATGGGCGGCCAGCAGCAGCTGAGGAGAGATCTTCACCTTGGATTCACTCTCGTGTTTGAAGGCCGAGAAGTCTCTCTTATTCTTATTGGGCGCCACCTTTTTCCTGGTGCGGTTATCAGCTGAGAAGCAGACAAGCTCATTCATTATTAAATTTCAGGCTCGGATCAAACGTCAAAAGCTTGAAGCAGTTAAAAGAACGAGGTCAGAGCGACTTTATTGGTTTTATTAATCACTAAACACCTGGAGAGTCCGTTTATGTTAGTATGAAAGACAGAGCAAAAATAACAACAGTTAAATAACTATTACTAACATGAAATAACCTTATCTTCACAGGGTGGTTTAGTCAAATAATAAAACGTGAAACTTACTGTAAAGGTCCGATTCGTCCAGAATTTCACATTTAATAATCTCCTCGATGACGTCTTCGAGCGTTACCAGCCCCAGCACCTCGTAGAAAGGATCTCCCTCCCCCTCGTTGTTCACCTTCTGGACAATCGCCAGGTGGGATTTTCCTACATGGGACAAAGAGAATAATTGGTTATAGACTGATGAGTCCATCTGGAGCTGCAGCGTTTTTCTTTCTTGGGTCGTTTAATTTTTCTTTTGGTGCAAATTGTTGAGCACAACAGCTTTGACGCAGCACTGGATTATTCTGGATCAACGTTTAAAAGATCTCAATTTGTAAAATATCTAAATATAACCATTTATAATGACATAAGTTGTGACCAGTGTTTGGAATAATGTCGTTTAAAAGAACAGCATTAGGTAACGACGTTATTTTTTTAGTAACGGGATAATCTAACTAATTCGTTACAACGCCGTTAACGTTACTGGACGTTAAATGCGTTGCATTACTATGCATTGATTGAATAAACTGTGTAATCCGGACCACTAGTGAGGAGGTGGGTTAATAACAAGGTAAGCGATTGTGATTGGCTGAGGCAAAGTCATGTTTCACGGTAGCCAATCAGAGCCAATCAGGAGCAATCAGATGAAAAGTTCTTCCATTTCTAAAAAGCATTTTAGGCCTCGTCCACACGTACCAAAACCATCTTCCCCCTCCGTTTTCCCTGCCATCGTTTCAAGAATATCTGCGTCCACACGGATCCGTCTCAAAACGCTACTTCATATTCCAGGCCTATAGGTGGCGCTGTTTCAGTTTCAGAAATTCACCAAAAATGGAGAGGAAGAGGTGGAGCATGCGCATAAAGCTTGAGCGCTGTTTACAAATCGGCTTTAGAAGAAACCAAACTCAAGGAGAAATGATATTTAGCCCTAGTAACCATAATAGGCTCAATATCTTCTCCAGCAGGAACACGAGCATGTAGTCCACCATTGTTGTTGATGTTGTTATGGGACGTCTCAAAAACTCAGGAGCTGCGTTTTTGAATTTTTTCACCCTGGAACCAGGTTTCAGAAAAGTGCGTTTTAGTTCAATGTGTTTACAGGATTCATGTGGACGATCGGGCAAAACGATCTGCGTTTAAACCAAAAATCGTCTCCGTGTGGACGGGGCCTTAGTTTACAGCACATATTTATTTTATTTATATTTGCACAGCACTTGTAGGTCAGCTGATTGCACGTCCTACCACTTCCAAATCAGATCTTTAAAAATTTTATTCTCTTTTATCTGATTGCAAAATATCTCTGTTTACCTTCTGTTTGTCATTTGCTTCTTCTTGTGTGATATATTTGTGCGTTTGGGTTTAAACACTCCGACACAGAAACCTGTCAGGGTCCCCGGATTATGACAAACCCTCGTGTCACAACGGATTCCTATCTGATAAGAGCTCTGTGCTAACATTAACCCATCTGCCCCTCCTCTGTCTGCACCACAAATAGCCTGTTAATGTGTACAAGTCATTACAGTTGGGGTTGGGTCTGGACTTTGGCCTCGATTATTACTGTACAACACATGAACACACACACACACACACACACACACATGTATATACCGTCTCTATGAATGACAAAGTCCTTTCAAAGCGCAGAAAGGCGCTGACCGGCTGCAGCTCCGCGACCAGACAAACCGGTCCCGGCATCGCTCTGAATTATTAACGACACAGAGAGCAGAGCATCAGGAGACATCGGGGAGTCTGGTCTCCCGAGTGGATAATTTCATCGGCTCTACCCGTCCACACACGCTCACACGAGCAAAGCAAAGCACGCCACTGTATCTCTCACATAGACGCCATTAAGCGATTATGCGCACACATCAACACCGTTCGATTCCTAAATATAGACAAAAGAGCTGCTGTCGCTGTCAGTCAATCAACATCTGTGCCATTCATTCCCAATTCTCTGACGAGAGGAGGCAGAGCGAGCGGGAAATCACAAAGG
Organism: Planiliza haematocheilus; assembly: GCA_005024645.1. Classification (NCBI taxonomy): domain Eukaryota; kingdom Metazoa; phylum Chordata; class Actinopteri; order Mugiliformes; family Mugilidae; genus Planiliza; species Planiliza haematocheilus. Next base: position 810,154 of record SRSE01000884.1, read on the forward strand.
TCCATCAGCTGTTTCCAAAATAAAAGCAGCAGATCAATGGGATCCGCAAAGAGCTCACGTGACCAGCAATTAAGCCAAGGCTGCAAGTGTTTCGGTTTTGTTTTTTTGTCTTTGTGCGAGTGTCCTTGACGTCTGCGTGCATGTCCTGGCAAAGCGGGCGTCGCTGACACAAACACTCTCGGCACATTCTCAGCTTTGACCTTGCTTGGGTTTTACTACACGAATAGACTGGAGAGACTTTGAGGAATCTGTTTCCCCACTAGGGCCGGCAGCACAGTGGGACTGTGTGATGTGTCAACATGAGAGGTCAGGGAGGGCCGATGATGGATGTTTAGTTTGGACGAGAGCTGGACATTCGCTTCTGAATGTACCAACAACCACAGTGTCACATTGTCGACCTTTTCATGTCTTTGACGAAGCGACGGAGGCTGTAAGACCCCGTTCAGATAGTCCTGAAATACAACAAAACTGCATCGCATCTGGAAAGGCTAATGCTAATGCTAGAAGAGGAACGGTCAAAATCCTCTGGACCATTGACATATATACATAGACGCCGCATCGACTGTGGAGGGACGTGCCTAAAGCGCCGCCATCTTGGTTCAGGGCTAGCAGAGGCAGTGGTGTATGAACCTACGAAGGAAAGAGGTACTCCTCAATCTCAAAGTAGAATTATTTGCTGAATTCTGGACCGATTTCCAAACGTATTGATCTGTTAAAAACGTCACACATGTAGCTTTGATAAAAATATGGTTTTACTACCCAAATACAAATTCTACTTAATGTTATCAGCAGACTAGCTTCTGACAGAGGATTGTAAAGAAAAGATGCCGGACTTCAACTGAGAGATTTATGATGACTTTTATTGTGTAGAAACACCATTCCTCCATAGATGTAATGCACTGTAGGAGCCAGTGGCCCTGTTCCAAGATGGCCGCCCTGTAGGCACGCCGCTCCAGTAAATATGCTCTGGACAGCAGTCAGTTAACAACTTCACCAAACGGCCTTTAGCTTCAGAGAAATACCCGCTACAGTATCACGTCTAACAACACGCTGTAGAATACTATTAAATGCTACTGATGGTGCTGATGTGCTGCATGTTTTTATACAGGCTATACAGCAGTGTTGTGGGTAACGCGTTAGGACTTCTTGGTGCATTTAAAGGAGGCTGTGTGTCGCTGAGTTGCAGCATGTGTTGCAAACGGCTTTTAATTTTGAAACGCATGAGTTTTATTTATAGGTAACGCTTTTAATTGATGGTAACGCAGTAACCTAACTAACTAATTTCCACTCGTTCTAAAAATAACCCGCGATAGGCGAAATCCGCAAAGTCGTCATCTTTATTTTTTTTACAATGATTATAAACGTTTTAAGGTTGAAAAACCCCTCATTACACACTTTATACACTTTTCTGAATAACTTGCAAACATACCTCACTTCAGTCACAGCGATCAAAGATACTGGATATGTTAATTTGGCAAGCTGAACACATTCTGTACTGTACAAGAGACACCGTACGAGGAGATTGATTGACAATGGTCTACAGTCCCTTAGCCAATCAGGACGCAGAAAATAATGCGCTGTAAAAAACAAAAAAAAAACAAAAAAACCATGGAAAACTGCATTAAAACAATCCGCGAAACTGCGAGGCTGCGAAAGGTGAACCACGTTACAGTGAGGGACGACTGTATAGCCAACACTGCTGATGGTGCTGCATGTTTTTATACAGGCTATACACAGTATGTAGCACATGAGCCTGTTTGTTCTCAGCAAACGTATTCATGTCAAGAATGTAGACTTCATTAGTTTCTACTGTGGTTTTATCAGTGACGTCATCAGAGACTAGTCGGCTTTTATCACCAAACAGTTTGAGAGATCTGATCTCTGACCACAAGTGTCCACATTCCTCTTATAGCGTGAGTCACAGTAAAGACCGGCCTACTCAACTTTACCCAATGAATAAACACGCAACCCGCGATTACAAATGATCTCCTAAAAAGGAAAAAACAAGTGTCGTCTGTTCATTAATAATTTCAGCCTTTTAAAATGACTTAATAAATACAAATGGAAGTATTTAATATGACTCTCTGTGTGTAATTATGTCGTTAAATAACGTATTAGCATGCGGTTAAGCGTCGATGCAGTCATGTTGGTCATGTACGAGGAGCTGTAAGTATTTGACATCACATCAGGGAGGAATCACATTCTTTCACGGGACCTTTAATGCATCATTTTGACAAGACAGAAAAGTTTCGTCAGCCGCGTCCCATGGCCCGAGAAAGCCTCCAGGGGACATTCATTAGCGGATCGCTGTTCATTCCACACAAGATCACTGTAGCAACGAAAACAGAGACATCAAGTAATGGAAAAGGCACTCTGTCTATGTGTGTGTGTGTGTGTGTGTGACCTCTCCCTGTAGTGCAGAGTCAATATTTCAGAGGAAGTAGGAACCCCAGGGGACATACTTACCCCCAGTTACTGGAGAGTCACTGCACAGTCTACCGTCTCCTGCAGAGGAGACACGCTAACAAAAAGACACTCTAAACACCATCATCTAAACTTTCTGTGTCCGAGCCGTGTCACTCGAGCCCACAGCTGTTTGAAAACAAACAAAAAACAGCTGTTACTGTGCTCCTGTGTGTCTGCGCGTAGTGACCGACTTCCACGGAAGATGTGTGTTTGTAATAAAGATGGGATAACGGGGAACGGGTCGGTACGTGGGATCCAGATCTCCTCAGGCTCACACAGGCCAGAGGGCGAGTTCTGGTAAAAGTCCATCCCTCCGTCCCGTCCCTCGTGTCTTTACACCAACGCCTCCGGGCACTCCTTCACGATAACATCGCTTATTAAGTAACTTCGATTTATCTTTTCACTATTGCCGGATTATGTAATTTAATCGTTTTGCAATGTGACGGTGATTCTCCAGTTTATAAATAAACCACTACAGAGATAGCAGCATGTCACGAGGGCCGATGCAATCAGTTCGTTTGATTATTATCTCAGAAAACGTAAGTTAACCCTTCAGCAATTTGGATTAACGTAATGACCCCACGGTTCTGAAAGCTGAGGCGCTTTACAGCCACCACGGTGCCGTTACGGTAATTTCACTTGCACCGCTTCCAGAAGGTTATTACACTCTTATAACATTGCGTAATAAGAGTAATAATACTTTTACACTACTCTGCACACTTTTAATAATCTGTTTGCACAGTACTATGCTACTATCTCCTCTATTGTAAATGATGTTATAGTTCCTGTTTATAGTCTACTCACATCATACACATTTAACAAACAAATCCATCTGTATACTATCTTCATAGCACCTCATTCAATCATTAAGTATCCTGCTCAGTAACCTTTATATATGCTCTCATCTGTACACAAGTTCTGATCTGTAAATATATCATACTGTACCATACTTCATATATGCCATGAGGTGACCAGATTTCTAAAATGAAATCCGGGGACATTTCAAACTCGGAGATAAAAAATAATGATATGTTATTAGGATGAAATGTAGAAACTGGGACAATTACCGTTTAAACATTGTTGTTAGCATTTCCTAAAAGGAATAAAGTAATAGTTGTAATAATAGCAGGACTCGTGTTAACTGAATATTTTCCGACTGTTTTTTTAAAACTGTGACAGAAAAATCTGAAGGCCATCCGTCATTTTGACAGATTGCACTTCACACACCTGACCACTTGGTGGCGAGTGGTCGTATTAATTGGATCTTGTCTCAGTTTTCATTCCAAACGTCACGGAACTTTTGACAGAGCACGATTTCCTGGTGCACCGATTACACCGACGCACACGTCAGAGCTCGGCTACACGTCTATGCGGCTAACCATATACATATATGCGGCTAACGGCTACCAAAATGGAGGAACCGGATGAAAACCATTGACTGTATATAGTAAAGCACGTTGCTAGGACTGATCGAAGGCAAGTTTTATTTTTAAGCCTAGACAGACAACGATAAAGTCGAGCGCAACCTCTGAGTAATCTCTGGCTGAAGCACCTGGAACTGAGCGTGTTCCAGGTAATTGGGGACGTCTTATGCTTTCTGGACGTAGGTTCGGTTTGGCCTCTGGGGGGCGCTGTTCAACGTCTAAGTGGATTTTAATATTATTTTAATGAGCCTTGAGGGTGAGTGCCACCTCTCTCTTTTAATAATCACCCTAATATACCATAATATTTATGCCACGTGCACTTACTGCACTTAGGGCTGGGCGATAACGATCGATATCAACAGAAAATACGATAATTTCACTTGAACTCTGTTTTTTCATTGTTGTTTCTACTTCCTGCTCCACTTCCAACGATGGCGACTGAAAGACGAGTCGTACAAATGTTTGCATCTCTGAACCTCCTCAGTTAACCTTTCCTCCGTGCGTTCCATCTTAATTGATCCAAAACAATCAATTAGAAAGTTGCAGAGATGGAGAAGCAACTGGAAATAGTAAATCGTAAACGTGCTACGAGGAAGCGGACCAATCATATCTCTTGCAGGTCTTCTCTGTGGATGTCCACGTCAGGCTACGCCGTTAGGGTTTCGTAGTTTCGCCTACAAGCCATCAATCCAGTCGTCATTTTAGCAGCCGACGTGCTTTTTGATTGGACGTGCTGTTCATCACCTGCAGCACTAAAACCATTTTATAAAAACGAATCCTTCCTCCTTTCAGTCTGCACCGCGAAAGAAAAAAAAAAACTGATTTTCTCCAAAAGGAAGCACACGGCAAAGTATGAGAGACCAGAGGAGAAGTGTTTGCAGAAACAGGAACCAAGAAACGCACCAACCTTTGTGACCCTGCTGAGTGACAGACTGCGGCTTCTCTTTTTCTCTAGGAAGCTCTTCCCCAGGATTATCTACCAGCGATAACATAAAACAGCTTCCTGCAACAACCTACCCAACAGTTTCAGACCATCATTAAGTGACTATCGCACACAAACAGGTATTCCTCGCAGGTCTGGTGACCTTTCCGGCGCGTTTCCCTGCCCCTCCGGCTTTCCCGTCACCACCGGCAATTTGTTGACATGAAACGTCGGCGACAAAGGGACGAGTGGGCGAGCGATGAGTCTGTATGGGAAAGGAATGCCGCACGCACAAAAACACAACCAGGCCGGTGACACATCAGCAGCAATGACCACGGTCGCCAAACTCCAAAACATGCACGCTGTAGGATGGGGAAGGGGGGGTGAAACAAAAAACACACGGCTGCAAAAATGCAAATATCGTTCATACACACACAGGTTGGTGAAATGCTAGGCCTGGATATCGCTCAATTGAGTCTATTTTTTACTCACAAGGTCCCGATATCGAGATATTTTAGCTCCAAAACAATAAAACTTAAACTAATCTTGTCTTTAGTTCCAGGTATTTGTGGTATTTCCTCAATATTTAAACTGTAGTTCCTCATCTTCAGGGTTTCAGCTTCTGTCGTGGTTTGCGTCGCTGCACAAATCTCGCCGTGCAGGAAACGGGAGTGCACTATTTTTCAAACAGAGCCCTAAAGCTGAGACTAGGCGCTGGAGGCTATCTGCAATCAGCTGCAGGAGAACATAAAGATAATATATGGTGTGTTTGTGTGCTGCCAAAGACAAGGAGCGAGGAAATGTGAAATATAAACCACCGCACTGTTTTAGTTTGAGAGAGTTGTTTCTTCGCCTTTGCAGCAATTTGTTTTCTCGTGACACTTGCAAGATATAAAACACAATCAGAGGTGCAGCGCTGCGTGTGACTAGCAGGTGTTTAAGGAATAAAATTAAGCAGTTAATTAGAAAACAATGTGCATTAAAGGCGCAGTATTAAGCTGTTGAGTGACTCCTCTGACACATGTTTGGGACATAAACACATTTCTGCTGAGCTGCTCTCTCTGATATCACTGCGGCGCGCAGCCTGGAAGTGTTGTCGTGACACACAAACGCAACCAAACACACGCTCGTCTTGGAGTTAAGAGGGCGGCTGCTGCGCCGTCAGCACTTCTAGCTTGACTGACGGAAAAAAAGAAAAAAAAGAAAAGAGGAACGGTCAAGAGGCGACGTGAGAAGAGCTGACAGAGAGACACTGAGTGCTACTGATTTATGGCTGTTTGAGCACTGATTAAGGACAGAGGTTGTTACCGTATTACGGTGAGAATGTCTCAGTAATTAACGGATCCAAACGGCAAGAATTAAGCTTCATGTTTATTTCCACTTACTCTATTGATTATTCTTATCGCCATTTGCAAAGTAAGACCTTTTACGTTAAGTAAACTGTTCTTAAAGAGTCTGGAAACCTCCATATTGCATATACACACACCTATCAGCCATAACATTATGACCACAGAGTGTAGAAGTGAATAACATCGACCAACTTGTGACAGTTCAGTGTTCTGCTGGGAAACTTCTGGACCTGGCATTCATTCATTCATTGGTGTGGATGTTCCTTAGACATGTAGCACCCACCTAGACCAGACCAGACACCCCCACCCCATAGCAATGACACTCCTTGATGGCAGCAGCCATCCCCAGCAGGATGCAGCCACAAAAACACTTTAGGAAGAAGAACAGCACAAGGTGTTGACCTGGCCTCCACATTCACTAGATCCCAAACTGATCAAGTATCTGTGGGATGATCCACAGAGGCCCCTCCCCTCAAAGGCCCCCCCTCCACTAACAACAATCAGTTGCTAGACGCCACAGGACACCCTCAGAAGGCCCATGTTCATTCTCTGATGAGTCACAACTGATTTGGAGGCACAAGGGAGACCTAGACAATATTAGGAAGGTGGTCATAATGTTATGTCTGATCGGTCCCATTGAAAAACTGAAAAACTTTCTTCTATATCAGTGAGAAGAGAATCAAAACACTGACACTCTTCTAGCATAGCGTCTTCATGTATTGTCCTAGCCAGTGTTTTCAGTTTGTTCATGTTAAATTTGTCGATAAAGTTATTCTATTTTGTTCTTTACTAACTAGAGACTAGAGGCTAGTTGCAGACGTGTATAAATAAAACATATTTTATCTGTCACAGATGTAATTTGGAGCTCAGCGCGAACAGGAAAGTCAGCTGACGAGAGTGTGAGTGATTGAGCAGATAGTATGTGTGTGTGTGTGTGTTAGGGCGTGGTGGGTGTGTGTGTGTGTGTTAGGGCGTGTGTGTGTGTGTGTGTTAGGGCGTGGGTGTGTGTCTACTCTAATTGTAACTCAGGAGAACACTTTAGGGGCCGTTTGTTTAAATATAGAAAATCAAATATTTGTTGGACAACATATAGAAAAATGACAAGTGAGGGAGAGAGCTATCGTAGCAGGTAAGTGTTTTTACAGAAGATGGACAAAAGGGCAAAACTCTAGAGGCAGCAGCTAAATGAACCGGACTGGTCTGACCTGAACAGCAGGAATCCTCCGTGACTCCTACATGACACCAGATCTTATTTATCTCTCCAAAGCTTACACATCGATCAGCCACAACATTATAACCACTGACAGGAGAAGTAAATAACCGTCTTGTGATAGTTCATTGTTCTAATGGGAAACTTTTAAACCTGGCATTCATTCATGTGGATGTTGCTTAGGGCCTGTTGAGTTTTCGAGACGTCTCCTAACAACATCAACAACAATGGTGGACTACATGCTCGTGTTCCTGCTGGAGAAGATATTGAGCCTATTATGGTTACTAGGGCTAAATATCATTTCTCCTTGAGTTTGGTTTCCTCTAAAGCCGATTTGTAAACAGCGCTCAAGCTTTATGCGCATGCTCCGCCTCTTCCTCTCCGTTTTTGGTGAATTTCTGAAACTGAAACAGCGCCACCTATAGGCCTGGAGTATGAAGTAGCGTTTTGAGTCGTGTTGAGACGGATCCGTGTGGACACAGATATTCATGAAACGATGCCAGGGAAAACGGAGGAGGGGGAAAAGATGGTTTTGGTACGTGTGGACGAGGCCTAAGACGGGGCCTTAGACCCCCCCACCCCATAGCAATGACACTCCTTGATGGCAGCAGCCATCCCCATAAACACGCACACACAAAAACACTTTAGGAACAACTCAAATAAAACATGAAGAATAGCACAAGATGTTGACCCGGCCTCCAAATTCACTAGATGATCCACAAAGGCCCCTCCCCTCAAACCACAGGACACCCTCAGAAGGTCCATTCTTTCATGACGGTAGCTGTTCTGGAGACCTGCACAATATTAGGAAGGTAGTCATAATGTTATGCCTAAACAAATGAGCAGGATAAGCTAAAGAGCCTCCACAAAACCACTGGAACAACTCAAGAAAAGCATGACGTGCACACGGCATGGCCCATTTCCTGCTTCAAATATTTTCATAAACAGCTTTTAGTGAATAATTTAGAGGGGGACTAGTCCCATTGTGCAAATCTTTCTATGTTTTCACTTCACTGACAAACTTCTGGCTCCAATTTCAAAGCGTCTTAGCCTGGTAAGAGCTGGAAAACGGGTTAGCATTTTAGCACACTCTTTCGCTAACAGAGGTAAGTGAAAGTATATTACTCAGTCAAAACAAAAAAAACAAGGACAGATGGGCCGAGGCAGCAACAACGGTGGGGGGTGTAGCTAGCAACGGAGAGACACACCCGTTACACAAAAAGAGGAGTGGAGAATCAGGTCTGCTCTGTGTCAGGCCTATCAGGCTGAGATTAGGTAATCTTGTCTTCAGAGTTGTAAAACTGTGCGTTCCTTTAAGCTCAAAGAATATAAATACACTAAATACTGCTGCCTCCAGACACGGGTTTAGATAAAAGAAACAAACAGATTAGTTTAGCGTCACAGTTTGAATAAGAGGGTGAGGAGGGAGCGCAGTTAATGAATGTCCTCTGATGTATGGCCGTGCTAACGTACGACGACGTGAGTTAGTGTCTGTGCTCAGGGGAGTGTCACATGCTCAGCCTCATTAACAAGTGTTTAAAGGGTGTCTACCTGCATTTGTGGCAGGAGACAAAGGTCGCGTAGGCCAACATGTCAGGACGCATGATAAAGTGAACCGTTAAGTTTTGTTGTTTGTGTCCACACGTCCAGTAAACCCCGGTTTGACATAAATGTAATTCATTCACGAGTCAGTGAAGGTGTGTGTGCGCACTAAAGGCTGCACAACTTCATTACGTTACATGATGAAAGTCAACTAGTCTATGATGACGTCGCTAATAAAAACAGTAGAAAGTAATGAAATCTATATTTTTAACATGAATACATCTGCTGAGAACAGACAGCTCATGTGCTACATACTGTGAGCTGCAGATATGTATAGTCTGTATAAAAACATGCAGCACCTCAGCACCGTCAGTAGCATTTCCTGTCCTGCAGCTAAAGGTCAAACAACTTTATCAAACAGCTGATGTGCAGCCTCCTTCTCTCTGTTCCCACAGGACGTTTGGTGAAGTTGTTAACCGACTTTTCTCCAGAGGATTTGGACCGTTCCTCTGCTAGCGTTAGCATTAGCCTTTTCAGATGTATTGCAGTTTGCTCTACTTCAAGACCGACATGTCACAGTAGTATGGGCTTCATCTTTAGTGAAGTATTTCCACACACTTGATGAACCGATGCTAGTTTGCTGCAACAACCCGCTGGACGCCTCGCTTGTCTTCTAGGAGGCGTCCATGTTGTTATCGTCACGTGATCGGAGACCAGTCGGCGTGATGCTTATGGCCCGTTCTATTTGTCTTGTAAGCGCGACTTGCAACTCGGGAGTGACGTCACATCCGTGTCGGAAAACAACTTACAGCGTTTGTTGTTTTTTTTTGCGTTCTGTTTACGACAGGTCGGAGGAAAGATGGACGCCTCCAGGAAAGTCGCTGTTGCGCTAGCTCTGAAAGAGCACAGAGAGCTACAAGCAAAGTTTGTGGTTCATCAGCAAAATATGTTCATTACACATTACACAAACATATTTTTACAGTTTGATATCTGAATATTCCGTTTTGATTAACGTTAACGATTTCTGCTCAAGACTCGGCACTGTTGTCATAGCAACATGGAGCGTCTCTAGCCAATTTAAACTGCACAAGCTACAAAATAAATTATTAAGCGGTATTTAGCTGTTGCGACATTCTACATTTGGTTACAACAAAGACAAAAGTGCTTAAAATAGTAGAAAACCACAATGTGATGCTCGTGGTAGCCATCTTGGAAACCGAACTCTGTGTCCTCTGGGCCTCGACGAGTTGACGACCTGTATACGACCTCGGGGGCGTTCTATTTGCAACTTCCGGGTCGTAACTCCGGAAACGGACTCGGAAATTGGTGGACAAATAACACCCCATTAAAGCGCCACGGTACAGTAGCAATGAAGTCGACAAAAATTACGTTTGCAGAGTATTTCCCATCCTCAGCTGATTTCTTTTTTGACCTTTACATGTTGCTCAACTAAAAACAGTAAATACCAGAGCTGTTCTTGCTTGTTTGCTGTCAGGAGGTTGCTGCAGCACATGTGTGGCACATGATCCAAGGGTTTACGTACATGCTTTGTCCAGAACTTCTAGCTGCATCCAGTTATGTCTAATCTGACAGTTAGTCACCAGAGTTTAGTCAACAACTTGATGTAGAATTACAAGAAATCCGTCATATGTTTATAGAGCCCTGATTTTCTTGTTCTGTCAAACTGGTTATTCAAAATACAAACATAAGTTTTCCTCCAAAACTATTTCCGTCGCAGTATTAACATGTGAATGGAGTGTTGCAAAATCCTTTCACAAAATTTCTAGATGCAAACTCTAACCACTTATTGGCTAATCCGTTTAGGAGATAGATACAGCTGGCTAACAGATAAACGGTCATTAAATTGTGGCACTTACAACAGGACCCTAAAGTCTGGGTGGGGAGGCCTGATAAGTGCCCAAACACAGATAAACTGCAGACAATGCAGACGGTCCTAACAACCACAAACAAGCTGCTTTTTTTTTTTTTTCCTGAAAGGCTCCAAGTGTTGACAGTTGACGGTTGTGTTTGTCCTATAGCTCCTAGCTAGTCCTAGCCAGTCGCATTTAATTAAGCCATCCAGTTTTCCCTAATTATAGTAAACAATGCAGTTAAACAGTAGTAAACATGCTCCAAGAAGGCATGGAAAGACTGACTTATCAAGAAAAAGCCACAAAAATATCAAGGACACACAAGGCAACACAAATAGATCTCCAAAACAGTTGGGACTCATCAGAGAATGGACATTGGCCTTCTGAGGGTGTCCTGTGTTGTTAGTGGGTGGCCTTTGAGTGGAGCGTCCTCTGTGGATCATCCCACAGATACTTGATCAGTTTGGGATCTAGTGAATATGGAGGCCAGGTCAACACCTTGTGCTGTTCTTCATGTTTTTTCTAAAGTGTTTCTAAAGTGTTTTTGTGGCTGCATCCTGCTGGGGATGTCTGCTACCATCAAGGAGTGTCATTGCTATGGGGTGGGGGTGCCTGGTCTGGTCTAGGTGGGTGCTACATGTCTAAGGAACATCCACACCAATGAATGAATGAATGTCAGGTCCAGAAGTTTCCCAGCAGAACACTGAACTGTCACAAGATGGTTTTTCACCTCTCCTGTCTGTGGTTTTAATGTTGTGGCTGATGATCGGTGAACGCTCCACACATGTACCTCAGAACAGTTACTACACAGTTACACAAGACCGAGCCAACACGTAGGCCAACATAAAGCACTACCTGAGGGTATAGCATGTGACGGTCTGTTGACAGAGTGCAGTGTGCCTGCAGTGGCTTCATGGTTCACTTGTGCTTTGTGTGTTTTCTAAATTACACCTGATGTCCAGCGTCCACGAGGTTCCACGTCCCACTTAACAGATCAGTAAATCTCAGTTTGTCCTTTGCGTACAACTATTTATAGGACACATAAACATCCTTTGCCTCGTTTATGCACATTAACCTTCTTATTTTCTCGTCTGCTGTCATTAAAGCGCTCCGATAAGGTGACCGCTAACGTCGAATGAACATCTATTAATAACTGACTTGACCGTAAGTTCTGAGCAGCTTTTAAAGTCAACGGTGCAAATTGGATCATACAAGAAACCTGTGCACACACACACACACACTACGACGCTGCTGGATGCCATCACCGTGGTAACTGATGCCAAGCGGCAAGCGAGAGGAACTCGAGATGGCGGGCGGGGAGTCGGGTCAGAGCAGCGGCAGGGGGTGGATTGAGAGTGCGCTTCAGTCCACAACCACAGGCTGCGTCTGAAAGACTATCAGCGTCCACAAACATCTGCCACCTTCTCACGTCATGACTTCTTCTGGTCGATGTTCAGCTTTAGCGGTTGAACTGAACCAACCGGAAACTTTTTTTTCCTGATACAAACCCATTTCTCTGCGTCTCTGAGAACTTGTCAGGCACAAATTTAGCGGTTAGTCGATGAATACACACGCAAGATGCACGGCAGGAAACAGATAACATCAGCTGATGCGTCAAACCGGGTGAGAAAACAAAAGCCAAGCAGCAGTGCTTGAGTAAACACGCAAACTTGTGCAGCATCTCCTCAGACACAGATATAAGCATCTCTCAGAGTGAAAATAAGCGTCTTGGTGGTGGTTTTATTAACTCCAAGATCTTAAATATTTACATTCAGTCACTTAGAGCTCCTTGACGTGAAAGCACCGTCACACACAATAAGTCCTACCAAGGTAAACTATGCACGACATATGGGATAAACACAGGATCAGGTTCTAGGGGATTCATTTATACCTTTATTGGTTCTACTCATTAGCTGTTTGGCTGCGAGATGCATGTAAAAAAAAATCTTAGCATTGACATAAGAACCTTTAAAACAAAAGAAGAAGCGTTGACGCGACAGGGAAGTGGTTTCGGTTTATGCCAGACATAAAATAAATAACGACGAAGAGATAACGCTCGGCTTGAAGCCCGGTAACGATGTGTTCATTTTGAAAACGTCTGGATCTGCAACGATACCGATCTGGACATCCTGCATAGGGTTAATCACTTAAGGTGCACCAAAGTCTTGTAACTTGTATGCAAGTAGCTGAGCATGCCTTTTGTTATTCATAGCATAGCGTGCGATGCCACTGGTACTAGTGACTGATCAACAACCCTCCACGACGTCACACACGGGACTCTTAAGCGCAACGTGCACTGGCTGCACATCTCGTCATGTAAACAACACCTGGCTCCACCTAACTCAGACTTCATTCAGAAATGAACAAAGAGGTGAGGCGTGAGGGAAGCTTGCCTGCAGACAACTAACACCTGTCACTGGAGGCAGAAAGCATCCTTAATGAGGCTTAACTTTAAGTCCTAATAAAAAAAACTCCACCTTAGAATTAGCTGTGCCAGAATTTAAAAGTAGTTTGCAGCCTACAATGATTTCAGCTTTCTGGTTTGGACGCTGCTTGGTTATTTAAAAGCGTTTTCTGGATTACCGTAACTGCGTCAAAAGCTGCGACGTTGCCCTTTGCCATTTGTCATTACGGTAATCTTTCTTGCGCCTCTCCTGGAAGCTTATACGCAGTAAATCGTAAATATCTGACAGATATTTAAAGTTTCTATTGAGGCCTGGGCGATAAAACGATAACGATATATATATAGACACGTGGTCGATATCAATAGAAAATACGTTCGATAATTACACTTGAACTCCTTTAGAGGAAAATAGGAAGAGCCACAACTGCAAGTCATTCTGGGGGATGTAGGCAGATGAAGGGCTTTAGCCTCTGACCGAATCAGCTAAGCCAACAACAACAACAAAAAGAACAGCGTGGAGTGAAAGGAGAACATCAGTGTGACAGCGTGAGAGGAAATCTGGATAAAAAAGGAAAGGTCACGTTACCAGTTTGGTTATATTTTGGTTATTTTAAGTCAGACATGAGTCAGACCGATGTTGTCTGCAAACTTGGTGGTGAGTGAGCATATTAATTGTCTCTTGTCTCTCTTGATCAGTCGTGTAAGAGTCGGTTAAGTTTCGTTTCTCTGCGGCCGAGTGAGTGGCTGCTGACTCGGTTAATCAGGGATCCACGAGCAGCGGTTATGAGTCGGTTAAGTTTCATTTCTCTGCGTATTGTTTGCTGGTCAAGTCTGGTCGTACGTTTAGTTTCTCTGCAGAATGAGATGGAAGATGTTTGAATGGAGCCGTTTATTGATTATATATCAAACGCGGTAGGACTCAACTGAGCCGGTTAAATAGACTCTAGATTTATTCGAGTCGTCTTTGATGGTCGGCTATATGAACCGAATCTTTTTTCCACCGCTACTGAATCAATTAAAAATGAATGAAATTCAAATGCTATTGAATATGTCATTGTTATCATTTTTAAAAGAAATAAAATCAACAAAAACGTCTAGCGTACTGCAGCATTGCCACGTGACAAAACATCAAAGCGATATAAAGAAATAACGGACGCAGCTTAGCACAGTTGAGATGTTAAATATCGCCCTAATTCTGGAAAAGAAACGGCAAAAGCACCGACTCACAGGACATTTTCCGACTGTTTTATCGTCAAAACAAGCTTTAAAGTGATCACAGCAATCACCCTTTCACTAGAGATTGTAAAGTGTTAATTACAAGTAGCCTCCAACGCCTTTTATGATTTAATTGTGTTATTACTTTGCAGCAGCATGTTCTTTCTTGTATTTATTTGTTTCTTCTTGACCAACCTCAAGATTATACACACAACAGCAACTGAGTGTCTTCTCACAGCTCCTCACAGTAAACCTCTGGAGCCGGTGAAGATCGGTTGGTGTCGACTCTCTGGGCAGCCGGATTTGTTTTGTGTGTGTGTGTGTGTGTTTAGGCATCGCAGCTTGTTGCCAAAGCCTCCCACCTCGCCAGCCGAGCCCACTGAGATGAGCCGCAGAGCCCTTTCTCTCGGCCAAATGTCACTCCGTGCAAAAAGCTAATTCGCAGCTGTTGATTTGATGAGTTTAAAGCGGCCGTGACAGAGCTGTGGCGAGGTGAGCCCGGGACGGTTTTATGTAGCTCCTACGCCCTGCCGTTATTCCTACCGTCACATACGGAGACACGGAGGCCGAGACATAGACACAGCAAGTCTGCGTCCACATCTGCGACCTTGAGACGGGATGTCTCGGAGAAAGGAAAAATACATCCCTGTGGGAGATGGCGTCAGTGTGCGTCCTCCTGAGAGTGTGTTAGTACGAGAGTGTGTGTGTGTGCGTGTGTGTGGAAGGCAGAAAGTGAAACTGGGGAGTGATCCTGATACAGACGATCACAAACCTGATGAAACCTCAACCTTCTATTTTCAGCACGGTGGTTTTTACCTGACACAAGTTTAGATTCCCTTCCCACTTAGACTTCAAAGACGGGGTTTGTCACATTATGACAAATGACAACCAGTGTCACATCATGACAACGCGTCTTCTAGCAAACTATGACTAATGTAGTTACTACTCTGGGGGTTTTGAAGACGAATCCCAAGGGTAAATTTCCTTTCCGCTTCCACGGAAACGTCTGGGGTCCTAGTCATTGTTTAGAAACAGCTCACCGACCAAGACCTTAACAAACTCAAATTAGGGCCTGAACCAGTTGCATCTACTCTAATTCCAGTTCTTTAATCTCATTATTACTATAAAGTGAGGAGATCGCACATATAAGTCTAAACCAGAGGTGTCAAATATACGTCCCAACCTACCTGAGGGTCTAATCTGGCCCACACTGCTTCCTCAGGTTGTTCTCAAGATGTTCTGCAAAAGGTATGGTTCCTTAAATGTAAAAAAAATCCATAATATACGTATTTTGTCGTGTCTCATAGGTTATTAGGCTTTTATGTTCGGCTCGCTTGATTCAAATTGGGTCTAACGCGAGTTTGACAACCCTTTTCTAAACAATCTTGGAGACGCTGACAAATCGTTCGCCAAGAAAGAGGAGCAAAGGTTGTAACGTCTACAAAAACCCGCAAAGAGTCGATCTCTTTCATTCAGGATTCAAACCCCCGACACAAAGACCCTCTTACCCGGCTCGTACAGCCACAAAACCTATCCCCCAACTCCCGGAGGTGTCCCCCGACAACACGACAGAAAGACTTCCACAAACCTTTCTTGAACTCCTCCAGCATGGAGTCCAGCTTGGTGTCGTGGAAGACAAAGTGGACCGGGTGGTTATAGAATTTGGTGATGGTCTTCAACGTGGTGCAGTCGTCGGGGTCCACGAAGGCCAGATCCTTAACGAACAGGATGTCCACGATGTTGGAGCGCTCGTCCTCGTACACGGGTATCCTGGTGTATCCGCTCTCCATTATCTCGGACATGGTGTTGAAGTCCAACACGGCGTCGCTGTGGATCATGAAACAGTTGTTGATCGGAGTCATGATGTCCTCAACGGTTTTGGTCCTGAGCTCCAGGGCACCTTGGATCATGTTGAGCTCCTCCTTCACCAGGTCGTTGTACGGCTCGGTGACCTTTAACATCTCCACCAGCTTCTCTCGGTTGTACACGGTTCCGATCTCCTGGCCCAGCACGCAGTCCAGGAGCTTGCTGATGGGCCAGGACAGAGGGAAGGTGAGCAGCATGAACAGCTTGGTGACCATGATGGTGTTGGCCCCGACGGCCAGCCCGTGCCTGGAGCACAGCGCCTGGGGTACTATCTCCCCAAAGATCACAATGCCGACGGTGGAGGCGACCACGGCGCCCACCCCAGACTTGGTGAGGTCGTCCAGGAGGATGGTGAGGGTAGTGTTGACCAGGACGTTGCCGAGGAGCAGCGAGCACAACAGGTAGTTGCCTTTCCTGCGGATGGGCTCTATCTTCCGGGCGTACTTCTTCTCCTTCTCGGTGCCACAGCTCTGAACGATGCGAAGCTCCATGGGATCCAGCGCCATGAGCCCCAGGTTGAGCCCACTGAACATGCCGGACAGCACCAGCAGGAAGGAGATGAGGATCACCTGCAGCCAAATGGGAAGCAGGGACTTCTCCTCCTCCACCACCCGCAGCCTGCCGTCTTTGTCGTCCAGCAGGTGCCACTTCTGCTGCTGGACGTCGAGGACGCACAAGCCGAACACCTTGACCACCTCGCTCTTGCGGAGCTGCTTGATGCTGAGGCTGACCACCCCGGTGGTATTTTGGTTGCTTACCTCCATGGGCCCTTTAACTACAATATCCTTCGTGTGTTCGGGACAAGTCCTATTGAACGGGACCTGTAGAGCACCGAAGGCATCGTCCTCTTTGTCGCTGGAGTACAGCTCGGCGAACGTGATGAGCTCCGAGCTGTTTGGGAGCAAGTGGAGCCCGTAGAACCTGAAGAGGATGTGGCTGCCCTCGGTCACCTGAATCACGCCTGCCTCGGTGGTCTCGGCCGGCCTCTCGCTCTTCTCCAGCCGCATGCCGAGTATCCGAGTGGCGGCTCTCGGGTCTGAAGGCGCCGCCTCGGTCTGCCTGTCCGCGAATACACAAAAAAACACGAGTAAAGTTAGAGTAAACCCCCGTCCACTCGAGTCTATCGCCATGTTTGTTTCGCTCTCTGCCAACGGGGGGAACTGACGTCACCTACTCGTTGCCACAGGCACCGCCCCCTCATTGGGATTCTGACATTCAGCCAATCAGCGGAGGGGACGTCACTCAGAAACTTGGAGCGAGCCCCCCTTGGTTTAGTTTTTAAGGTCGACTGACAACTTTGCTTTTAAGGTCAACTGTGGGAGTTTTTCCACAGACTCCTCGTGTAAACATCTACGTTGGAAAGTATTTTATTTCACTGTGATATTTAAATAAATATTGAGTCTAAATGTCTAATAGTGCTTGTCTACGTTTATAATAGATTAAAGACCAGTATGAATTTACATATTACGCATTTAATAACTTAAACGTCTTACAACTATATCTTAAATATCTCACTATATGTACTGTACATTATATTTTTAAATATTTATCCCAACATATTTTCACATACATATGACTGCATTTATATATATTAATGTTTTTATTTATATTAGTACATCGTATAGTATATTTTATATTTACACTATGCATACATTTATACACATATTATATGGCGACAAACTTTTTGTTCATTGTTTATATATCAACATTAAATAGAATCTAGTGCCAAACCCCAACAATTTGACGGTTTTCGAAACAAAATAAATAAGAGTATTTATTTAGGAAAGAGCTCCACCTTTCGGTCAAAGTATGGGCAGTGCAGCAGGATGGCCTGCTTGAAGAAACGAGAATGAGTAGTGTTAATTAGTGGTATTATCTATCTATCTATCTATCTATCTATCTATCTATCTATCTATCTATCTATCTATCTATCTATCTATCTATCTATCTATCTATCTATCTATCTATCTATCTATCTATCTATCTATCACAACAGGGATGCACTAAATCAGGTTTACATTTTTTTAAAAAGACACTGGACTTTTTGAGAAGACGTTTCACTACTCATCTTCAATTCTAGCGGACTGGTGGTGGAGTTGAGATTTAAATAGGAAAGTCATACTGAAACGTGTTAGTCGTGTAAACAACCAGAAAGCTAATTTCCACTAACAGCTGGGTCCTTACCTGTCATTGAGGGGGGACGGTTTTGTCCCTGTCCTCTCTCCCTATGAGTGGTGCTATAACAATCATTTTCCGTCAGCAGCTCCAGTGGCGAGATGTCAATGGGGTTGATACTTCTTGAGGACAGAAGTGTATTGTAAATAGATGGCAGATTAAATCTCAGTCCACTTCTTCTGTTTAGAGAAGGTTTCTCCAGTCTGACATAGACGGCTTCCTTTATCGGCCTTCT
Organism: Planiliza haematocheilus; assembly: GCA_005024645.1. Classification (NCBI taxonomy): domain Eukaryota; kingdom Metazoa; phylum Chordata; class Actinopteri; order Mugiliformes; family Mugilidae; genus Planiliza; species Planiliza haematocheilus. The sequence continues at coordinate 828,833 of SRSE01000884.1, forward strand.
CTGGCTCCTACTTCCAGTAACAGTTTCCTATTTAAACCTCAAACTTTCCCACGAGTCCCCGAGAACTGATGAAGCTATTCAGATGAGCGGTGAAACATCTTCTCAGAAAAACACTACAAGTCTGGTTGCCTGGATGACTGAAAACCTTCACAGACATAAGACAATGTACTGTCTTTTTAGAACGCATCCATTTTCAGTTGTCTACCTACAGTACTACTACCTATCTACTAGCTGAATTTAACTTCCAAACAATTTAACTAACCTTTATTGTTGCTATCCTACATCCTACGTTTCTCCCTCACCCTATTTTTTATTTTATTCAGTTTCCACCACTGAACCTTAACTTAAAGGACAGCTGATTGTATATTCATTCATTTTCTGTAACCACTTGTCCTCTGGAGGGTCTCATTGGACGAGAGACAGGATACACATTGCCATTCACACTCAATTTAGAATCACCAATGTATGTCTTTGGAAAGTGGGAGGAAGACGCAGACACAGAGAGAATGTGCACAGAAAAAGGCCACAGCTAGCTAGATTAGCATCAGCGCTAACCACCAGACCACTACCTAACACATGCATCCTGCATACGCAGCAGAACGAGCGTGTTAAGTGGCGTGATGTCGCCCTCTGTGGGTCTGCCTCAGGTGTGACGGTTAGCTGCTGCTGGTCGTTGACTCACCTGCTTCTCATCATCCAGTCAAACCTGGAGCTATACGTTTAACTCTTCACACTGTTTGCTACTTCTTCACTTTACCTCTGCTTTACTACCCATGAACCAGCCATATTTATATACGTATTTATACACTTTTAATAAAGGAATAAAGTGCTTTATTTGTCATTATACAATGAATCATGGTCAGATGAAGCGTTACTCCTGAGCTGCTGTGGATGTGCGTGCCGCCACTGTGGGCCAACCTGACCCTAGCCTAGCACCTAGCATATATTTTGATGATGGGAGGAAACCCATGCAAACACAGGTAGAACATGGAAACTCCACACAGAAAGGCCTTGAGAATCAAAACCTCTCCGTCCCGGGGACGTCAACCTTGAAGGTGCACCTCCTAATGTGCCTGCCTTTCAGTCTTTGCTGCAGCGTCTATTCCTTTTGTTTCTTTCTGTAAAAGTTTTGTACAGTGGAGTGGTGGTTTGCACTGATGCTTCACAGTAAGAAGGTTTGAATCCAACAGGGCCGACTGGTTCCTTTCTGTGTAGAGTTTGCATGTTCTCCCTGTGTCTGTGTGGGTTCTCTCCAGGTTCTCCAGCTTCCTCCCACCGTCCAAAGACATGCTGGTTAGGTTCATTGGTGATTCTAGATTGGCCGTAGGTGTGAGTGTCTCTCTGTGTTAGCCCTGTGATAGACTGGAGACCTGTCCAGAGTGGACCCTGCCTGGGATGGGCTCCAGCCTCCCCTGCAAGCCTTCACAGGCCAGTTACAAAAGATGAATGAATGAAAGTTTTTGATCATCATTTTTGCTCACAATAGAAACTACAGAGCACTGTTTCGGTCTGCTCTAAGATCATTGGCCTGCCTGTAAGAACTCTGACTCAACAGACGCTCAACTTGGCAGTTAAAAGCCACCTTCGTCCCCAAAGCCATCCTCCTCCTCAACTCCTCCTCTCTATCTCTGTCCAACCTCCCACTGCCCCACACTCCCATACTCACTTAACCAGAGACACATGGCTGTTTTTATTTATCACCCATTCTACCTCGGCTATAACTTGTACATACATATTCCCTGTAACTACTGTTTACATTTGCACTTTAGTCACTTTACTTATACAGTCCGTTTACATTCTCCATGGATATTTTGGATAGTCTTAACATTTATGGCATGGCAACTTGTATATACTTTGTACTTTGTTGTGTTTCTGTTTTTTTGTGCACTTTAAATGTCTGTACTTGTCTCACTTGGGCCTTAAATTGTCCACCCGGGGACAAATAAAGTTTTCTGAATCTGAATCTGAATTAAACTTGTTTTTGTGCCAAATCCTGCACTTGGGTCAGTTGTCATCATTTTTGAATTTATTTGTATTTATTTTTACAATCTAGACAATAAGAATCGATCATTATTAAAGCACCTTCAGTGAGTTACACCAGTAACTATTTAAATGTACTATTATTGGTGTAGTACAGTATAAAAGTCGTAGTGTAGTGTAAATATTTATGACTTTATTAGATTCCTTCTTATTGTTTTACTGCTTTTGTCTATCATGAATGAAGTCACTGATAGACTCAATCATTGGATCTCTTTGGCTTCTTCAGGCACTTTTTCGTGTTTCCAGTTCGTCAACTAGAGGTCACAGTTGATCACTTTTTCTAAACTAAAACTCGACGTCACGTTAGAAGTTTTTTCTTCCTCTAACCTGCTCTCTGTCTGGGAGGGTTTTCCGTGTTTCGAGCTGATTTTTAACTGAACGCAGCGAACAAACGCTGCGTCCGTGGAGGGGAGTGGAAGACGAGGGAGGGAGGGAGGCAACCAGAGGAGGGTATAGAGCATGAGAGAGGGAGGGGAATGGTGTAAGAAAGAGGGAGTGGGGAGGCAGGACGAAAACATTGGACCCCTTCTCAGTTTGGGAGATTTTCTTAGCTTTTTTTTTTTTTTTGGGGTTTTAATTCCCCAATACCGCAGGCGACGCGCAGCCGAGGCTTGGACGCACGAAGCCAGGACGCACGGTAAGAAGGCTCCTTTTCTTTTGCTGACCTTGTTGGGGTCAAGGTGACGCGAGGAGGTGGTAGACTCCCTGAGATGGGGGGTTTGGGGAGAAAAAAAGGGAGGAGGTGGAGGAGAAAGAGAGACAGAGAGAGAGAGAGAGGGAGGCGGACAGTTGATCAGGAAGCAGTGAACTCGCTCTTTCCTGCTCTCCGCTCTCCTCCAGGGACAACTGAGCTGAAAAAGTAACGGAAACAATGAAAAGGAGAGTTGGCCAGGCAGGGGTAAAAGGGAAACTTGCTCTGTGCTTTCTGTTTGGTGTCTTCACACAGAAATCAAACCATCTCGTCCACCAACAGCTGAAAACTTCTTCTGCTGCTGTTTGCGTTTACAACAAGCAAGATTTAAACTTCTACCAGAAAGACTTGACAGGATGTTTAGATGCTTTTGAGACTGATCACCGTAGATTTGTTCAGCTGTCAAACCCTTAACTCATCCAGTTTGTTTTGGTAATGTCAAATGAATGTCTCCAGTGTGTTGTAGGTCGATGTGTGGTTTACAGGAACATTGTATTGTCAGTAAACTGTGTGGTTAGCAGTGATGTCAGCGCTGAGTAATTTCTGCATCACTTCAGCAATGTAGCAGCGAACTCATTCATATCCTGTATTGTGAGTGGTGCAGACATTTTTCAGTTCGGGCTCAGACAGCGTAGATGAGTTGATGAGAACGGCAGCAATTAGCTAATTAATCCAAGAACGCAAAGCAAGGGCGTAGAAAAGAAGCTTGGGGGCTTTTTAATTTATGTCCTGGGCTCAATTTTTATCAATTAAACCCCATCTGTATATTAAATCAACTCGTCATCACTTGTCACTCTTAGCTTTGTGACTGATAATTGGCCAGTAGCAGATGGTATTTTCCCACTTCAAACGTCTCACACTGAAATAGCATAGATTGTATAAAGAATGGACGCCATGACAGCTAGCTCCTTAAAAGTAAAGACCGGTGGCTGGCTGCAGTATAGGTCATAAGCTCCACCCCCTTCATGTTAGTGGATGGGACATGGACCAAGCTAACATACAAATGTTTCAAGAATCGATTCTGTCATTTTAGGTTGTGGCGTCACGATGATTGACAGTTGCTATTGACAACCGGTCCAGTAGAACGATGAGACTAACGAAAAATTTAAAATTGACAATTTTACAGACAATGTAAAGACGGACGGTGGCTGGCTGCAGTATAGGTCATAAGCTCAGCCCCCTCCATATTAGTGGATGCGCCATGGGCCGAACTAAAACCTTTAAGATGTCAAATAACACATTTCATTCGTTGTAGTTAGATGCTGTAAAATGCTGATCTATTGTCCAATTGTTATTCTGAGAAGTTTCCTTTTAGTTTTGATTGTTTAGAAGCAGGCTGTGACATAATAATTGACAGTTGCCATGCCAAACGTTGTGCCATAGGTCCATAAGAGTTGGAAATAAAAAAGTACGGCATATGATCCAAAATTTCTTTGTAACCGGAGGAGGCAGAACACAGAGAATAGTGTTTTAAACAAAAAAAATGCGGGTGAGTCTAGAGGAAGTGTGGGCGGGTCATCAGTTACGGCGGCTCCACTCTCAGACAGTACCGTCACGCAACACTCCCGTCCGGCTCGTCAGCAGGGTGGATTAATGATGGTTGAGACCTTTCAGTTTGAGGAACTTTGTTTCCTTCATTTGCCGTCACCTTGGTTGTGTCACCATGAAATCAACATTGCTTCAACTTGGTGTCTGCCCACGCTGCGTCACCGTCTCACCGCTCATCCATTCTTCGTCTGTGTGGCCCTTAAGGCCAAAAAAAAACACAAAAGTTTGTTGCATGAGATCGACATCAGAGGTCACCAGCAGTGTGGCTGTTCGTTCAAAGTGTCCGGTTGCGTTCCCATCGCTGGCCGACTGTGGTCTCAGGCAGCCCAGGCCACCTCCAAATGAAGGTGCGTTCGCATCTTGTACATAAAAGCGGTCACTTATTTTTGGATCACGCAGGACACATGTTACCACCGCGTGGGAAGATGAGCACTGATTGTAAAATTGTGTTTTTTTTACTGGCTTTGAAATTTGTCCATTTCCTCCAGTTTTGTTCCAAGGTGCCTACTTTAAAGGGGAACTACTTTTTCTCTTACAACCTGGACCTAATCTCTGGCATAAAATGCGGTCGTTTACTCACCCATATAACTTTTGTGTAATTTGTATTCCTTTGGGAGATATTTAGATCTGCGTATATCCATATAGTGGGAGTGAATGGGGCACCGAAATGCAGCCTCTAAATTACGAATTATCTGCCGCAAAACTCGTTTATTTCATCTGTAGGTCAATATACCGACCCCGGATGATGATATCGGGTAACTCTGGACTCAACTGGGAATAGCACTAGTGTATCATAACAAAATTTTCGTGAAATTAACGAGTTTTGCAGCAGATAATGTGTTATTTAAAGTTTCGATGCCCCATTCACTCCCACTATATGGACATATGCAGATTTAAATATTTCCTGAAGGACTACAGATGACACAAAAGTTATATGGGTGAGTAAATTACTTTATTTTATGCCAGAAATAAGTTCTAGGTTGTAAAAAACAGCAGTTCCCTTTAACTTGCAGATTGAAAGTAATTTTCTCTATTACGTAGATCTCCTTCATATTGTGCGTCCTGGTTGTGTAGCGTCACTCTTCAGGCAGTTCCTGGTAATGACCTTCTTATTAGCCACAATCATTATTTTAAAGAGATGTCTGTCCTCTTTCATAATTAACCCTTCTGGGATCAGTCCCAGATACAAAATCCAGGTGTCCGTGGGAACCTCATACTGTGAAATGCCGTCCAAACGTCCAATAATGCAATCCTGAAAAGGTTGCAGTTTGGCTCAAGACCAGAAAATATGATTGTGGTTGGCATTGATGTGTCTCCAATATTGTTGTTGTCTGATCTGTTTACTTTTAATTGAAAAGTAGTTTTACTGAACTGTAGAGATTGTAGAGACTCACTCAGGTTTTGTGTAACACAGGGAGAACGTTTTTGCATTTGACAGAAAATGCTGAGACACGGGAACTGAAAACGTGGATGCGATGGAACCTCAGCCACTCAGTCCCGATCAATGACTTCCAGCATCAAACAAATGAAGTTACTGTGCGGCCGAGTCCAGCTCATATGGCAGCCTGAAGGTCGCCCATTGTCCAATATTGATATGCAGAGTGCCCGTCTGGTTAGTGCAGATTAATAAGGTCAATTAAAATGTCAGTGTTTTATCAGGTAAGATGAGAGGAGCAGTGGCCTGAGAGGTCAGGTGAATAATTCAGAGGCTGATTGTTTTGGGTCTTTTGGTGCAGGCAGCGCTCCAGGCTCAAAGCACAGGTACCGCTTTGTGTCCTCATGTCATAACTGCCCCTCTATTACCCAGCGCTCTTGCTTCGCCAGTGGATCTTTTTCAGGTCAGCCCTTAGAAAAGCAAAAAGGTGCCTGATGTATTCGTTGCGTTTCTCTGTCATTTATTCACGGCGTCAGTCTCCCACAGAGGGGGAATGACGCTTATGAGTCATTAGGGAAATGCCAGTTTGGGGCCATGACTTTCATTGTTCTCACATTTACTCAGAATCACAACTCTGCTGAGGAAACTTACTTCAATCATTAACCCAGAATAACCTTGACCCAACCCCCCCCCCACCAAACACCATCATTACGAGTCCGCTGTTTGTTTGGTTTCTAGTTAGACTAACATTATAATTGACCAGTACAAGGAAATCAGATAAGGTGGAATTTATTCATTTTCTGTAACCACTTGTCCTGTGATGGGTTGTGGGGACACAGGGAGAACATGCAAACACAAAGGTGGAATTTAAATTAAGTAAAAACAACATTCATTTTCTTCTCCGCAAACAGACGGAGGACAGAGTACACACCTTCACTACTTGAGTAAAAGTACAGACACTCCTGTCAAATATTACTCCAATACAATTAAAAGTAGCTTAGTCAAAATATTACGTAAGTAAAGTAATAAAGTATTTGCTTAAAAAAATACTTAAGTAAAAGTATTTAAAAAATATCTCAGGAAATACAGGAAAGGGAAGTAGCTTTATTGTCATCATACAATCCACAGCCTCACTCTCTCTCTCTTTATACAAATACGTTTAAAATGTTCATCAGCAATTTAACAAACATTAAGCTAGCTAACGTCAGTAGCTGCTTTAAATTAAGCTAGCTAACGTCAGTAGCTGCTTTACATTAAGCTAGCTAACGTCAGTAGCTGCTTTACATTAAGCTAGCTAACGTCAGTAGCTGCTTTACATTAAGCTAGCTAACGTCAGTAGCTACTTTACATTAAGCTAGCTAACATCAGTAGCTACTTTACATTAAGCTAGCTAACGTCAGTAGCTACTTTAAATTAAGCTAGCTAACGTCAGTAGCTACTTTACATTAAGCTAGCTAACGTCAGTAGCTACTTTACATTAAGCTAGCTAACGTCCGTAGCTACTTTACATACTGCGACGTGCTTTTTCAGGTTGGAGGACGAGTTCTTGTAGCCGTGATATAATTTGCACAACAAACATTTAAACTGAAATGAATCAGTTTTTGTGGCAAAAATCTCAAACACTGGTTTTCAGATAAGGCCACGGGTGCTCAGTGGGAGTTTCTCCAGTTTCTTCCTGCATTGTATGGATTGTATGGCATAACGTATACGACTAAGGCAAACCATATGCGAATCAGCAGAAACAGTTTATATTCTTAATTAAAAAATAATCAGCTGACGGAAGCTCAAAAGTAGCGAGTAATAAGAGCATCAACAGAAATGTAGTGCAGTAAAAAGTACAATATTTGTCCTTCAAATGTATCGGAGTGAAAGTAAAAGTATCACCCAAAAATAATACTCAAGTAAAATACAGATACTCAAGTAAATTTACTTCGTTACTGTCCACCACTGCAGTTGGGTTTTATTGAGCCGTGTGAAAAGGTTGTTAAGTTCGTTAGCCGAGACCTTTGAAGTAGCTGCAGATGTGGTTCTGTGTACAGTGCAGTGGAACAGGAAAATGGAGCAGAACGGAAAATATATTCGTGGTGAAGGTTTGCAGGAACAATTAACCGCTGGTTAACGTGATCATCCACCCTCATGCGCCTGCCTTGCTGTGGTCACAGTGGAGCTGTCACACTGTGCTCTCCACCACTGTTTTACATGTTGCTACTATTTTCTGCCTTCCTCCTCCTCCTCCTTCTTTTTCGTCTTCTAGTTCAATCACTTGTTCAGTTCTTGCAAGCTTTTCATTCCTATCATCATTCATTGCACATTCTTACCAACTTGATTGACATCTTCAGATTTTGTTGATCCACAAGGGAAATTGCTTGGTTGTCGAGAGGAAGAGGAAATGAAGTAAAATACATGCAAAAAAAATGTGCAAAGTTTGCATGTGAACAAATGTTCAAGAAATAGACACAAAAGTAAATATGTATTATATACATAGGAAGGATTAATAATGTGGTGCAATAATGAGCCGTTACAGACGAAAAACTACCCTACAACCAATCTAGAGTTGTCATGATACCAAAATAAGTAACAACGATACCATACAAGACAATGTATCACGGTTCTGGGTATTATCGCGATACTGAGGCCTTTTTTTATTATCAAATTATTATCAAAATTAGTGGTGTCACTGATGACGACGCCGCGGCAGATTCGCCCCGCTCGGGCCCGGTGCTTCTGCCGTGGTGAGTGTGTTGTCTCGTGTTTGTGACTGTAAGCCGTGTGCACGTCTGGGCAAGACAGAACTTTAACTTGTTTGCTTTGAAGCGAATTTCTATCAAAGAGGAGCCGTCTTCATGGAGTTCGTTCTTGCCGGCAGAAACACACAAACAGCCAATCGGCTAACCAGCGTGCGGAAACAACCAATCATTCAGCGGCTGTGTAGTTCGGTTGCAGTAGTTGCCATGTGGGTTTGTTTACAAGGGAGTAGCATGCGTTGAAAAGCCGGGAGGAGAGTAGAGGCGGGCGATATGTAGCGGAAACTGGCACCGGTAGTATAGTAATCCATGGTAGTACCGTTGTGTAGAATTTCTAGTATAATAGGAACCGTTACGATTTGGCACCACAACTCTAAACCAATCAGAGCCATTTTGTTGTCAACAAATTCAACCCAACAGCGCTCCGATTCAAGATTCAGAGAGTTTGTTGCCACGTGCACGGTGCAGAAACTCTGTAAAATACCGTCCACCCAAATGCTTAACAACGTAAAATCTCCGAAGTAGCATATAAATAAAAAGATCCATATAATACCAAATATAACATAAACTAGTGCAAATATTCACATACAAATGAGAGTGTGAACAATGATCTGAAATGTAAACTGAAAATGAGGAACAATGCAGTGGCCTGAGGGTAGAAGTGTGAACAGTCAGTCTTGAGTGGTGTCCTGGTGATCTTCTCTGCGGTCTTCAGCTCTATCTGCAGGCATCTGCGGTCTTCACACGTATGCCCACGTTGCTGCAACTCTTCTGTCCGTCACCACGTAAAGCTTCTCCCAGACTGTCTGATCGGCCCAGTACATCTTTGCTGGAGCTTAAACAGTTTCCACCAGAGTGACTCCAGACCAACTTTCTGTTGCAAACATTTTCTGGGCAAGTCGGACTGGTTTTCTGGGGCTCTTACTTGATGCATTTTATTTCCTACACGTTTGCCCCTCGTAGGGGTAATCATCTTTCGGGCGAAGCATCTTGCACAGAATCTGTAGCACTGTCCAGTTTTCTAAACGGTGGAATGAAGTAATTTGGAGTTTCATTTATTCATTCGCTTTCTGTAACTGCTGGAGCCTACACCATGGATTTAAAGGTTTCCAAACCTTTTGGTAAGTTCTCCATCAGAGGTTTAATTGCGGAAACTTTCTTGTCACTGGTAAAACCAGGAATCTAAAGGAAGGTCTGGGTAGTAGTTTGTAAAGGTGGTGTGGGTAGTTTAAATGCGTGCTACTGCAAGCAAAGTTCGTGCTGGGGCAAACTCAATAGTAGATTTCAATCCGCAAAAAGGGCCGCTGCTCATCTACATTTTATTAAGTTCCTCATCGTTGTTGCACGTGTAAAAGGATGCGGTACTTCATGAAATATCATCTGATAAAACGTCTATTGGACTTTAGCCCACGGTGGAAATGCAGTTAACAAAGGGCGACAGGAATCGTTAATTCTTTAGGAAGTTCCTGAACTTAAGCCCTAGGAAATTATCCGTGGTCGCAAGGTGAATATTTCCTCTCACGCAATTGCAGATTGTGTGTCAGACCGGCTGGTGGGTGAAGTGTTTGTCAGATAGTCCTTGTCGTTAGAGCTCCTTTGATATTTCTATGCCATGTTAAGACCTCAACCATCAGCTCAGACACAATTACACAAAATAACACTTCATCACATTATTCTCTCACACTTGTCTGCTCAAAGACGGTTTTGAAAAGTAGCTTTAACCCTACACGCCTTAGACTGTGGTCGACCTGTGGCCAGGTGAAACCCAGAGTCGTCTGCAGAGAAAAACTTTTACTCATTCCTGTAAAGTGTGACCTAGATATGCGTTTAACCAGAAAACAGTGCTTGAAGGATTTTATCAAAACCGAATGTTAACATATTGCTGCATTAGTGGGAGTAAACTAGTACTGACTAGTACTGACCAAGGGCCTTAAAGATTCCTGCAGATATCATGTGGAACTGAAAATAAAAAGCCACTTCTTCAATCATTCATTAAAGCGCTAATGTGCAAATGCTATGTCTGATAAGGACTGATAAAGGGGTTTCACACAAATTACAAACTGAAAATGCATGACGAGTATTTAAATAGAAGGCGCGCACACGCTGTGAAAGCGGTGAACATTTATTTAAGTAAATTCTAGTTTGCATCAGCGTACGTTTGTAATAGATTTGAGCCTCTTTCTGTTTCTTTCGAGTCTCTTTCCTCTTTGTTGTCGCATTAAACCTCAGTGTGGCCATGACAACAAAGCAATCCACAAACAGATATTCAGTAGAGATTAAACCTGCACACTCTGTTTTCTTTTTTGCAAATGTTACCGCAAAAAACAAATGCAGCTGATAAGAATGAAACTGCAGAAATGTTGCAGTAGCTCACTCCTGTGGGCCACCGGCTCAGTCACCATTGTGTGACCACATTCTGCCACCGATATGATCTTAAAGACGTGTGTTTTAAATATCCCTGTAGAGCTACAAGCTGCCTATTGCTAATCTGCTGTGTGTTTAATATCTCTACATACCGTGGTGGCACTTTAACGACTCGTTTAAAAACTGCAGTGCGCTTGTGTAGCTCTCCAAAAGTTTATCTAAGTTGACGCAAGGTTCCCTTTTAACAGCATATGTTTTTTTCCCCAAGGTTGATTTTGAGGACAGCTAGCAAGAAGTCGCTATCAGCGCTACTTCCTGTCATTGTTGAGTTACGGTCACAGACTGAAATCTGAAAGCAGACCTGATTAAAGAACACAAATGCCCCATTGTAAGCAAAATAAACAGTTGCAGATGTAGTTTTTTTCCAAAGGGAAGGCGCATTTTGATCGGACAGATAACATACATCGTCGACTTCTTGCAGTTTTTAATCTGCACGGTTCTGTTTCTTGTGAATGAGGGCGTTAATCGTACTGGCCAGTGATCAGATGCATTCAGAGACATTACGAGATGGACTGTGTGATCCACAGGACTAAGCTGAGCGGGAAGGTTGATACGAGTCTGTCTTCCTGCTAGGGCAGTGTTAACGGAAGGTATTATTAGCCAGAAGCCTGATAGGAGAAGCACTTGTTGAAAGTGATAAAAGAGGAATGCAGAGCGCTGCTGAAAAAACAAAAAAACAGGAGATTCTCATGGATTATTAAAGTGTTTATTATAATGTCTGGATCCACTGATGGTCTCAGTGATGGATTGCAAAGTGTCCACCCTCACAAAACACATAAATGTAGACAAAAATAGTTCAAAATCCACCGCAAAGTGGCTTCAAATACACAAAAAGACACAAAAACACTGCAAAACAAAATCAAAACAATCACAAAACGGCACAAAATTGATGTGAAATGCTTGAAAAACAGTCAAACATGACAATATGTGCAAGAAACAGCGTCACTGAGGTGTAATACAATGACAAAGAGACAGAAAATAATCAGTAAAAGACCTAAAGATAGATAGAACAAACTCACATTAGATTTGTCACGATACCAAAATGAGTAACCACGATACTATACCAGACAAAGTATCACTGTTCCAGGTATTATCACGATACTGCGGCGGTTTTTCATTCTTATTAATTATGTGAACTGCGATGTATTTATACCACTTATAAATACTTATTAATTACTTATAATGTTGAGAAAAATTAGTGGTGCCACTGACGACATCGGCGGCGGCAGATTCGCCGCTCGGGCCCGGTGCTTCTGGACGTCACCAGTAGCAGGCAAACAGCCAATCATTCAGCAGCTGTGTAGTTCGGTTGCAGTAGTTGCCATGTGGGTTTGTCTAAAAGGGAGTAGCATGCAGTGAGAAGTCGGGAGGAGAGTAGAGGCGGGCGCTATGTAGCGGAAACTGGCACCAGTAGTATAGTAAACCACGGTAGTACCGTCATGTAGAATTTATAGTATAGTAGGAACCGTTATGATTTGGCACAGCGGGGTACCGTGGGTATCGCGCAACTCTAACTCACATAAACAAATAAAAACAACCACAAAGATGTAAAAACTAGGGATGTCCGAAAATATCGGCCGATATTGAGTTAAAAATGTAATATCGGGAATTATCGGTATCGGGTTTTTATAACCGATGTTTGTTCTGTAAGCATCAGCATTTCAGAGTCTGCATGAACACAGCATGGGACGTTAACAGGCGCGTGCTTGATGACGTATAACAACAACAACACACTAGTCTTGTAGGTTGCTAACCGTGGCTAACAAGCTAGCTCGCCCGGTGTATGAGATGTCCGTGGTTTGGAGGTATTTCCAAGTGTCACCTACTAACAGTAAATTTGCAATGACTGCAAAGCAAAGGTGGTTATGAGAGGAGGAAACAAGGCGTCTTCCTTTAATACATCAAATCTGATCACCCACCTCAAGAAGAATCATGCAGAGTTATACGCTACATTTGTCTTCCTTGTTTTGATATTGTCTGTAGTGTTGTTTGAGGCAAAAATGTCTCTCTAAAAACACAAAAAAATAAATGAATGGCACTTTTTTGGCACTTTTTTCGGTAACTTATTTTGCACAGACAGTGTTTACATTTGAAAAGCCATGTTGCATTTATGTTTGCATCCAGTGGGACATCGCAATAAAATTAGGCATAATGTGTTAATTTCATAATAGGTGAAATCTTATGTTGTTACCTAACAATTTTGGTGTAAAAAGACTGAATATATCGGTATCGGAAATTAAGAGTTGGACAATATCGGAATATCAGATATCGGCAGAAAAGCCAATATCGAGCATCCCTAAAAAAAACTGTAAAAGCAACCACAAAGAAACACACAAAACTCCTGCAGATGTGGCAAAAGACTGCAAAGATAGGCCCAGTGAATAACATAGAGGTGCAAAGTAAAGAGACGTACAACAACCACTAAGGAATCAACAATACTGCTATTGTTAAAAACCCCCTCCCTCTCTCCCACACGGGGGTGGGGGACGGGTGGTCTTTGACATGTCTCTATCCAGGGATCCATTGTTTCTTCATCCACTCCCCGTCCAGGACCCGATCATTAACCCGAGAAGCCCTTCGTTTACTCTCAGAGCACACGACCGTGTCCTCCCCCTCTTCCCTCTCATCTCGTCCCCCCTTCACCCCACTCTAGACGCCGGCCTCTCCTCCTCTTCTTGAAACCAGAGCTCATTCATCCAGAGCTCTGTTTGCTATTAAACCAAACACACTCAGGGAGAGGGAACACGCCGAGGGCTCCGAAAACGCAGCAGCTGTGCTCGTAGCCTTATCTTCCTCTGTAGGTCACTGTTGTTTTTTGTGCAGCAGCTCCAGCCTTCATCCAGTCCCTCTTAAACGGTGGCGGTGCACGACTCTGTGCAGAATCAGAAACTTAACACCAGGATCACGGTATTAACGCACTCACACACGGGGAGGAAACAGGTTCTTTCTTTCGGTGGCAAACATGCGGTCAGTTTTGATAATAGACCACTTGTTGGGGTTAAGAAACCAGAGATCACCGATCAGACAAGACACCCATTCATCTCGGCGACCTCCGACCCCCTCAGATACTGTTACGCACCTTTTTGTTTTTAACATTAACGCCTGAACTTTAAACGGTGAAATGTTGCAGAGAAAGTGTGTTTGTGTGTGAGAGAGGGAGAAAGAGGGAAAGAGACAGAGATAGAGAGAGGGTGAACTTTTTTTCATTCACTGGTAAACGTGGTTTAAAACCACACGAACACATTCACATTCAACCTTCCGCAGACGCACTTGTGTTTTTCCATTGTGGTTTTAATGCCAAGTGTCTAACGGTTTGTACCCCGTGACCTATTTTAAGGCTTTTTTATGAGATTTTAAAGATTCTGTGTTCCTTTTTTAAGTTTTTTGAACTCTGAAAGAGTCAACACGTTAGTGTCTAATTCAGCAATTTGCTTAAACATTACCGTACAGTTTGGATATACATTAACCGAGTCGTTCTGCTTTTGCTCCGACTCAAAAACAAACCTTGTAATCAAGGAGTTCACACGAGATTTGTGCCAATATGCGGCGACTGCTTTTCATTTCCCCCTTTTCAGTTCTCCTTAAAATACATTTTCAACAGCAGAATAGCTTACAATTACCCAATATTTTACTTCAAAACTTCAATCTTTCAAGTTGCATACAGATTTATTAGCTAAACAGAACCACTGCACCAAAGTCCTCAGAGCCCAGAGCCACCAAACCAGCAGCAAAGGCCAAGTGTGGCGTTGCCAGTGAACTTATCACAAAGATTGGCACATGTCTGTAGTCCAGCTTCCTCCCACAGTCCAAGACATGCTGGTTAGGTTCATTGGTGACTCTAAATTGGTCGTAGGTGTGAGTGTCTCTCTGTGTTAGCCCTGTGATAGACTGGAGACGTGTCCAGATAGGCTGCGACCCTCCAGAGGACAAGCAGTTACAGAAGATGAATGAATGAACGACTTTTGTCCATCTAGGGGCAGCGGTCCCACTGATAGCTCAGCAATGATGACGTCTCTACTAAAAACACAGTAGAAAGTAATGAAGTCTATATTCCTGTGCTTCACGTGCTACATACTGTGAGCTGCAGATATGTATAGCCTGTATAAAAACATGCAGCACATCAGCACCATCAGTAGCATTTAGGTATTTCTCTGCAGCTAAAGGTCTAATAACTTTATCAAGTAGTTAATGTTCAGCCTCCTTCTCTCTGTTACCACAGGACATTTGGTGAAGTTGTTAACTGACTGCTGTCCAGAGGTTTTGGACCGTTCCTCTGCTAGCGTTAGCATTATCAGATACATTGCAGTTTTGTTGTATTTGAGGACTGAAATGTCACGGTAGTATGGGCTTCATCTTTAGTGAAGTATTTCCACACACTTGACCCACTAACACTAGAGATGGGCGATATGGACAAAAACAATTTTTAAAAAAAATATATATACCGATAATTTCTGATATTTATCACGATAACGATAAAAATGACGATAAATAAACACAGTTTTAGCGTAATCCTTTTGACTGTAGTGCATCGTCTCAGTTTTTTTTGTTTGTTTGTTTTTTTACTGGAGGCTTTGGATGAAGTCGACGCACTTCTTGCGCATTTCAACACAAATTTATCGTTTTTATCATGGGATGACATATTCTTATCGTGGGGGAATGTTTTTGACGATATATCGTAAACGATGAAATATCACACATCCCTACTGGACATCTGTCTTCTCGGAGGCGTCCATGTTGTCATTGTCATATGATCAGTGACTAGTCAACACGAGGCTTAAAGCGGATTTTATAAATTAACTCTGTACTTGGTGTAGTCTGTAAGATATTGGCTAATACTTGGGAGTAATTGTGATCTGTTCTATCGTCTAAAACATCTGAGCAGATAACAACAAGATAAACAAGAGCGACAAGAATAACTTCCATTTAACTCGAGGGCTGCTTTTAACTTCCAGGCATCTCCATGAGTAACCCACTGGATCATTGAGTCTGTGGTGTGTCAGCGCTGTAGTAAAAGCCTGGAAAGTCAGAGCAACTGCCAAGAGCCCGAAACAAGGGGAAGGCTTTTCCTGCGATCAGCGGTCGACACCGTTTGACATTAAAAGTAAAAGACTCATTAAATCTCCAATGATGATTGAAGTGAAATGTCGTTTTCTTTCCTGCTCCACCTTCTCGGCGCTGCGTCACATCGCTCGTGTTGAAAAAAACCGTGGTTAGAATTAGTGGAGTTGCATGGTGAGAGAATGTGGGGACTGTTTGTTTTACGGGTTTTTGCGGTGGAAACTTTGTCAAGGACAGGACGCGAGGTGGTCGGTTGTAAGTGTGTCGACGGGGGGCGAGGGGGAGGAGGGGGTTGGGCTTGTGTGCAGTGACTTTATTTAGTTGTGTAAACTTGTGCGTGTGGACAAAAGAATGCAGCGTAGTCACATGTAAGCAAAACAACTGGAATGTAGTCAGCTTCTTATCTGAGTGAAAGACTGATAAACTTTAATCTGAATCTGTGATTGATTACAAAGAGAGGAAGATCAGATGCTTTGTGCAACTTTCATAACATAAACCAATCAGCCACAACATTAAAACTGCTGACAGGAAAAGTAAATAACATTTAAACCGTCTTGTGACAATTCAGTGTTCTGCTGGGAAACTTTTAGACCTGGCATTCATTCATGTGGATGTTACTTAGACATGTAGCACCCACCTAGACCAGACCAGGCACCCCCACCCCATAGCAATGACACTCCTTGATGGCAGCAGACATCCCCAGCAGGATACAGACACAAAAACACTTTAGGAAGAAGAACATCTCAAGGTGTTGACCTGGCCTCCACATTCACTAGATCCCAAACTGATCAAGTATCTGTGGGATGATCCACAGAGGCCCCTCCCCTCAGAAGGACCCCCACTAACAACATCATGTTTCCAGACACCACAGGACACCCTCAAAAAGGCCCATGTCCATTCTCTGATGAGTCATCACAAGGGAGACCTGCACAATATTAGGCCATGTCCACACGGAGACGCTTTATGGTTTAAACGCAGATGTTTTGCATCGTCTTGGTCGATCGTCCGCATGAATCCTGTAAACGCATTCTCCTAAAACGCACTATTCTGAGACCTGGTCCCAGGGTGGAGAAATTCGAAAACGCAGCTCTTGAGTTTTTGTGTGGACGGTGAGAAACAGAGTGAAATGCGTACGATGATGTCATGGCCACACCCCTGGAGCAGCCTTCCACCTCTTCTATCCCGTGAGACGTCTCCTAACAACATCACCAACAATGGTGGACTACATGCTCGTGTTCCTGCTGGAGAAGATATTGAGCCTATTATGGTTACTAGGGCTAAATATCATTTCTCCTTGAGTTTGGTTTCTTCTAAAGCCGATTTGTAAACAGCGCTCAAGCTTTATGCACATGCTCCGCCTCTTCCTCTCTGTTTTTGGTGAATTTCTGAAACTGAAACAGCGCCACCTATAGGCCTGGAGTATGAAGTAGCGTTTTGAGTCGTGTTGAGACGGATCCATGTGGACACAGATATTCTTGAAATGATGCCAGGGAAAACGGAGGGGGAAAGCTGGTTTTGGTACGTGTGGACGAGGCCTCAGAAAGGTGGTCATAATGTTGTGGCTGATCAGTGTAAATGTCTGCCGTATGAAGCAATTGAGATCTAAGATCTAAAAAATAAGTAAATAACATCCGGTGTAGTTTTGTTCTCACATGAAATAATGCGTTTTTATTTGTCTAAAGATTTGAACAAAGTTTGTGTGGACCACATGTTATGGCATGTTGTGTGTGTTTCCAGGGGTTTGGCGTGCCCTTTAAAACACACACACACACATTCTTCAGCAATCTCATGCGGGTTTATATTTATAGCTCCAACGCTGACGTCACCTTGGCAACCACTGATGAAGGGGGCGGGGTCTCACACACACTTAAAAACCTCATTCTCACTCATTTATTCTCCCGTCCTAATATTTTGCAATGTGTTTTTTTTTCTTTCTTTCAAACACAGTGAACGACTTTAAGCATCATTTTTGTTTATATTCACCCTTAAGGCGATGCTGTCCGTACGGGAAGCCAAAGCTTTACGGGAAATGTGGTCTTAATTATGCTCTGGCATACCCTCTGCAGCGAGATAACGGCTATCGCCACCATCGCTGTGTCCGCTATAGCTGCGTCTAGAAAAAACTTTCACATAATTTACTGTGGCGCAGCACTCATGAGCTTTTTTGTGCATGTTTTTGAAACGCAAACGACGACCTCTGAGCGTTTAATCGGGGCATTTACGGTTGTGTTGAGCCTCCGCTCAAACGCAGAACACAAGGTGAGGAACTTTTAAAATCAGGAACAAAATCCCAAAACAGGTGAAATCCAATAAAAAGCTCAGAGAGAAAAGAAGAAACAACAAAATAAAAACGGGAAACACAATAAAAAGCAAACAGAAAGCATTTAAAAGTCATTTATTATTAGCCCTTGTTCTATTTTAGAGCCTTGTTTAAGATTATGAATAAATATTAACACTCTTTTGGAAGCTCGTCATAGCAGCTGCCTCTTTTCCGATTCGCCATCACTTGGCTGAGACGAAGCCCAGGACCCAGACCTAGCCCTTGGCTCTGCCCTCTTCCTGTCTGGGTTCCTGGGTGTCTGAAGGATGGGTCATCTGGCCTGAGAGAGAGTGAGAGGCAGAGAGAGAGGGGAGCCTCCCTCTGAGTCACTCTGCCCTACACGGTAAAAAAAAAAAAACACTGAGGGGCTGGAGGGCTGATGCAAACCTGGAGTAAGGACTTTTGGATCGAAGGAGAGGAAGTGAAAGGGGGACGCTCTCGCCCTCAAATGTCAGCAGACGTACAAAGACGCACAAAACTCAAAACTGGATCCGTCGATTCAGCATGTTCCGACCATTTCCTTGACCCACCTTTGACAATAAAAAGCTTTTCCAGCGAGAGAAATGCATTTAAAAAAAAAAAGGTCTTTAAAAAGCCGTACGGCCGGGGAGGGGTGACCTCATAGAGCACATTACGGAAAATGCCATTATGACAGCTGGCAGGAATTCTCACTTCAGCGGCGGCGATTTTAGTTTCCAGGAGGAAGGCGGCGATGTGTTCACTTGTTATGCGCTGCACAGCGTTTATTATGGTGTGACTTCTCTCCTTCTCCTGCAGATCAGTATGATGGGTAGATAGCAGGAGCCGAAAAAAAAAGAAGATGTCGTTCTTTGGCCTGGACTGTGTCAGGAAGAAAGAAAGAGGTAGGCACTGTGCTGCTTTTTAACAGATGCACACAATTTTTCAGAATTCATAATATTTAAAGTACTGACATTTACCAAAATATTAAAAACGACCAAAAAGTCTCTAACCCTTGTCGCTAACCAGGAGCTTTAAACAGACTTCCTCTGCAGATTTTTTTTATGTTTTATTACAGTTATTTAGTTCCGATTAAGTGCTCATCTCTATTACTGTGACAACTTGGCCACTCTAGTTTTGCAGATTTCAAATCTTCCAAAAGCTCCAGAACAGCAGCCGACACCATCGTGCTTCTGGTTTCGTGCCAAAAGTTCACACTTTTTTATCAGTGAAGACTCAGTTAACAAGCCTGTGTCGCAATGCTGACAGTTTGACGGCACAGATAAAAAATGTAAAGGTGCAAAAATCTATCTGCAAGAAACTTTTATGAGCAATGAAAAATAGTTAGTTGCTAATTAAATGTTTTACAAGTTTTCTAATGCCCCTCATTTATGTGAAAGTTGCCGTAGTTGCGTTTGCGTCGTGCTCCAAAAGTAAATTGACCCAAATAAAATAATTTTAATCTCCTCCTCCGCATAAATTTACATGAGATGACAATAACAAAGGCTGACATGCTAATGGTCAAACGTTAAAAGTATCAACCAAGACATGTTGCCAGTAAAAAAATGTTAGTAGCTTCTCTGAGGCAGCGGGCTACAAGCTAAATGCTAATGTCAGCATGCTAACATTAAAACATGAGCAATGCTTACATGCTAATGTTTAGCTGGAATGCTATTGCCCAAATTTCACTCATTTAAAAAGCAAACAAACATAAAAATCCATCAACCAAGACATGTGGCTATTAAAAAAGTATATCTTAATACATAGTTTAAAAATGTTAGTAGCTTCTCTGAGGCAGCGGGCTACAAGCTAAATGCAAATCAGCATGCTAACATTAAAACAAGAAGAAATTTCATGCATTTAGGAAAAAATGATATGAATGAAAACCAAGAAACAACTCATGTTGAAAATATAATGTACACATGATTGATTTAGTTTGTGTATTATGTTAATATATAGTGTAATGCTGTTTGCACTGCTCTGGGAGGGAGAGCTACGAGCTAAAGGCTAATGTCGGCATGCTAACATCCTCACAAGGACAAATGTTTACCTGCTAATGTTTAGCTGCTATACTGTTTAACAATTTTTAGTCATTTAAAAATAAATAATATATGAAAATTAAAAAAAAACAAGACATTGTGAAAAACAAAGTTTTTGTTGTTTGTGTAATATATTAATATAGAATATAGAAACTTGGTGAAAATATAATGTAAATTTATGCTGTTGTTAATTTGTAGTGTAATACTGTTTGTAGCAGCTATGAGAGGGAAGGCTACAAGCTAACTGCTAATGTCAGCATGCTAACATCCTCAAAACGACCACGCTAACAGGCTAATGTTATGCAGGATTAACCATTTTCATCTTTTTTCCTGACTTTCACTCATTTTTTCAGCGTACAAACTAAACATTTAAGTAAAAAGCATGTATTCTATTGTTAATTTATCTGTGTTTTCCAAACAGAGCTGGAGAGGAAACTAAGAGCAAACGACCGCGAATACAACCTCTCATTTAAATACGCGGTGAGTATCATTTCTTCCACTCACGGTTCGTCGTCGGTGTTTGCTACGAAGCGATTTCTAAAACAGACAAAGGGGATGTACCGCGGATGCAGCCCACACACCTTTCAGACAAAACACTTTGACTTATCAACCTTTTTGTTGGCACTCGTAATTACAGTGCAAACAAAAAAAATAAATAATTCCCCTTTGGGTGCGGTTGCTATCAGGAGACTGGACGTCAGCCAAAGACAAAGAGCTCTGTAGCTGCTGCTGCTGAATAAACCCGGCTGAGTTTCAGTGCTGCTGCTGTTAAGGTCAAAACTGTAGACGTGCATTTTAATGTTTGAGCTGATTACGAACAAATATATCACGGCGCTCATGAGACAGGCTGCGTCTGATGTAGAAAATTAACTTTATGGAGATTAATGTTACTCAGAACTGCAGAATAGGAACAAACAGACAGACAGAAACAGAAAAGACAAAATGATGCTTGGAAATAGGAACTTAGAGTTAGAGAAACTTTAATGTCACTGTCAGAAATCTGCATAAAAGTATTTAGAAGACTTTGAACACAGAAACAGTACGAAAAATGTTGGGTAGTAGATTATTTTTACCTTTATTCACCTTTTATTTTGGCTATTCTGATCCTCCATACAGCACAGAGGGGATAAATCTATTACACATTAACGTCGTTTCATTCCCCCCACGCCTGCTTTTGTATTTAAACATTTACAGAGAACAAATTCTTCAATCTGTGTGTGGCCGGTGTTGTTAGATGCGGCCGATAGCGTGCCGTGGGAGCTCGGACTGTCCGGCGGGCTGGAGCAGCTTTGATAAGATCCACCTGGTGCAGAGCAAACGCCTCACACTCTGATTACGCTCTGAAGCATCTGCAGAAAACTCGCAATCATCCGTCATTCAGCAGCCACTAGAAAGTTCCCCCTTAGAGGCCTTTCACTACAGATTCATGGCTAGAATTCAGAGACATCAACAAATTAATTCCCTCAGGGGACACTATCTGAGCTGCTCTCTTCCTCTAATTTGGTCTCGTTAAAGCTTCTCCGATTAACTTCAACATTGGCAGATGCATCCGTTTAGACGTGCTCAAAGGAAACGTGTGATCGCTCCCCAGAAATGATCTGAACTGCTTTCGTCAGACCTCAACTCTTAAATCATAATTTTCACACACAATTTTGTTTTTTGTGAATAACATCGACCATCTTGTGACAATTGAATGTTCTGCTGGGAAACTTCTGGATCTGGCATTCATTCATTCATTGGTGTGGATGTTACTTAGACATGTAGCACCCACCTAGACCAGACCAGGCACCCCCACCCCATAGCAATGACAGGATACAAAAATACTTTAGGAAGAAGAACAGCACAAGGAGTTGACCTGGCCTCCAAACTCACTAGATCCCAAACTGATCAAGTATCTGTGGGATGATCCACAGAGGCCCCTACCCTCAAAGGCTCCCCCACTAACAACACCTTGGACGGGACACCCTCAGAAAGCCCATATCCATCCTCTGACCAGTCACCCCAAGGGAGACCTACTCAATATTAGGTCATAATGTTATGCCTGATTGGTGTAAAGAGTCATGTCTTCTCAGTCCTCTTCAGTCACGCCTTCATCCACACTTCATCAGACAAATTAGAGCAACTAAGCCAACAAACAAATCATAGACACCTGTCCTGTCTTTAAAAGCATTACATAGAGACATCTAGATTGGGAATATTTGCAGCTGGACCATGTTAAAGTCTTCCAACGTTTTCCAAAGTCATCCTCAAGGACCCTTCAGCCCAGGCTTTTTAGTTAAAGTAGCCGTAACTCACTAAAAACCGAGTCACTCCCTTACATCCCGTCTTCTTTATCTACTGTCTGACGTCTTCGTCCAAACATCGTGGCTTAAATCAACAGTTTATTAAGCGATTACCTTCCGTGGGTTTGTCTTATCTTTGCAGACTCACAGAGTCAGATTTCCTTAGGAGGAGCCATGAAGGTTTGATGGACTTGAGTGAAACAGTTGCACTCATTGACCAAACATGTTTCAGACAAAAAACAGACTCTAAACAAATCTTAATCAGGGAGGATTCGTCTTTATATCAACTGTCAGACGGTCCCAGATTGGTTGAAGACGCTCAGCGACCTTGCAAGGATCATCTAACTTCAATTTGAAGTTCCTGTAGTCTCTCTGAGATTTAACAAGTACTTAATACATCAGCCTCAGATTGAATTTGTTCATAATCAGAAGAAGAACCTCCGATCTTTGACTCATCGCCGCTTTGTCCTCGTTTTTTCCCCCAGACGAACGCCATCAAGACCTCCAAGTACAACTTCTTCACCTTCCTACCTCTTAACCTCTTTGAGCAGTTCCAGAGGATCGCCAATGCCTACTTCCTGTTCCTGCTAGTGCTCCAGGTGAGGGGGGAAGGGGGGGGTGAAGTCACGCTTGACTCTTCGATATGCAAAAACCAAGGTTTCGGATTTCACTGTAACCACTGTGAAAAAAGCCCCCGTGGCCCCAAAACACACATTTTTAGAACATTATGAATCATTGTCTCAGACTGGAGACATAGTCAGTTATAACTCTTTATAGTATAAATAAAAAATCCTTCTTTGTAGAAAAGCTGTTTAGTCAGTGATAGTATCACCAGGAAGACAATGTCTCATAATCACATATCTTAACAGGAAGTCTATGAATGAACAGAGGTGGCAAGTAATGAAGTACATATACTTCATCAAGTAGATTTTTCAGGTATCTGTGCTTTACTTGAGTATTTCTTTTTCTGATGACTTTTTACTTTTACTCCCTACATTTGTACACAAATATCTGTACTTTTTAACAGGCTTGTTACTTTTTTTAACCTCCACGGATGACAAGACGTAAAATACGTGACTTGATCAGACCGGATTAGAGAAGGAAAGTCGACGATGCGCTTCCTGTCACAGGGTAGAGGGGGGGACCAGAAGTGGGTCCTAATTAAATTATGGAATAATTCCAAAGAAAATTAAAATAGGCCTATTTGTGGGGGGAAAATACGTAGTATTTAAGTTACATAAAAGCTTTTTATTTGTTTTCTTCCTAATTGTCATTGAAATAGTGGTCAAGAACCCGGCCCCACCCCCAACACAAAAATGGTTTGGCCACTAATCAAAATTTGACGTTGCCGTTTGATTGGAAGTTCCGTACACTCAAAATGTCCGGTCAGCACAAGTCTGATGTTCAGAAAACGAAAGAAAGGAGAAAAAGAGAAGAAGAAAATAGGTCTTAAAGATTTTCTTAAAAATATATTTTTAAAAAATAATTGACGACGGTGAAGCTGGGACTAGTAAAGTGAACGTAGAGCAACGTAAGAAACAGCGCAGCCAACGGTTACCGCCCTTGTAACGTAACGTAGCTCTAATGTTAACGTCCATTCGCTGGTATAAAAGCTTGACACAACATGTTCACTTTAATAGAAACAGTTGAGTTTGATAGCTCCGTCGTAGGGGGGGCATAAAAGATTATCTCGTCCCGGGCCCGGGCAAGACCATTGACTGTTTATTATACCAACGGTTTATACTAAACAAGACTGTCAGCTGGCCTACTTCCTGTTTTCTTCTTCTACTGTTTTGAACAGGCAGCCTGTTGATCAGTTTGAGCTCTGCTGCCACCTAGCGACTGGAGGCTTCTATGGTGTGGTTTATGTTGCTATCATTAGCTTTTTTGTAAGCTAGTTTACAACGTTAGCAATGCTACGGGAATACAAAAGTTTTGATAGTTTATAGCTAACACTAGCTAGCAGTTTAAAAACAACAACCCAATCACCCTCAGTTTATTATTGAAAATGATCCAGATGCTAATGCGGGACATTTGGTCAGTTAAGTCTAGATTATTTTGCGAGAACTTTTGCATTTTTCAAAATTATCAACGGATATCTACTGTTTCATTTACGGCATTTTTACTTTTTACTTAAGTACATTTCAGAACCAGTACTTTCTTACTTTTACTTGAGTAAAGGAGTTGAATCAGTACTTTTACTTTTACCAGTGTATTTTTTTTTACACAAGTATCCATACTTTAGTACAGAATGTGAGTACTTTGTCACCTCTGTGAATGAATGAACAGAAACGCTGCATTTAACTATATAATTAGGGTGTTGGTAAGCTAAGTGTAATTCATTGTCAGAATCACTGTGTCGCACACTTTCACAGACGTGCAATCCACACGTTGTACTAACTGAAACCGGATATGGGCAAGTCTAGCATGATGAGATAGATTTAAGGAAGTGTCACATCCAGTACAGGATATTGCCTCATCATTTGCAAAACAGTCATGAGGTTGCCTGCAGCGACCGCTCTGCTCGTAGCAACTGAAAGCATGCGACAAAAACAACAACATTCGCGCGTAGCTCGCCAGGGGCTCGAAGCTCGCCAGGGGTGGAGACCACATGGCAGCGGTGACTCCAGACACCGACAGGCTGTTTGCACGTTTAATAAACAGAAGACGGAGGAATTTTCAGTGCAAAGCAAACAGATGAGGAGCTCAGCGGACGATGATGAGCCCGTGTTTTATTCTGGAGTGTAAACTTGTCCGATTAAGTCTGATATCACACACCTTATCTTCACACTATGACTGAACACCCACGGCTCGTCGTACTTGTTTTCTAAATGTTTTAATCTCTCTCCCGCTTTCAGTTTGCGTACAAATCTGAATTTAAGCTGAAGCAAACTGAAGAGTTGTCCCTGTTTGTGTCCTCCAGGTGATTCCTCAGATCTCCTCCCTGTCCTGGTTCACCACTGTGGTGCCTCTGGTCCTGGTGCTGTCAGTCACTGCTGCCAAGGATGCAACGGACGACATTGTAAGCACATTTTTTAAGTTTGTTCCTTTTTATTATTTCAGTTACTACAAAGAATCTAAAAGAGGGGTACTACAGAGGCTTGGTGGTTTTCACTGATGCCTCATAGCAAGAAGGTTCTGGGTTCAAATGCACATGGAGTTTGCATGTTCTCCCCTGTGTCTGCGTGGGTTCTCTCCAGGTTTTGCAGCTTCCTCCCACCGTCCAAAGACATGCGAGTGAACTTGTTTGGATGCATGTTCTGGGATAAACAACGTCCAGTGCTTTCCACATATTTGGATTCTTGAAATCAATTTGTTTTCAATCACAGAAGATACTCTCACCACGCTGAAGATATTACAGCATTGTCCAAAATCAATATACTTAGCACGCCAGCCATTCTGTCTAGTTCCTTGTTGACACGGTCAAAAAACAGTTTGCTTCCCCACAAACACACACTTCATTTCCCCCACCAGAAGCTTAAATATATGCACTTCCACACCGGTGCTCCCCCCAGCACTCTACGATTCTAAATTGGCCGTAGGTGTGAATGTGAATGATTGTCTGTCTCTCTGTGTTAGCCCTGAGATAGACTGGAGACCTGTCCAGGGTGGACCCCGCCTCTTGTCCCAACGACAGCCGGGATAGGCTCCAGCCCCCCACCAGAGGACGAGCAGTCACAGAAAACGAACGAATGAATCTAAAAGAGCACACAACCCAGTCTGACCTCAGTGGGGCCAGACCAGAAACATAACAGCATGATAACCTATAAATATTTATAACCTATAAATAACCTTTGTTGCTGTCTAAATGTCATGTCTGCAGCTCCTACTAAAAAAAGTACAACCCTTTTAGTGAACAAATTAAGAATAGCAGCGACTTTTATTTTAAAAATTGCAGTTAATATCAATGTAAGTTTGCATGTTCATGCTAGGGACTAGACTGGACCCTTTAGAGGCCGATTTTTGCCTGCGGACCGTATGTTTGACAGCCCTTATCTGCCAAATAATAATTATTTGGTTTATTATTTTGTGTTTATTTGCATCTGATTCTGCTGCAGGTTTGCATCAAAATGCACATTTAACCCCAGACTTTAAGCCTTCAGAGTCTGACTGCTGTTCAGGTGACTTAAAGCAGCCGTTCCCAGAATGATGTGTCACGCTGTAAAAATGTAAAAATGATTGCCATAGTTTGGAGAAGAAAAAAAACAAAAAGGAGAACCATCACCGTGTGTTAACCGCGGTGTGACCTCTGCTGTGAAGTCATGTGAAATAAACGTACTCCGGACATGTGACGGGACGTTGTCCTGTTTGAATGTTAGTGTTGTTTTAAAGTGTGAACTCAAGGTGATATTAATCTAAACTCCACCTTTTAAATAAACTGGATAGTCTGCTGTTATTTAGTGTAACCACATATAAAGAGATTTGCTCGTCACTTGTCGATTTGGTCGCTGGTGGAGGCTCCACCGAGATAACCGAGGTAACCAAGGTAACCATGACCAAATCCAAAATACTAAGTGGACGGAACAAGCACTTATTACCAGCGTTGCTTTGTTTGAAAAGGAAATGCAAGCTCTTCAAGCTCGCTATCAGCATGGCAGCATTCTTTTGTGCGTTTCTTTCTTTGCTGTAAATATTTGGAGAAATCTGCGGTTCTGTCACGCCTGAGTCAACCGGATCAGACGCTCGCGCTGACCTCAGTCACACGACCTCAGAGATGAGGAGTTCAGCTCGGTTCCCCAACCCGCTTAGAGTCGCTTCGCTAAATTTCATTACCAGTACATGGTCTCTGGTTTCGACATTGCTGCTCGTTTCATTTTCCGCGTATTTCCCCCAAGGAAACACATGCTAATGGACGAATAAAAGCAAGAAGCTGCAGAGAGAGAAAATAAAACCAGTTGGTAGAGGACAGTTAAAAATGTTGACTGTCTGTCTTGTGACCGATTAAAGCTCCTAAAGCCAAACGATTGATAGATTGTTTTTAGGGGCGGGACTTTAACGTGTTAATTACGATTAATTAACGCATTTAATCGCGGTTTGCATTCCAAACAACACGGAACTATTCTGTCAGTGCGCGATTTCCCGGTACACCGTTTACACTGATGCACACGTCAGAGCTAGCTCGGCTAACGGCTACCAAAATGGAGGAATCAGGTGAAAGCACGTTGCTAGGACTGATAGAAGGCAAATTTTTATTTAAGAAAACTACCAGATAGAAGCCTTGATCAAAGTTTGCATATCAGCGAAGCACTTACGGTACTAAATGCAAAGCATGCTGCAGTGAGCACAGAAACCGCAGCAGCTGTTAGCGCTAGCAGTCCCGAAATTAAATTAAATGCATTTTTTCAGGAATTAAAAGAGCTTGAGTTTACAATATTCATGTCTGTGTCTATTATTTTATTTAGTCGTCCACTAAAATCCATTTTAATTAAAAAAATTAGCTTTTTGGGGCGAATATCGTTATGCGATTAAAATGCGATTAATCGAGATTCATTACAAAGATTCATTTTTTTGTCCCAGCCCTAGTTATTTTTAATACTCTCTGTCTGCAGTGTTTAAATAGTTTGGCTATTTTAAAACACATTGGTTTCATCAGCCGCCGGGACCCGATCATTTCCAGTAGCTATGAGTAAGACGCTGCTTCTCAGACTCTCTCCTCTGGTTAGTTAGTAAAAGAATGAGTAACCGTGTTTATCAGCGGATTGCAAATGAAGGGAGCAGCCTTGGTGATGCGGCCTCGCTGAATATGAAATAAATTCCTCCAGATCTTTCACAATCTACCGCAGCGTGTTCTCAATTATAACCATCTCTGACATGTGGGAAAGGTTGCCATTAACATGAGCAACACCTCCACCCTCTGAAACTGCTATATGTTTCAGTGCCACCATAACAGAGGCGACGAGTGTTTACCCGAGAGGCTTTGACAGTAGGGTTGCTTTGGTAACTGTGCCTCTGTTTGATTGGACGAGCGATCAACTGCATTTTATCTTCAGCCGACCTGCTGCTTGGTTCTCATTGTTTCAAGGAGCGCTAAAATTAACTTGCGTACGCTAAATTCAGTCTTTGAAAGATGACTTTACAGCCTGGCTTTTTTTGTGTTAGTGGGAGGGGGCCCCTTTGAGGAGAGGGGCCTCGCACAGATACTTGATCAGTTTGGGATCTAGTGAATTTGGAGGCCAGGTCAACACCTTGTGCTGTTCTTTGTGTGTTTTTTAGTTGTTCCTCAAGTGTTTTTGTGTGTGAATCCTGCTGAGGATGTCTGCTGCCATCAAGGAGTGTCATTGCTATGGGGTGGGGGTGCCTGGTCTGGGCGTCACTCAACTGAAACCGCCAAAGTTCAACTGAACATTTCATCACTCGTTTTGTTTGCAGAAACGTGCTGTGATTTACTCATTTCTGATGAAATTGTACCATCTGGGAGTTTGGGAGTTAATTGAGCTTATTGAGAAACAAGTTCCCGTCTCTTCTCCCTCCTCACACCTACGAACACAGCCGAGCATCGTTGTTCCTTTTGTTTCACGCCGTTTTTAATGCAGAACTAAACATAACCGTAGGTATGTGTGGTCATGCCAAACCGCCAAGAGGAAGTAACCTTTAATGGGTGAAGCATTAACTTAAAGAGAAGTAACAAGAAGTATAATTCTTTTTTAAATGCTCACCGCTGTCAGTAAACATCTGGTATCTTTGTGGCGTCGCTAACTCAAGGGCATGCCATGTTTGGCGAGGCGGATCGACCTTGCGAAACACACTCTGCAGTATCTACTGTTAGGGTTGGGAAAGCAGACGTGACATTTCTGCAACCGTCATCTACGCCTGAATTGTTCAAATCTGATCAACTCTTAGCCTTTGAAGATGTAGTGACACACTGTAGAGGCTAATTGCTAATGCTACGTCATTATGCTAGCAGTGTCTAGTAGTGACTCATATGTTTGTAAGATCGTTATTCTCGTTGATCTCTTCCCTGGCTTTGTGATGAATTCTTTCGGGAGAGCTTCCATAGAGCCCAAGGTTGTTCATGTGTTATGTGGCTCTATTACTGACTAAAGGGGGGGTGAAGGGACTTTTTACCAGATCAGGAACAAGCCTTTTTTTTTTTTTATTCTCCGCAGAGAACAATACTTCTGCAAATTGGCCTTACATGTAGCTTTCAGTCTTATCAGATTTCACAGACACCACACAAAATCTAAAGTTCTGCTTCTGGTTTTAGCCATGGCCCTAACACATCAGTTTTGAAGCTCTTGTCCTTAGACTGTATATAAATATGGACAATGCGTCCCCTCATGGCTCTATGTCCTTTACTTGACTTGTAGGCTTAAAGGGGAACTACTGTTTTTTACAACCTGGACCTTATTTCTGACATAAAATACGGTTGTTTTCTCACCCATATAACTTTTGTGTAATTTGTATTCCTTCAGGAGATATTTAGATCTGCATATATCCATATAATGGGAGTGAATGGGGCACCGAAACACAGCCTCTAAATAAGTAAACGACCGTATTTTATGCCAGAAATAAGGTCCAGGTTGTAAAAAACAGTAGTTCCCCTTTAAAGGTTTTTGAAGATTTTGACATTTTGTGTTGGTAATCAGCTCAGTTTTAACAAAGAGAGGACGCATTTAAACTTCTTTTATTAGAACCCATTTTAGTTCAGGGTCAGCAATATTCAGCTCAGTTTGATCTCAAGAGAGGTGGACCAGTAACATAATCCACTAAAATCCACAAATCCAAATGTTTCCCTTTGTTTTAGTGCAAATTTGTATCCTACAAAATGTTTTATAAGTGCACTTCTGGTCAGTGCTGCAATCTGTTTAGTTGTTGGTGTTGTGTTTTGCCCTCTACTTGGACTAAAACAGTGGACAAATTAATAGTAGAAGTTACTTTTATTGAAAAGCTGATCTCTGTCGTTGCCTTAAATCTGAGCTTAAAGAGAAGTGTGTTTGTTCTGGACATGGACTGCGTAAGAGACACCACATGACTCTAAAAATGACTGTTTCAGGACGCCTCTCTGTCGCTTACACAGAAATAAAGAGCGATCAGAAACTAGATATAACAACAAAAGTAGCCTGATCATATTTTGAAGGGAAGTAGTGCTTGACCAGAGAGTCAGAGGTTTAAATCATGACCAGCATATTTCATTTCCCACACTCAGGGAATTTTTGTCAAATCTAATAACCCAAGACTTGAGTTTCTCGTGACCATTAATGACTCGCCATGTGTTTCTGTTTTGCAGAATCGCCACAGGAGCGACAATCAAGTGAACAACAGAAAGGTTGAAGTCCTCATTGATAGAAAGTAAGTCTTCTTGTTGTCTCTCTTGTTGGTGTTCCTCAGGGATACTGTATAACCTGGGTAGCCTGAGTGTTTGCTGGCTTCCATGCTCAGATGATAATAAAAATGCCCTCGCAGACACCGGGCATGCCTCACATATCTGAAACAGAAGACATCAGGTCAACAGGATACAAAACAAATGCCCTGCAGCTGCTTCCTGTGGCTGGACTGGAAAGATGAAGACATAACAGACGGGGAAAAATATAGGAGTCTACAAGAAGATATAAACAAAACAAATACCAGAGAACTGACCTGGACAGCCAGAAGTAGACGACAATGCCCATCTTATGACAGTTCAACGTTCTGCTGGGAAACTTCTGGACCTGGCATTCATTCATGTGGATGTTATTTAGACATGTAGCACCCACCTAGACCAGACCAGGCACCCCCACCCCATAGCAATGACACTCCTTGATGGCAGCAGACAAAAACGCTTTAGGAACAACTAAAAAAAACATGAAGAACAGCACAAGGTGTTGACCTGGCCTCCAAATTCACTAGATCGCAAAGTGTTTCCAGACAAGGGAGACCTGCACAACATTAGGAAGGTGGTCATAATGTTACGCCTGATCGGTCTTTGCAAAATGTGCCCAGAGGATGTGATTTCAGTGCCGTTTGGTACAAATACAGCCTGGTCTGAGGTGATGAAAAAATCAGAGCTGCATTTGTATTTTTAGATCTGCACCTGATAAAAATATTGTTGCCTGTTTGTTCCTCCTTGATGCTGGATTGCTGGCTCCTTAGGAAGCAGCTGCAGGGCGAAGAGATGTTTATTTCCTCTTGACGCGATGCTTTCTTTTGTTAAATACCTACAGGCCGCTTGATATGCCATCTCTTGAGACCAGAGACCATCGATTGTTTCCCTCAGGTGCTGCTCTCATATTCTCTGTGCCGTGGAGGTCATGTTGTCGAAGTCTTTCTTTGTAATTTCCTGATGGCTACTGAGCAAGTCTGATTCGTCAGCACGAAGCGAAACGTGTAATGGAAAACCCTGAAAAGCAAATATATTCCAGCCAAGTTTCAAAAAGTCTCTTTGTCTATTATTGGCAGAGAGAAACAGATAATACAGGAAACTGGCAGGGACAGTGGAGTCACTAATATTAGGATGACCTTGGTGTTCAGTGCTTATTTATGGTCTCTTGGGCTGTTTCCTTTCAAAGGAAAAGGGAAAAACCATCAGTGTAACTCTGCTCCCCCCCCCCCCCACACACACACACACACACTGTCCAAACATGTGCTCACCAGCCTGCTTTCTGTTCTCAGACTACGGAACGAGAAATGGATGGACGTCCAGGTAGGAGACATCATCAAGCTGGAGGACAACCAGTTTGTCACGGTGAGAGAAACCTTCTTGACGTATTTAGTACGAGTCAGTTTAAACATTATATTTATAATACATTATATATTTAACCATTGTTTGGTTTTTATAGAAGGTATTATGTTATTATTATTATTGTTATGATGCAAGAAATCACTCCCACTCACGACAGCAATAGACTCATGCAACCCAAACGCTCCACCGATCAGCCATAACATTATGACTACAGACAGTACAAGTAAATAACATCTCATTGTTCTGCTGGGAAACTTCTGGACCTGCCATTCATTCATTCATTGGTGTGGATGTTACTTAGACATGTAGCACCCACCTAGACCAGACCAGGCACCCCCACCCCATAGCAATGACACTCCTTGATGGGAGCAGACATCCCCAGCAGGATGCAGCCACAAAAACACTTTAGGAAGAAGAACAGCACAAGGTGTTGACCTGGCCTCCACATTCACTAGATCCCAAACTGATCAAGTATCTGTGGGATGATCCACAGAGGCCCCTCCCCTAAAAGGTCCCCTCACTAACCAGATACCACAGGACACCCTCAGAAGGCCCATGTCCATTCTCTGATGAGTCACAACCCAAATGAGGTCATAATATTATGCCTGATCAGTGTTAAACTCCATTTATTTTGTATTTATTGATCCACCACGTTTTCACTTTACGGGAGCAGCTGCAATGAAACAATTTCCTTGAAGGATCAGTAAAGTAGAATCTGAGTCTGATTGTCTCTAATAAACTGATCCCAGACTTTCTTCATATCATAAATCTAACTAACGGTGCGATGAATGCCTTTGTGATTTCAGGCCGACCTCTTGTTGCTCTCCAGCAGCGAACCACTCAACCTCGTCTACATTGAGACAGCAGAGCTGGACGGGTCAGTCCTGCACACGTCTTCATCTTCTCTTCCTTCTTCTTCAATGCATTCTGACATTGTCATCTCCTCTTCTTCTGTGTCTACCTTCTTCTTGTTTTTTTCTTGTCTGCACCATGTTGACTCTTCTTCTCTTCGCCTTTAACGCAGAGAGACAAACCTGAAGGTGAGACAGGCCCTACCGGTGACAGGAGACCTGGGAGATGACATTGAAAAACTGGCAGACTTTAATGGTAAGACGTTGGCTGACACAGTATATACACACACATAACCTGATAAAAAGTCAGCTGTGTTAATTCGCAGATTGGTTTAACATTTGTATACAGAGGTTTGTATTTGTTTAGAGTTTCTTCCTGCTGCACTGCACATCTGTCAGCATTCAAAACTTCCTCTTCCCTCCAGGCGAGGTGCGCTGCGAGCCTCCCAACAACCGCCTGGATCGCTTCAAAGGAACGCTGACCTTCGCCGGGCAGAAGTACTCGCTGGACAACGAGAAAATCCTGCTGCGAGGCTGCACCCTGAGGAACACCGAGTGGTGCTTCGGACTGGTGCTGTTCGCAGGTCTGGGAGACGGCACATGTGCAGGGACCTTATTTCTGGCATAAAATACGGTCGTTTACTCACCCATATAAGTTTTGTGTCATTTTTATTCCTTCAGGAGATATTTAGATCAGCATATATCCATATAGTGGAAGTGAATGGGGCACCGAAACACAGCCTCTAAATAACACATTATCTGCCACGAAACTCATTAATTTTAACAATATTTTGTTGTGATATGCTAGTGCTATTCCCTGTTAAGTCCAGAGTTACATTTTATTATTATCTGGGGTCTGTAGATTGACCTGGATGATGTCGTGTTTACCTGTAATTTTCTACTGCTATGGTTCATCCACAACCTCAGAATCTGAAAAATATTCAGCCATGTTGCAAAAAAGGTAAACAAGCCGACATCGTCCAGATCAGAAGAGTCAATGGGGAATAGCACTAGCATATTATAGCAAAATATTGGTGAAATGAATGAGTTTCACGGCAGATAATGTGTTATTTAGAGGCTGCGTTTCGGTGCCCCATTCACTCCCACTATATGGATATATGCGGATCTAAATATCTGACAAATGACACCCAAGTTATATGAGTAAACAACCGTATTTTATGCCAGAAATAATGTCCACGTTGTAAAAAAAAAACAGTAGTTCCCCTTTAATGATGACTACTGAGTGTAAATACCTGAATGTTGTGAGATTTAGTTTGGTTTTGTTTCTCATTCTGCAGGTCCAGAGACAAAGCTGATGCAAAACTGTGGCAAGACGACGTTTAAGAGGACCAGCATCGACCGTCTGATGAACGTCCTCGTCTCTGTGTGAGCTCCCTCGTTATTTATTTATTTGAGTTATCCAAACAGTTACAGTTGGGAGACAGACAACCATTCACAATCACACCTTACGGCCAATGATCCTAACCAGCCTGTCGTTGGACGGTGGGAGGAAGCTGGAGAACCTGGAGAGATTTTATAGTAAGATCTTGGACTCTTCTTGCAGATCTTTGGGTTCCTGGCCATCATGTGCACCATCCTAGCCATAGGAAACTTCGTGTGGGAGCTGAACGAGGGCTCCGAGTTTATCGCCTTCCTGCCGAGGCTCGACGGCAAAGGTCCCGGTTTTTCCGCCTTTCTCACTTTCTGGTCTTACGTCATCATCCTCAACACGGTGGTGCCCATATCTCTCTACGTCAGGTAGGACGCGTAAAGTGGATCAAAGACTTACACTAAAATTGCCTCTTTTTTTATTATTATTGAATCTCTGACTGTTCATCTTTTTCCGGCAGCGTGGAGATCATCCGGCTGGGGAACAGCTTCTACATCGACTGGGACAGGAAGATGTACTACGCCCGGAACGACACCCCCGCCGAGGCGCGCACCACCACGCTGAACGAGGAGCTCGGACAAATCAAATACATCTTCAGCGACAAAACGGGAACGCTGACGCAGAACATCATGATCTTCAACAAGTGCTCCATCAATGGCAAAACATACGGTGAGACTCACAAGCGTCTCGTTCTTCTGTGTGCGTTTTATACTTTTAAAAGGTTTTGTCAAGCTGGAGTAGATGCTTGTTGTGATGTTTAAGAGTGTTGTAACCATCCTCCTACTCTTCTTCTTCTCTGCAGGAGACGTGTACGATTACTCCGGCCAAAGACTAGAAGTTAATGAGGTGAGGTTTGGAGGATTATTATGGAAGTTAAAAGAACACAAATCCATAATCGGAAAATTGAAGTCTTGGTGCCGTCATTACAAAGCCTTCTCCAGCACATCCCAAAGATTCTCAATGGGGTTAAGGTCTGGACTCTGTGGTGGAACAATCCATCTCATGCTCCCTGAACCACTCTTTCACAATCTGAGCCCCATGAATCCTGACATTGTCATCTTGGAATATGATCCATTGATGGAATAAGCTGCTCATTCAGTATATTCAGGTAGTCAGCTAATGAACCTAGACCTGAGCAACTGCAGCAACCCCAGATCATAGCACTGCCCCATAGCACAGGCTTGTACAGTAGACACTAGGCATGATGGCTGCATCACTTCATCTGCCTCTCTTCTTACCCTGATGCCCCCATCACTCTGGAACAGGGTAAATCTGGACTCATCAGACCACATGACCTTCTTCCATTGCTCCAGAGTCCAATCTTTATGCTCCCTAGCAAACTGAAGCCTTTATTTCCAGTTATCCTCACTGATTAGTGGTTTTCTTAAGGCTACACAGCTGTTCAGTCCCAATCCCTTGAGTTCCCTTCACATTGTACGTGTGGAAATGTTCTTACTTTCACTATTAAACATAGTTGTTGGTTTTCTTCCATTTGATTTCAACAAACGTTTAAGTGATTGCCGATCACCATCAATCAGGATTTTCTTCCTCAAAGACGATGCTTCTCCACTCTCCTTCTAGTTCTTAACCCAGTTTTAGTAGTTTCTTCAATCTCCTTAGATGTTTTCTCTGCTTGATGCATGCCAATGATTTGACCCTTCTCAAACAGATGACCACAGGATGTGTCTTTAGACATGGTTGTTGAAGAAAAGAGAAGCTACTCATTGCATCAGTTGGGGTTAAATAAGTTGTTTCCAGCTGAAAGATAATCACCCATGCAGTAATTAACCAATAGGAGGCTCCTGCCTATTTGATTTGCTTGTTTTGTGCATCTTTATCTTTATGTCCAGTAAAAATCAGAGAGTTCTTACATCACCTCAATCTTTTCCTCAGTACACAGACAGGGTGGATTTCTCCTTCAACCCGCTGGCTGACCCCCGCTTCGTTTTCCACGACCACGCCCTGGTGGAGGCGGTGAAGCTGGAGAACCCCGAGGTCCACTCCTTCTTCAGGCTGCTGGCCCTCTGCCACACCGTCATGGCCGAGGAAAAGAAAGAAGGTGAGGACAGGGTAGCCGTGTACACCTGAAGGCGTTTACTGATGTGTGCACAATAGAAAACAGCACTGTGGACCATGCAATGGAAATTGCAAGCCTTCCTTACTAAAAACCAGATGTGTCACATGAAGCATGCAATAGGGAAGTGCGATATTTCATCGTTTACGAAATGTTGTCAAAAACAGTCCTCACGGTAACAATATGTCATCCCGCGATAAAAGCAATAAATTCCTGTTGATGATTTATACGTAAATATGTGTGGAATATTGACAAACTGACAATGGTGGAAGGTGGAGCAGATACGCCGGCAGAGAGGAGCTCGTTCCTAAACGAGGCTCCACCTCCATTATCTGGTTTGGTTTTAACCCCTTAACGCCTCAATTGATTTTTAATTATATAAAGAAATTAAATATTTGTATTTTTGTTACCACTCCGGCCGGTCCTACCAGAAACTAGTGCTTGCAAAAGGTTCCTAGGAATGTCTTGAATGTGCACAAACCAACATTGGAGTATTACATGCGTTATTTCAGCTGCAGTCTGAACGGAAACAGTACGTCGCAAATTAGTGACACTAGGCATGAAGGGGTTAAAAAGTCTGACGCAGAGCAGCAAATTACAACATGCAAGGTTTGCAAACAAATAGTGCATAAAAAGGACAGTAACAGCACTAATTTGTTCCACCACCTCAAACACAAGCACAAACCAGAATATGAAGAAAGACAGAAAATGAGCAAAGATGCAGAAGCAGCGTCGCCTTCATCCAAAGAGTCCGTGAAAAAAACAACAACGAGTGATAAAACTTGATGCATTATAGTCAAAAAGATTAGGATGAACTGGTGTTTATTCATCATCATTTTTATCGTTACCGTGATAAATACCAGAAATTATTGGGATCAATGTTTTAGTCCATATCGCCCATCCCTATTGCGCAAAACACACTTTGGATCATCATAATTGCGCATAGTTTGCGTTTTTGGAGGAATTCTTACAGTTTCTAAAACCCGATTCTTTCTTCACGCCTCTCCCTGAAGCTTCTTATGCCATGCAGTTTGTAAATAACTTCCAGATATTGAAAATTCCACTTAATTTGGAAAAAAAATGGGCAAAAACACGCTGAGAAGCTTAAAACCTGAGTTTAAAAAATGCTCTGTGCCTTGTGCTGCAGATACATTCATTGGGAATGATTATGAAGCGATTTCTCACGTCTGTAGCGTCTCCCCGATGGCCGGACCGTGAAAGGGTTGTGTTGTGGGCGAGTCCTTGATGATGAAAGCTTCTCCAGAAATGAATTGTGCAGTTTTTTTTAATCACAGATAGTAGAGCCTGCCCGTCCTGAGCAGTGCAGTTACCAAACCACTAACAGTGATTGAGGTGGTGGTGAACACTCTGAAGGTGTGAGGGTTACTGAGGGTTTTGGTTGAGGTGGCAAATTTCTTCAACCTTCTTTGGAAGTGCGGCCTTTTTTAGGACACACATGCTGAGTGTCGTGAGACCAGGTCAGACCCTTGCTCGATTCTGATCTGAGAAACCTGAAGATTTTCTCCACCTCTAGTCTCGCTGATGTCTAATGGGAGGTGTTGCTCCTTCCTCTTCCTCTAATCAGTCTTCATCTCCTCCACCTTTTCTGCATTTATGGAGAGATTAGTCTCCTGACTCCTCTCTGGCTTCGACTCTCCTGGTCAGTCTAACACCGCTGTCGTTGTGAAGAAGGCTCAGCAGTGCCTGCACAAGAACCTGATCATCGGTCGCCCTCTACCCTCACTACTTGACATTGCAGATGACCTCTACATTGCCCTCTGAACCCATGATACAAAGCCGCAAAAACTTGCACCACCGGACAACTCACAGTTTCTTCCAGAAAGCAATTTTGCAATTTCGTTGCATCATGAATGCAATAACAGTAAAGGCTTTTCCTGTCAGGTCTGCAGATGACAACATAGTCAGTGTGGATTATTCCCAGATACTGTGTTAGCACTGATGGCTCACTGCAAGGAAGTTCTGGGTTCTCTCCAGGTTCTCCAGCTTCCTCCCACTGTCCAAAGACATGCTGGTTAGGTTCATTGGTGATTCTAGCTCTGTGGAGACCTGTCCAAGGTGTAGCCCGGCTTGCTCCATACAGTCTCCATTGCTGGGGATGGTTGGAAGGTTGACCCTGCACTTCCTGAAGTCCAGATTGCGCCCTCTACTCAGTCGTAGGTGAAGAGGGTCCCTCCGTTCACAATCCGACCTTCTTCTTCTCTTCCAGGTGAGCTCTTCTACCAGGCCCAGTCTCCAGACGAGGGAGCGCTGGTGACGGCAGCCAGGAACTTCGGATTTGTCTTCCGGTCACGAACGCCGGACAGCATCTCCATCGTGGAAATGGGGAAGCAGCGCAGCTTCGAGCTCCTGGCCATCCTGGACTTCAACAACGTCCGCAAGAGGATGTCCGTCATAGGTGCGCGATCCCGTCGAAGAGATCGGTCAGAAATAAAAAAATAAAAGAAGCTCCTCTGTCTGCGAATGTTGAAAATAAATGAAAGGTTTTGTGAATTTGTGCACGCAGTTCGAAGTCCAGAAGGGAAGCTGTCTCTCTTGTGTAAAGGCGCCGACACGATCATCTACGAGAGGCTGCACCAGTCCTGCAGCAAGCTGATGGACGTCACCACGGAGCACCTTAATGTCAGTCATATATGTTTTAAAACCTTGCTGGTGATTAGAGTGTGCATTGGTTTTTTTTGTCATGTTTAAAGTGTTTCTTGTATTTATGGACACAAAGTTCTCTACCTTTGACTGAAGGCATCATTGGAAGCACAGATAATTGAATTTGCAAGCTTGGACTTCTTAATAGTCGTGACATTTAGCTTCATATGTCTAGTACTTGTTTATACTTCCCTAAATTTTTGAATCTTTGAGGCAGGTTTATGTGATATGGCGTTATCTATGTGATACATTTCTGTTAGAGAGGCTGCCGTAAATTTATTTTGTACTTCTTCTTTCCATGCTTTCATGTTTAGCTCATGAAAACTGATTGTCTCGGGTTGTTGTTTTGATCTGCTCCTGACCTGCAGGAGTTTGCAGGCGAGGGTCTGCGGACTCTAGCGCTTGCCTACAAGGATCTGGACGAGGAGTATTTCAACCAGTGGATACAGCGCCACCATGAGGCCAGCACCGCGCTGGACGACAGGGAGAGCAAACTGGACGAGCTGTACGAGGAGATAGAGATGGATCTCCTGGTAGGAGAGTTAGAAGATGAACTCGGATTTCTGTTTAATTTGGTTGAATTCACAGCTGATCTGTTTCTGTTTTGGAATTTTTTCCAGCTGCTTGGAGCGACGGCCATCGAGGACAAGTTACAAGACGGAGTGCCTCAGACTATTGAGCAGCTGTCCAAAGCCGACATCAAGATCTGGGTTTTGACCGGAGACAAGCAAGGTACATAACTCCAGATAGGAGAACGGTACTTGTCTGACTTCACTGTGCCAAGCGTGAAGTTTGGTGGAGATGTTTCAGCGTACATAAGAGATTGTGGACAATTTCATGCTCCAAGCTTTGTGGGAACAGCTTGGGGGGATGGCCCCTTCCTGTTCCAAATGACTGAGCACCAGTGCACAAAGCAAGGTCCAGAAAGACGTTGATGATGGAGTTTGGTGTGGAAGAACTTGACTGCCCTGCACAGAGTCCTGACCTCAACCAGACAGAACAACTTTGGGACGAATTACAGCAAAGACTACGAGCCAGGCCTTCTAGTCCAACATCAGTGTCTGATCTCACAAATGCACTTCAGGAAGAATGCTCAAAATTCCCATAAGCACACTCCTAAACCTTTGGAAAGCTTTCCCAGAAGAGTTGAAGCTGTTATAGCTGCAAAGGTTGGGC
Source organism: Planiliza haematocheilus (assembly GCA_005024645.1). Classification (NCBI taxonomy): domain Eukaryota; kingdom Metazoa; phylum Chordata; class Actinopteri; order Mugiliformes; family Mugilidae; genus Planiliza; species Planiliza haematocheilus. The sequence continues at coordinate 869,122 of SRSE01000884.1, forward strand.
CGACGACATATTAAACCCTATGGATTAAGAATGAGATGTCACTTAAAGGGGAACTACTGTTTTTTTACAACCTGGACCTTATTTCTGGCATTAAATATGACCTTTTACTCACCCATATAACTTTTGTGTCATTTGCACTTGTTTAGGAGATATTTAGATCAGTGTATATCTATATAGTGGGAGTGAATGGGGCACCGAGATGCAGCGTCTAAATGACGCATTATCTGCCGTAAAACTTGTTCATTTTACCAATATGTTGTTATCATTGGCTAGTGCTATTCCCTGTTGTGTCCAGAGTTACCTTTTATCATCATCCAGGGTCTATAGATTAACCTACAGACCCCAGACACTCCAACTATATGGATATACGCTGATATACGCTAATCGTCTCCTGAAGGAATGCAAATGACACTTAAAGGGGAATTACTGTTTTTTTACAACCTGGACCTTATTTCTGGCACAAAATACGATCTTTTACTCACACATATAACCTTTGTGTCATTTGCACTCGTTCAGGAGATATTTAGATCAGTGTATGTCCATATAGTGGGAGTGAATGGGGCACCGAGATGCTGCTTACAGACCCCAGTCTCTCCAACTATATGGACATACGCTGATCTAAATATGCAAATGACACCAAACTTATATGGGTGAGTAAACGGTCATATTTTATGTCCAGGTTTGTAACCTTTAAGATGATACGTGAGTAAAGACAGATGAGCGAATATTTTTGCAGTATAGTGTTTATTAACCACAGTGTGATTGTTGCTGTTTTCGTTGAAGAAACTGCAGAGAACATCGGCTACTCGTGCAACCTGCTGCGGGAGGAGATGAACGACGTCTTCATCGTCTCCAGCAACTCGCTCGATGACGTCAGACAGGAGCTGAGGTCTGGAGGACGTCCTCGCGTGAACTGTTTGGGTTTTAGAGCGAGCGCGTCACTAAACACGTTTTCTTTTGGAGCAGAAGCGCACGGAGGTGCATGAAACCGGACGCGACGGAGAGTTCGGTGTTTCTACCAGAGAGGACTCTGGGTAGAGGCGTGAGAGCGATCCCGGACGACGTGGTTCCTGGAGAGTACGGCCTGGTTATCAATGGACACAGCCTGGTACGTTGGGAAAGTGTCCATCAATAATAATCTGACTTATCCTTAAAAATCAGGATGAATTAACTGAATAAATAACATTGGAGATCCTATAGTGATATACTATACTATATTTACAGCTGTAAGACGCTCATCTTCCTCCTCTCCTCCTCAGGCGTACGCCCTGGAGCCCACCATGGAGCTGGAGTTCCTGAAGACGGCGTGCATGTGCAAAGCGGTGATCTGCTGCCGGGTGACGCCGCTGCAGAAGGCCCAGGTGGTGGAGCTGGTCAAGAAGTACAAGCAGGTGGTGACGCTGGCCATAGGAGACGGAGCCAACGACGTGAGCATGATCAAAGGTACCAGCAGGGATGAGAGGCAGTTCAGCTTTCCTTTGCATGCAGCACTTAGCAGATTATCACAGCGTAGCTCTGGTCTGCGTTTAGATTTAGTTTCCTCCAAAGAAAAATAAACTGTGAAAGTATTTAGTCAGTTTTGCAGATTGTTAGAAAATTCAGAGGCAAACTTTTCTCCCGTCTAGCCTGGCAAACAGTTTCAAATCATCTGCAGTTTAGTCTGAAGTGACAGTAATTATTTCCTAGAGTAGAGTTGACGAGTTAAACATCGTGAGTTCATCGTGAGTTCAACAAATTCACGATGTGTTTTGAGCTTCAGCCGCCTGCAGTTTTAATTGAGAAGGCCCAGATAGATGTGTTTGACTCCAGCGATACGTGAAGACTGAAATATGATTGGATAAAAGTAAAAAATGCAAAGTTACACTGGCCAGAAGCACCACAGCTCAGAGACAGACTTTCAATCAGACTTAATTAATAGGAACAGCCAGCAGAGAAGGCTTTGCAGGCTCTGACGGCCCACCGCAAGAAAAATAGAAGAAAAATAAAATGACTGAATATCCAGGATTCATAACAGTCTCCAGTCTGCAGCCAATGACAAAGGCAGCCTCTTAAATCAGTTTATAAAGTCTGTACCTGCAGAACATAGAGGAGACTTTATTTTGGTGCATCTCTGCCACCTAGCGGCCAAAAATAGAATCACATAGGTTTAAATCTCAGGACAGGGTTTAATGTTTGCTGAAATCTGCAACTAAAGACGAGTGAGTTAAATATTTATCACATTAATCAGGTTGTTTTTGTTTCATTTCTTCCTCCTCCTCCTCCTCCTCCTCCTCCTCCTCCTCCTCCTCCTCCTCCTCCCAGCGGCTCACATCGGTGTGGGCATCTCGGGCCAGGAGGGCATGCAGGCCGTGCTGTCCAGCGACTACTCCTTCGCCCAGTTCCGCTTCCTGCAGCGCCTCCTGCTGGTGCACGGCCGCTGGTCCTACCTGCGCATGTGCAAGTTCCTGCGCTACTTCTTCTACAAGAACTTCACCTTCACCTTCGTCCACTTCTGGTTCGCCTTCTTCTGCGGCTTCTCGGCGCAGGTGAGTCACATGAGTCATTTGTGCAAATGAAGGAAAGTTACTATGTTTTACAAATCCAGTTCTTGGATGTGAACACATATTTTCTTCAGATTTCTTCTTATTCATAATTAGAAATTACGCAAACAACTTAAAAAGTAAGAAGAAGACACACGGTTACATTTCATACTTGCATTTGTCAGAGAGCTGTGTTTAATTTATCCTCTTCTCTCTTTGACTTTCCGTTTCAGACGGTGTACGACGAGTGGTTCATCACGCTCTACAACCTGATGTACACAGCTCTGCCTGTGCTGGGAATGAGTCTGTTCGATCAGGTAACGTGGTCACGTGTTTATTCGTGTATGTGTCGGACAACGACGAAGCCATGAAGTCAAAGCATAGACTGTATATAAAGATGGACGGCGGAACCGCAGCTAGCACAGAATGGACAGGTTTTTGACAAGAAAGAGACCAAAGGAACAGACCAATAGCTCTAAGCTAACTCCTGGCCAACTAAAATCAGAAAATATGAAATATGAGGCAGCATTTATGCTAAACACATGTAGTTATTATTATTATTATTATTGAATAAAAGTAAGAAAAACATTATAAAAGATGATGTTTCTTTACATATTTTGTAGCATTGTCTAGTAGGTTTGCAAAGGGGATCCCCCAGAAGCTAATGCCCATGCGTGGAAAAGTTTGGTCTGCCTCTTGGTCTGTACATCTAGTCAAACTGTTTTAACCCTCTGATGTCTATAGTATAATTGGCCGTTTTTTTACTACGTTTGGTTTTACCTTTATATTTCAGTTTACCTTGCCATGTTGGGTCTCATTCTTTTCAGCATAACCTCACATGTGTGATTTTACAGTTATTTTTTCATTCTGACATACTGTATAAACACAGTGGACCTAAAACTACACTAAAAACATAAAATCCGAGCAGGAAAAACCTAGATTTTTCACTGTGAAAACCACAAACATATTTAATGAACCACTTTTATAACTTAGAACGCAAATCTAAACTGTAAATTTCAAAAGCTTATATAAATATTTAGTAAACAACAAAGTTATTTACAACTATTTACACTGAAATGCTGGAAATGCATCAGGCATTTTTTGCAACTATTTACAACCATTTGCAAAACTATCAGGCATCACAATAAGTAATGTCTAATAAGTAATGTCTAATAAGTAAGGTAAGTAAATACGTAAGGTCACAAATGTCTCAAATCTCAAAACTCGTTTCTCTCTCTTCATCGTCATCCGTCCATAGATCGTATATAGCGTCACTCCCACAAATGTTTGCTTTCGATCACATGAAGCCGGTTAGCGATCTCCGCTTGCTAGCATTTTCCATTTCGCCGTATCTTCCTGCACCAAACACGATGACTATTCAGGAGAAAGCCATATATTAGTTTTAATAAGTCCAGTTTTACTTGGCCTATCAACACAATTTAAAACAATTGAAGCTCCAGAGGGTTAAAGGTGAAACACCTAACAGCTTTGTCTCCCCCTGCTGGTCAGGACGTGAACGACGCCTGGAGTTTCCAGCATCCTCAGCTCTACAGGCCCGGTCAGTGCAACCTGTACTTCAGCAAGACGGCCTTCTTCAAGTGCGCCCTGCACAGCTGCTACAGCTCCCTGGTGCTCTTCTTCATCCCCTACGCCGCCACGTACGACACGGTGAGGGACGACGGGAAGGACGTCGCCGACTACCAGTCCTTCGCCCTCCTCACGCAGACCTGCCTGCTGTTCGCCGTCAGCATCCAGGTACGAGGCAGCGAGGCGTAAAACGTTGTTTTTTAAAACACACTACATTCTTAAAGCTTTTTTTTTGTCTCTCTGCGTCCACAGTTGGGGTTCGAGATGTCTTACTGGACGGCAGTTAACACCTTCTTTGTTTTGGGCAGCCTGGCCATGTACTTCGCTGTCACGTTCACCATGTACAGTAACGGCATGTTCCTGACGTTGCCCTCAGCTTTCCCTTTCATAGGTGAGATGTGAATGACTTTTTATTCTAGAGGCTGAAGTAACATCTGGTTTCATCCTCACAAGCTTCAACGTGTGCGTGTGTTCATTCATCCAGGAACAGCCCGAAACACTCTGAACCAGCCCAACATCTGGCTGACCATCCTCCTCACCTCCATCCTGTGCGTCCTACCCGTGGTCACCTACCGCTTCCTGGCCATGCAGCTCCGCCCCACCATCAACGACAAGGTACAAGAGGAGGAGACGCTTTTACTCGTTGTGGTTTCAGACGACGTGCACATGCATTTCATGCGTGCTAAACGTCGGGAAGGGATTTTAGCGCAGCCCTCCATCAGTTTTGACTTTCTCCTTCAGAGGATTTCGTTATTTCTGACATTCACTGCAAATAAACGTTCAAAATATATTTCACGTTACTTGAGATTTTGCACCAGAATCGTCATGATTTTGCTTTTTCTACGCTATTATTAAAATGATCCAGTGACATGCAAGGAGAATGAGCTATAAATTAATTCTGCAAACATTTCCCAACTAGAATCAATAGAATTTAGAAAAAAAATACAATAGAGCCACATCATTATGACCACTGACAGGAGAAGTAAATAACACTGACGATCTTGTGACCGTTCATTGTTCTACTGGGAAACTTCTGGACCTGGCATTCATTCATTCATTGGTGTGGATGTTACTTAGACATGTAGCACCCATCTAGACCAGACCAGGCACCCCCACCCCATAGCAATGACACTCCTTGATGGCAGCAACCATCCTCAGCAGGATGCAGCCTGACAAAGGCACAAAAACGGTTTAGGAAAAACTCAAAAGAACATGAAGAACACCACCTGGCCTCCAAATTCACTAGATCCCAAACAGATCAAGTATCTGTGGGATGATCCACAGAGGATCCTCCCCTCAACCCATAGGAACCAAAGGCCCTCCACTAACAACATCACAGGACACCCTGAGAAGGTCCATGTCCATTCGTTAATGAGTCACAACTGTTTTGGAGGCACAAGGGAGACCTACACAATATTTGTTAGGTGGTCATAATGTTATGCCTGATGGGTGTATAATAGAAGGCAAGCACATTATCTGTCCACATATGAGTCAAATCAAGTTTAGATAGATAAATAGTAAAGTATAATGTGTAATATGTTTTGATCACACTGCCTCAGTCCAGCATTCTCACTTTTTGTCGCTTCCTCCTCAAACCTCCAGGTGATGTTCAAGGTGAGACAGGCCAAAGCGACACTTCCTCCACCGTCCCGACGCGCCCGCATCCGCCGCACCAGCTCCCGCCGCTCAGGCTACGCCTTCTCGCACGCGCAGGGCTACGGGGACCTGGTGACGTCGCGCCGGTTCCTGCGGCGCCCGGCCGTGTCGCTGACCACGGGTTTCCCCCACGCGGGACGCACCACCACGAGCTTCAGCCCCATGGGGCGATCGGCCGGTTACAGCCCGACGGGGCGCCCCCAGAACGCCAAGGCCCCGGACGTGGAGGTGACGTCGCTGCAGATGTACAGGACATTCAACGACCCTGCCCTCTGATGCGACGGCTGACGGCTAACGGGACGGCCGCACGCGTCGCTGTCAAACTTTAAGGCCTGCTTGCTTTCCAGAGATGTCTCACAAGCCGCCTCTCACCTGCCTGAGGCCAAGTTTGAGAAGTAATTGTCCTCTGAAAGGGCTCTCGAGCAAAAAAGCAGCTTCTGATGGAGGCTGACGAATTAAATCTACAGGTGATTTATTTTTACCACAAGAGGGAAAAACCGTTTCCTGAGACAAAGGAAGACAAACCGTCGTCATGTTTACAGACTACCCGGTTACCTTCTTAACGCTGGGAGTCCAATATGCACAGCAGTGCTTTGTGCAGAGGAAATAACCAGCAAAGCCATACTGCATGGAATATTTAAATTTTTGTACCTTTTTTTTAAAAAAAAAAAACATTTTATTTTCCTAACTTAAATCTTGAAAAAACTACGAGCGGTTAGCACTTTGGGGCGGCGCCACGCGGAACCAGACGACGGTCGACACAGCGGAGGAGGAAGGGAACTGGTTTTGCTGCAGGATTCAGCCACAACGGCGCGTTCAGCCTCTTGTTGATTGCTTCCTACGTGCTAATAAATAAAAAAATGACATGCAACAAACTGAAACAAGCCCACAGGTCACGGCCATCAATGGGAGTTTAAACGGCGGACGTCAGGTTAAATTCGTCTGCACTAAAACCAAAAGGACGAAACTAATAGCGAAGTTAAACAAGAATAAATAAATCAAAATAAAAAGGAAATAACATTTAAATAATTAAACCTATAAAAACTCTGCAGCAGGGTTGATGCTGGATGAAATGAGCTGTACTTTATACTGTTAAAGTGTTTTTCACAGATCAGAAATAAGCGTCGGTTTGCCAGGTTTTAAAAGCTCCTTTATTTTTTTTTGCAGATGATATAGTTCCCTCATAATCCTGGTGCTTTACTTAAAGACATCTCCAAAGCTTGATTCCAGTCTATCGGTTTAGAAGCTAAATAGTGAAAACATCACCATCTGAGAAAAGAACCATGGCTCTACGGCTGAACTTTAACTAACTTGTGAGTTTCTGTGACAAATATAAATGATCGTAAACTGTTTCAAGGATATTCTTCATGAAAAGAGACGATGGTGGACCAAAAGATGCTTCACTTCCACAGTCAGCCGCTTCGTTCTCTTGCACATTAGGAATTCCTAGATTGCTGAAGCTCCTGGGGCCTCATGTACGAAGAGTTGCGTAGATTTCCTTCTAAATTGTGACGTAAGCTCAGATTTAGAAACATTTCAAAGCACATTTCCTTTGTACTGTGTCTTTAATGTTGACCTGTTCAGATGCATTGTGGGAATCTGATCTACCTGGCTGACATGAGGAGAACTCCGTCCCACACGGCTTTCATGGCTCTGCTCAGGGTCGACTGGCTCAGTCCCGATCGGTCGGGGTAATAGTTTTCACATTGATGACAGTTTCCCAGCATCACCTCTAAGTGTCAAAGCCAAAGGATCCACATCTGTAGAATCCTACGTACGCCAGCCACGTCGTTGGCGTTGGCACGGACAAAGTTCCCGGACGTTTTTGTACGTACGCAACCTTCGTACATGAGGCCCCAGGTTCCTAAAATTATAAGGGATTTTAATGCACATGCACTGTATTGCCGAAAGTATTTGCTCATCTGTCTTTACAGCTGCAACCTTTGCAGCTAGATCAGCTTCACCTCTTCTGGGAAGGCTTTCCACAAGGTTTAGGAGTGTGTTTATGGGAGTTTATAGTTTATGTCAGGCACTAGAAGCCCTAGTTCTTCGCTCTTAATCATCACAAATGTGTTTTATCAGGTTGAGGTGCAGGTCAGTCAAGTTCTCCCACATCAAACTCTCTCATCCATGTCTTTAAGGACCAGGAACATGAAGGGGTCATCTCCAAACTGTTCCTACAAAGCTGGGAGAATGAAATTGTCCAAAATCTTTTGAAGCATTCAGAGTTCCTTTCACTGGAACTAAGGGGTGAAGCCCAGACCAGTCCACCAAACTTCATCCTTGGCACAGAGTGGTCAGACAAGTACCGTTCTCCTGGCAACCACCAAACCCAACCGTGATTCATCACTCCAGAGAACGCGTCTCCACTGCTCTAGAGTCTAGTGGCGGCGTGCTTTACACCACTTTGCATGGCTTTGATGCAGCAGCTCGGCCATGGAAACCCATTCCATGAAGCTCTCTACTGTTCTTGAGCTAATCTGAAGGCCACATGAGGTTTGGAGGTCTATGGAGATCAACTCTGCAGGAAGTTGGCGACCTCTGCGCACTATACGCCTCAGCATCCACCGACCCTGCTCACGGCCTGACACTTTGAGCTGCTGTCGTTCCCAATCGCTTCCACTTTGTTATAATAACGCCACTGACAGCTGACTGTGGAATATTTAGTAGCTCAAATGTTTGTAGAAGCCGTCTGAATGATTAGGTGCTTGATTGTATCCACCTGTGGCCATGAAAGTGATTAGAACACCTGAATTAAATTATGTGGATGACGAACGAGTGAATACTTTTGGCAGTATAGTGTGTTTTATTCCTGTTACCAAGGAGCATCGTTTAAATGTAAATATGCACAACAAAACAAAAGGATTTTTTCCCAACCTGGCAACCCACAAGTTTCTCTTTCCATCAGTGCCTTATCATGTGTTAATGGAGTCATAGCTAATCAACAGCTTACAAGGTATTTACAAAGAGATCTCACATCATCTGCAGCATGCGATTCCTTTGTGTCTAAATGAGAAGTAAACTAAAGCAAACATGCACATTTTCACCCGATCAAAATCAAGAAGAAGAAGAAGAAGCGCGACTGAGCCTGATGTTCAGTCGTTTGCGTCGTTGTTTGCTGTAGTAGAAAAAAATCAACCACATCTACCTGTTGTTTCTGAGCTTTATCGTACTGTACGTATACACACACACTACACCAAGCTGAGTAATCCTTTAATTCACCCGCGGACACATTTGTCTGCGTGTCCTCGGCCGTTTATAAACCACGCTGAGATCAGATGTTTAAATCGCTTTGCTATGATGCCAGATTAGTGTATTTGCTTTAGCAGCAGGTCGATCAGACGATCAGCACGGACGCTGTCGTCTCCACCACCTGCACGTCCTTCTCCCCGGACGTCGCACCAGCTCAGTGAAGGAAAACACAGAGGCTGCCTTAATATCATGCAACATGACCAAAAAATAGTGGCAATAATGTTTGATTAAAAACCAGGAAAAAAAAAAATAGTTAGGCAGCTCTGTTTCTTTAATTATTATTTATTTTTAAAGGTTAAGGGAAAATATTAAAGACAGGCCGATGAGGAATCAAACCAGCGACCTGTTGTTCAAGGTGTTTGTGGATTTACTGCCATCAAGTTTTAATATTAGATAGTCGCCCTTCTTTGTTCATTCCCACGGTCAGTTCAGTTCAATTTTATTTATATAGAGTCAGTAACAAGACAAATTGTCTCAAGACTGTTTACAACATCCGGTTTGAAGTCCCCAGAGCAAAGATGGAGGCAACGGCGGCAGGAAAAACCATAGACACATATACATAGACGCCTTGTTGAGCCTACAGGGCGGCCATCTTGGATCAGGGCCACTGGCTCCTACAGTGCATTACATCTATGGAGGAATGGTGTTTCTACACAATAAAAGTCATCATAAATCACTCAGTTGAAGTCCGGCATCATCAGCTCAAACAGAGGCACCCGTCTGCCTGAGGCCGGCCGGGTAGAGACAGAAAAAGAGAGAGAAGAGAGACGATAGGACGAACGTACATCTGACTACAAAGCGTCCATGTGGAATCTGATGAATCTCGTGTCATTCGTGTGTTTTCTCTCACGGTTTAAGGGCATTAAAATGGCTCGACATCAGCGGAAACACCTGCAAACTGAATGTAATCTCCGAACTAAAGTTTATGTAGTTTGGTCCAAAGTCAAACTGTTGCTGGAGGACAGTGTGGTGAAGCTGCTCTAAACCTCTCACAACACACTTCTTGTTTTTCACTGTAAAGTTTTTCTGTGTGCAAACATTTCAAAGTGTCTCTTCTTTATTTTGTCAGATATATTTAGCGGCAGCCAGCAGACGAATCCTCTGCAGGGCTCTCGTCTCGTCACATCGCATTTGTCTTAGTGAGTTGAAGAGTCCCTTAATGAGCGAGAGGAAACTGTCTCGTGTTGCATGTTGTCTGCGCTGTTGATGCAGAGGAAATTAAAAGCAGCCATTGCACAGTCCCATAATACACTGCGCAGTTTCATCCTCACGTTTCTCTGGTACATTACAAATAAAATGGTAGCCAAAAAAAATTTATATCAATATTTATCAGCGTATCGTACCGTTGTGTTTCTTTGCCACGAAGACTGAAACAGTAAAGAGTTTTTTTGATACTGATATAACTGATTTTCTTTTTGCACCGCTCTTCTGAATGCCTTTATCTATATCTTTTTGTACCTACAAATGATTTTACTGCAATAAAAAGATCTCAAAGATCAACATGCCTGTTTTGTTCTCGGTGCCCGCATCAACCGGGCGAATGACGGTAGATCTGTTTGTTTGGCTCGTGGTTATTAGTCGCTATATTAGTTAATAGACATCGATTGATGAGGAAGACGGGGTTAAAACATCGATGAAAGGAGGTGCCCACTTGAAAACTCCAATGACATGCTGCATACTGCTGTTGTTCAGGTCAGGTTCCTGTTGTTTTCATGTTGCTTGGTAGCCATGGTTAGCTGCTGAGCGGACCATACGAGCCAGCAGCGTTTAGTTAGGTTATGTTTTACAATGTTTGAAGAATCTTCTGCTGCTCAGTGGGCTTACAAGCCAGCAGCTTTTACTTAGTTTATGTAGATTATAGGTTAATTATCATATCACATGACTGTAGGTTTGGTAGGGCCTCTTAGTCGAACAGGGCCTCTAAATGTGTTTTACCTGGGATTCTGGCACAAGGGATTGTAACATCTTATCCTGTGTATTACTGAATAGTTCATCCCTTCTTCTTCTAAACAACAGTCTCAGTCACGCCTGGGTTATGTTTGGTAACTTCAGCACACATTTTTAATCGCATCCCGACGCCTCTCAGCGACGTTCTCAGGTCAAATGTGGTCGGCAAGGTCGACCTCTGCATGAACGCTGACTGATTTATTAAGTACCAGGAAGAAGAAGTGGTCTAATGTTGTCTAATGTGATAAAGTGTCTGAATCAGCACTTATGTTCTGATGGTCTAAATACATGTTTACAGTTGTTTGCCAATTAAAGGGCAAAGAAAAATACATGGGAACTTCACTGACCTTGATTTTCTACCTGAAAATGTCCTGACCTTATGACCTTATAACACAGGGTTGAAATTTTAAACTTCCAAGTATTTCAATGTGTGCCCTATAAAAGGATAAAGCTGTTCTTAAAAATGATGCGCACTGACGCCACGTTCACTTTAATTACCGCAATAAAATCTGATGTGTCATGACAGGAGTCAGCCTCTCTCCATCTCCGGCGTTAATATCACAGTCCAGAGTCCATGTTTGTTTTCTGCTTATCGCCTCTCATTAGATGTGGACACCTGCTCCAGGCTCCACATTCATCATCACCTCTACCAGGATCACTCTCGTCCACAGTGCCCACGTGGTTTTGACTCATACAGAGCCTGGCCAAAAATAAAAAATAAAAAAAGCCTTCACCTGGATTTCATTCAGTCATTTTCTATACCAGGATATTCCTGCTCAGGGTCGCGGGGGTCTGCTGGAGCAAGATGTACTCACATGCACACCTACGGCCAATTTAGAATCACCAATGAACCTAACCAGCATGTCTTTGGACGGTGGGAGGAAGCTGGAGAACCTGGAGAGAACCCACGCAGACACAGGGAGAACATGCAAACTCCACATGGATTCAAACCAGTGACTTTCTTGCTGTGAGGCATCAGTGCTAACCACCTCTCCACTGTGCCGCCCCCAAACACTATAAAAATACACATCTCACCGATCAACCCTAACAAGCATGTCCTTGGAAGCTGGGGCAGCTGCAGTGGAGACCCTCTGGAGGGTCGCTGTGATCTGGACAGGTCTTCGGTCCATCACAGGGCTAACACAGAGAGACACACCAGTAAAGCTGTTGCTCCTCAGTCTCTAGATGCATGTGCTTACAGCTTATCACCAGCAGGAGGCGCAGCTCTCCTTCACACAGCACCACCTGCCTGATGTTTTTAATCAGTGACTAACCCTGAAAGAATCTTCCTCTGGATGAGGATTCATTAACACCACAACAGTTCTCCATTTATTATCAGTGCACAGGCTCTGATGTGCGACGTACGTAAATATCAGTGAGATTTATGAGGCACGCTGACGCTCTGCTACGTACGGGGTGTTTACTGCACGGTGCTGCAGATGAGAACAGGTCAAATGAGCAGGAATGAAACGACGTGCATGCTCTGCTGCACTATAACCTCGAATCAAACTGTGCACAACACTAATGTACTGTCCTTTTTACAGACATTTAAATGATCTGCTGTTTTTCTTCTTTTATGTAATCGGTGAGATCCTGGTGGAGGGGAGAAGCTGCACAAGTAAAACTGGCACAGTCACCCTGAGACTGTTCTTTAGAGGAAGAAAAAAAAAAAGACTAATCCACTCTGGCACAGCGGCGCTTTTAAGCAAAATGATCAACGTGCTCGTACTGACAATGCTAAACTAGCATCCTAACGTACCTCAATGTACAATGAACAAAGCACAGAAGAGGAAGTTTATCCTGATAGCGACACAAAAGGGATTTTTACAGCAATCCGTCTGATAATAGTTGACACAATTCAGTCTGGACTCCATCAAATGGCGGACCACTGCCGCCTCATACATCATGTCATTGTCCTGGAACACTTTTTAATAAAGCAGAGCGAAGCTTCAAGTCGGTTAAACGTCTGGGATGTGGATCTGATCAGAGGATGTTGTTAATAATCAGATTCAGCTGTTTTGGTGTTTATTAAAATGAAAGCAGGTGGACTAGAGGGCCACAGTGAGACAGACCCCCCAAATCAGGAATGGTTTTACAGGTGGAGGCCACTGTCCTCATCTTTTCTGACTGTTTTTCATCCGGTTTGGCATTTTCCTCTAAGGTCTGTGTCTGAACTGGAAGCATGAGGAGACACCAGGGCCTGTATTCCTAAAGTTGCTTCACGCTAAGAGTTTCCTAGATGTTTTCTAAGAATTTCCTCTCAAAGTTAAGAGTAGCTCCTAGTAAAGATAAAAGCTGTTCCTAAATAATCTTAGCTCCTAAGGTGAGATCTGTTAAGAGCAGGGAGGAGGACTTTTAGGAGCCTTAGGAGTTTCTTAAGCAGAGGAGAAAATGTCTGAAAGAAGAGACAGGAGAGATATTCTCCAAACACTGAATGACAATCAAGCTTGTTACAATCAAATGAAAGTCATCACAACACTGAGGTATTTAGCAACAGGACAAAAATCAAAAATAGTTTTATTCTCATTGACCAGTTGTTCCAGAAGCAAACTCTGTTCCTCTTCCAGTTGGGTTTCCTGCTTCATTTCTTCTCCATCACTGTTTGATTTGTGAAAGATTTGAGCACCAACCATCTCTGCTTCTTCTAGGCCGGTTAGCAATCACAGAAACTGATGAAAACTGAGACACTTTACCCTCGTTAATACCAGATGGATGAAGAGCAAAATGTTACCAGTGTGGTAAATGAATGAAAGCAAATAAATAAAACTATCAGCATGTGAATACCAGTGGGCCTGAGTTTAATCACGTAAGTATAGCTACTATTTATTTATTTTTATGTAAAGTATTATTTATAATTAGTCTTCATAGAGATTAGCTTCTGTTATTAAGTCTATTAATGTGACGTCCATTCTACGACAATTATCACCAAAACTGTATTTTTATCTAGTTTTAGGATCAACCAATCACAGCTCTTGAAATGATGACTCATACCTAGCAACGGGGTCAACCACACCTCCTCTAAGATCAGAGTTTCTGTCCATTCCTTGATCAGAGAATTTTCTGGAATCACTCCTAAGCTAAGACTCCTAGCTAGGAATGTTTAGGCTAAGCTAGGAGCTCTCTGAGAGGAAGCTAGGAATCTTTAGGAATACGGGCCCTGGACCTTAAAGAGGTTGCACAGATAGTCCAACTCCTCCAGGATGAAACGTCAACATTTGTACCATCCATTGCCCGAAGGTTTGCTTTGTCTCCCGGCACAGTCTTAACCCTCGTGCTACCCTCTTGCATGCTCTCTATCTTCACTTGGGGACCCCAAAGGTAGCACGAGGGGTAAGAGCATGGAGGAGAGAGCTGGACAGGATCGTAGAAGGTCCTCAACCCATCAGGAGGACCAGCATCTGGAACTTTATGCAAGGAGGAAGAGGACGAGCCACGTCACGATGACCTCCAGCAGGACGCTGGTGCTTCCGGCCATTAACAGCTCACTGACATATCGACAAACCAGACATTGTCCTCAGCAAGCGTTAAACTGATCAACCTCTGCAGCACTGATCAGGGTACATCCAAAAAACAGTTTCTGATGGGTAACACCTACACATGTTCCTAACCCAAACTCCTCCCCTGGTCTTTTAGACTTATCCCAAAACTTTAATCAAACCAGCATTAAATATTTTCCTTCCGAGTTCTCAGACGTCCCACAACCACATGTCACCATGTCCGACATTTTCTGTCTCCACCAATCTTTTCCACTGTCTGCTCTCAGACATGCAGCTGTGTCTGTGTTATTTTAAACTTCTTTTTTTCTCTGGTATTTTATATTTCAGAGACGGATTTCTGTAACACACAGTAGATCTCACGTCTCTACAGTGTGATGTGTGAAGGGGCCCGGTCCAGATCAGCTCTTCTCCTTCAGCGAGCATGCACAATACAGATCAGAGTCAATGAGTGAGACATTAACAGGGGCCCTCTGCTCTAATTTGTGAAGTTTGTTTCTCATTGAATCTACCGGGGTGCAACCTGTCTATTTCCCAGTGAATGCTGCCCTTTAAGCTTGAGATGGAGTCTGCAGCAAAGCATGTTCAAACCAACAAACTGACAACTTGTTTGATTTAGTTGAGATTTAAAAAAGTACTTTCAGATTCTGCACTATTTCTATGCCAGTAGTGGAATTAAAGGATATGTTATTTGTCCATAAAAACCATCAGGTTTCCTGGTGTTAAAGCAGCGATCACATGATGCAGAAGCTTCTTCCACTAAATCAATCTGCAGCCATTGTTCACCTGTAATAAATATGTCAGTGTCTTCCTCCTCCATGCACCTTGGTTGCAGCGGGAGGTCGGACATATGACTCTTTCTAAAGTTCAGTTTACCTTGATTTTGCTCCTCTGGGATCGGTAACCTGCTCTGAATCGATTCCATCCTGGACAAGAAGAAGCTGCACCCTCTGGTTTGCAGGATTCATCAGCAGGATAAAGAGCCCAAGCATGAATCAAAGCTTTGAAGAACTACTTGAAGACTAAAGAAGATCTAGCAGTCATGCAGCGTGCATGGAGGGCCGCCCTCATTGAGGCAAGTGGAGTAAACTCATGTACATTTTTCAGATTCAACATAGAAACTAGAGGCTCCACTGCAGATTCAACCAAGAAGGCAATGCATAGGGTAGTGATTGGAGTCTACCTGCCCCCTGTCCAAGAACTCTTCCAGACTTGGTTCAAACTTCATTCAAACGGTTCCGGAGGGTTAAAACCAGAACCTAAACACTGCTCGACAGCTTATCTTCAACAAGCTGTTAGACTAATGAACTGCTCATCTGATCCAGGATGTGCACCGTGCACTTTACTAAACATCTCAGGACAGAACCAGGGTGAGATTTCCTTCGTCGTACATTTTTCAAACCTTTTAAGACGTCAGCAAAATCTTTGGCGCTGCAAGAGCTGTCCCAGGGTTTCCCGTCTAATGTGATCCCGGTGGAGCTGAGATACGTGAAGACCTGTCTGAGGTGTGTGTTAACAAGTCTATTCACCTTATATATATATATATATATATATATATATATATATTCTCTTTCATTTATTTATCCAAATCTGCACAGATTCTAGAGAGAAACATTTCATTTTGCATGTATTACAGCTGCATGTATGTCAGTGTGAAGCTTAATTTGATTTGATTTTAATTTTTGTGTGTTTTAATATTTTTGATTTCTCAATATGATCTTTTGCCAAAACAAAAAAACCCTTTTAAATGACAAAAAAAGTCCCAATTTCCAAACGTGACTGTGTTTTAAATCAAAGAGAAAGGTTTGCTGCCCTCCTGCGACAGGAGCACTCATGCTGCCTTTACGGCACGTACGAAACATAGTTATTTCAACTTCCCATTGGGAAAGCGCCGCTCGCTTAAGATATCAAGGTGGAAACGAGTCCCGTGTTTAAATGTGTTTTTTTGAGCGGAGAGAAGAAAAACACGCCCCTGACGCTTTATCTGCTGTTGGCTGGTATTAATTTAGTCAAGCAAACGGTAAAATACGAAGCTGTTCCCTCCCCGATTTTCTCCAGATCGTGAACGCAGCGCCAGAACCAACCAACACTGCCTCTCACATTGTTAACGTTGATTTTTCTCCCGTTCACGGCAGCGTCTCGTCTTCCGTTGAGCCCCAAAACCTGGGTCCCAGGCTCGGACAAAAACGCGTTAAAATCTCGGCTACATTTCGGGCAGCGGGACACACGGAGGCGAAATGTAAGATACTTTAATTTCACACTCAGTTTTCGGATAAAACGCCAGTTAAGCTAACGTTAATTTCTTCTTCTTCTTCTTCTTCTCCTCAGTCTGGTAGAATATATAACGTTACCGGCGCGAGACGTTTTTTTTTTTTTTTAATATAGGAAACGGTTTGGCTTTTAAAATGAAATATATATTTGCTGTGACTTTTAATTTTATTTCACACACATTTTTTGCACGGTTAAACCGGTTTTAGACACCTGTCCGGGTCCTCTCGGGTCATTATTTGGAAGATAAAGCTAACGACTTTTCTCTCGTTTTCCGACTAAAAGGAGGAGGCGACGGTTAGCGTGTTTCCCATGGCTACACCAGGCTTTCCTGTGGGCTTATTTGGATCCCTGTGCAACCGTTGGTGACATATTTAATGGTTGTATTACTAACACGCCGCCCAGGAAAAAAAAAAAAAAAGACAGAGAGAGAGAGAGAGATAGACAGAGGGAGATAGCAGGGGCTTGCAGGAAAGATCAGCTCCGGGAGTCGTGACATCGCCCCGGAGGAGCAGGTTCATCAGTCCGTCCGTCAGTCAGTCAGTTTGGGGTCCTTTTGTTGACTTGAACGCCCACCTATTAAACCCCCCCTTTACTCAATACTCAAAAAAAAAAAAAAGACTAAATACTCTCTCTCTGTTTCTGTTTCTCTCTATCTCTGTTGATCTTTGGTGTGGAAGCCCTAGCATGAGGAGGAGGATCCAACCCTGCCCAGACCGGAGGCTGCTGGTAGGGATGCAGGTGCCTGTGCTGTGAAGAGCCGGAAGACGAGCCTGTGTGGGGTGGGTGGGTGTGTGGAAGAAGCGAGAGGAGAGGAAGTGCCTGGACAACATGACTATTTTCAACCCGGAAAATGTTGAGGAATTTTATGACATCGGGGACGAGCTCGGGAGGTGAGTTGGACTTACGCGTGCATGGTTGAAGTGTGAGGAGAAGTGAGATTAGATATGCTCCAATCAGGCGTAACATTATGACCACTCACAGGACAGGAGAAGCGAATAACATTGACCATCAGTGTTCTGCCGGGAAACTTTTGCACCTGTCATTCATTCATTCATTGGTGTGGATGTTACTTAGACATGTAGCACCCACCTAGACCAGACCAGACACCCCCACCCCATAGCAATGACACCCATCCCCAGCAGGATGCAGACTCAAAAACGCTTTAGGAGCAACTTTGAAGAACAGTTGACCTGGCCTCCAAATTTACTAGATCTCAAACATCTGTGGGATGATCCACAGAGGCCCCCTCCCCTCAAGGACCCCCCCGCTGACAGCATTCTGTTGCCAGGCACCACAGGACACCCTCAGAAGGCACAAGGGAGACCTACACAATACTGTACTGCATCATCATAATGTTATGCCTGATCACTGTGCATTCTGCATTTACATATCAGGCCTTCCTGCCACCCCCAGTTCATATTTGACTAGTCCTGAATGTTTGTAAATCACATAATTTGATTTAAATGTGCTATACTGCCTGTGGATTAACCCGAAATGGAAGTGTATAATATGCAGTTGGTTGAGAAGAAGTTGGCTGAGTATGTGTGATACACATATACTCACTGGGTCTGCGAGTCGTCTCCAGGACACGCGTCCCTCCCCCACTCTGAGTGCATCTGATGGGCTTTGATTAATGCAGCTCATAATGCGCCGTTGTCAGTGATGGAGAGGTTAGGGTTTTGCGACTGTTGCTGCCTCTTCCTGGAGATTTATTGCAGCAGGGAGCTGATGGCATCATTGTGCATGGTTACAGGGGGAGGATTTACAGCGTAGCTCCGTCAGGTTTCTCTTTATTCACTATGTGATGGGGCAGAGGTGTACGGCAGATGTTTGCAGTGGAGAAGCTTATTTTTTGCCCGTAGAATTAAATTCTTAGTCTCGTTTCCAGCTGAAGTTTCCTGCTGCATAGATCAGAAACAGCATTACATAATAGTAAAAGCAGAAATAACACAGGCTAGGCTTGTCACAGTGGATCATGCTCAGCGTCTCCACTGACAGTTAGGAACATCAAAATAGATCTCTGAGCGTTTCTGATAATCAAAAGTGACCAATAATCAACCACTTGTTTTCGGCTCTCCTGGGCCTTTCTGGCAGTGCTGCTTCTCCTTTTAGCACTCACCTTCCTGCACTGTGGGGGAGAGCTGAGGCCGCTGTAGCTGCCTCACTGTGCCTACTTAGGTAATAGAGACGATCGGGGAGCTTTGTGTAATGGGATTGAATTTCTGGCTGGAGGTAAAGAGACGGCTACATGAGTGCGATAGTCTCATTTGGATGCTCATCCAACACCAGGATCGGTTCCCTCTGTGGAGAACAGAGAGTTTAAGTCAAGATGTCTGCTAGCATTTTATGATAATCTGGACTTTTCCAACGTTTAGTCTGATGAACGCATCCCGTTATAATTCTCCTCTTACAAGGGTTCCTGTGGAGAGTTGTTTCATGCGACGGAGAAATTCTGCATGGCTTGAGAGGAGCTCCAGAAACATCCTTTTGATAATACATCTGATAAGATTTGCTCGTAAACAGAAATGCTGTAAACCTGTTTTGCGTTGGCTCCAAAAGGCACAGGCCTTCTCTGCAGCTAGAACCAGACGCTCATGCATAGACGCGTTCAGCAATGGTGTGCAAAGAGCGTGAACTTGAAGTGAGTGGGTTCATTTTTTCTTTATCTCTTCATCCCCAACACACCTGTGCTCTAATAACACAAAGTTCACGAATGTGTTAATATTATCTAAATCATCAACTGATGCCTGCTGATGTCACCAAGGTGAAACTACAAATTCCTTGGAAGTTTGCACACTAAAGAGAGCTTCCTTAACTGGAAAACTTATGAGATCTCAGATAAGAACGCAGATGTTAAATGAATGTTTTGAAGTATTACTTTGCATGCTCTAACTTGGAGCATGCAAAGTTTGTGATAAGCCAGTGTTAGTTAATAATGTAAGCTGATGAGTCTCTCCGTTCCCTGGCAAATGAGCCCATGACACTTTAGGACAGAGAGCCTTTTGATCAAACTGTACTCCAGACCTGACTCTGGCTACATTTGGATCGAGGCTTGTTTGGTTTGGCGAAATGGGAAAATGGGAAATCACCCAACTCAGTGACTTTATCCCCTCACTGACGCTGACACTGCCTGCTTTGGAGTTTCTGCATGATAGGACTGATGCGTGGTAGAGCGAGGCCTCTAACCTTCATTAGTATCTGGCCACGGTGTGCAGGCGAGCAGCATAATGAGGAGGAGACTGTAGACGCAGCAACGCAGCTGTAGAATTCAGCAAATACAGGCAAATTCAATTATTATCTCGGCCAAGATATGATTTATCAAAGTGTCTCCAGCCTCTGAAGTCCTTGTTAAACGCTTTCAAGGAATGCACCAACAGGAAGTGAATAGCAATGACTGAAAGACCGCGGAATGTTAATGAAGTTCGGCGAATTTTAGTGACGATAAGCGGAAAAAAAAAACTTTGGTGATACTAAGTGGGCGGTTATGAAGCTGAACCAATCTCAACTTTGAGGTAATGTGACTGAGGCAACAGCCAGTGGGTGTGACTGATATAGTTCATCCAAAATTCAAGTTGAGAAAAGGCCAACTTCAGAGATGGAGAAGCAGCCGGAAATACTAAAGTGTCGCCAAAGCTTCTGCCTCAACTTAACGCAGACGTCTAAACCGCCTGTTCGTCTGTAACCCCGGCTGCGTTTCTAAAGCGCTCCTGACAGAAATTGCTGCCACTGCTGCTGGTTTTTCCTGCAAAACCTTTCTTCTAAAGAGTCAAGCCCTAGCCACATCTGTTCTCAGTTGATCTCTCTTAATTGCCTCACAGATTGGCAGAACATTTTCACTTCATGCCTCAGATCAGCGGGGAATCCTGAGGACATTCTAGCTACTGGCATCTCAGAGCATCTCCTGTTTGAAGCCTAGAATAATGGTTAAGTGGAGGGCCGTCGGAGTGTTTAAAGGTTTAATAGTGGTGATAGGCCGTGTGCTCGGACTGCAGGGATGAAAGCACTTGGGGCTTGTGGCCTCTTTAACCCGCAGTTGATTTGTTTGTACAGATCTTCAAGTGTGCATGTTAGGTGGGCTACAATGATTAATAAAACTATTTATTTGAGGTATTTCTATAGCAAAGATGCCAAGTAATCCCAGTGCAAATTATTGAAATGCTTCATGGTTGATAAGACAAACATAAGTTGCAGATGTCGCCCCGAAGACTATTGATTTCCTCTGTTGTTGACAATTATGATAACTGCTTTCAGATACGGAGAAATTTATCATTTTATTTCCCTTTTTTAATATGTGTAATAACCAATAACTGCACAGAAAACCTCTCACTGCTCATTAAACTCTAATATAACAGCTCTCTGGTGACTTACTCCTGTCGTGTGGGGAAATCTATGACACTGTATGACCTAACAGCCAAGAGTAAGTTTTCACAAAGCATCATTAAATGAGGATGTGCAAAAAATATACAGTCTAATTATCAGTGTTTCTCCATGTCTGTCAACAGAAGAGAAAGCCCAGTGGTAAACAACATATCTGATATTTCATACAGAGCCAGCTTTAGTGTAAAATACCAGCAAACCTTTAAATTGGTCTAGCATGCAGTCATTTAGGATAAGCTCAGCTAAAAACACAACCAAGTCTACGTGAAGGATCATGTGAGCTGAGTTCACTTTTTTCTGTGTTGTCATTTGTTTGGAGACGCACAGACTCAGCCACTTTCTGCCCGGTCTTGGAAAGAGAAAATTTGCATTAGCTGACTGTAGAATCTATTCGGCGTGTGCCTTTCATCTGGTCCACTGGTCAGTTTTACACTTTGCATATTTTTCCAGAGCTCTGCCTCTATCATTAGTCTGCAATAATCTGACTGCTGTGTGGCTCCCTACCATTAGGCCCTTCTTTTGTGTCTATCGTGTGTGTGTGTGTGTGTGTGTGTGTGGTTGGCGTTTGTGGAGGAGGAGGGCTGCGTGAACTTCTTAAAAGATTCTGCAATGCAAATTAATGTAAAAAACGCTAAGCTCAGACTGCAATTGGGTTATTCCAGTGCAGAAAATCACCCCAAAGACACATTTCTATGAATACAAAATAAGATTATATGGAAGTCACTCACACGTTTTCCTCTATTAATTTACAATTTCCTTTTCCCCTCAAGAAACCAGTAGTCTTTACGGAGGTGATTAAAAATAAATCTGTAAAAACGTCTTTTCTTCTGAACACCCCAGCACCAGCAAAGCATGGCACACACTCGGTGCAGACAGTGGCCCAGCTACTGACCTAGATTTACCCCCCTCCCACCCTTGGTTATTGAGTGGAGGGGCTGTCTGGATAGCAGGAGTGGCCTTGATGAGGCCTGCCACTCATCCACCCCGCCCCGCTCCTCCCCCTTGACCCCTGGCAGCAGCAGCACGGTCACATTAATGCAACGATGCCCCTTTTTTTTCTCACCCACTTTGATTTCAAGGCTTTTCCTTTGAGCACATTAGCTCCCGTGTCCCTGTTGGACTGTTTTGCGTATAATAATGTAGGTTTACAACAGCTTGTTTGTTGAAGTAGTTTAAAGTAATCACGCTGGAGAAGGAGGAAATCAAGAGTTTAAACAGTAGCAGAGAATTACAGTATGGTAGTTCTTATTTTGTGTTAAGTTGTTGGAATCCGTAAGCTATGCTGATGGATTTAATGTTGATTTAACTTGTAGGAGAAATGTTTATTAGGCAGTAGAGTCTGCAAGACCTTGGAGATTTTTAAAGTTGATTATTAAGTGGTGAAAATCAAATCGACTACAACTAGTCGCTGATGACGTCACTAACAAAAACACAGTAGAAAGTAATGCTTTGCAATAATGAAAACAGATATGTATAGCCTGTATAAAAACAGCAACATTTAACTGCTGTAAGGCCGGGCGTACACGGTGCGATATTTTAAATCCTTTGACTCAGCTCCATCTCAAACTGCACGACTAGATCGCTGAGTTCAAAAGTTCACAGCCTACGGTTCATGTTCTCACACTATACGACCTGATGCTCTGATGAGACTTGACTGCTCACACTGTACGTCCACATACCTGCAACGGCAAAAAGAAGTAGAAGAAGAGAGGAACCCAGAAGTGGGAGACGCACATCCAAGTTGTTTTGACGTAACTTCAGTGATCGCTCATGCTCTGTGCGTGAAGTTGAGGCAAATCGGCTCGTGACGCTGCTTCTACTGTGAGATACCTTCATGAGGAGCGACCAGGATTTCAAACAAGTTTGATTTTCTTGCAAGCACACGCTTTGTGATCGGGAGCTCGTCGTGAGGTGTTAATCTCTCCTCGTTACTCTACGTATACTGCACGAGCACGACACGCGATTGAGCCGAAATTCTGCTCAATTCAAAAAATAGTCGCCACAAGTGGAAAATCATCTCAAAATGAGCCGACAGTCTCACAGTGTATGCCCGGGTTAAGATGGGGATGGCGTATCTGGGTCTGTGTAACATTGATGTGCAGCCTCCTGCTTTTTGTTACTGCTGGAAGTTGTTAACTGACTGCTGTGCAGAGGATTTGAACCGTTCCTCTGCTAACGTTAGCCTTTTCAGATGAGTGTGCATTGCTGTAGTACTTTTGTTGTATTTCAGGACTGACATGTCGCAATAGTGTGGGTTTCATCTTTTGTGAAGTATTTCCACACACTTGGTGAACCGTTACTAGACCCACTGAGCTTCTCATATGTCTTCTTGGAGTCTGTGAAGACATGAAGCTTAAAGTGTCATAGTGCAACGCTGAAGTTGACCTGAACTGACTTGTCGACTAGTCTGTACGACCCTTAGTTTGCACAATGGTGCTGCACAGGAAGTTTTATATTTCCACTGTGATATATTTGAAGTGAAAACCACTCTGGTTATATTCAGACTTCTAGATAACAGCATTATTGTTACAACCTATACTTAGCAGTATAATATAAAATAGTGCTCAAGAACCATCATTTTCATTTCATACCTGTTCTTCTCTTCACTGAAAGCCTTTTCTTTACAGTCGTAGTTGTGGAATGACAAACCCTCTAAAATGAAATGATGAATATCTTCTTCCAGTAAAAGTCAGGACTGTTCCATGTGCTCACAGCTATCACCAACAAAGCTTTATTAACTGACGCAAAGAGGTCAGACTGAAAACACTTTCCATAGAAGTATGTCCTAACATTTGTGGTAGCATAATATTATACTGCACTGAGTACACTGTATGCAAAAGCATGTTGAACTTCAGTCTGCCTGTTGCCAACACTATATAGTAGTAGTAGTAGTGGTAGTAGTGGTAGTAAGGAGTGTATGAGTCAGAAAAGCAAGATCATCATCAAATAAAGATGTACAGGAAATAGAAAAAGAAGCAAAGCAAGAGCAGAAAACAGCTGAAATCAGTGAAGAAGTGGATTAGAGGATGTGCAGCCTTACTGGTTGACAGTATTCCCACAGGGTCCAGAATCTCAGCCCGTCCTCGCGTGGATGCCTTAAGCTTTGTGATAGTTCCTGTCAGACTCCTCAAATTGGGGAGAGCTTACGAGTCAAATTGAAATCGGACTCATGAGGAATGTCCTCGAGGAGCGTAATGAGTTACTTTCAATTAATCTCTGCAGTCAGTGGAGGATAATTGGATTCCTGCCAACTGTGTTAGCGGGTGAATGGCAGGGGTTTGACACCGTGTATGCATGTGTGTGTGCGCGTGCACGTGGGAGCGTTTGGAGGGTCATGTCGAGGGAGAGCTACAGTCCTTTGCGGTCAATTAGGAGAGATCTGCAGCCATTCAAGCATGGAGAGGGAGGGGCTCTTTAAGTTTTCTTTCCTCTTTTCTGTCATCCTGTTTCTCACTAGATCGTGACGCCTGCTTTAACAGTAAGAATTCACTGATAAAGGTTTTCGATTTTGATTTTTTTCGCCTGCATACTGATCTTTAAGTCTCAATCGGATGTCAAATAAATAAATTATCTTGAGATTAATAAAGGCTTTTCTTATCTTACACTCCTAGATCATGTGGGTACCGTGCGACTTTATTAAGCCCAATAAACAGAGCTGTCAAAGCTAATACAGCAAGTAGACATTAGATTGTACCTTTGCTCCAGAGAACATGTGTTCCCTACTGCAGAGACTGGGCTTAACTGTCAAAACTGTAAAACAGTCTACCAGAAAACAGAGAAAACGTTGTAGATTGTAAGGTTTGTTATGTAATGCGCCTTCCAGTGTGTTATTTTTTCAAAAAGCTATTCTCTTATCACACATTCTCGCCCACTTATGTTGAAGACATTTCCATGGGATGCTCCACTCAGTATGGGGTTATATTTACCAAACAAATATGAAGCTGTTTCAGTATAGTGCAGTATTAAACCAGAATGTTTAACTAACAGTAGTTTTTCTGGGGAGTAGCAGCTTGTTTCTGTTGAATAGTCAAATGAGCAGTGATTAGACAAAGAGCCAGTGTAATAAAAATAAATAAATGAACACAGTACCTTGTGGATGACCAGCGTTGTGTCTGTCAGATGCTGGATGTGTGCCTCTCTGTATACATACATCATAAAATCCATGTGGGTACGTTACGGGATGTTAAAGACAAAATATCATCTGTCAACGGGCCTACGGAGAAATACCCTCGTCAGTGTGTACATGCAGTATTTGAAAGCGTACAGAAATGAAGTGGCTCTACAGACAGATACTGTGTGTCTTTCATTATAAACGATATGAATAAAAAAAAGTCAGTCAGTATTCTTGTTGCCTTGTGTGTGGGTTTGCGCACAAGATAAGCACTCTGGAAAAAAACATCGCTAATCCCTCAGGGGATTATCTATCATTGTTGAAAAATACTCTGAGGGCTTAAAGTATAACTACTATAAGCATCAGTATATTAACTTAAGCCTCTATCTGGTCCAGGCACGTCTGACTGGAGCAGTGTCGACTGAATAACTGGTGAACAGACTGTTTCTGATGCCTTCATTTAAAGAAAAGGTTCTCCACTGACCAACTAAAGCTACCTCAGCTGACCTGAGGTGGCATGTCCTCCTGTTGTTTGACTGAAAGTATGTGTGTTTTATCTCTTCTCTCACTTTCAGTCTTGTGCATTCTTTTTTCTTCCTTCTATCATTCCCATAAACCAGTTTTTCGTTTTTACTAGTGCTGCTTAAATGTCAGTAACTCTGACATATATTCTTGTGTCTTGTGTAAAAGGACACACGTGTATTTCATGCCTAAGCGTTTCTATTGGTTGTTTCTAGGTGGATCCTTGTTGTTGTTCTGCGTTGCCTTGGCTGTTTTCATGTTCACGTTCTGTTACGTTTGGTTACCTTTCCTTGAATATCAAGCTTTTGTGCTGACTGTGACGCGTGTCTGCTTTGCGATAATCAAAAGAAAAGGCGAGCTGTTTCTAAACCTTGTTCACTTTTAATTAATGGCAGCAGCAAGGTCACACTGGAGGGGAGCACATTCAGCTGTGTTCCTAAAGTATCGCCTTCACTGTGTACTGGAATGTCTTCTCCTGACTGCTTATCACTTTAGAGATTGTCTCATAACGACAGAGTCACATCAGCGACGGCCTTTGCACAACCTACAAAACCAGTCTGTGCACCTGCTGGCTTTCCCTGAATCATGACACAGCGAACAACCATGAAACCTGCTGAATGTCAGTTTCGCCAGACATATAGGGGCCCCCGCTTTAAAACGCAAGCACAAAATAAAACAGGAGACGATAGATGGACCAGCTGAGGCACCATCAGCCCCCTCCTCGACTCCTGCTGCCATCTCCTTGGTTGTCAGAACAACAGTCTTGCACTTCTCTCAATTTGTATGCACAGCCTGGTATCACATTGGCTTCTGCATTTGTCTTTTTGTCGTCCTTTTATTTTATGAAATGAGCACATCACTGTCCACACAGATAAAGTGTAAACTCTCCTTGTTCTAGCTGCCATCTGAGAGTGAAGTTTAAAAGCTAGAAGAACATTGTTGTTTTGCTTATGTATTATTCTAAATGGCTTTAAATTACATTTGAATTAACGTTGAGTATTGGACCCAGTTCCAAGTTATCTAAATTACTTTTTACTTGTCAAATTTACATTTTTTTAGACGGTCTAATGCCAGTGCTCATCAGTTACTGCAATATCACAACAGCTCTCAGAGGGATTTTCCAGATATTTTATGTAAACATCAATGGTTCGCAGAAGATAAATCCTCTTAACTTTTGTGGTCCAGTGGCTTTTCCACTATCATCATGGACCGTTTATGGAATGTGAAGCGGTGGCACGTGAGCTTAGTTGAGGTGGAGCCTGCCTTCATTTGTCATTTGAGAAACTGTTTTTGTCAGTTTGCATTGGCTTTATTTACGGCCTCAGGTTGCTGTTTGGTTATCGTCGGGTTTACGTGTTTGGTTTTGTGTGAAAAACATATTAACTGAAGAAGAGTGACTGAAAAGGACTTTGGATTTAGCTCCATCATCAGTTTAAAAAAATGTATCTGTCCAGTGCTTTCGTTAATTGAACGAATGCACAACTAGTGACTTTCCTGTTCCAATGAATTTAGTGCTAAAGATAAAACTGTTACATGAACCATCTGTCATCATCAACGTAGCTGGTTAGTATGCAAACGTTAGCTTAAATCATATTGGTTGTAATAGATAAATATATATATGTATTATATAGACACCAGTTTTCCAAATTGTCAAATATTGTTAATTAGAATTAATACTGACCTGGATATTGTTATGAGGAAAGGTGATGACAACTTGATTTTATCCAGTGACTCCAGTGTTGTCAGAGTGTGAAATCAGCTGTGATCACTACGTCTAAAAGGATTCCCATCAAGCCAACAACAATAATAATATGGATCTGAATACAGATTGAGCTGAGTTTCTCTGCTGCTTTTAGATTATTAACAAATTAAGGTAATATACATTGTGTGGCGTTTCTTGGCCTGGAAATGGTTTACTGAATGTTTGCATACATCTTTATTGATGATTAACCGTCACGTCCATTCTCTGTCTGCATGACTAATACTCCAGGAGTAATTGCAAACAATGGTCTGTCTAATACAAACTTTACAGGTACCAGCATTATTCACTTTATGTCCACATACTGATCCTTTTGTCCTCACCTCTTCTCCACTGGCACTGTAATCACAGTGTGTTTATTTGCTTGGAAATCTTGCTAGCTATAGATCATAACAGCTCTGAAGATGGTCAAAGGAACCTTTCACCTCTCTTTACCTTAAAGCACAATATGTCCATTGTGCGTGCTGCCGTAAAACCTTGGAGCTGGGGGAGGTGAATGGCATTCCTCTGACACTGAGTGGCTTTTCACTGCGGCTACTAGACAAGGGCAAACACTGCCTGCTTCTCGTTTAGCTTTCTGTCTGTAATCTGTCTATCACTGGTATTACTCATAGTTAAAGCCTCAGCTGTATCAGCGACAGACATCTCCCTCCTGATCACATAGGGGGCTTTCAAATGATCAGCCATGGTATAGGTCATGTTAAAATGACTTGTAGACTTAGTATCATCACTAACACAGCTGATCAGTTCTCCTGTTATGCGACGTTCACACTACGAGCGACAACTTTACAAAACGGCCAAGTATGAACAGGCAGAGTGTATTGTTGTTGAGTCGCTGAAAAAAGCTGGAGCCAGCTCAGTTCTGATTTGTAGCACGTCACACGTCGCCAAGTGTTGGGCATCAGTTTGTGGCATCTCATCGCTGGCTTCCGTTTTTCTGATAGTGGGAAGACACTATTAAATGTTTGTTGCCTTACGTGTCCCCTAGTCTCAGCAGAGAGAGCGACCTGGCTACTTTCAGTGTAGAGGATTGTATGTGGTTTAACCTGCTGAAGTCAAGGCTGACCAGTGAGACTAATGGTAACCCAGAATTATTAAAATCATATGTACTTCAACCCAGGGCTAGGCAATATGGCAAAAAAAAAATGATATTAATTAATAAATTAATACAATAACATATGATTATTTCTACAGGTGGTGTCAAACAAAGAGAACAAAATAAATTTAAAAGATTAGCTTTTTCTTACAAACCTTGCAGTGTTGGAGAAATAAGGAGTGTTTGAACTTGAAGTAACCCAAGTTCCGTCATAACACCCATGTCTGTTTATCTGGTTTGTCCACTTTGTCTCTGTGTGTTGTCTTGATGCTGCTCATCGTGCTATCACTTCATTGTTCTACTGAAATTCAAATCAAACAATCGTATTGTACAAAGACTCTGTTCAGGGTGTTTACTAGGACTAGAGCTACACCCACTAAGAGATGGAAAGCGTAATGCAAAGCCATGTCAGTTAATTTTACAGATTTAAGTGCATAAAAACGTCAGCTCATTTAGTTCTTGTCAGAAAATTAACCGACCGAGGAAACGGTTACAGCTCTGACCACCAACCAACAGCCATACACAGCTCATTGTGATAGTTCAAACACTGATACCGCTCTCCCATTGTCGGGAGTTTGGAAACCAGCGGGTCTTCCTCATTGAGGTGCTCGTGCAGAGCTGCTACACTGGTGGTTTCATTTTTAGTTAGTGAGCAAACTGAACTGGTTTCAAGTTTTTTCTGCTGCATTTTTGGCTTTCCAGGCAGCAGAACCTGCTATACCAGCAAGTTGTTGCAAATGTTTACAGTATAAAAACGCATTCACCACTTCCAGCTGATTACTTTTTCAAGTATGCTTAATTTAGCTTAATCAACCAGCTATATTTTTTATAAAGGACTGTTATGTGGACAGAAATGACTTGACTGTTTCTTTGCTAGTTTGTTTGTGTGTCAAGGTCAAGTTTCTGCTGCTAATATATCGATATATTTCATTCACACTGTCATGGAAGAAGCTTGAAACTAGTATTTTATCGACATAGATTCTCTTTCCAGGCCCCACACTAAAGACTCATGTGTCATGATTCAGATACCATATGATATTAGGATTAAATTAGTATCATAGGGTCAGAAGAAACTCGTTAGGACACCCTGACAAGATCCATATCTGTACACAAACACACACACACTGTTGACACCCAGCCAGGATTATCTACCACACTCTTCCTTCCTCCAACCGGCACCGGTTCCTCTGCTCAGTCTCTGAATCTTGTTGCCGTGGTTACTCTTCCGCTGTACACAATGGCACGGTGGTTGCATAATGTTTTTTTTTTTTTCTGCCGGTGCAGTTTGTGGCCCACACTACCGCTGAGTGGGCAGGGAGCACTCCAAGCCGGCCTCCCACACTTCGTTCCATGCTAATGAAAAGCTTGGCCTCACCAGGGAGCTTTCACACTGAATCATACCGGACAGCAGAGAGCCGTGTAACAGCCGTGGTGCAAAGCCTCTGCTCGTTTGACTCTTACTGGTTGAACTGCATGGATAGTGGCGGTTGATATTCCACTTTGTACATAGAGGGACTCAAGCGGCTATTGAAACAAACCACCTCTGACTAGGGGCACAGAAGTCAGATCTGATATATGTGTGAGTTTGAATGTCAACCATTGTTACTCGGGATGTTTTTAAAGTTTGAACTGCAAAAATTACAACTAATTTTTGAGCAGAAAAATGCTTTCTAATAATAATGACTACCAGGTAATAATAGTTTCGTCTCTCTCCTTATTGTGATGTTGGTTGCACTTAAAGTCCTCCTATCAAAGCACATAACAGGAGGTGCCAATGTAATGTGTCAGCATTCTATAGTTTCTGTTCTGTTTTAATCTGCTCTGTCATCTATATTTACCATTTCCTTCAACAAGTGAACACCCAACAAGTAGGGGAAGTTTTCAGAGCAGTATCAGCACCAGCTCTACAGGAGACTGGAGTGGTGGACATGGACATTGACAAAGCATGGTGTGTAGAGCGCAGGGACTTTATTCATCCCCCATGAGCCAAAGACAATTTAATTAAGTAGAGAAGCGGGGCTGTAATTGCAGTGACCAGGCACATTTAAAGGGACACATGGCAAAAAAATAAAGACCCTTGTTTCCTTTCTTCTTATCATTTACTCTGAGCTGTTTCTCACTCACACACTTCAGTTTTTACTTACTTTACCTGGTACCTAGCAGTTTAACAGTGATGCATAAATATTGATCCCCATGAAATATCAATGTCTGACTTGGAAAAACAAAACGCACCATTGCACAGTACATCCACGGCTGATCAGTGTTGACTTTTGACAGTGCGCACTTATTGAGTTGACCCTACAGGGCGAACAGGCAAAACTAAAGCTCCATCCACACATAAAGCAACTCTCCTTTCATCCATCTCTTTGTAGATGACAGTCGGTGGCTGCCTGGTCCAAGCTCTAGTTGCCTACAACAGAGGCTCTTGTGTATTTCTCACCTGCAGTAAACGGGTGTGTCTGCATCATATTTCAATCGACTGTATCTGTCACTCCCACTGGTTGTCACCTCAATCACATTGCATCAAACTGAGATTGATTCAGCTTGGTGTCTTTTTTGTCATTTTGTTTTGATTTTTTTCTTGTGTGTGTGACCCTGACAGAACAACTAATGGACTTGCTGGCCTCCGTTTTAAAGTTTTAAAAGGTTTTTAAAAGGTGAAAGGTTAGAGCAGAGTACATTTGAGACATCTGTGCATCTGTGTGTAACAACCACAAAACGCTGCTTCATTTCAGTGTTAATTTTGACAGAAACAATTTAGTTTTAGTTTTAGTCTTTTGACGAAAATACAATTTTAGTTTTTGTCATAATTTAGTCATCATTTTAGTTTTAGTCTAGTTTACTTGTATTTCTGAAGATAAAATAAAAAACATCTGTTACGGAATGATATTAATGTTTAAATACACAATTTTTCACTCATTCTATTTGAACACACTGCTATAGCTAACATGCTAACGTGCTGAGCTACAGCTCGTTACCAGAGTTGCTAGTTATCGCACCTGACCAAATTTGATTTGGGCCTCAGTTGTATTTGCACTTGATAAACCAACTAGTGAGGGTAGGAACTCTTAACGGACTTAAAACACTTAACAGCACACAGTAGTAGATACCATAGACAGCCATGATACGCATTTTGGAGCTAACGAGCTAACTAGCTGTGACATATCGCAGTTTATATAAAAAAACTGCGAGTGCACGCTTATGATGACACTCGTAGCAGTGAGCGCCTTACTGCTCTCCAGAGTTTGTTCTGATTGGTTGTCTCTCCAAGTCGTCCAGCTTCACCATCTGAATTCGTTCTGATTGGATTTAGTCCTTGTCAAATATTTTAGTCTCGTTTTTATTCGTTGACGAAAATGTCACTAACTTTCGTCATAGTTTTAGTCTTTGAGCATATTTTTGTTTTCGTCAGGGAAAAAAAGGTCGTCGACGAAACCTATGACGAAAATCAACGAAATTAACACTGCTTTATTTCCTCATAACATTTACAGATATCTCACATTGACCTAATGCAATTAAACAGTGGTTTGTGGTCCGACTGGCTGTGGTTCAAGTTCTGTAAACTTCACGCAGACTAGGATTTAACCAACTCTTTACTAATGTAATAAAATCGCAGTCTTAACTTTTGCCGGATGTTTTTAATGGAACATACCAGGTTTAAACTGTGTATGTCACTCACCTATCGGGAGTTTATTCTAATAATTTGATCACACAGACCCCTTTGACAAGCTTACCACTCTTTACTGCTCTCTGCCAGTCTGCCATGGAGATGACTGATCCCTTCAGCCAATCACTGGGCACCATAAAAGCCGCTTTGTCAGAGAGCTGACAGGGAGCGAGACGGGTCCAGATTACAGCGTCTCACATTTATCTGATGGCTGTATTATCCAACCTGAAATGTAGACCTGTATTTAATGACATCAGATCCCATTCAGTAAAGCGTCTCCATAAAGTATGTCACATGTTAACAGCAGATTTAATAGCTAGATGGGATGCAGCAGTGTAGATTAGGTATTTGCTGAGATTATCACGGGGATAACTTCTCGGTAAACACAAGCTGAAATGAAATAAATGGAGCTGGCAGATAAATAAAACTGAGCTTGATTTAAAAATGATTTGCCTTTTCATTATTGCGCTTTATTGTACGTTTGACTATATATAACGTAAAAAAACTCAGTATTTATTTTTGTTACTCTCATATAAAACTGTTTTCTTAATTAAAACCCATTGTGCACTCCATGATCGGCACCAAACGGCAGTAAAAGACTAGCTGGTGAATGTAGTGGGGCCATTACCAGCAAGCTGTTTCCTTTAGTGCATTGTAGAGACCAGAATCAGAGCCAAAACTACTGAGTATCATTGCATTATCATCCACTTTGTGTCTGCTCGCATGGAACCTGATAAATGCAAGTGCAGCACGTTTTAAATAATGCTGTGTGGGTTCATATCATTTGACTCGCAGTTTGTTTAGCTTGTAGCTGATTAGCATGTACCAAACCGCATACAAAGAAGATACAACAAAACAAACTTGCTCTGTGGTTTCCATCAAAGGAGAACACACTGCAGGTGAGGTCCCACTCCTTGTGTTCCCACTGGTGTGTCATCTCCCGTTAGTCCGTGAGCATCCGTATCAGGTTTGACAGAATAGCTTTGTGTGTGCGCTGCGTGCCTTCCTGGAGTTGTGCGATCCTGCCTGCTATTGTGCTTAACACTTTTCTGCTTTTCAAGCGTCTTCTCCTATTTCACAGTAGTAGTGCACAGAGCCAATCAATAGTTGGCTCAGAGCGCTGGGAGGAAGATGATGCACAATGTGGTGGTAGCCAATGTAGCGCAAGGACAGTGCTGCTCAGTTTGGGAATTCTGTTGTGTTACTTTATATGTGTTTTTATGTCTTGATCACGTGTAGTACATTTTCTCTGTTTAATACAAATTATATTAATCAAATATGCTCATTCAAACTGTGGTTATTAGTGAGTAGGGATGTCCCAATCAAGTCCTTTTGCCCCACGATCTGATACCGATCTTTTAATATTTAGTCTTACCCGATTCGATATTAAATAAACTCTCCTGGAGCTTCATACACGCTTTTCTTATCTTACTTGCATTCTGAATTTATATTGAAGTGACTTCTTTGAATATTTTAATATGTCACATTCTTCAAGAGTGATTCTTGCTCTTTTAATTGACAAAGATGTGATGATTTTTAATGTGAAGATATAAAATTTAATGATTAAAGTAGCAGGACTGCCTGTCGACAACCCATTACACTATGTTGTACTATATTGTGAGTCAGCCCTAATCTATAAAAAGGTAGCGGCGTGGTGACGTTGCTGCCAGCAGTTGTCGCTTTATTGATGTTATGTACTAGTTTTGGCATTGCAGATTCTGTGACTGTATTCAAAGTTTGTGTTTTCATGCTGCAAAGGAAAGAATTGGTTTGTAGCTTTTTCTCTGTTAAATGTGTTACAGAAAGCAGAAAGCCTTTTGTGAGGGATGCTGTATGCTTTCAGGGTTTGTGGGTGTGTGATGGTCTTAAAATGTTATGATATACTGTACATTGCATTATATATTATATCCTGCGAGTGTAGGCGTAACGTATAGATGGATTATAGCAGGACTGAGGCCAGAGATTAGGAGGGCAACTATCTTGCTTTGATTTCCAAGCCCACTCACCTCGCAGTTACTTAGATATTAGATTATCATGCAGCATCTGACGCTGCCCAGACAAGCATAATGTAAGCCTGGCCTCTAATGTAAGCTTGGTTATGCTCTGTCTGGGTGGAAAAAAGAGACACAGGGTTTATTTTCTGCATTGCCGTGTGAGGAGGAATACAGATGCATTAAGGTGTTAAGGAGCTTTCCTCCTGCCTCTAAGGTTTGATAGCCAGCTGGGGCATATGTGAAGATCATGTCTTCTGGAGAGAAAATACAGATTTTCTAGGCAGGTAGTGATGTGTGTGTGTGTGAAAACTGACTGTGTGTGTGTCGTCCTCTGCTGTTGTCAGCTCAAGCTGTGTCAGACACACTTAAACTTGAGCTTGTTATCGCCTCATTCTCACTGAGGAAGCTGCCTTTTCCATGTGACTCTGTGTCTACTTAAAAAAAAATGTGTGCATTTAAATTAGGAATTCACATTTTGCATAGTTCACTAGATGAAGTGGTGTTAGCTGCAGAACTTTTCTCGCTATTGAATTTCATCCTAACTGCAGATCACACACAAGCACTGGATCTGAGGTCTTAGCTTGGGTGTCACTGCATCAATACTCATTTAGTAGCATCAGAGGCCCCGTTAGGATCTGGGATTACCATCCGTCCTGGGCAATCCAATCGTATCTGGTCAGCTTTAAGTACCTGCTTTCACACCTGGCATTAAAATGTGTCTCCACATGTGTCCCCGGCTAGCGCTTGAGATCTGATCTCAGTTTTGCGCTCTGTATGCAAATGAATAAAGTCGTCATTTGGGGCGGAGTAGAATGTGATAGTGCTGTTTTTGTGTGTGCTCGTCATGACATTGGCACACGTTATTTATTTATCTTGGCTCTTACGTTAGTTATTACAGAGACCGCAAGGACGGAGTATTTCAAACGTCTCTCATCAGTAATGATCAAACATCACTTACGGTGCTTTTGCCTTTTACAGGCGATCAGTTATAATAGCAGTTTGTTTTTTTCTGAATGAATGAGGCAAAAGGGGCGGTCTTTAATGTGATCGACGACATGTTGTGTGTTCACGCTACCTAAGGAATGAGGTCAAACGTGTCTCTGACCACCTCCAAGTGTGATCAGAGATTTGATCACTCAGATGTGTCCTTGCTCTGTTCACACCTGCACTTTAAGCTGGTCACATGTGATCAGATTGTCCAGGAGGGATGCTGATCCAAGGACTGAATGGGGCCAGTGTCGTGTTCACTGTGCCCAGAGATGCATCAGTGTTAAACAAGAGTTGATTCTGACCAACAATTATCCAGAAGGTTTCATTGATTAGTTCTTCCTGCCTGCTTCATTTATCGTAAGCCACTGTGAAAGCTTGGATAAAAATAACAGGCAGAAGTAATTTCTTGCCTGTTCACTTTGCATTATAACCTAGTGTAGTACTCATGAAAGATTCCGGTGATCAGTGTCAAAGTGATGAGCTTCCATTAAGTTGGGGGACTTGAAATAAAAACATAAAAAAATATACCCTTAATTTAATCCTCTTTGACCATAACAAAGGATTACAGCAGCTCAGAAATATGAGGTTATTTTCTTTCCTAGTCATATTGTTTCATGTTGAAGTCATTCACCAGAGGTTATGACATGAAGAGCTGCAGCTGTTTTCCTGTTAAACTGTACAAACCCTTAGAAGTAAGAGAACACAAAATGAAAGTAATATGTAGAAAACATCAACAGCTTTTATTCACTCCATCCCAACACTGGCCTGGCTTTCTGTTGTCTTGCATTGTGTTGTGTTGTGTGCTTATTCTCTGCCCACACCCACTTCACTGATTTCTGTTTACAAGACCTCTCTGCTGCTCATTATCGCTGAACATTGTTCATTCCAGTGCTGCCTCGACTCTCAGTCTCTAACGTAGCTCAGCCACTCGTCCAGGGGAGGCTGCTCTGATTTGACAGCTCACCAGTGTCCAGCAGTCAGGCCTCTTCCAGTGTGTGCAGGAGAGACTATTTACTGTCACAGCTGAGCCTTAAAGCTGTTTAGCCTGTTTGCTTCACACTTCAACCTGCTCTCACACCTGAGGTCTTTAATTTCTAAGACGACACTGGACCAAGAGCATTTCACTCTCACTAACCTTCTTGAGGAACAACAGATTATGTAGTTGCAGCTCTTGCTGATTATTTTCTTGATTAATCAAACTCACATTGATTTCTCATACATACGTTTCGGTAGCTGTGCTTGAAAAATACAATACTTACAAATAACTTTAGCAATTTAGGGATGTCCTCCTCAAGTTTTTTTCCCCCACAATCCGACAGCTATCTTTTAATATTCAGTATCAGATGATCCAAGTCGAGTCGATCCAAGTGCCAAATCAAGTTAGTAGACTGACTTCCATTTCCAGAGTAGTCACGTAATTATTGTTACTCTTCTTCTACTTTGATTTTTGGCAGCAAAGAGGAATAAGTGTGTTTTTACACTACAGGGATGTAGTTTTAAATAAATAACTCCAAAAGATGGGGCTTGGCTAAAACCCGATATCTATCTCATCCGATCATTTTAAAATATATATCATATTTTTTTGCAGGCGTCCTAGAAACCATCTGGTAATTCTAAAGAACAATCCAGCAGCAGTGCTACATGATAAAGGCCTCTCTATGTATAGCCAGAGCTTTGAAGCAACAGTTTAGCATAAAATCTAATCTATTGTGTTCGCTGTTGGTCTGGACTCTGTCTGGTTGTTTGCATGTAAACCGAGTGAGAGGAGGGAGGAGGTCTGCCTCAAGAAGGAGCTGAAGTATTATCCCTTTCTTTATGCTTTGATTACGCAACTGTGCTTTCAAGTACGTACACTCACCGGGCAGGACTGTGTATAGTAAACCTGCATGCTGTGAGCACTGTGTCATGTGGACCTGGTGTATCAAGGGTAAAAAAGAAGCAAGCAGTGAGAAATCTGGTAGCCGCCGTAGTATCTTTCCACAGATAAACACTGTCCAGCCAGCAGTGTTAAGTAATGAAGCCATGCGAGGCTCTCCAAGACATTGCCACACTCCCAGGCTGCTTAAACAGACACAAACAAACCTCTCCTCTCCTTTCTTAACCAGCTCTTTCTCCATCGTCCCCTCCCCTCCAGTTGCTTTAGAGAAACAAGTAGGCCAAAAGTGGGAAGCCTTGTCTACGCTTCAAACACAACAAAGGAAACTCAGCAATTTGATCCTGCAGACCATCTGAGGGTTTTGCGCTGCAAAAAGTTGGGGGAGAGAGCTGCTCTTGAATAACAGCCTCCCTGCCTGTGTTTGTCACTGATTCCCAGGAAGGGTTTTACCTTCTGTGTCTGCTCATTATTTCTGCCCCATCTCTGTGCTTGTTCAGCAGCATTCGTGCAAGTCGGTGCTCCCCCTGCACATCCCTGGAGGATGACAGGGATTTCCCAGCTAGCCTTTGCTAGCAAGTAAACATGCTCTAATAGTCCTGTCATGCAAGGAGGAACACTAACCCCTGTTAACTTAGCATTCAGCTTTAAGCTTTAAGAGCCTCAGCTCTGAGAAGAGAACACCAGAGAATGCGTGCCCGGTTTTCAAGGCAGCATTTGGTTTTAGTTTTCCTCCACTACCTCACAGAGGAAAGAGATCTCAGTTGAACCGCTGCCATTTTCCCCTTGTTTGTATGTGTGTGCAGCTGGTGTTGTCAAAGAAGGGTGGGCTCGTTTTCCCCTCTCTTTATACGCGTACAGTGGGAGAGAGAATTGTGATTCCCACAGGCTGGTGATGGTTGTTTCCCTGATGCAGCGTTCAGAGCTGTTATTGTTTTTGTTTTAGGGAAGTGTACATGCATACCTTTTGATAATTGTGGTTTGGAACATTTCCATTTTTTTTAGTCATGATATGGAGACACTTGTTTATTCCTGGTCATTTTATTCTACGCTGAGGATTATTGCTTATGAACAAATTATCTGCAGGTGCCTCATCCTGCACTGGACACATTTGCACAATCACACCGTCTCCGTTCATACTTTACATACTGTGTTTTACAGTTTTACACATTTACATCTCAGAAACACTCAATGAACATCTACAAAGAGCGTAAGAAAATCTCAAGTACTGGACGCCTACTGACCCATTCATGTCTGCGTGAGAAAGATAGGAATTAATTAGTTTTCTTAACGCAGATTTGCGTGTCCGTAGCCTCACCACCCATTCTTTAAAGACTGTAACGTAATAACTGTGGCTAAGTACGTAAACGCGGTGTGTCTGAGTCTGCCCTGTGTGTTACCCAACCATATGGCTTCAGTTTCCTCCCAACATGAAGCAGTCATCCAGAGGCACTGTCATGCTTTGCTGCAGGTCTTTATCAGAGCTCAACCTGACACCTACCAGGTGCTTATCCACGTAATAAAGTCATATAACCGTCCACCATTATGGATGGTTTCTCCCTCTGGTTATTTAAGGTTATCTAAATTCATTCATTTATATATATATACAGTATATATATATATATATATATATATATAATTCTCCAAGCTCTTCACTAATATGGGGATACAGAGTTCTGTTGAACAGTGAACCTTTCAGTCTGTTGTGTTAGTGGGTGGAGTGAATTGTATGCACAAGGGTTCACTTGTCTGTTTAACTTTCGGGAAGCATAAGAGCCCTTACAACATACCACACAGCATACTGTCAAGGGTCTGTGACTTCTGAATGTTTGTGGGTTAGGTTTGTTTCCTCAAGTCTATCTGTCTAATTAATAAGACCATTGTAAGGATGCCACAGTGACTGGACAACATCTTAAGTGTCACAGGATGTCTTCAGCCTGTGATTAAGGATGGGAAATCTGCTGCAGCTTCACAGATCACACATTTCCTCCACGTGAACTTTCACCCACGGAAACGTTGAGGAGGATGTACCACTGGCTGATTCTGGTTTATCACTGTGTTTATATACATTTTATCAGATGCCATCCTGTTACGGTTTTCCTACCTTTCCAGTTTCTGTGGTTAGCGCACCAAGTTACAGGTTTAACTGTTGGACTTCTTGTTTACTTTCTTTTCACCTGGATGCCGGTTAGTCTAGTTTATGTTTGACAAATATATTCTCGCAAATTACACTGAGCCCTTTCTGAGCACGTGGGACAAACGTACAATCTTTAGCCGTGCTATTCTCATGACGTCATCTGTCCAAATGTGGACTTCAGAGCGGCGCATTTGTAGCTAAGATGAAGCGTGATAGCATCAGCTCATTGTGGTTTCATCTGGTCAGACGTGTGTTACAGGCATTCAGTCATTTTATGCACATGTATTATATTACATGTGTGAGCGACAGGCCCCGTTACTGGATCAGATCCTGACTATCTGCACGGAGGCCTGACTGACAGAGGCAGGAAACAACAATGGAGAGAGAAGCCAGACTGAATGGGGGTGGAAGTGTTATTAGCATGAGAAAGCCCTCATCCTCAGCGCTCTCTTCCTCTTCACATTGTCTGCTTCTTGTCTCTGGCACAGTCACAAGGACAAGTCACTTCCTTAAAGAGCCATAACTCCTCTTAGCTAGTCTGCAGTTCAGCTTCTCAGCAAACAAGTTTTTCATTTGTTTACAATCAGATCCCTTCCTGTCAGTTTAATGTGGATGATGACAGTAGAATACTGGCTTATAAAACATCTGGTTCAGTATGTAACAAACCTTTGACCATTATGGTTCTTGTTGACTGGTTGTCCAATTTGTGGAGTTTGTCTGTTGTCTAATAGTTAGTGAAAGTGATCACTCTAATTAGCTGATCAGTTAAACCAGTTAAGATCAGTTAAGCCAAGCCTAAGAAGTGATGAGATGAATGGAAGTGAAGGACAAAGTCTCGAAGGATCTCCACAGAGTTCTATTTTTGTTTTTCATCCTCATCTCATCTGAACATTCAAAAACTTCTAAATGCTGATCAGCGAGATTCAGGAGAAGCAGGCCTCACACAGCTTTGTAACTCTCCCTGGGAGACACAATATAGAGTGAGGATTACAGAAGGAGACATGCAGCTATATTACTAAACTGCCTCACGACAAACCGCACACTCTCATCTTGGCAGAACCGACAGCGCAGGGCTCTCACTTTATTATGGCCATTTCTTTTGGCCAAGGCAGAGGAAGCTTCTGCCAACTCCTCTGTTGTAAATCTGTGTGAAAAAGAAAAAAAAAAATTATGTGGAAATCTCAAAAAAACGAGACAGAACGTGGCACGCTCTCTCGTTTTCTCTCCCTCTCTCTCTCTCTCTCACCCCCTACTCCCTTGTTCTCTCCTTTCCTCTGTGGGTGTTTGGTACACTAAGTGCTTCATGATTGCTGGGGCCGTGAGGAGGCACAGTCGCGGAGGCGTCAACAGCCCTCAGCCAAGTGTCCTTGCTTCCCCAAGTGGTTTTTCTGGCAGTGTTTTGGTCGAGCGACGGTGTCAGCAGTACTATAGCAGCAATGCTGCATGGCAACATGGTGGTAAAATTTCCATAACAGTTCATTTGTTGATCATACACGGACTAATTGTCACGCTAAAATGTCACACAGTGTTACCACATTTGGACTGCCTAAACAGTAACATTGGTTGTGTGCACCATTTTTTTATACTGCTTAACCAAGACCGCTTGTGTCTGTGAACACTGTAAAATAAAAGACCTGCAGGTGAGAGTTCACATGTGTGCACAGGAATGTCTTGATTATAAATGTAAACTAAAATACAACATGAAGAACATCTCAAGGTGTTGACCTGGCCTCCAAATTCACTAGATACCAAACTGATCAAGTATCTGTGGGATGATCCACAGAGGAGCCCACCCTCAGAAGGCCCATGTCCTTTCGCCGATGAGTCACAACTGTTTTGGATGCACACAGGCGTAGAACAGCGAGCTGTGTTGATGCTGCGCTGCATCACTATAATTTAAACACTGTTATGATGATCAAACTAATTATGAAGGGTTGTGGCAGGTGAAGGATGTGGGCATCCAATTTATATGTAGATATAATCCAGCTGGAGTAATCGTTGTCTACATGCTACACCGACTGAGCTCACGTGGCTCTGATTTGGATCTTGATATTCAGCACGTTGGTGTCTTTTTTTCAAATTATCACATTTCTGTATCCCGACAGCCATGAATCATTGGCCAATTATTAATTAAAGCTGTTTCTGATCAACAGTTTTATTGCCTCATGAGCTCGCCTCCTCCTCTTGGCTCTGATGTCTGTGTTTTCTGCATTGAGAAATGTAGGAAATTATTGCTGAACATGCACGAGTCCTGTGTTATCACCTTGCAGCTGATTCAATTGTTTCTTCCATACATCCATATTGTCTAATGTTTTTCTTATCAGTTTGTCTGCTGTTGTCTTCCATTATGTGTCATCAAATTGTACGTTATTTATTCGATGTTATGTGCAATTTTCACAGAACTCTACTAAAGCCTTTAATAAATCTCTTCTATCTGTCTTGTTAGTGTGAAGATACAGCAAGCAGACAGTTAGCTTAGTGTCAGCCACCTGTCTGGATTAGGCAAATGATATATAACTTGTTAATTGGAGAGCTTTAAAAGTGTTTGTTGGTGGGTTTTCATTTGTCTCAATTCTAAACGTGACTCCCTCTTCTTGTGTGTCGACAGCGGTCAGTTTGCCGTGGTCAGAAGATGCCGGCACAGGAACACGGGTGTGGAGTATGCCGCCAAATTCATCAAGAAGCGGCGCAGCAAGTCGAGTCGGCGAGGGGTGACGAGAGAGGACATAGAGCGTGAGGTGAACATTCTGAAGGAGATCCAGCATCCAAACGTCATCACGCTGCACGAGGTCTTTGAGAACAAGGCAGAGGTCATCCTGATCCTGGAGCTGTGAGTGGCTTTGTCTTCTTCAGCATTCACAGAAAGTGCTGTATTTATGCTTCAAATGTGGTGGCAGAGAGTAGTCCATTTAAATCATATATCATTCATCATAAATCATATATTTTACACGGTTTTAACAAAAATATCAAACGTTGTGTCCTTTGAATTTGAAGCTGCATTAATAGGATGAAGACTTAGCATCCTGCATTCATATCCAGCTTATGGAAATTACATTAGGTGTAAATTAATATAACATTTCTTTTGCAGGAATGTCTCCACAGACACCTGGTTCATACAAATGCACATATACTGTATAAATAGTGACATCAGTGGGCCATGGGCTCAGTCACCGTTGTGTTAGCTCATTGGGTGATGATGACATTTTTGAAGCCACGCAAACATTCTCATTTAAATTACATTGATTCTCCAATAGTTTTAGTATCTTACTGGACAGTCATGGCTCAGTAGGAATAGTGGGTTGTCCATGATCCAGATCAACTGGAAAAAAAGTCTAAACCAAGATGACATCAATCTGAAGCTCCTTCCAGAGTTTATAATCTGATGGTATTTAAGAACTGAAATTTGTGTTAAAAGCTTTAAAAAACAAACCTATTTTCCACGAGGCCACTTTTTCATAATCCTCAGTTAAACCTGTTTCACCAGCTGACATGCAACTCCAAGCACTGTTAGATAAGTTATGTTTGCATTAGGTATCCACTTGACACACTTATTCAGAATAAAGATGCCTAAAAGCAGAATGGAGTACCTCTCAAATACCAGGTCACCTTACAGGCAGCAGTAATGAGTGTAACGTTAAGAGCCACAGCCGCCCGACGACATTCCTGACCAGTGAGCACATACGACAGAACTAAAAGAAAGAAACAACAACCACAGAACCTGTCCAGGCCTACGGTGCAGCGCGTGTGTGAATAATAAGCTCATGGCTCATCTCCAGCTCAGTATAGTGAACTGGTAGAGCAGGTTGCTATGGCTACAAATACATAATGTCACGAATAATGATAACAAATAATGTCACAGTTATTTATGATTGCCTGATCGCCATGCCTGAGATGACTGCAGTCATTTAGCATCAGCATTAAAATCATTTTCATTCTTCTGTTAAAAAGAAGCTCGATGAATCGAACAGAAAAGTCATTTCTCCTCATTGTTCTTCATCGTTTGGGGTTTGACTGCTACTCTCCTTGTGATGACGTCTTGTGGTTTAATGGCACCTGAGGGCAGAATTATTTATATAAACTATAGGAAAGAAAGGGAATTAAATCATTTAATTATTTGCATGACAACTAACATGATCGGGAGAGTAGTGCTGAAACACTGAACTTATGATTGCAGAGCGCCAGAAATTTGGATCTTGTCATTTTAGGTATTGTTGAGGTGTTTTATTGTTTCCTCATTCTCAAAGCACAAAACAAGTGCTCTCAAACCAAGAGAAACACAAACACAAACATTTCCTGCTGCTGATGACATTCATGCTCTTCTTTGTGGCCTGTTAAATTATATCTTCAAACATTAAAAACGTCAAAACACTTTATACAGTCGTCCCTCGCTATAACGCTGTTCACCTTTCGTGGCCTCGCAGTTTTGTGCATTGTTTTGTGACTGAAGACCATTGTCAAACAACCTCCTCCGTACGGTGTCTCTTGTACAGTACAGAATGCGTTCAGCTTGACAAATTTACATATACAGTATCTTTGATCGCTGGCAGTGTGACCCCAAAACCAGCTGGTTTTGGGGTCTCTGAAGGATAATCTTAGTTGTGTAGCCCTGTGGAATAGTAATTATTCAGTACTTATATTTAGTGTTGTAATATTTAATTCCATAGCTAATATAAGAACAGTTGTTTTAGTGAGTTGGTAGTTTTTTAACAGGACAAGGCTTCTCAAAGAGTTTCTTAAAGACGTTTCACCACTCCTCCAAGTAGCTCCATTAATTCAGAAGGACTGGTGAGGAGTTGGGGTTTAAATAGTCATATCTGTGGCCTTTCTTTAGCATTTCTGGAAACTTCCATGACCTGAGTGACTGAGAACATTCACAGACAATTTAAAGGTTGTTTCATAAATTTGATTGTAACTGTGCTCATGTGAAGAACCTTTAAACATTTTGTTTTTAATAACAAGGTGTTTGCTCGACACAAAATGAGGAATAAATAACATATCAAAGCAAAAGCACGAAAAAAGATTGGTATCTGCTGTTGGCATCATTGCATGTCTATGAGAAATGCATCTAACAGCAGCTTCATTCTGGCTGGGTTTAATTCTTCACATATAGTGTCAGATAGAGTATATTCTCTGTGTTGTTGTGACTAACACCTTCACAGAACAAACTGTACCCAATACTGCACCGTTTCATTTCAATGCATAATGTGTAATTAGCCTATTGGAGGATTTCCATTTTGTTGTTTGTAATAGAATGACTCCTTTCAGCGTCTGCAGAGACCCTAAG
This sequence comes from Planiliza haematocheilus, assembly GCA_005024645.1. Lineage (NCBI taxonomy): Eukaryota > Metazoa > Chordata > Actinopteri > Mugiliformes > Mugilidae > Planiliza > Planiliza haematocheilus. The sequence goes on from SRSE01000884.1 coordinate 913,658, forward strand.
CTGTCAATGATCTAAGCCACTGATTTCCAGAAAGAGTGCTCTCTAATCTACTCACATTGATGAAATGTCAGTCACTGTTATATCAGTCAGGCTTTGTGTGGACATGTTGCTATGGAGCAGTGGTAGAAGATGAAATACGAACCCATAAGAGACTTAAATGCTCAAATACTAATACTCATATTCTGGTTTGAGCTGTGTTTTAGTGGCGTTACTGTCCTTTGTATCCACTATTTGTTTGCAAACCTTGCATGTTGTAAATTGCTGCTCCACATCAGACTTTTAAAACCAAACCAAGATAATGGAGGTGGAGCCTCGTCTAGGAAAGAGCTCCTCCTTCCCCTGCGTATCTGCTCCACCTTCCACCATTGTCAGTTTGTCAATATTCCTCACGTGTTGGGCTGCGAGCGTGTCGCGCACATATATACGTCAACGGGAATTTATCGTTTTTATCGTGGGGAATGTTTTTGACGATGTATCGTAAACGATAAAATATCGCACATCCCTAATGCAGGCTAAATTCTACAGCAATGCAGACAGCTGGACTCTTAGACTAGCTGGACTCATCAGCCTCACCATCCTTCCTGCCTGCATGACCACCACTGGGTCAAATCCTATCTCAAAGCCTACCTTTCCTGCAAACCTACCCTCCCTGACCTCACTCTCTCCAGATTTTATTATTTTTTTCAAACCATTATTTTTTTATCTTATCTTTTAGTGTCTTGTAGTTTGTTAAATTAAATTATGTATGTTAAACCCTGTTGTACTTGTACAGTGACCTTTTGTTCTCTGACCCCATTGACATGTAATAGAGCAGCTTACTCACACAAATATGAATTAAGAACATGGAGTCAGGGTTTAGGGAGCGATACAATAGCTGTCAGACGAAGCAGCAAGGCAGTGAGTCAGTGTTAATCCCAAGTTTGGGGCATTTATTCTGAATGGCTGCTGACAGCTGACACAAAGGTTTGAAGACATTCATTAACTTGTTTTATTCAGCCCAGTACTCCAATGTGATGGATTAGAGTGAGAGCTTACGTGAACTCTAGAAGAATACGTCTTTAGTTTTTATTCAGTCAGACACGTCCACCGGAGTAGATGGCACACTTTAATGGTTAAACCACCTGGATTATGTGCAGTATTAAAAAATAAAGGGTTGGAAAGGTGACTCATTTTGTGTGTTTTGCTGTTGCCTTGGGCAGGAACAACAACTAGTTCCATTTGTATGCTAAAAATATTCAGCTTCACGTTGTTCCCTTTTGTCCTCCACATCCTCTCCTCCCCATGCTGCACGCTGGGTAAATACAACCACGACAGTGGCTGTCCTTTGACCTTAAACACTGACACACTTGTAGAAAAAGAGACAAAGGTGTTTGGGCAGGGACCTTCTTTCCTGTCTGAGTGTGTATTTACACCCTGTCGACCGCTGAAGCAGATGATGAAACGAAGAGGGGGTGTTCTGTTGGAGGTCCCAGCCGAGCAGCTGGTGTTTTGTCTTCTAAGCGGGTGGAGTCGTTCTCTGTGGTTGCGTGTGTCTATAACTGTAAAACGGTAACGAGGTGAATTGGCTGCAGAAATGTTGTCCCAGTGGTGAGTTTAATTCTTCACATCTAGTGTCAGAGCAACGCGCTGAGTGAACGCTCAATCACTGGATGAGCATGGCTGTAATTACAGTTATCTGCGCTCCCTCTCACTTCTGCTTCCTCCGTCACATTTTCTCCTCACGTTGTCTTGCTGTGAGCATGATGAACCCCCCCTCCGTCGCCCCCCCTCTCTGTTCCCTCCATCTTATCCTCACATCGTCTCGTCGCTGCTCCCTGTCGCCAGGATTTTCAGTAATTATGTAATAAGTGCTTTATCGCACCACAGGTTTATTAAATGATCTTCACTTCTGATGTGAAATGGATCCAATCAGAGCTTTTAGACGGCTGGATAGATAAATTGCAGGGTCATGACTTGGTAGTGATTAGCACCCCTTGATGCTGATGGGAACAGTTTTAAATGGGGGATAGTTAAACGTTGAGCTGAATTTTAGTCATTCTCTTAAGCCTGTTTTTGATACGCCAATGTATTATGTCTTTATAATGTTCAGCTCAAATGATTAACCCCTTTACACCTATGCCTGGATGGAATTTCTTGCTTATTTGGACTATAAAAAGGTCAGAAAGTGTCCTGAGTAAGTGCTTTGGCCAATTTATTCAGAATACATGGAACTTAATAGAATATCTGGCAGTTAATTGTAATTGACTGCATGTTATAAGAGTGCAATAACCATCTGAGAGGGGTGCAAGTGAAGTAACCGTAATAACACTTTATTGACTGTAAAGTACAACGTCTCCGCTTTCACTTAACGTTGGAATTCTAGTCCACAAACTAGCGACTCGTTAGATTTTAAAGGGTTTGCTGTAATTGTGTTGACACGGATAAATAGTGTTAAATTAAATAAAACACATCGTGCAATTTTTCTGTTTGGCTTTACCTGAATTCCCATTCTGTTGACAACAAACACCTTTACTGGTTAACATGTGCTCTGGATGTGTAAATTGGTCAAGCTATAATGCACCAAGATGATTGGATTACATAAGCTCAGCTCTGTTAATCCGGGATTGTGGCCGCCTCTGATCTGTTAGATCTCCCTTTTTAATTCTCTGTCTCTCTCTCTCTCTCTCTCTCTCTCTCTCTCTCCTCCAGCGTGGCCGGCGGAGAGCTCTTTGACTTCCTGGCAGAGAAGGAGTCACTGAGCGAGGAGGAGGCCACACAGTTCCTCAAGCAGATCCTGGATGGAGTCTTCTACCTTCACTCCAAACAGATTGCTCACTTTGACCTGAAGGTACTAAAAGCTGCTAATGCTGTTTTTTTTTTTTTAGTGTGGGTGATGTCCTCGAAATGAAAAGACACATTTAGAATTAAAAAGGTCCACTGAGATTCCACTGGAAACTATTTGGAACCAGAAAATGTGAAAAGGACTTGCCAAAGGTCTTCTTGTATTTCTACTTTTTTAATTTTTTGAAAAGATTCCTCCTACACGTACAAAGCAAATGAACCCTAATGTCTAAACGTTGCCACCCCTGGAGCAGTTACAAGTTCTGTTTTTTAGCTAATTCATGAGAGGATAATTACCATGACTAATCTGCAGTTTGGAGTTTTTATTCTGGAGTGTGGGTAGTTCAGCCTCCTGAGGGAGAAACTGTACAGGTCATAGCGTACTCAGAGCAGAGCAGCACATTCATACAGCACACGAGGTTCCTGTTCATAACCCTACATCTGTGTTTGGTGTATTTTTAAACTCGTGTTGTGACCGTTCTCAGTCAATACCATTGATCAGCTGGCCACTAATGGCTGCATATTTTGGCATGTGAAGAAAAGAGACTCCAGAGTGACTTCTCCATTTACAGAGCAATCCTCACAAGCCATGCGTCAGAGTTCAGGACATCTGGCCTCCAGTCCTGCAGAAAAAAAACCACTTCTGTGCCGCCAGTCGCTTCTGATCAATGCGAGAGCTTTTAATGACTGCTGCAGCCTCGCTGTGGACTCGGCTCGCTGTTATTCACTGTCCAGCAGTGGCTCCCAATAAACTTAATTTGTGTAGCTAATTGACTTTGTTCAGTAGAGCCATATTCAGTTTACAGTGACAAAAGTTGATTATGGCAATTTATTTTTCTTGTTTATTGTGAAACGATTTAAAATATATTTGTTATTTGTACAACTTTTGTTCTGGATGTTAACCCCTTAACCTCTGAATAGATTTTTCAGTTATATAAAGAAATTATTTTTGTTTTTGCTTACTACTCCAACTGCTATGAGAAACTAGTGCTTGCAAAAGGTTCCTAGGAATTTCTTGAATGTGCACAAACCGACATTGAAGCATTACATGCGTTATTTCAGCTGCAGTCTGAGCAGAAACAGTGCGTCACAAATTCACGACACTAGGCGTGAAGGGGTTAACCCTTTCTCACCATTGAGTCTACCTGGATTTTTTTAATTTTGACTATAAAACGGTCATTAACTGTATTTAAAGCTGCTTTTGCCCATTTTTCCAGAGTACCTGGAACTTTTTTACTATCCAGCAGTTATTACAGCTACACTTTATGACGTGTTATAAGAGTGTAATAACCTTCTGGGAGCGGCGCCAGTGACTTTATCGTAATGACACCGTATTGGCTGTAAAGCGCAACATCTACAAAAGCACAAACAGTGACGTAATTACGGTAAACCAACATTACTGTTGTGCAAACGTCCTGCCGCTGGGGACATATTGGGTGTTAAAGGGTGAAGCAGATAAAGCAGCAGTAGTAGACATTTAGGATCTGAACAGAAAGCTCCACAAAAGTCTTCTCTGAGAGCTGTCTTTGTAGTTTTTAGATCAATTCTAGACGATGCACTTATTATTCGCAGGAGCCTATTATTCCAGGCTGGACAGGCTAATGATGTCTGACTTAAAACCAGTCGTCTTCTATGCCGTGTGTATCACCTGATAGATATACATCTAGCTGATGGTAAATACAGGAAATGACGCCGCTTGTTAAACGTTTGATTCTTCCTCTGTATCACTGTTGACTTGTTCTGTGATCGGGGCTCTAGTCATTGACAGTAGTTACACTGCAACCAGATGACGAACAGGAACAGCTTGTAACCCACACATGATGTCGCTTTCCTTCACTCCGGCATAAACGGAACCGTGTCAGCGTTTTTACAGCTTCAAAGAAAACCGACGAGCTGAGCTGCAGTCCGATTGTCTTTTCTCATCCTCCTCGTGTTGGCACTGCTGCCCACAGCCGATCTGTTCTTCGCCCAGACTAAATCCTCAGGCTAGGCTCAAGCTGAAGATGGACTCGTCTGAAGGAGGCATTGTGTCCTCAGGAATGTCCGGCCTCTGTTCTTTGGCTTTGCTTAAAGCACATCTTTGCCGTTCTTCCCTTTCTCCTGCTTCCTCGAGAGGTTTTAACTTGTGTTTTGCATAGGATTTCCATGCCTGATGAGCCTCCTTCCTGGCAGACTGTTCCTGGTTTTGTGTCCAATGCTGCTGCCAGCTCCTGTGTGTTTACTCCTAACTCCAACATTTCTCTTTTTACGTTTCATTTTTACAAGCAGTTGTTGCCCGGATACCTGCATACAAGTAACAAGAAAGAGATAGTAAAGAGTTAAAATTACCAAATTGTCCGTTTACTTTCTGTCTCATCCTTTAATACGTCTTTTTTTTCTCCTCTCTTTTTTTAGCCAGAGAACATCATGCTGCTGAACCGCTCTGTGCCTCACCCGCGCATCAAGCTCATTGACTTTGGACTGGCCCACAAGATAGATTTTGGCAACGATTTCAAAAACATTTTTGGAACTCCAGAGTTTGTGGGTCAGTATTTTTTTGTCATCTTCTCCCATTGTCTTATCTGACATCTTGCTCTAATGAGCTCACCTCCCCGTTTTACCGGCCTCATCCCTGGGGTTGGATATTGTGAGAGCAGGTGCCAGCAGGGCCGTAGGGACTAAGCGAGAGAGACCTGATAATAGACTGCTGATTTTCAGAACTGGCCCTTCTTTCCAACACACACACACTCACAAACACACCAGTGCCATCTGCCCTCGTCTACCCTTTTGCCAGCGGCGGCGGCCAACTCTCCAGTCTCCCCCGCCTGATGTCAGCGCCCACGTCCAGCATCAACCAGGCCAAGACCGCAGCGTGTTCCCCGTTCAGCAGGGTGTTAGCAGTCAAATGGTGTAAATAAAGATCAAGTGGCAAACAGCCAAATTTCAAGTGGGAGAGCTGATGCAGGAAATATTGTTTTTTCCACATTTTCCTTTGCAGCTTGTGGTTTTGTAGATGTACATCCAAATGTTTCTCAGGCGCTAGCAGGAGAATTAAACGAGGCTCGTGTGAAAGGGACAGGTGCTCTTTATAAAAGCAACAGGAAGTTGGTTATTGTCGTATCGCTCGTTGATTTGTCCCGTTTGCCAACGTAGACGGCTATTCCAAAAGCTGTGGCTTGTTCAGGAAATTAAGGTAGTTTAGATCCCTTAACACTTAATTGCTGCAATTTGCATCCAAATCATGCAATCATCTCCATCTCTGAGTCAGAACCCAGTTAAATCTGAACATGGAGGCATAATGTCTGTGGTTTTGATACAGTGGGACTCAAACCTCCTGAGGAAATCATTTGGAATAAACATCTAAAAATTTGCCTGCTATCGGTGTAATTTTCATTATCCAAATAACGCAGTGATATTTATCTGTAAGTCCTTGTGTAAACTGCCTATTGGAACCACTAGTAGCTGATTGACCGAAGGCAGTTTGCCCAAATATAGACTGAGAAACTGTTTCAGATTCAAAGGATTGTGAAATAGAGCTTAGAGAATGCATAACATATTACTGTGATATATGATACACAATATATATCTCAATATTTTGCCTTGAATTAACACTTTGATGCATATAATCACACCAGTATGATGATTCTATATGTCCACATTAAAACATTCTTGTTCATACTGCATTAATACATGCTAATTTTAAACTTTCATGGGGATATAGCAACTAAGTTAACAGTGAGTGGCACAAACATAAAATTCTCAACAGAAAGCTCACGTTTTGTGCAAAATTGTCAAAACAACATTAGTGCACGTTGGCACCGCTCTGAGACGTTGTCGTGCGGAGTTTCAAGCCCTCTTCATTTTCTAGCGGGTGGTTTCTCTAATGATGATTTAAATTTGATGCACTGCTACGTTTTGAAGCGATGCTTTTGCGACATATTTTGCATATCCCCGTTGTTTGCTGCCGCTGCCTTTCTGCTGAGCGAGGGCGTATGACGTCGCACGCACGACAGACTGATGTTTGTAACTAGGAGCGCTTGTTTTGTCTTTTGTGAGCGGGAAAGACGAGAAAGAGTGTGAAGAAGCCTGGAGTTAAATGTCCGCGGCTAAAAGCAAATGCGTGACGACGTATACTCGAAGATATATCGGCAGCCCTAATTAATATATAATATTAATCTAATGCACAGTTTCACTGCCTGAATTCTGTTACATATCAAGTTTATTTTGTTTAGGATTCATTAGAAATGATGTTTGATGTCTAATTATTCCACAACTGTGGACATAAGAGAAAATAAAAGGAGAGGTAATCACAGCTGAGGCAAGTGTGATTAAAAAAACAACACCTACCCATCTTAAAATGATAATATGCTTTAATTTAACTCTTAAACTATGAAGACACTGAAATGATTTAGTGTGAGAAAAGACCAAATAAAGTTTAGTCAGAGGTAAAGTTAGTTTGTGTTGACCTGAATATTAATCATCTCTTGTTTGGTGCGTTTCCCTTCCAGCTCCAGAAGTAGTCAACTATGAACCTTTGGGCCTGGAGGCAGACATGTGGTGAGTGAATAAACAATCTGCAGCACCATCACTGTTACATGCTGTTTGACGCTGCTCTTATTTATGGAGAACATCTGCTGTGATGTAAACGTATGTTTTGCCGTGAGCGTGTACAACCGTTTTGAGATGTTTGATGTTAAAAACCTTCCTCTCTCTGCCTGTTTCCAGGAGCGTCGGCGTGATAACCTACATCCTGTAAGTATCTGAAACCTCACCAGTGACGACGCATCGTAATGCATCAGAAACACATGTCACCACAGGCTTTTGACAGCGGTCGCATTTGCATCCGAGTTTCCTTGCGAACCCGGCGGCGTCGTCGCTCACCGTGCGTGACAGTCAGTTGGAATGTTTGTCCAGACGTAAAGAGGTTAATGGCTGCTCTTTGACCTCTCTGTTGTTCAGCTCGCTGGAGCAAACAGCAGTCATGTCGGCGTTTGTCGTGAATAATGTAACGGCCTGCAGCAAGAACCGCGGAGCACATTAAGACGGTCTTTTGGTGCAATTACGCATGAGATTCTTTCTTTGAGCTACACATTTCATTTTGCGTGATATTCCTTTGATTAGCTTTTTATAAATATCCAATATACATCCACTTGTGTTTGTTTTTCCACATCATTGTAGTCTAATTGTCATTAACACCTGTATTTATTACCTCAAAGACACGCTTTTCATCCTTTAAGTTGATCACACTCACAAACTAACACAGTTTTCAACAGATGCACATTCTGTATAGGTACCTCTCATATTCCAACTATTCACTTCCTTGATTGTTTATATATTACAGTATTTAATACACAGTTCATTCACGCATGCTTTTTATTATTATTATACCCCTGAACGCCTCCCACAAGCGGTTTACGACCTCGCTGCACAGTTTACAGCTCAGTACGGCTCTCTGCAGTTTGAAAATCAAGACATGTCATTTATATATTTATGTTTGGTAATGAATGTCTAAAGTAACAAGCGTGAACTTAACACCCAGCTCAAACCGACTCTGGTCTTTGCCCACTGTCCGATAAGTCGTCTTTGATCTCGTCGGCGGGTTGTGCAGTTAATGCTTCATATCTCACACAAGAAGTAATGATTAGAAGCCTCTGCCCCCTTTTAAACGGACGTATCAAAGTTTGTGGATGCAGCTCATTGTCCCATAAAAGCTTCACTGCTTTACTTTACTTTACCGGCTGCTTGTTTTTTTCCACGCCTGATCTTTTCATCCTACAGTTCAGTTAAGTATCTAAGCCTGCGGTGAGTTGACGCTGTGAGTTTTCCTGACGCGCCCGTTTGCAGACATGTCAGCACAGTTTAATTCAAAAGAAAGAAGAAAAAAAAAGCGCAGGCCCTCGATGACCCACTGCTCTCCATGTTAGTGTCCTCCTTTTATTCCCCGTTACGAGGCTTTCAAACCTCTCACGCACCTTTTATCCTTCGGAGTGACACCTACACAAAGCCAAATGTAAAACGCGTTTCCAAAACTGCACTTTAGCTGCGTATGCCCACACAAACAGGTAGAGTGCTCACCAAAGTACAGTGAGGTAAACGGAAGGTAAATGCCAGCGTTATCTGATTATTATATAAGTAGCTGCAAGCATTACACGAGTGGCTTTAGAAAAACGGCATGTCAGTTTTAGAAAAATGACGCATCATTTTCTCTCTGTGTTACATAGTTTTGCACACACACGATCCCCGTTCATGCTGTCCACCCACACAGCTGTCACAGCTTTGTACGGCAAGGTGGAAAATAGATTGTTTGCTGCCTATTATCACAGCAGAGCGACTGTGAGCTACACCGAGTGTTCATCTCTCGTTGTTGGAGGGGGGAAAAAAAAGTCAGTAAACAATTCTGGACGTTGCTTAAGAGCATCTCGACACTCTGGGATTATTTTGCGTGAGCATTAGGATCTAGTTGGCACAAATAATGAAAGCTTCATTAGGCAATTATTGCCAAACAAACTGATATTTCCCCCTGATGCGTTTAAAAAGCCTTAATCACTCGCGTGGATGTGATGAATCAGCGAGTGGTGACTTTCAGTTCTGCCTGTGCCCTAATTTGGATTTCATGTTAGTTTATTTCAGCATAAAAATGTGCACGGAGCATCTTAAAGTCTCATTTGCGAAGCATTTTGGGAAAACAGTAAATGCCCTGACTTAACACTTTCCCTGTGATTTTACTGCCTTAACCGTCTGCCGTGAGCAGCCGTGCTTTATTCACTCAATAAATTCATACATTTCCACTCAACTTGAGCTTGACCTGCTCCACCTCCATGTCCGTCCCAGCTGGCATGTTAATTAAGCGGCTGGTGCTGACGAGGCGGAGGAGCTCGAGAGGAGAGGGGAAGGCAGGGGTTTGTCACGGGCCGATGTTTGGCTTAACTGCCGCATCGCTAGGAGACCTCATTAGCATACTTGACTGCTCAGCCCTGTTTGTGCTCTGCTGTGTCTTAGTTGTTCATAAAAACACGCCTTTGTCTTGTCCTTTTTTTTTTTGTGGAGAGGTGTGAAGCTGCATTAAAATTCCTGCACTCAAACGGAGAACGGTCCAGCTGGCTCGCCTGCAATCGAGTTTGACTAATACACAGCGAATGCTTGTATGACTGCAAAGGTTGACTAATGAGTCATCTTTAGTCGCTTCACAGCTGCGTAATCACGTCATCTCATCAAGTAGTAGTACGGCCTTGGTTTGGGTTTTTAGGACGAGAGCTAATCAGCTGTGGGTGAAGTCACGTTTGGGCCTAAAGCCAATCAGTTCCTTTTTCCTTTGACTACAGGAGCTGTAAGCTTGATCAGTGAAAAAGCAATGCTGTTGTCTGATTAAATTAAAGTTTCTCATTGTAAATAGTGTGATCAGACAGATTTCCTTTCTGTTTTTCAGTCTAAGCGGTGCGTCTCCTTTCCTGGGCGACAACAAGCAGGAGACGCTGGCCAACGTGTCGGCCGTCGACTACACGTTTGACGAGGAGTTCTTCAGCAACACCAGCGTCCTCGCCAAGGACTTCATAGCACGGCTTCTCATCAAAGACCCAAAGTACGTGTTGGCCATCTTTCTGATCCTCCATTAGATTAGAAGAACTGAAAAAATCTGTCCTTTTTATCCTGTTAAAATACAACAAAATCACAACATGAGTAGGATTAATAATTAACAATGGGATCACATGGTGGAAAATCCGCTTTAAAGTTTTCTCTAGTTCCAGCTGATGTCTTCAAACTGCTTTTTTTATTCTGCTTCTTTTGTACAACACGACATCCGCTTGTTTTCAGCTTTCTGAAATTTAACTGGTAGGATTTCAGAAGTGTACAAATTGAAGAAACTGTGCAAGAAATGGGCTAGAGTCGTAGACTGAGAATGTTGTGATGAGTAGACAAGCAGGTGGCTGGCTGATGATAGGATTAGCTGTAGGATGAGCAGCCTCAGGTATCAGCCACACCCAGAGATACACAAACACCAAGGAAACACACACACACACACAGGTGGAGACGCAGAGGAAGTATTTCAATATAAAGTGTTTTCAGGTCTCATCCTTCCCCCTACATCAGTCTGTAACAGCGTACTCTAAATGACACGATCCTCATTCTAAAAAAGCCAGTAAGTAAATTTAATGCGTCCTTTCTATAGATATTCCAGCTACTCTGCAATGCGCCTGTTGCCACTGGTTCCTAAAATTGCTCAGGCCGTGTCTCTGCCTCATTACAGAGTTGCTCTAGCAACAGCTGAATGGCTGCAGCTGCACTTGAACACATTAGCTGTCATCAAAACTCTTTGTCTCGCTCGTAATTACTCCCGTTTCTTCAGAACAATGGAGCGACGGTGGCGAGGGCACTAACAGAGGTGAATAATTGTAGGTGTGAAGATAATTTCATTTAGATACAGGCCACGGTGAGACGGGATCCAGGGAAGGGGTGGCTTTAAACAGACGGTGGGCAAAAGGAGAAACCGACTTTACAAAGTTCACTTCTAATGGGGCTTTTAGAAATCCCAGACTGAGTGCATCATAATGGAACGCCTTTTAATTGATCTACATAACAAGGAGACATGGGTCCACTCAGATTAATGCAGAAAAGAGACGCATGTTAGCGTTCACTATCACACTGGATAAAAGCTGCATGGGGACGGTTATTCTTACCGTACATTAACTGCTACCTTAATGTGTAGAGAGGAGGTCTGAAGGTTAGAAACAGAGGTGAGGCTGCAGACAGACGGTAGACAGAAGGAAGTGGTGCGTTTACTGGACCACACCAGTTTCTCTAATGGTTGTGTTTGGATAAACTGAAACCTTTTCTGATCAGTGGGTTGTTGTTTTCATTGTTCATTTGCAGCAGGAATAAACCGAGGGAAGTAGTCATTTGTTCTTTCTGTAGAAATTGCTGACGTAGTAAGTGTTAGTTTGTCATGTATTGTGGGAAGAAGTAAGCAAACTGATGACGTGAACGTCTAGAGTAGTTTTTCTCAGTACCTTAACTGAGGCGTTAAAGAGAAGTATGAAAAGTTTCAAAAAGGAAATGAGTGTTTTTGATCAAAGAAGCTCAATATAGCGATATTCTTTAAGGCTGCAAGTGACTTATTAAATTTTTGTTATTGTTGATTATGTGTTTGGACAGACTGATGTGTTGTTTTTTGTAAAAACAGCAAATACTTCAGTGGGGGCATAGCTGCACTCAGGCCTCGTCCACACGTACCAAAACAATCTTATCCCCCTCTGTTTTCCCTGGCATCGTTTCAAGAATATCTCAAAACACTACTTCATCTTCCAGGCCTATAGGTGGCGCTGTTCCAGTTTCAGAAATTCACCGAAAACGGAGAGGAAGAGGCGGAGCACGCACATAAAGCTTGAGCGCTGTTTACAAATGGGCTTTAGAAGAAACCAAACTCAAGGAGAAATGATATTTAGCCCTAGTAACCATAATAGGCTCAATATCTTCTCCAGCAGGAACACGAGCATGTAGTCCACCATTGTTGGTGATGTTGTTAGGAGACGTCTCACGGGATATAAGAGGTGGAAGGCTGCTCCAGGGGCGTGGCTATGACATCATCGTTTGCCAATATCTCCGTTTTCCCCGTCCACATTAATTTTTCCACCCTGGGACCAGGTTTCAAAAATATGCGTTTACATGATCCGTGTGGACGATCGACCAAAACGATGCAAAACATCTGTGTTTAAACCAAAAAGCGTTTCTGTGTAGATGGCCCCTAAGTCTAAGTCTTTTCTCTGCCGACCCTGTGCAGTCGTCTGTGGCATCAATCTCCGTGGTCTCATTATAATGAAAGAGGCTGAATAGTTTCACACTTTGTTATCGACGTCTTTGAGTCGCGCACTTGAAATAAACAGTGTGATATCATTTCATAACAAGGTGGTAATATCTCAAATGTCCTGACAGTTGAAATGTGCTGCATATGCCTGTGTTCATTGAACTCATCTGTGCAGCTTTTGTTGATTGTTGACCTCAATCATCCATCAGACAGTTACACTTATAAGTTAAACATCTTTGCAGACGCCGGTAACATTTATGCTGCTGGTGTTTCTTCCTACCACTGGTGTACTGTGTGTAGGATGTTGCATAAAAATCTAATTCCAGCTTTGTGTGTTTTTTTTGCACTAGCCTCTAATAATTAAAGGCTGTATTTTGTTTTTAACCACCCACCCATTCTCTTGGACTTGCTTTTTAAATGCCACACAGCGTCAGTGGAAGTTTTTTTTTCCCCTATAAAATGAGAAATGATCAACAGTGCTATGGTTACGGTGAATTCTGTTTAGAGAACACACTAAACGAGACCAAATCTGGAGGAAGAATAACTTTTTGCTGATTTATTTTTTATTTTTCTCTTCGCAGAAAGAGAATGACGATCCAGGACAGTCTCCAGCACCCCTGGATTAAGGTTGGACGTCATCCACGTTTAATTTAAAACACTTGTGTTATGTTTTTGTGAGTCTCTCCTGATGGATTTTGTACCAAACATATATTTACTTGCTTTATCTCATTTGTGAAATCAAGCCAAAAGACACGCAGCAAGCCCTGAGCAGGAAGGAGTCGGCTGTCAACATGGAAAAGTTCAAAAAGTTTGCAGCTCGCAGAAAGTGGAAAGTAAGTGTTTTTAAAGCGTCTCTAATTTTTTACAGCGTCAGGCTTCAGAGAATTACTCTACCGTTGCACAAATTCCTGCCGCGACAACACCCAGTAACACATCACATCCCCACGACGCTTTGAAAGCTCGTTGCCAGAACGTCTCCTCAGAGATTCTTTGATGCCGCCACTGATCGCTGCTGCCTCGCCATAACATTCAGATTTAAAAACCAGTGGTGGTCGTCTACTTGTCTGGTTTGGTTCGTCACAGCTGACCCGGCACTGCTCCCAAGAAATGCAGGGACTGTTTATGTGCAGTGGCTTAGCGATGCTGTCATGTCTCTGTCTAATGTTTGGTGCACTGGCAGCTTCTGGCTTCACAGCAACCAGAATTTATTTATTTTAATGTGATAAAAATTCCTGTTTTGTTGAGGTGATAACAAGTAAAATCTGTAAATCTGTAAATTTTAGCCTCCTTTTCAGATTTACCTATAAACATATTAAAGTATTTTTAGCCTCAGTTAGGGTTGGGCCGTATAATCTTATATCACGGTAACGGTATATATCGCGATATGTTTTTTTTCTCCCCTTGTAAATACAGCTTAAAATAACCATACTGACTCATTTGATCATTTTCCTCTTTTATTTTTATTTGCTCACAGCAGCATAACATTATTTTAAAGAAAATATAATAATATAATACTGCTTCGCATGTTTTAACTTTAAGTGGTGGAATAGGTTACTGGTGTTTCCACAGTTGCGCGACACTCTTTGCAGAGTATCACTTTTTGTTCGTTGTCGGATTTTCTAAATCCTAAAAAGTTCCACACAACAGATGTAGCGCCCCTTTTCGAAACAAGTTCCTCCTCCTCTTCGTCATGGGTGGGTCGTTCTGCCTCCGTTTCCGCGTGACGTTCACTCTCCGCCTCCACCATGACTGTTATCACTCAGGTAAAGCTGTTTACTCATGCAACCACGCCAAGCAGTCTGCTGCAATGCCTGCAGCGCCCCGTGTGTCGAGGCGGTGTAATTACAGCAACTCAGAGAGATGCTGCAGACATCTGCTCTTTCTCTGGTATAAACGGTATTGAAAAATCTCTACCGGGAGACACTTTAATACCGTCACACAGTATGATACCGACATACCGCCCAACCCTAACCTCAGTGCTGAAGTAGCAGTAGTGGCCCATTGAGGCTGTTTTTATTCCAGATCCCTGTGGACTGTAGAAATAGACGCATTGCAGATTAAACTGTGTGAATAAATAAGTATTTATGGTTGCAAACTCATCCACTTGTCCTCCATGAGTCATCACCGTTTAAAATTTAAAAGTTGCATCACGTCACAATACAAGGTTCAAGGGGTTGCCAAGAATCATTTCCAGTGAGTAACTCCGTTTTAATAGAGCAGAAAATCTCTTGCCCCGTCCACACATGCCCTCACGTCGACAGCCACTTTAACACGACTTGACATTAACTTGCTCCAGTTCTGCACGTTCACAAACCACCATCCTTCTCTCTTCCAGCAATCCGTCCGACTCATCTCCTTATGTAACCGCCTGTCCCGCTCCTTCCTGTCCAGGAGCAACATAAGTGTGGCACGCAGTGATGACACGCTGGTAAGACCTGCACATCTCCTCCTCTAATTTACCACTAACTGAAAAAGTTAAAAGCACAGAAGATCTGAATCCATGTTCATGAAGTTAATTGGGTCTTCACAACAAGAGAACCATTACGTTTATCTCCGCGGTGCTTCCTTTAATACAGAAAAATTAAATCAACTGACTGGAGACTGGAGCTTAATGAGTTTCAGTTTGCTTTTATTGAAACGCTTGTGCTTAGTCGGGCCCCAAGCTCTCAGTTGCTGCTTTGGTATTTCCAGCCACAAAAGCTACAATCTCTCTGAGAATCTCGAGCTGTTACATGTAATTGATCTGTTCCTCATTTTCCCCCCTGAGTGCCACAGGTCATGTGTTTGTAGAAATGTTGGAATTTCAGTGTGTGTGGTGTTAAAACTAGGTTTAGCGTGTAGGAATGTGCCTCCACAGGAGAAAACTGTGCCATAATGGATGGAATGCACTTCAAGCTCAAGGTATTTGGGTTATTAGTTTGTAAAGTTCTCCTCTAGACGTAGTCACAGATGTAAACACTCCAGCTTCTATGACAGAGCTTAATCATTTACAGGGTATTATCTTAGTAGTTTAAGGCCAGGCCTATTTCCTCATCGGCAACTTCCTGGTGTGGCAGGTGAGAAGCCAGGTTGAACCAGGCGCGTTGAGGATGCGGCGCCTTCTGTAGTGCACGACTTGAACTGCAGCAGGAGTTGACATTTATCAGTATATTGTTATAGATGTGTCTGCTTTACTGGCTAAGCAGTGCAGCTCCCCTCTGCAGATTCTCACATAAGAAGTTGTTTGTGTTTAGCTTTACTTATTTCACTTGTTAATTTGATCCAAACTTAGACTTAATACGTAGAGTTACTGAAAGACAAATGCTCCAAGTTAATTATTATTTAATGATGGTTTATCACTTTCCTAAAAACATAATCTGCAGCTTCAACTTGTCACAGACTTTCAATCAGATGATTAAAAGGTTTATTCCTTAAAGGCGTCTTTGCAGGTGTAGATTGTTTTTCTACTATTGCTTTAAATCAGAGAATCATTTGTCTCTTCTGCTGATTGAACATTGATGGTTTGAGGTGCATAGCCACCCACGCACACATCTGCACAGATTGCCGTTGGGTCACTTTAACTCCGTTTGCACACTAGCTCAGTGGTACAGGACTTAATGTCACTGGTCATTCATTACAGTTAACTTTTAGTGTTGATACTCTATATTTATACACTGTACAATACTTTGATTAGACTACTTTTTTTTTTTACTTATGACTTGAATAAGGACCATAGAAACCAATTTCGTTCCTTCCCATGAACCAACATGTGTTTTACTGACAATAAAGAATCCTTGAAGCCTCAGACGTGCTAGGATAATTGTATCTTCCAGTTACTTTTCTAGAGTCGATCTTTAAGGTGTTGTGGAGGTTTTAATTGTTAGTTTCAGTAGCAGACCAGAAGCAAACTTTTGTAATAATACGCATGAAAGATAAAGTACAGTACGTAGGTAATGCCTCTCTGTCCTGTGTCATGAATTGCCGTTTCCAGAAGGTAAATATCCCAGGCAGCTGTGCCGACATTGAACTCCCAGCAGGCGCTTTGCTGCTCGTACACATTTGTGTTGTGTTTTTGCGGCTCTCTGTGGTGCTTTAGTTATGGCTCGCCCAGCAGGGAGGTTATGTTGAGGAATGTAGCTGGAGTGTCAAGCTTGGCTGAGCAAACTCCACATCAGCCCCACCTCCCTCCCTCCTCTCCCCTCCTCTCCCCTCCTCTCTCCTCTCCCCTCCTCTCCCCTCCTCTCCCCTCGTCTCTCCTCCTCTCCCCTCCTCTCCCCTCCTCTCTCCTCCTCTCCCCTCCTCTCCCCTCCTCTCCCCTCCTCTCCCCTCCTCTCTCCTCCTCTCCCCTCCTCTCTCGTCTTTGTCTCTTTGTGCAGCAGAGCGTTACAGCTGATTCTGTGCTGTGCGGCTGACTGAAGGTGATTGGGTCACATGTCACTGACCAAAAGAGTCTTGACATGTGTTTCATACTGTATAAAATACAGCAGTGTGAGCTGCAGAGGCAAAAGAAAGAAGTGTTTTACCGTTTCTTATTCATACCTGAAAGAAAAAGATGAAAGAGAAACTTCATGTGATGGAAAAATACACTGAACACAGTAGAAGACTAACTTATTTACTGTCTGTCCATCTGTCCAGGACGAGGAAGACTCCTTTGTTATGAAAGCCATCATTCACGCCATAAACGATGACAACGTACCCGGTCTGCAGCATCTGCTTGGCTCATTGAACAGTTACGATGTCAATCAGCCCAACAAGGTGAAATTATATGGAGTATAAACAAAAAAACATTATTAATGAGAAACACAATACAAACGTTCCTTGACAGCATCACAAATTATGTATGACAGTGCTGGAGACAAGAAAAAAAAAGCCCAGAAAACTGAGTAATACTAATAAGTGAAAACTAATAAATAAATAAATAAACAAATAATTAAGTGGACAGTTAAGACATCCCAGCATACTGTGGGGTTCCCCTCAGTTAGAGAGGTACTTTGCTATAGGTAGCCACCTCCTCACACAAAAATCAAACCTATATCTGATGTTGAGGATCCAGATTTCCATCAATCTGCTTAGCCCTTGAGAGTGCAGCTGTCCCTCTGATTCTCTTTTGGACTGTCGAGCATACTTTCAAAATGTGTTTCACCCATACATTTTTTATTTCAAATTTCTTTCATCCTATTTTTGAATACACCCATAACCCCTACACTAAGCTTTAAAGGAGCAAGAAATAGTTTGAGATGTATCATGAGAGCATGTGGAGGTGAAGAATCCCTGAGGAAAGTAACTAGGGACACAACCTGTGGAGGCTCGACATCGGTGGTGGAGCAGATAGGCACAAGTAAATTAAACATCCATGTTAGCTCTAAAAGGAGCTATAAACCCTAATGGTCAGACACGTTTCCTTACTTTAGAACCGTCTGGTCTTCGTTCTGCTTCGATGGAGCACTGTTTGCAGCTCGACCGCATGATGGTCGAGTTGATGTTATAAAAATAGAGAGAAGAAATGTGGCTTTAGAGGAGATGGATAACATGACTGTTAGGGACAACTTTAGAGAGGTTTGTATTAAATGTAGATATAAATATAGATAATATAGAAGTTTAGGTCTGTGTTTAGCGACCCGTTTCAGAAAAGGTTATCTTTATCTTTCTTAAAATTTGCTTTTTAAGAAGAATAAAAACTATAATAAATGCTTTAATATATTCCAGCATGGGACTCCTCCCCTCCTGATCGCAGCCGGTTGTGGCAACATCCAGATTATTGAGGTGCTGATGAGAAAAGGTGCAGAGATCCAGGCCCATGACAAGGTACGTACTCATCTGTGGGGTGTGATCATCGCTGCGCCTGTGACTCGCGGCTGTAGCGTTTAATTGACGGGCATTAAATGCGTCAGAGCTGCAGCAGTGAACACTGAAGAAAGTCACAGACTGTCATTTGGATTATGACGGGGGTATTCTGCTCTATAAATACATGGAGCCGTGAACTCGTTGCACTCAGCCGTGAGTCTCACAACCCGCTGTAGAGGCTGGCATATGGTTTTTGTGAATGCACACAAACTGAAGATTGACTTGAACTTTACTGATGGAATCTGTAGAACAACAACAGATTTCTAGAGGTGGCAAAACACAAAGTAAAATATAAGTACACCACCCTATCTTTGAATCAGCTACAGGTCAGAAAACTTCCTCTTCTACTTGGAAATAACTGATATGAATTATTGAAAATCACTCCTGATAACAGATGTGTGCACATTAAAAACACATTGTTTTTTTATTGGCTTCTGTGATAAACCGTTACCATGGCTGCACCATGACTCAAGGGCCTTTGTCAGCGCGGCGCTGTGCTGCATTATAGAAGGATGTGGTCATATCACCTGGCTGCAGACACAACGGCTTGATTTGATGGTAAATGTTGGGGATAAATCCTGGAATGTTCTTCTCTGTGAAACCTTCAGAGCGGCGCCAACGCTATCTACTACGCAGCGAGACACGGCCACGTGGAGACCCTGAAATTCCTCCATGAAAAGAAGTGTCCTCTGGATGTCCAAGATAAGGTAAATGAAGACTTTTCTCCTCTCTCCATACGTCTGACGCTCACACACACGCTACAAGTCACCAGGAATTACTCACTACCTCCCTCCTGAGAAGCATTACTTTGAAATGGCCAGAAACACACACACACTCATTCACACTCGACATTTTACACACCTGGGGAGAAAACCAGTTACTCTGGCATTTTTTATCAGCTTATTTGCTGTTGCCATAGAAACAGGTCTTGCAGGGGAAAGATGGGTTTGTGTGTGTGTTTGCTTTTGATGCTGGTGTGGCCTCGATCATACAGCTCGCTTAGACTCACCAAATCCCCAAAGCATTTTTCCAATCTCTTGAATCATTTTAGCCGCTGGTGGTGTCCTCCTCCTCCTCCTCCTCCTCCTCCTCCTCCTCCTCCTCTTTCTGTGAACACTGAGGCTGAGCCGAGTCCTCTTCCTCCAGACCTGACTGGGCTGATCTGCTGATCTCCAGGCACTTTCCTGATTATTATTTTGTTCCGGTCCAAGGATCGTTAAAGTTTCATCTCACTTTATTACACCATAACCCTCAAATCACAAGCTGAGGTGTCTGCGTTTAACCAGATAATTGTCTGGCCAGAAGACCTTTCAGACGTTCTTTAACTTTGTGTTTTCATATAATTCCTCTCATAAAACTTTTCTTAAAAGCTTTTTTTAGCTTTTAAATCCATTAAATGTTTTATTTTTAAGTGTTTCTGTTCCCTACCAGCAACTGAACACGTCGTCTTGGGTGTTGTCGTTTCACATAAGTGGTTTCCCTGTTAACAAGCTGCTTCTCTGACTGCAGCCATAAAGTCACAACTGATGGATCCAATCCTCTATCGGATGATTTACAGCTACATGTCTCATCTGAGTGGACGTTTTTAAAAGCTGCTGACACAGGAATGTTAAGATCTTAATCAGTGCATTAACTCTTCTCTTCCAGTCCGGGGAGACGGCTCTTCATGTGGCAGCTCGCTACGGAAACGTGGACGTGGTGAGCTACCTGTGCTGCATCCGGGCCAACCCAGACCTGGCAGACAGGGTGAGTGCACACACGGACGGAGGAAACACAACGACGTGGTGGTAATTACAAAAGCGTAGGTTTTATTTATTTATTTATTTGCATTTCCGTCTACAGGAGCAGGAGACCCCACTGCACTGCGCTGCCTGGCACGGCTACTCCGCAGTGGCCCGAGCACTCTGCCAGGCCGGATGCAACGTGGACGCGAAGAACCGTGAGGGGGAAAGTTCGCTGCTAACGGCATCTGCTCGGGGCTTTGTGGACATCGTGGAGTGTTTGGTGGAGCATGGGGCCGATCTAGAAGCCACTGATAAGGTAATCATAACATAACTAACTGCTGTCTTTCCAGTAGCACATGATTCATTTAAAGGAGGCGTCGACCAGTGTTTTGGTCTTCTTAGTCTCCTGGCATTTAATTGTTTCCGATGCAGCATTTTTAAAATGATCGCATCCGTATCTGGCTTTAGCCAAGCCTGAGCTTTTGTAGTTTGTTTTAGGTCTAAACCAGAAACACATCCCTCTTCGTCCTCTTCTGTTGGCTAGCATCAAATCTGCCAAAAAATAAAAACAAAGAGTTTGTCAGTCAGACATCTGTACATTTGCTGTGTAGATGTTTGGTGAGGTCATAGTAAGGCTGGACGTACACTGTGTGATATTTTAAATCCTTTGACTCAGCTCTGTTACAGGTTTTCTTGAGCCAAGGAACAAGCCTCTCCTCACTACAATGGCTTGGACCGCTCCATTTATTGGACTTAATCCAGTCGCACTGCGCACATGTGATCTAAGAGAATACAAAGAAAAGAAAAGCATTTATGAAGCTCCAGGGGAGAAAATGTTGTTTATTTAAAACCAGATTAGGACACGGATCAGCCAGTTCAGGCAAAAAAAAAAACTTTATTGCACCACCCCCTGTACTGGAAAACTTTCTGGTTTTCCAAACGAATGTCATCATCGATGTTCAGTGACAAAGTTGTGTGTCTGCAGGACGGCCACACAGCTCTCCACCTGGCCGTACGCAGGTGTCAGGTTGACGTCGTCCGCTGCCTCCTCAGACACCACTGCCACCTAGACCAGCAGGATCGGCATGGCAACACGCCGCTTCACATCGCCTGCAAGGACGGAAATCTGCCCGTCGTCACGGCGATCTGCGGCGCCAAGGCCAACCTCGACCTGCCCAACAAGGTGAGTGCTTCCTCCTCGCCCTCTCCTCCTTCTTCCCTGCTCTTGCTCCTTCCCCATCTACTTCTCCAGATCCTCTTCATCCTCCATGTTTTTTCTCCTCCTCCTCCTCCTCCACATCCTCCCTCTACTCCTCCTCTTCCTGCACCCGTTCATCTTCTTCCTTTCTCATTTTCATTTTTCTCCTTCTTCTTCCTTCCCCATCTACTTCTCCCTCTCCTCATCCTTCCTTCTCTTTTCCTCCTTCCTTCCTTTCCTTCTCTATCTCCTCCTCTTTCTCTTTCTTCTTTTGTCCTGCTTCTCATCCCCTTCCTCCTCCTCCTTCTTTCTTCCTGTGCAAATTCATCCCAAGGGGCCAGATTAAACCCTCTGGTGGGCCTTTGTTTTAAACCCCTGCTGTAACTTCTATGTGTTCAGTTCATGTGTGTTTTATTTTCACCTCATATTCAAATGTTCCTGTTTGTCACACTCATCTTACATAACCTGCAAACACAGCTATTGTTTTTCAGTTGGTGGCATCATATGATCTGTTACAGCACCACGATGAGTCAACTCAGACATGTTTGTGTTTGGTTAAAGCAGCTAGGTCAGACCACTGCATGGCCACGGTACTTTTCATGGTTTGGGACAGGCCCTTTAGTTTAGCTTTGCTTTTTCAGCTTCAACACAAAACAAAAACACAAACTGCTTTCCCCTTCTAAGAAGTTCAACCGCATCTAATACCTCTGGGATGAGCTGGAACGTCAGCTGTGAGCCAGACCCAGTCATTCAGCATCAGAACAATGAAGGCGTTACATTCAAGCTCATGAGCTGGAGTTTGACATGACTTCACTTTTGTTCTGTCGCTGTCCCATCCAAGTTAAACAGTCCTTGATCACAATGTGAACAGAAGAATAAATAAACAGAGAAAGCTGATGTATTATGGAGATTAAAGTGTTTTTTTCCTTTCACTTCAGTTTGATTTTTATCAGTTTAATCTTAAATTTTAATTCATGTTTCTGCAGTTTCAACAACACAAAAGACATTTTTCTTATTCAGGTGAACTGATCCTATAAATATTGGATTCATATTTGATTACAGAACCCATCTTGCTTTGCGTCTTCGCCGGGAATGTTTGTCTTCCCACACATGTTTCTGTCTTCTTTGATTTCCCCGTCTGCTTTGACACCATCCACCTTAATAAATTCTGCACTAGGATTGCTTTCCTCACACGCTGCCAGCCTCCTCAGCTTCTCTGCGCTCAGAAACATTTTTTTCCAGCGTTGTTCAGGGAAGCGATGCGCATCAGGAGGAGACGGCTCTGCCAGAGAGGCTGTGATTTATGCATTATATTCTATTCGTGCTTGTTTCTTCTAAGTTTTTCTAAAGCAGCGCCTCACATACGGCTGACTGTGTGCCTCAGTTTGGCTTCACTGTCAGTGAAAGACGTTTGAATAGGATGGTAGCTTAATCAAACCAGTTGATTAAAATAACACTTTTACCGAGGTATATTTTGTAGAGGTTTGTGTTTTTTACTTATTTGTGGATCTGCCACTCCATGGTGCGTCAAATCTGTTAGGATGAGACAAACTTTAGTGTCAACATTAAATTCATTCTGAAGAAGAGTTGCTGGCCACATGGATTCTGCCTTCATCAGCTCATAGTTTGGCTACCTCCATGTTTCTGTAGATCAGTGGTTCCCAAAGTGAGGGGGCGCAGAGCCATTGCAGGGGGGTCGCAGGACGCTGATGGAATTAGAGGGTGACAAGTTTTTGGGACTCCCACTGGTCATGGTATTCCTGCAGGAGACCCACGGTACGGAAGTCAGTTTCACTGTTGGTAACATGATAGGGACGGGATAGAGCAAATAACGGGAACAGGACGGAGCTGGAGATTAAATTAAAAAATGACGCTGCAATGCGGTGAGTGCGCCCAACTTTAGATAACAACATAGGGAGCGGGATGGGATTGGGGAGTATTTGAAGAGGAAGATGAGTATTTGGGAGATTTCCGTGTGACCCTCTAGACCACAGGTGTCAAACCGATTCGTGAAAGGGTCCAACCATGCAGCAGCACACCTGACTTGGCTCAATCAATCAACTGAACTGCCTTCACACAGTCATTTCAAGTGTCCTCTTGCTTGATTGGAACAAAAACTTGCCAGCCACACCCACTGCATGGGTGCTGCATGGTTGGAATGAAAACCTGCAGCCACAGCGGCCCTTTCTCGGATCGGTTTGAGACCCCTGCTCTAGACGGAATGAATAAATCAACAAAGGACACTGCTAGCTAGCGATGAGATGGACAAGTTTTTAACGGGCTCCCATGCAGACACAAACCTGTTACACTGAACATAATTACACAGCAAAGTTTACTTTTATTTGAACTTTTTGTTATGTACCAAAGGAGGTCCCAGCAGAGAACGTTTGGGAACCACTGCTGTAGAAGAAGTAGACATGTCTCTGTCTTTATTTTGGGTTTACTGTTCTTTGTGTTGGTCATCATTGGACATCAGGATAATTAGCTTGGTTTTCAGAGGGCACATCATTCCTGTTTTAATCATCAGTTTGGTCATTCCAGTCAAACACACAGGTCACTCACAGCAGGAGCAGCATGTTGACCTTCTATCTTACTACCTTCACGTATTGTGGCAGTGGCTTTCAATGCTAACAGCAGCTAGTCAACCGACTGACCAGCTGTGTGTGTGCTGAGCTGGGATGCAGCATGAACAAGAAACAAAACATTAATTGTTAAGAGAAAAAAATGGTCTATTAAAAGTGCCCATCTTTCCAGGTTTTTAGCCATGGAGGTGTGGACCAATCAGAGTCCTGTGAGGAAGTAATGGCAGCTATGAAGCATGTTACTAAGACTTCTTTCTGTTTACTCTTTACCCAGTACGGAAGGACTCCCCTCCACCTGGCCGCTAACAACGGGAGCCTTGAGGTCGTACGCCATCTCTGTCTGGCCGGAGCGAACATCGACGCCATCACCCATGTAAGCCTCTTTGTCATTATGACTGATTACACTGTACTGTCTGTATAATCACCTGCTTTACACGTGAACAGCGGCAGCATGACATTCAGCACAGACGCTTCCTTAAAGAAGAAAACACGCTGACGGCTTTTTATCTGGAGAAATTCATTATTAGCACATTAGCATTCTCAGCCGCTTTCATCTTTTGTGCTTTTGAAATTCATTTAACCTCTTGAGCCCTCTTGAGTTTTCTTTCAAGGAGCTCCAGTCTTAATAAAACTACCCCTTTCATCCCATTTACTGTATCTGTGTTAGCTTGTTAGCTCACTAGATTCAAACTCTATGAAATACTGAAATATTTAAATCAAAGGTGTACATTAAATCTTAAATGGATTTATCTTGTTTGTTCAGTTAAAAGGAGACCCCTTACAGTCAGTCATGAAACACGGTTAATTATCACGCAGAGAGAAGTGTTTATATTACTCTCCATGACTTTGTGGAGTCGTTTCTCTGAAGTCTTTACCGGTGATGAAGTCTCTGACAGCCACAGGCTTTTATCGCACAGCTCAGGCTCAGAGCGAGGTGTTGTTTGACTGCAGAGATGGGGGGGTGGGAGTTCATGTCCGGCGTTTCTTCGATGCCGCACATAAAACATATGTCTCACTTCACTCTGCTCTCCTGCTGCATTAGTGTGTGAAAGGAAGCCAGGAGTCTGAGTCAGACGGTCTGATGTGAAACTAATCGAGGCTGCGTTTCACCTGCTGAAGACAAAACTAAAGGATTCTGGACATGAAAGCTAACAAACAGAATAAAAACGTGCTGCTTTATTAATGAATATGCTTAATTATGGTCCGCTGTTTCTCACTTCCTGCCCACATCCTGTTAGTAGCGCGTTTCATTCAGTCAGAGTAAAACTGATTCTTATCCTCCACTGCCAGCTGTTCCACACCGAGGCGTTTCTTTCTCTCTGCATTCTCCCCCCGTTAATATTGTATGACAGCTGATGTGCTATGCATGTTTAATCAAGAAGGCACATATTGAGATGTATAATTCATCGTCCAGTGACCTGTGTCAGGGGTTCGCCGTTGAGCTGCTGAGGGAGGACAAACTGAGGAGTCCACGTGAATTTATATTTCACTTATTTGTTGATAAGAGAAGTTCTGATCAAAAAAAAAACTTTAGCAGATATTTAATCTAAAATGGAGAAAGCATGCATGATCTAATGTTCCTCATCAGCTCTGTGACAAACATGACACCAGCCGTTCATCTGCTGTTGCCAAGCATCAGTAGTAATAGTCATGACACGCTGCCATCTGTACGAGCCGGGCCTTGGATTTGCTCACATGTTAAAGTGGTCAGTATTTGGGTTCATTTACATTCACATGTTTGACATTTTCACAATCCAAACAGCTTAAAGGTCAGTGTTCTCACACTCTGATAATATTATGCGACCTTATCTAGAGAAGAATAAAGGTAGAAATGTGGCGTTTACATATTTGAGGTGTTCTTTATTGATTCCTCTTGATAAAACAATGAGCTAAACCAACCTGTGCTGCAGAGAGAGCGAGGGCTCTGTGGGCGTCCATGCACCAAGCTTTCCCCCCGTGGAGCAGCAGCCAGAGCCCGTCTGTGACAGATGGCTCGCTTTAGAGAAAGAGACATGAAACTTGTCAGGAATGTGGCGTTTCTGTGTCAGTGTGCTGAGGAGAAATGAGAAAGAAATGAGAGCGGCTGAGCGGAGGAACACAGAGAGAAAGTGCACGTACTGTTCTCTGAGTGTGTGTGTGTGTGTGTGTGTGTACGCTGCAGCTGTAGTTTATCTGCTGGAATCAGCTTTGAGGGGTTATAGCTGCGCATCAGGAATCCAGGTCATTACCGCTTTATTATTTACAGCTGACTGACGCTGGATCTGTGTGCTTAATAGGATGATATCGCTGTGCTGTAATACCTTTTTTCTTAGAAAGCAGTGCCCTGAGGCTGACTGAACGGTTACCAGTTTATTAAATATAACAAATAAATAAATAAATCGGACAATACGAGCAATAAAAAATAAAAACGTGCAAACCTCAGCTGTGCAGGTGAATGAACCAGGAGCAGGAAAGCTGAGCCACACCCAAACGTACACACACACACAAGGCAAAGATCAGATTATAACTTCAGCAGAGTGTTTGTATGCGCTGTCATTTCACTGCTGCACACTTTACAGCAGTGACGGGAAAAAGCTCTGGTGGCAAAGGCAAATAGAAAGGCCTGTAATTACTGACAAAACACGTAAGCTGACACCACATGACAAGTTTGCATACATCAACATGAACACATCGCAAACACGTGTGTGGATATGTTTTATGTGAGGTAAAGTACACATAGCCGCTCATAACCAGTCATTTAATTTGTTCATTCCTGTTTAAAAGTGTTTATTAGTTTAGTTAGTGAACAGCTACGTGGACAGAGGACATGTGAAGGTTGTCCCTGCTAACGTAGTAGCAACATGGCGGGTTTGCCTCTGCTGGCGATCATTCAAATGAAGTAGTTATGTGTTTGTTGTTCTGAACCATTGAGGCAAAACTTTGCTTGTACATAGGATGTCATTTGCATAGGCAGTTGGTCAATGTGGTCAGGTTGCATAGTGTGTTCACACCACTAGAAGAAATGTGATCACAAGCAGCCCAGCCTACCTCCTGGGCCTCGTCCACACGTACCAAAACCATCTTTTCCCCCTCCTCCGTTTTCTCTGGCATCGTTTAAAGAATATCTGCGTCCACACGGATCCGTCTCAACACGACTTAAAACGCTACTTCATACTCCAGGCCTATAGGTGGCGCTGTTTGTTTCAGAAATTCACCAAAAACAGAGAGGAAGAGGCGGAGCATGCGCATAAAGCTTGAGCGCTGTTTACAAATCGTCTTTAGAAGAAACCAAACTCAAGGAGAAATGATATTTAGCCCTAGTAACCATAATAGGCTCAATATCTTCTCCAGCAGGAACACGAGCATGTAGTCCACCATTGTTGTTGATGTTGTTAGGAGACGTCTGACGGGATATAAGAGGTGGAAGGCTGCTCCAGGGGTGTGGCTATGACATCATCATTTGCAAATTTCTCCTTATTTGCCGTCCACACAGAAACTCAAGAGCTGTGTTTACGAATTTGTCCACCCTGGGACCCGGTTTCAAAAGAGTGCATTTTAAGGCAATGAGTTTACAGGATTCATGTGGACGATCGGACAAAACGATGCAAAACATCTGCGTTTACACCAAAAAGCGTCTCCATGTGGACGGGCCCTGATGTGTTCAGAGTGATCTGGTTTAAAATGTGCACTTACTCACAGGACATTTTCTGACTTTTTTTTATATTTAATTAAGCAAAAAAAAAAAGTCCAGGTGGAAGTTTTGAGGCTTGGGTGTTAAAAGGCAAATGATAGGACTAAAAATCTACTTCCTAAAGCAACGATGTGCATTACAAATAGCTAAGTACACATTTAAACAACCAAAGGAAACTGTTTGCTAAAGATGTCTCCGTCTTTTTTTCCTTTTCTCTCTCAGGATGGAAAAACAGCCGAGGATCTGGCCTCCACTGATCAACAGGAACACATAGTGGCGTTGTTGGGAAAACTGAAAAAGGTAAAAAAAAGGAGAAAACAAAGGCTGCAGTTTGTTTCTGACGTGCTGCTCTTCAAATTCAGGAAAGTCAGGACAGATCATGTACGCATGGAATGAAGCGACAAAGATAAATATAGTGTATTATAGCTTGATGAAGTGGTACAACATAAATAACAGTCTTGTGTGTGGTATAAAGGAATAAAGTGAGGTTGAAGATGAGGTTTCACAGTCACCACACTTCTATCTATTTCAGGGCTGAGGTGTGGAGAAAGACGTTTGAGGGAGAAAGAGAGGTGTTAGATTTTAGCAAGCCGCCATTTTTAGACTTTGTGACAGCACGTTGCTCAACACATGCAGGTAATGGATGCCTGCTACAGGGAGCTTGGTTATTTAACATGAATTTAATGAATAAAAAGTTAAAGGCACTAATCATTTCTGTAGATATCTAGTCGTTCAGTGTGTTGCACATTTCCAAGAGGACAGGACACACTCCTGCAGGTCTCCAGTGACGTTTAGCTTTTTCCTGCTCAGTCCTGTGGACCCAGACTGACTCCCCACTGTCCAAATCTAAACGATTAATGTCTCTGCTTGTCCATTTTTCCTGAAGACCTGCTGAGATTCAATGCAGAGCGTGAAAACATGAACGCAGCAACTGTGAAAACAGTCATCCTCTGCATATGCTGGGCTAATTTAAGACACTTTGACACGTTTGAAAGAAAAGACGACTTCGCGTTAATCCAAAACAAAGCCCGGCGCTGTTCCTCCCAGCGCGTCGAGCTCCACCTGATTCATTTCAAAAGTTGCTTTCTGTGAATCACACTTGTTGAAATTAGAAACTTTATTTATTGACGCCGTTAGCATAACCCAGGTGGGAGTGTGGAGCGCTTCTGCCTCCCACACATCCACTCACGATGTTTCAGGCCACTTCTGATGTGTGACTCATCTGCTGGATGGTTAAAAAACTGTCTTACAAATGTTATCTGTTGAACAGGATGACAACGCACTACACGGGAGGCAGCTGTCTTTGGTCCAGGCTTTTGTTGTTAATATATCTGAGTGTGCCCTGCGTTTTACACAGATGAACTTTGGTAGGTTAGTGGGAGGAATCATTTAAATAACAATAAGAGGACTGAGCGCAAACAGAGAGGAATGTAATGATGATTTACGCACAGCAGACGTTATGGTTGCCCTGCCCAGCCATATAACAACCAAAACAAATAACATACAGATCTAGATCCTTTTTCAGAGTGTTTGCCTTATGTTTTAATGTCCTGTGAAGTATTAAAGATAAGGGGTGTGTGCACAGGAAACAGCTAGCAGCAACACAAGATGGTTACCTGGTTACCTGCTCACCAGAGCCTTGAATGTCTCCAACCTGGCTGTAAACATTCTGGGAACTTAGAGCCTCAATTTGAAACCTTGAACATACATGTTATCATCATCATGTGCACTCTGTCCCATACATTATTTACTACTCTTCTTAAATGCCGCAGTAAAAGCATAATAATAATAAAAACAACTTCTTTCCAGTGATTTTACACCTTGATGAGACAGGGAGCTTCTTTTGAGAAGACAAAGGTTGATGTATCGTTTGTGACGTCTACATCTCAGACCATTTATTCTCTGATATCCTCAGCCTCACTCACTGCTCTCCAGAAAGATCAATATTAAAGCAATCAGCCGTGCAAAGAAGATGGGTGCTCTTGGTTTAATATATACACCGATCAGCCACAACATTAAAACCACTGACAGGAGAAATGAATAACATTGACCCATCTTCTGCTGGGAAACTTCTGGACATGGCATTAGAGATGGGCGATATGGACTAAAAATGTATCCTGATAATTTCTGCTATTTATCACGGTAACAATGAAAATGACGATAAATAAACATCGTTTTAGCCTAATCCTTTTGACTGTAGTGCATTGGAAAGTTTCATCTGAGTTATTATTTTTTTTAACTGGAGGCTTTGGATGAAGTCGATGCTGCTTCTTGCTCATTTTCTTCATATTCTGGTTTGAGCTGTGTTTTAGTGGCGTTACTGTCCTTTGTATCACTATTTGTTTGCAAACCTTGCATGTTGTAAATTGCTGCTTCTCATTAGACTTTAAAACCAAACCAGCTTGAAGATAATGTAGGTGAAGCATCATCTAGGAACGAGCTCCTCCTTCCCGGTGTATCTGCTCCACCTTCCACCATTGTCAGTTTGTCAATATTCCACACGTGTTGGGCTGCGAGCGTGTCGCACACATATATACGTCATCAACGGGAATTTATCGTTTTATCGCGATATTTTGATGATATATCGTAAATGATAAAATATCGCACATCCCTACCTGGCATTCATTCATTGGTGTGGATGTTATTTAGACATGTAGCACCCACCTAGACCAGACCAGGCACCCCCACCCCATAGCAATGACACTCCTTGATGGTAGCAGCCAGCCAAAAAAACATGAAGAACATCTCAAGGTGTTGACCTGGCCTCCAAATTCACTAGATCCCAAACTGATCAAGTATCTGTGGGATGATCCACAGAGGTCCCTCACCTAAAAGGTCCCCCACTAGCAACATCCTGTTCTCAGACACCACAGGACACCCTCAGAAGGTCCATGTCCATTCTCTGATGAGTCACAACTGTCTTTGAGGAACAAGGGAGACCTACACAACAATGTATACACATATGCTTTCTAGTGATTTTGCTTCAAGCCATCTGCTGTCTCTTTTATATTGATACTTCTGTTCTATGTGCATGGAAGAACATTTATCCAAACATGAAGTCTCCTTTAAATGAAAGCCTGTGGCAGTTTCACTAAATAAAGGTCACATGAGCTGCCGGTGTCTTTTAATAAACCCGTGCCCTCTTCTTTTTTCGGGGTCAGGACAACCACAAGCTGAGCTACATCCAGCAGCTGCGGCCCACTCAGACCGTCCAGCCCAGGATCAAGCTAAAGCTGTTCGGTCACTCGGGGGCCGGGAAGAGCACCTTACTGGAGTCTCTGAAATGTGGCATCCTGCGCAGCTTCTTCAGGAGGAAGAGGACACGCATGACCAACACGACCAGACACCCCAACTCCCCCATCAACTCTAAACCTGCCGGTATGTGACTCGGAGACAAAACTGTCCAGAATATTTAACTTCCTGTGTGACTTTGTTTTCAGACATTTATAACACCTCCAGCTCTCTGTGACGTGCACACTTGGTCTTATTTTAATGAGGTTTTTCACTGTTAAACGTCTCTCAGTGTCATTCACTTTACATAGTCTTGTGTTTGTGCTAAATTTCACACTCCGTCAGCGATGTCTCGTTACGTTGCTCTGTTGCTTGCTCCTATTCACGCTAGCAACTCACACATTAACCCCAAACATTAACTTCATTACCATACTCCATAGTGACCATAACCAGCCTCTCCTGGACTCCAGAAAAGCCCTTTCATGGAGGTCAGCCCTACACACAGGTCTTTAGTAAGACTCCCTGATGTGTTCATTGTACTGTAAACAAGCCCAACAGCACACACTCAAGCATCTCTGTTTTTACTCTCCATCTGCCCTCCCCCTCCCTCACACACATACCGCTGTGTCTCCTTTAAGCGCTCTGTTTCCCAGACAGACAGACGTGATTCTCGCTCAGATAATACTCTGTTACGTGAGCCGTATAGAATTACTGATCCCCGTCCTGTATGCTATCTGGAAATCTGTGGCCTCTGTCAGAACTGAAGGGGTGTCGAAAGAGCCCGTTCGTGGTCTTTCAATCCGAGCCGGAGTCGGTAATGTTTCCTTATTGACTCCGTGTTATATCTGCAGCGATACGTGACATGAGTCCACAGTGGAGCACAAAGAAACGGGGGCTGACAGGGAGCCGTCAAGACGTCCGTCTGTCTGCTCGCATACGTTTACATCCAGCCAGTGTCACTACAAGTACAGTTTGAGTGTTTACATCTGTCGAGCGCTGCAGAACTTGCACCTAAGGCCTGTTTTCTACTCTTATTGTTGGGATCTGTAAAATGAAACAGGTGACCTCAGTTTTTATAGATCATAGGAAAGAAGAGAGAAAATACCCAAACATATGAGCAGCTTTGCATCGCTGAAGCTTTCGTTGTTTATTTAAAAAGCCGCCTGACATAAAAACAGAAATCCCTAATGACCAGCGGATCCAGCACAAACAGTACAGCTGGGAGACGTTGATTTATCGGGAGCAGCACACGTGCTTTCCCTTAACATAATTCTGTTGTTGTAGTTTTATGACAGGATCTAATCACACTGAACATTTTTGACACAGTTCAATGCTCTTCTAGTTCGTCACTGCCCTGGTGTTGTGAAAATAAAGCAGTGACTCAAGACCACAAAAAAAAAAAAAGCTGTAGGTGTGGTCCTGCAGAGTGTCAACAAAATCCAAATGTTATGTCGAAATAGTGGATTTATTTTCAGTAGACAGCGCCCCCATGTGTTGGGATGTGCACAATTACGTGGCTGGAAAATAAAGGACTTCATATTTACTGCTCCACATGCTTTCTTGTTCTCAGATTTAAAGTAACAGAGCAACGAGGTGCAAGGAATTAATTCATATTTGAGCTACGTTAAGTTTAGTTTGAGATCTGTGCTGCATAATGAAGACCTTAATAATATTATAGATAATAGTATGAACAGTTTCCGTCCCCTCTCCTCGTCTGTGTTCAGTGTCGGTGAGCATTTCCAACCTGTACCCGGGCTGTGAGAACGTGAGTGTGCGGAGTCGCAGCATGATGTTTGAGCCCAGCCTGACCAAAGGCGTCTTGGAGGTCTTCTCCCCCGTCCACAACGCTCTGTCCACGGCTGACGAACAGGCCACGAAGGCCATAGACATCCAGCACGCCAGCATTCACGGTGAGAGACGAAGACTTTTGGGTTGAAAATAAAATAACACTTATTAAACATGATGAGTAAAACATGGTTCCTTGTCTGTAGGTGTGGGCGATTTCAGCGTGTGGGAGTTTTCGGGGAACCCCGTCTACTACTGCACCTACGACTACTTTGCAGCCAACGATGTGACAGCGATCCACCTGGTCCTGTTCAGCCTCGAGGAGCCGTACGAAACCCAGCTGAGCCACATCACCTACTGGCTGAACCTGCTGAAAGCCCTCACTCTGCCACAGGGCAACATCGGTGAGGAGCTCCTGATAAACAGCTACTGCATTAAGTGAATAAATGCATCATTATGTTTTCAATTATGTATTTTCACCCTGCTTTTTCTATATTTCTGCATAAAAGTGACTGAAAACTTCAACTGAGATTCACACAAGTCAGGGCAGAAGACCCAATCAAAACAGAAATATTGTGCTTTTGTAGTTTTATTCAAGAAAATCAATCCTTTGTACATGTGACCTGCAAAAGTAAATGAACATTTTTAGCTAGAAATGTCACAAATTGAGTGTAAAGACTTTTAAGCGATACTGTATGTGCAAGAAACTTCAACTGAGCAACTTAACACATAGCTGTCGAGATTTTTGAAGCGCTTGGAGGTTTTCACTATTATTTTACTAACAATAAGTGCTAAGTGTGTGTTTGTATTTCTTATGTTTCTCCAGTTTTCGGAGGTCGGATCCAGCAGCCTCTCACGGTCGTCCTGGTGGCGACACACGCCGACCTCGCCGACGTCCCCAGAGCTTTCTCTGGAGAGTTCAGCTACGACAAAGAGAGAGCACTGCTGAAGGAAGTCAGGAACAGGTTAGGAGATGGACTAGGGATGCACGATAACGGTTTTTTAAAAACAATTCAGATAACTGCTAACATACCTGAGCAAAGTGATATATTTTAAATGACATCTCATGTTCTAGGTATTAAAGCTGATTTTTCCACCTCGTGGCACTTTCTTTAAACATTAATTACAAACAGCCAGAGAAACGTCATCCATCCCCAGAAATTTTTAAAAAGTCCCACACCACCGCCGCCTTGTTGTCTGTTTACCAACATATGCACGTTGTGCTGCGTTCAAGTGGTGACGGAAGTTCCCTGTTCCCGGTCTTTTTCCCGTCCCTTTATGTTTCTGTGGTTTATGTGTAACATCCTGGGTAACGGCAGCTACAACCAAAATCATGACCGAGTTGATGAGTTGTTTTCCGACACGAGGGAGGATTTTAATGATTTTTTTCAGCCAGATGGTTGTTTTTCCGATGATGCCGATGCCACTTGAACGCAGCATTCACTTAAGGCCGTTCAGGTTTCATGTGTGACCACTCACACTTCGTAATGATATCGGGTTGATAATTATCGGACCAATAATTATCGTGCACCCCATATAGGGACATAAGGGTTGGGTCCTTGGATCTACTTCTATTCTGGAGTTGATTTCCTGTCAGACAGCGTTTGTTAAGCACTAATTAGCCCGATTTTAAAACCTCTTATCTCTCTTAGTTGTTGTTATTGTCAAAGACGTGCAGGTTATTCTCTCTTCACAGGCTGTAGATTAGTTCTGTTAACCGTGTTCCACTGAAACGTTGTTCTGTTCTGTAACGGCCAATCAGATGATTGCATCACAACAAATGCAGTTTCCGTCATGTTTCAGCTGTGATTTCAGAAACTTGATGTCTCCTGCTGCTCTGTTCCTTGTCAGGACACAGCAGATGTCCTAACAAGGACAGCAGATGATTATAAATAAATCAGTAATCCTCATTTCCCCAAAGTTTCTATGTTTCTATGCTATGTTGAAATTAAACAGAATACGCACGCATCATTTCACTATTTAAGTGTGGGGTGTTTGTCGTAGGTTTGGGAACGACCTGCAGATCAGTGACAAGCTGTTTGCGATGGACGCCGGAGCCTCAAACTCCAGAGACGTGAAGCTGCTGAGGAGTCACCTGCTGGAGCTTCGTACCAGCATCATCTCTGTGAGCACTGAAACCGTTTCCTCGAATAACATGAGCAGAGCACGAATAAGAAAAGAAAAAAGCAATCAAACTGATTTATATATTCACAGTTTACAAGCCCAAGTATCTAAATTGAAGCAATTTGGGTTTTATGGCCTCAACAAGTTTGCAGTGTCTTATCTTTATGGCCAAATCTGGAATTTCGTTGCAGAGGTGTAGTCCAATGACGCTGCTGTCGGAGCGCTTGTTGGCCACTCTGCCGTCCTGGAGGAAGCTGAGTGGACCCAACCAGCTCACGTCATGGCAGCAGTTTGTCAGCGACGTCCAGGAGCAAATCAACCCTCTGGTCAGCCAGGATCACCTCCGTGGGCTGGCCCTGCAGCTTCACAGCATGGGCGAGGTGAGTCTGACTGTCAGTTCACAAGATGACCACCAGGCTGCAGTGTTGCTCCTTCAATAAACAGAACCAAACATCTGCAAACAATTATTCTGCAGCAGGAACATTTTGTTTCTCTGTTTTCCAGTTCTTTGTTACAAATGCCTGTTCCTCACATTTTACTTTCTGTTTACATCTCCTCATTATCTTCTCCTTTATCGCCTCCTTCCACAGATCAACATCATGCAGAGTGAGACGGTGCAGGACGTAGTTCTGCTGGAGCCTCGCTGGCTCTGCAGCAACGTCCTCGGCAAGCTGCTTTCTGTGGAGACGCCCAAAGCCATCCACCACTACAGGGGGCGCTACAGGCTGGAAGAGGTGCAGGCTCTCGCTCCTGAGAGTGACGTGGACGAGCTGCTGCAGATCCTGGACGCCATGGACGTGTGCGCCCGCGACGTCACCAACCCCTCCATGGTGGACGTCCCCGCCCTCATCAAGACTAACGGCCTCCACCGCTCCTGGACGGAGGAGGAGGAGGAGGAGTCTCTGGTCTACGGAGGTGTCCGACTCGTCCCTGCAGAGCACCTCACCCCTTTCCCCTGTGGATTGTTTCACAAGCTGCAGGTGAACCTGTGTCGCTGGAGCCACCAACACAAACCTGAGGAGGAGGGCGGCGAGGATATCGACGGAGACATCCACCTGTGGACCAACGGAGCCAAAGTGAGCCAGGCAGGAGTGGAGGCCATGATCCTTCTGGTCAACCACGGTCAGGGTGTGGAGATTCAAGTACGTGGACATGAATCGGAGAGGGCCAAGTGCTACACCCTGCTGGACACCATCTGTAGTATAACAGAGAACCTGCTGGCCTCCACCCTCCCTGGACAGCTCACAGCCAAATATTACCTGAGTCCTCAGCAGCTGCGGGAACACCACGCGCCCATCATGATCTACCAACCCAAAGATTTCTTACGGGCTCAAGTCCAGCGGGAAACCTCACTCACCAACACCATGGGTGGCTACCGGGAGAGCTTCAGCAGCATCCTGGTGTTTGGCTGTGCAGAGGTTTACCAGCAAGGGACTCTGGGAACCGACGTCCATATATCAGATGTCCCGCTACTGGCTCGTAGGAAGCTCTGCCGCATGCTGGACCCTCCCGACGCTCTGGGGAAAGACTGGTGCCTGCTGGCAATGAATCTCGGCCTCACCGATTTGGTGGCCAAACACAGTAACGGGACTCCGAACGGCACCCCCGAGCTGGAGTCCGACCCGGACTCCCAGCAGGACGTGCTGCAGCCCAGCCCGACGGCGGCGCTGCTGCAGGAGTGGAGCGGGCGGGCGGACAGCACGGTCGGCGTTCTGATGTCCAAGCTGAGGGAGCTCGGCCGCCGAGACGCAGCGGACTTCCTGCTCAAAGCCTCTCCCGTGTTTAGGGTCAACATGGAAGCGCTGGGAGGGGCCGCCAACGGCTACCCCCCTGCCTGCAACGGAGGCACGTCGTACAACTCCATCAGCTCCGTCATATCCCGCTGACCATCAGCCTGAATCTGGACGCACACGCAGACTAGTGTGTGAATGAACCTGAAGTGCAATCGCAGAGAGTCCAGCTGCTCGCTCTGAAACCACTCCATGACCGTATGAACCGGATGTTGTGTTTGTGCTCGCCGCGCCTGTACAGCCGACCCTTCCTTCCACTATGAATGTTGTGAAAGAACTCACCGTCCTGAGCTCCAAAGAGGAATCCTGTGTTTTGATTCTGTTCTTAATGTCGTCATGCTGCTTGTTAATATCCCCCCTACTCTACTGCACACTCAACTCTCACTCCGCTCGCAGCTAACAGTCAGAAATTTAGGAAAAGCTATGTTTTAGGATGAATGGAGGCGGCTTGAAAAGCTGGCATCCTCCTGCGTGAACCTCTTTCACGCACGCCGTCACGTGAAAAGACGGTGCGTGTGTGTCCGTGTAGGAGGCTGCCTTCTTGGCTCGCTCCGTCCATCACTTAACTTCCTGCTCGCTTCTGTTTCACTGATGTGACGTTTGGCCGCTCAGCTTAGCGTTTCATGGAATAACAGCATTTATTTTCCTTCGTGCCTTCGTGGCCGTCTACCTCCCTAAAGAGCACAAACAGTCTTGTTGTCATAAACACAGTAGTTCTTTCCAAACGTATGAAGAACTGTGCCTTGTCGACACAATAAGAAATTTCAAACCTGTCTTTTAAACAGTCGAGTAAACACAAAAGGCCATTTTACACTTTAAAAAGGTGCAGCTCATTTTATAAGCTTTTGAAAACTGAATTTCGTCCTCCAAAAAAAATAAATAAATAAAAACTAAAAGCTGAATGTTTATGAGTTGATCAAGCGGTAAAACCTCTCAGATCAGACTGAGCGGTGAGTCGATGCGTCGTTCTGCAGGAGCCGTAGGTCAAAGGGAAACAGTTGCCTTCGTGTTTAATCAGCGTGTTTGTGTTTCAGTTGTTTTTCCATTTATTCGAAACATTTGGCTCATTTTTACCGGTCCCAGAGTTTTCTTTTTTCCTCTGAGGTTTACCTTGATCCCATTTTGTGTCAGACTTTAAAGCTTTTCGGCGTCGTCGCCTGGTAACAGCAAGCATCAACGCTTTGGACGGGCAGTTTTATGTCTGAAACCTTAAAGTTTGCTTGTTGGTGAAGGATTTATCAAGTTTCTGGTGAATCAAATGTAAATTCCTTCTGCTTTTGTCACATCTCAGACTTTAGTTTATAAGAGTTACATCACAGAGGCATGTTGAATGATCCTTTTATTAGTTTATGCTCTTTACTTGTTCTCAACCCGATCTTAAAAACTCTCAGCTTCAATTGAGATATTTAAAGAAACTGAACACGTTTCTAACTTTAGGTATAAACGTCTCCACAGATGCAGACTTCCTGATTCTGTAAATGAAAGTACTTTCCAGATTAACACTTATTTCAGACTCTGATCTACAGTCATTACTTACAGATGCGTATATAACCAGCTGACCTGCTAAAACAGTCCCTGGTTTGTTCTCACGACACAAAAATTCAAAGGAAACTCTGGGACCTGTAGAATCGTCTCTTTCTGTTTACACTAAGGGAACTGTTGCCGTTTTTTAAACATCTTCAGGTGTTTTACTGAACGCTGTCAAAGCACCCAAACATACTCACTGCAGAGCGGAGCTTAAAGACGACCGCGGCAGACGGGGCGCAGCTCGGCACCCATCCAGCTGAGTGCCAACATGAACCGTGACGACAACTCTGGATGCTTTCTAACCTTTTCTACACACACACACACACACGCAGAGAGAGCAGCCAGTTACAGTAACGACGCCCGACGCTGCGCCTCTTTAACGCTTCCTCGACAGAATTCTGCATCAGTGACCAGCGCAGGGACGCAGAGTTACCGTCCACAGTGTCAGATGTTTTTGCACAGTGGCTTTGACGCCACCTCCGTCGAGCTAAATTTGAGCTTCTCTCAGTATCGCTTGTCAGTGTTGGCCGGCCATGCGTGGCTTCACATCTCCTTTCAGTTTGTCTTTTAAGAACGGGAAGCTTTGCCCCCCAGCCCTGTTAGTGTTTAGTACTGTTTGCTGAGAAAAAAAAGGCCAAAGGCTCAAAAGAAAAAGCGCTTCACTTTGTGTAAGCCGGTATTTTATAGCAGAAGCAGAAGATTTTCCAGAACGTGCGTGTGTTGATATCAAGGAAGAGTTTGTGTTTCCTAAAAAGTTTTACGAATGCAGAGGGCCTTTTTCAGAAGACGGGCTCCGTGCTAGAGTGCAGTATTTCCTGTCTGCTTCACTTCCTCCAGTGTTAACATCTGTTCAGTCCATCCTTTATATATATATACACATATATATATCCTCTGACCTTCTGACCTGAAGCCAATCGACACAGCAAACTCGTAGCTGTGCTGTAAATACTCGAGGCCTGCTCCTTCCTTTCCTCTTTCTGTTCGTTCGACTTTTATTTGCCCAAATACGTCGAGGCGAAATGAATGTACTGCACACGTAAAGAATACGCGGCGACATGTGAAAGCAAAGACGGACACGGTGAAAAGAAACGTCCCAAACTGGTCAGAAACTTTATGATTTCTCTCGTTTTATTGAAGCTTTTTTTGTTTTTGTTAATTGTGTAAACTCATTGCCAATGTCGTGTGCCTGAAACACACTCGTTCATTCCTCTGTTGTTGCCTTGTACAGATTTACCAGCTGAGGAGTGACGCTTCGGAAAGGGAAGTGAAAATTAAAAAAAAAAAAATTAAATTTAAAAAAAATACAAAAAAAAACGAGGCACATTATTTTGTAAGAGCTGAGAATCACTATAATATTATGACGTTTGTCTCCACTCGGTGTCTTTTTTTTCCCCTCCTCCCTCCGGGGCGGTCCAGGCTGCGAGTCCGACCGGGACGGGTGGATTTAAAGGGTGGAGGTGTTTGTGTCGGGGGTGAGGAGGAGACACTCGGGTCTGATCGCCACATTGCACAAGTCTTTTCGTTGCTATTTATGTTACATTCTTTTAGCATGTCCTGGAATGCCATGTTCTTAGTACTTCTGACACTTTATAGTGTAATACATTTTATAATAAATGCTTTACTTAATACCATCGACTCTGTCTCACTGAAAACAGTTTTAGAGCAATCTGAAAACTCTAAAGAGGCCACACCATGATTAAAAGAAACTTATATCTGCTTCATTAATTTGTTAAAAACCTTTCTCTATATTTCTTTGTCCTATGAATAACTATGTAATCTAACTATTAGTTATATAAAACACAGCAGAAAAAACAAACTCTTTGGTCAAACCAGTACATTAAAACACCGGCTCCCAAACTTTTCCACGGCAAGGCCCCTTAAAACAGCATTAGCTTATTGCCGGGGACCTGCTTTGCAAACCTACAGACAAGAAACATCATCTTTTATAATGTTTTTTTCTTAGTGCTGCCTCATATTTTCTGATTTTAGTTGGCCAGGAGTTCTTAGGGGTTTTTGCAGCAGTGTCCAGGGCTGTTGGTCTGTCCCTTAGGTCTCTTTCTTGTCAAAAACCTGTCCATTTTGCGCTAGCTACACGCTAGCTACATGCTAACTACACGCTAGCTACATGCTAGCTTGAGGAGCAAAGCAGCTTGATAAATGGCTCAAACTGCCAGGTCTACACAGATTATGAGGTCATGAATGATGTTTTGACTTGCAAACAACATTTAGATCTGATATATTAAACCAATTAGATTTCATTTGTAATAAAATAATTAGATTATATTTTATAATAATGGTTAAAAATAAATCGATTATATTTTCATTTTTATCTTCCCTCCAATTGTCTGAGGCCCCCCTAGTGTGCGGCCCCCACTTTGAAAACCACTGGATTAAATCAATCAACGACTGAGTTTTGTAAGTAAACATGGCGTCACTGCACTGAACAGGAAGGTGGCGCCGTTCTTCTATCACACTTAAACGACTCGGTCAGAGGGAGTGTTTGGAGCCTTGAGACAAGAGAAAAATGGATTTATTATTTTAGTCGTAGATTTAATTTTGGACCTGGCATTCATTTATTCATTCATGTGGATGTTACTTAGACATGTAGCACCCACCTAGACCAGACCAGACCAGGCACCCCCACCCCATAGCAATGACACTCCTTGACATGAAGAACATCTCAAGGTGTTGATCTGGCCTCCAAATTCACTAGATCCCAAACTGATCAAGTATCTGTGGGATGATCCACAGAGGACCCTCCCCTCAGAAGGTCCATGTCCATTCTCTGATGAGTCACCACAAAGGGAGACCTGCACAATATTAGGAAGGTGGTCATAATGTTTTGCTTTTCCTTATGAACTGAATCCAGTAAAAAAATTCTTCAATTCTGTAGCGAGTCTAAAAGAGACAGTGTGAAGGTTTTACGTGAGGATTCACATTCACACTTCTAAAAACCTCCACAACACATTCCACCAAGATGAGAAGTTTATTTATTCTTTGCTGCATCAGAGGACAGTTAGGACAGATTCCTCACTCCGTTACTTCCACTCCTCTGGCTTCATTGTGGAGCCTCAGTGCCCACGGGCTCACATGGCCGGCCTGCAGCCCCTCGAGCGCTCTCCGGCTCTCCAGCTCTCCAGCTCTGTCTCAACGTGTCCCAAATGATGCTGTTGTGCTGCAGGATTCACCTCAGAAACGACGAGGTGTGTCTCTGCAAACCGCGTGACTCTGAGCTCACCAGGTTCATGATGAATGATCAAAAACGGCTCAGCTTTCGTGTAGGTGGAGGACAAACGGGTCGCGGCTGCATGTGTGTGTGTGTTTTTCAACTTCTGACTTTGTGTCCACAGACAAACAGGCCCAGTTTCATTCTTGTCGAGGCGCC
This sequence comes from Planiliza haematocheilus, assembly GCA_005024645.1. Taxonomy (NCBI): domain Eukaryota; kingdom Metazoa; phylum Chordata; class Actinopteri; order Mugiliformes; family Mugilidae; genus Planiliza; species Planiliza haematocheilus. The sequence continues at coordinate 955,095 of SRSE01000884.1, forward strand.
TTTACTGGAGTCGTCGTAAATACAGAACACTTCCTTTAGCGAGGTTCACCATGAGGACTGTTCACTTCCTCAGTGTATTTACCGTACAGAGGAAATGATTCCAGAGGAGGCATCTTGTGTGCACATTTCTGCAAATGATTTATAAGCTTATGAAATGGCAATAATGTCAAAAGTTAATGGGACATTGAGATGTAGGTCACAGATTAAAGCTGTAGTAACAATATAAGATATAATAATAATCATGTAACACTCTTCTGACTTACTTAAGTACATTCTACTGATAGTAAACACTTCCTTCTCCCCCTCCTGATAATATTCACTCTAACCAACCACAGTTATCTTTGTTTGTGGATTCCCCTGAGCAGGTGATGGATTTGGTGTCAGACCAAACACACACACACAAAAAAAATCATGTGTCATGTGTCACTCTCTTTGTGCAACACGGTCCAGTCACACATCTGCTGCCCTCAGCTGCACACGTAACAGCCAAGAAACTTATGTATTTTTAGGCTGCTCTAAAGACGGCGTGTTAACTAAACCGCACAGTGTGCACCCAGAGACGTCATGCTTCCTGCGTGCATGGACGGATTCCGCAGCATTAGCGGTTAATACGCGCCTGCCGTCAGCGTGCTGGGGTTAAATTAATGATCACACAGCTGGTTGTTAATATTCTCTGTGCGTTCGGCGTGGTGGCTGCTGTTTAATCGGCTGACTTCGGCGTTTTGCTCTCGGGCGACCGGGTCCATCCTGAAAGACGCTAGATAAAGGTCAAACTGAACTTGCCTTTCGGAGAGACTCTGTGTACATGTGATCTTGTTCTTTTTTTGGGAAATGATACCACTGTCATGTTGGTGCAGGTAATATGAAACTAAAGCCAAGCAACCAAATCAAAAAGCTGAAAACAAAGAGAGGGACTGATAATCCACCAACAAGCACATTTCTATAAAACCCAAAGAGTTAAACTGACACGTTACATGTGTGTAATAATCCAGTTTGTGATGTTTTTACTAAATAAACTTTATAGTTATTGAGTGTATTCTAATCTGCAGGAATAATGTGCGTACTGTCTGACATTAGTTGTTTATTTCCCGTTTAACTATTTAAATTACATCCTGAGCTGCCATCTCTACGTTTGCAGGTGAAAGTCGGTTTCAGCGTTATGCAAAAAAAAAACAATCAAAATGCTGAGGTCAATGTCTGGACTTCAGTCTGAGCACCGGTCTGCTCACATAGCTGCAGGAGGACAAGCTTTAGTTTCATCTGACTTCTACAATTAACACAATTAACCCAACGAGGAGCACGCTAATGGATTAGCTGTTTGGTTTGCGGCTCTAAATCTGAATCTAAACAACTAACCTGACCGGCGGTCAGATTACCACACACACACGCAAAGCGACACAGCAGAAACCAAAGGTTTTGGAGGTGAGCGCATAAACAACTGTGACTGTGTCAGTCTTATCAATCACATGAGCGTTGACTGTGATTGACCCCGGTGTTGGTTGTGCAAGCAGCTCTTGGAAGTGTGATGCATGATCATAACATCAAAAAAAAAAAAAAAAAACACTGACCGTGATTGATTATATTACACTTCTTATCTTTCCTTTACTGTATGTTAAAGATATTTAGCATGAGATACGGGCTAATTCCCCGTCAGTGCTCTTGATGATCATTATGAAAAACAAGTCGAGTTAAGAAGCTTTTATGCAAGGATTCAACCTCCTACGGGTTTTTTAATCACAGCTGGTTTGAATCAAGACAACTGCCCATGTGTGCTTTGATTTTAAAGCAGATAAGTGCAGGAAGCAGTTATGAAAACGTCTGCAAGTATGCTCCCGCCTCTGTAATGTTTCCAGGAACTAGTTCCAAATAAAAGCCAGAATTCGCTCATTCCCTGAGATTATAACCTAGATGCTTATAATCATAAAACTAGCCAAAAGAAACCATTTTTAATCATCAAAATGTGTTTTTTTAATAGTTTTCACTGCAACAAAAACAAGAAAACAAGTCTGGCCTCCTTTTTTTTTTTTAACACCATTCCAGAGGTAGGGAATCACGTGCGCCGCGATGACGCAAGACGTCAAGGGGAGGAGTCTCGGTGGTGAAAACAAGCAGCTGACCAATCAGAGAGCTCGGTGGGCCGTTATTCAGCGACCGCTGAGGCCTTTATAAACTTAGTGTACCTCTACTGTTCACTGTTTTCTTCTTCTCCATCTTCAGTAACCTCAGAAAATACAGTAAGTTTATTTTAAATTATTCGTTGTAGTTCGTCTTTAGCGTCAAAACATCCAACCTCGATGTCTGAGTAGGGGTAAAAAAACATATACTGATAAATACTTGTGGTTTTTATTCGGGTTAATTTTTCGTGCTTTGAATCTAGATTAAACGAACCAGCGTCCGTTTACAAAAAACGTAAATTTAAGACGAGACTGGCATTTAAGTCGGTATTTGCTTCTAAAATTAGACTTTATGTGTTGTTGTCGGCCAGACATAGCCATCTTGTTGGATTCGGCTCCCTTTGTCGTCGTCTGTGGCTCATTCCTTAAGGAGCAGCCATTGTTTTTACTTTTAAATCCTTTTAAATTAATTGTGAGGCGAGCGGTCGGTTGACATCCACCATCTGCCGGTACGAGTTTTGGTTTTCTTTTCGTTTTCCTCGCTCGGTAGTTTCGATGCTGGCCGGTTTTCTTGGCTCCCTGCCGAGGCAGCAGATCCCGTGACCCTCCGGCTCCAGCAAAAAAAAAAAAAACACAAGCCCGGATCGGTTTATTGGCTGAGGGGGGGTCCGAGTTTCTTCACAGGAAAACAACCATTAACAAACAGATACCGTCGTGTTTTTTTCTCCACGATGGCAATTTCCATGTTATATTATCATGCAAATCATACAGGATACTGCTGTGAAGTCTGCAAATGACTGTACTGTCGGGAATGTGCAGCTTTGGTGGTGCATGACTCATTACAGTGAGCAGCTGTATTTACAGACGACGATTGGGAAACCCTTTATGAGGAATTTTATCTGCATCTACTTCTTCTTTGGAAACTGACTTGTTGCGTTTCTTTGCAGCAGGAAGCCTCAGCAATGCTGCCTGTAGTCTTGCTGGCCCTGGGCCTGAGCTCGGTCCTCTCAGCCCCCAGCCTGGACCCACAGCTGGACCAGCACTGGGACCTGTGGAAGAGCTGGCACAGTAAAAAATACCACGAGGTAACGAACCGTTCCTCTGCAGAGAGATGTTTTATTTCTACATTATAAAGCCTGACGGTGTTTGTTTTGTCCCGTAGAAGGAGGAGGGCTGGAGGAGGCTGGTGTGGGAGAAGAACCTGAAGAAGATCGAGCTGCACAACCTGGAGCACTCCTTGGGCAAACACACCTACCGCCTGGGCATGAACCACTTTGGAGACATGGTACGGTCACGAGTTTCGACAGCGCCGTTATCTCGACCCAAAGCATTTATCAGTCGGTTCCCGGAAACTAAAGTAAATGATGCCGATATAAGTGGCACAGCACGGGAATAGAAGACGTACGACTCTGGAAAACACATCCTGTAACGATGCAACAGGCTTAAAGCAAAGAAAAATGAAATGAAACCCAGGTTAGCAAAGTGTTACGCTCCTACAATCACACGCTCGCTTTATTCTTGCAGACTCACGAGGAGTTCAGGCAGATCATGAACGGCTACAAGCTCAAGACGCAGAGAAAGCTCACGGGGTCCCTGTTCATGGAGCCCAACTTCCTGGAGGCCCCCCGTGCTCTGGACTGGAGGGATAAGGGCTACGTCACCCCCGTTAAGGACCAGGTAACGACGGCGAGGGCCAAACGCAGAGATCAGAGCGTAGGGAGCAGGAAATAAGAAGTTGCTTTTTTTAAAAGTTAGAGGAGAGACGTCCTGCAAACCCACCTGTTGATTCAAAGTCTTTTTTCCGTGTTACATGAGATTGAAATGCATGACCTAGTGTCAGCTGTTGGTAAACAGGGTGATGTAATGTCCAGCTTTGGACGCATTCGCCTGCCACGAGTGTGTTTATTTGTGGGACTGGAGGTCTCTGTTAGACGAAGCAAATGTTTTGCTCTGACGGGAAGATAAGGAGGCCGCTGGCAAGTTGTTGTTCTTGTGTGTGTTGTTATCTACGTGCTGCACCCGTCTCTCGTTTCTCCTCCTCCTCCCCCTTCGACATACATTAACTTTCTGTAAGCTGAAACCGGTCTGACCGGCTCCTGGCAGCCAGAGGCTGGATCAAAACACTTGTTGTATACGTTCGGCTGAGTAGGGCTGGGTGCAAAGTTAAAGAGGCAAGAAGTTTTTATAAGTTAAAGGAAGTAATTAAAAATGTAAAAGAAGAAGAGCTGGGTTTTATTTCTCAGATGGTTTATGAATGTTCAGCTTTGTTTCGTTCTTTTCTATGGCGGCGTTTGTCTCAGTTTGTCTCAGGACTTTTTGCAGAACTATGACGACTTAAATTCAAATGTGCACCTCACAAACGACAAATTTAAAAGTGCGTTTTAATCAGAATACTGTTTTAAAAACAATTAATTACAGTTTATTTACAAGTTCTCTCTTTTCTTTCTACTGTTGCCATTTAATTTCAACATGTCTGCGTTTAAAAACCTGAAAAATCCACGGTTCAACACTTAAATTAATAATTGTCGTTGTGTTATTTTATTTAGAAATACTCAGTAGTGGTAAATTGTGCAGCATTTCTTGTATCTGCAAATAAAAACCAAGTCATTTCCAGCCTGAGAATAAAAAACAGAATCAAACCGAGCAGATTCGGTTTCTCCGCCTTTAACCCGGCCGTCCCCTCTGCTCTCTCCAGGGTCAGTGTGGCTCGTGCTGGGCTTTCAGCACCACCGGCGCCATGGAGGGTCAGCTCTTCAGGAAGACCGGCCAGCTGGTGTCTCTGAGCGAGCAGAACCTGGTGGACTGCTCCAGGCCCGAGGGCAACGAGGGCTGCAACGGCGGCCTGATGGACCAGGCCTTCCAGTACATCAAGGACAACCAGGGCCTGGACTCTGAGGAGTCCTACCCCTACCTGGGAACCGTACGTACCGCTCACGTTTAAATGAAAGCGTTTAGTGGCTCTAAAGGCCCCAGACTAAATAAACGATGGAGCTTTTAATTCATCTGAGTCTTAACCTCCTCTTTGTGTCTCAGGACGACCAGCCATGCCACTACGACCCCAAGTACAACTCCGCCAACGACACCGGGTTTGTGGACGTTCCCAGCGGTAAGGAGCACGCTCTGATGAAGGCCGTGGCCGCCGTGGGACCCGTCTCAGTCGCCATCGACGCCGGTCACGAGTCTTTCCAGTTTTATCAATCGGGTGAGTCCCTCGCTTCATAACCGCACATCACACATTAAAATAAAAACATCGCTGCGGGCTGAGGTTTAATAACTTGCCTCGATTTTTAGGAATCTACTATGAGAAGGACTGCAGCAGCGAGGAGCTGGACCACGGCGTGCTGGTGGTGGGTTACGGCTTCGAGGGCGAAGACGTAGACGGCAAGAAATACTGGATCGTCAAGAACAGGTCAGCCCCGTGTTCTTACTTAGTAAAACTCAGTTAAAGTTTGTGGTGACGTGATCAGGACTCGTCTCCTGGTGCAGACACTGGTTTTATCTGGATCTCTATTGAGCGAGCTCATTTCCTGACGTTTCTCTGTTCTTGTTCTGCAGCTGGAGCGAGAACTGGGGCGACAAAGGCTACATCTTAATGGCTAAAGACAGGAAGAACCACTGCGGCATCGCGACGGCGGCCAGTTACCCTCTGGTCTGACGCGTTGGGCTCCCGTCTGTAGCTCCATAGTGTTTTTATTAAAATGGTCCAGGTCTGAGGAGGAGGAGGAGGGTGGAGGCCTCGATCTGAGCGGAGGGAGGTTCTGAGATGTTTCATGAGGAGAAACGTTTTTGTTTTTATTTTAGGGAAAAGGCGCCGTCATGTTTAGTCTGATTTTATGTCACTTTATTTCACCTGGAAACATTTTAGTGTAGCGTTTTATTCTGTGTAAATATGTGTATGCTGCTTGGTGAGTGATCTGTTAACACTTGCTTCGGTCATTGTAAATGTGTTTTTTTTCTACTTTTACTGTGATCAATTAAAGTTGTGAAACACTAGTTTGGACTCTGGGAGAGATTCTTCTTTTATTTATTTATGTCTCTTGAATGACGTCAATAGATTCTCATACCACAAAGCAAAATGATTTCACTCTCAGATTTAACGTCGATGCCACAAAGCAGAATTACGCTGGTACGAAGTGTTAAATGTACCATGATCAGCCATAACATTATGACCATATCACCATCCTGGAGCTCAGTTGACAGAGCCGCCTCCTGTTTCGTCCCGTCTGACTGAACCGTCACATGTTTCCCTTCAGGTCACAGTCTGATCACTCAGCCTGTGATGCTACGTCACTTAAACCACGAAGACTCAAGAGATTCACCTTAAATCTCTGATCAGGCATAACATGACCACCTTTCTAATATTGTGACACATCAGATCCTTCTGAGGGTGTCCTGTGGTGTCTGGTAACAGGATGGTGTTAGTAGGGGGGGCTTTGAGGGGAGGGGCCTCTGTGGATCATCCCACAGATACTTGATCAGTTTGGGATCTAGTGAATTTGGAGGCCAGGTCAACACCTTGTGCTGTTCTTCTTCCTAAAGTGTTTTTGTGGCTGCATCCTGCTGGGGATGGCTGCTGCCATCAAGGAGTGTCATTGCTATGGGGTGGGGGTGCCTGGTCTGGTCTAGGTGGGTGCTACATGTCTAAGTAACATCCACACCAATGAATGAATGAATGCCAGGTCCAGAAGTTTCCCAGCAAAACACTGAAGTATCACAAGATGGGTTAAATGTTATTTACCTCTCCTGTCAGTGGTCATAATGATGTGGCTGATCGGTGTACATGCATTGATCTTAACTATAGTGGATATCTTTAGAAATCTGTCACGACTCCAGTTGCATTAAACGTATAACTCAGATCAACTAGTGATGTTTAGTCTTTGGTTTGAAATGTAGAGCTCAGGTCTGAGTCTCGTGATCGTACATGAATCCTAAACACAGCTGTGCTGCCCGACGTCTGGTACCGGGATCTTATAGGATTATTGATCGTTGAACAAAGGAGCTGATTCATTAGGAGGAGAGGAGGAGGAGGAGGAGGAGGAGGAGGAGGAGGAGGAGGCCTCTTTACTCAATGCAGTCGTTTAAATCTGCATATAAGGTGACATGTTCTCAGAAAGCTGGACAACACATGGGTCAAGTTTCAGCCTGAGGTCTTGGCTCTGGCGTCACAACAAGCGACCTGAATCTATACCAGACTGAACAACTCCCTCTGAGAGTTACTCATTGATAACATTTTCCACTGAGGTTATAAAGATACGTCGTTCTTATCTGCAGCACGTTATAGAAAATAAAGTGTTCTCTGTGGCTCACGGACGTCAACGTACGGATCAATAAACGCTCAAAAACACACGATAAGAAAGTAACCTGGAGCCGTCCGTCGTCCAAACGGATTCTCACAGCTCTTTGAGACAGTTTGTTGTCACGGTTCTACTTTTAGAAAAACATTAGAACAAAATGACAAATCTGAGTTATTTGTTAACGTTGGGATTAAACGGACGTTCGCCCTTAGTTCATTCACCTCAGACTTCAGACTCAGGACCTTCTTCCTGTCAGGCATCGGCGCTAAACACCTCACCACTGTGCCATTGTCTCCTTCATTATTTTTAAATCTATTTAGGGTTGTGCTACGCCCCGTCTGCACCTCCACTGGCCCTGTTTGGCTCGTGCTTAATCACCTTAACAAGTCACACCTGAGAACATGTGAATAAAGGGCGTTGTTGCTGCAGAGACCTATTCTCTTCTGCTGTTGCCTTTTGGTGTTTTCCCTCGAGCTGGGTCGAAATCTAAAACTTAAACTTGTCGTTGCCACTCGTTTCAGAACTTGCCTGGTGTAGAAAGCCTCCGGGTGTTGGCGTGACCATCACCACTTTATTATTTTCTGAGCGGTAACCCTGGGGTGGCCCCTGGCGTGCCCGGGAAAGCCAACGAAGACTAGCTGAGGACTAGTAAGTTAGATTTGCAGTCTCATTTACAGTAGAGAGGAAACCGGGCAAGGTCTGGAACGATGGCGTCCACTGCTTTTACATTGTTCCTTAAGACGGGGGGAGGGGACGTCAGTGATCGTCGTGGGTGCGGCTTTCTATTTGTGGTACTTGTGAGTTGGCTGAATTTATATGTGTGTGAAATTCTAGCAGTGGTGAAGACGCCTCACCTCAACCTTGGTTTGAGGTCGTTACTGTCTGCAGTCGGTTCGGTTTGTGGTTGTCGAAATGTTGCGTAACCGTGTGTAAGAGCATCGAGTCTTGCACTTTAAAGAAGGAAGGGTGGCAGGTGGATTTAAATGCTGAAACATTTCTGAATGCTAACCTGCAAACAAGTATAAATGGCTCTCACCAGCGTAGGCTACGTATGTAGGTTAGCGATGCGAAGTTCGGCTCTTTTCTGAGAGTCGTTTCTTTTGCCACGGCTCCCAAAGATGAGTCGGCTCCTTCCGCGCTCAAACGGCTCTTTATTTAGTGTCGTTTATAGCCTAAAAGTTACCTTAACACAGAACATACATATTGCATTCAATGTTTCAAATGAACAAATCACTCCAATCAAGCAAAAACAGAACCAAGCTCCATAAACAAATGGTACAAATGTTCCTATTCAGGGTTGTGGTGGAACCTGCTCTTAATATATTCTCATTCTCATTCTCTGCCATTCCCAGTGTCTTTAAATATCACCCAGATACTGTTTTCTTTAAAGGGTGTCACTCATACCTACGTGAGCCTGTAAGACCGGGCGTACACTATGTGATATTTTATATCCTTTGACTCAGCTCCATCTCAAACTGCACGACTAGATCGCTGAGTTCAAAAGTTCACAGTCTTCTTGTGAGCACATGATTTGTGATCGGGAAGATCGTCGTGAGGTGTTAATCTCTCCTCGTTACCCCACGTATACTGCACGAAGCACGACACGAGATTGAGCCGAAATTCGGCCCGATTCAAAAAATAGTCACACGAGTGGAAAATCGTCTCAAAAAGAGCCGACAATCTCACAGTGTATGTCCGGATTAAGTCACGCCCTCTTTCACGTGTCATTGGTGACATGGCGTGCCCATCAAAACAAAGTTCCACCCTCGTCCTCACCGGAGCAGCGATGAATGAACAAAAGGCAAAAAAACAACAACAACAAAACAAACCAATGGGTAGCTGGCTCTCATTCAACGGGAATCGGCTCTTCTGATTCACTAACATGCATTGACTCTTAGAGACGGCTCTTTTGCCCATGACCCATCACTAACATCTATGTCACAGGTGTCAAACATGAGGCCATAAGCGTCAATTACAAAATTCCAGTCGTAAAATTATAATTACAGCTGCAATTTTTCCAATTAAAATAACTGCTATTCCTGGGTTTCACACAGATTAAGTAAGATTTGTGGACATAACACAACACTGAGACCTAGAACTATACAGAAACGGCACTTCCTTTTCTCAACAAATGTCTGAAATATTAAATATTAGATCAAATTGGGCTGTATGTGGCCCCCTGAACTAAAATGAGTTTTAGTTTGGGCCTAACTTAACGAAACATCGGTGAAAGGAGGTGCCCACTTGAAAACCCCAATGACATGCTGCATACTGCTGTTGTTCAGGTCAGGTTCCTGTTTTCATGTTGCTTGGTAGTTATGGTTAGCTGCTGAGCGGACCATACGAGCCAACAGCGTTTAGTTAGGTTATGTTTTACAATGTGGGAAGTATCCTCTGCTGCTCAATGGGCTTACAAGCCAGCAGCTTTCACTTAGTTTATGTAGATTATAGGTTAATTGTCATATCACATGACTGTAGGTTTGGTAGGGCCTCTTAGTCGAACAGGGCCTCTAAATGTGTTTTGCCTATGATTTTGGCACAAGGGATTGTAACATCTTATCCTGTCTTGCAGTGCTTGAGTTTATTTTAACCAGCCTTGTCTGAGAAGATGCTAACAAAGGGCGTTGTTGTAGCAGAGGCCTAATGACCTCTTTCCACCTGTCGCCTTTTGTTTTTTAATAAAATAAACCCTTACACGTGGCCCTTGAGCCGCCTCGTAACAGGCTGTGATACTACAAATGAACTTTGGAGCCGGTTGTCTCATAATTTATTGGTAAATATCCCGTAAAAAGATTGCGCCGCAGCTTTTTACGGGAACTTCTTGACGAAGGACAGGTACTCGTTGACGTCGTCCGGGGAGCCCACCACGAAGGGCACCCGCTCGTGCAGGGCCTCGGGCTGGACGTCCAGTATCCTCTGGGTGCCGGTGGTGGCGAGGCCGCCCGCCTGCTCGATGAGGAAGGCGATGGGGTTGCACTCGTAGAGCAGCCGCAGCTTCGGAGGGGAGATATTAGAAAAGTCTGAGTTAAAGGGTTTCTCTTGGAAGACGTACACCAATCAGGCATAACATTATGACCACCTTCCTTCCATGTAATGTTAGTGAGGGGGTTCTGCTTCACTGCTCGGCTGACAAGCTGAGTCAAAGGTTCAGTCTAGGGACATGCTGACTGCACAGTCTGCTGTAAAGCTTCTCCTCCTCCTTCACTTGTTTACTCGTTGTAACGAAGGAGGAACAGAAAGAGTCTGTACGTCTGACTTTCAGGTCACTATAAAAACATCCTGAGCTACAACCAGCTTCTAGTAAACTGCATGCTTTCAGTTTTCCTTTGCCCGGGTCCTTCATACTGTACACCTTACATGAACGACTGATCCTGGGGTCTAACAGCGTCATCGAGGGTTACCTTTCCCTTGGGGCTCTTCTCATTGGCGGGGTACATGAAGATCCCTCCGTAAGCGATGGTGCGGTGAACGTCCGACACCATGGAGCCCACGTATCGCGCCCCGTACGGGGAGCTGCCATCCTGCAGGAGGGGGGGGAGTCGTTGTTAATGTTAGTGCATCAGGTTTAAATGTTTTTTTGAGCGAGAGTCTGTGTTTTACGGCCTGTAACTGCTTTTCTTTCACTGCAAAAAACTGAAATCTAATGAAGATTAAATGAGTTGGATCAAAGTAAAACACGACTAGCAAGAGAAATCCTCTTACGGGGCAGTTGTAGTGTTGTTTTTAGCATTTTGTTCTTAAATTAACCCTAACAAACTATAAGTTATTGACATTTTCTGACTGGTTCTTAATTAAGTTCATTCTTAAAATGAGAACACAGGTTTGCATGTGTCCTAAAGTGAAGCTGTACTGGCTTTAAGATATGATGCCTAACATATAACCTTATTTAAAGACGATGCCGCCTGCATATGCTGAATTTAAGCTCATTATAATTTATATATATATTAAATCATAAATAGGGATGATGTCATAACCACCTTTGCTTTGCAGTCATTAGTAGGTGACACGGACATCTCATACACCGGGCGAGCTAGCTTGTTAGCCACGGTTAGCAACCTACGAGACTAGCGTGTTGTTGTTGTTATACGTCATCAAGCACGCACCTGTTAACGTCCCATGCTGCGTTCATGCACACTCGGAAATGCTGAAGCCTACAGAACAAATATCGGTTATAAAAACCCGATACCGATAATATCCGATATTACATTTTTAACTCAATATCGGCCGATATATACATCCCTGATCTTAAACATTTCCCTTGTTCATTCATCTTCTGTAACCACTTGTCCTCTGGGGGGTCATGGGTCACTAGTTTAAAGATATCTGTGGGTTCTTTGAGGCTAGATACACCGATCAGCCACAACATTAAAACCACTGACAGGAGAAGTCAATAACATTGATCAACCAGCTGCCTTCAGTCCTTGACTCCTGTCTATCACTGTGCTCTGAGGTTTATCTCTGGTTGTAGCCGCCTCATATACACACTGGATGACTCTAGTTCATAAGGCTCTTCTTGGTTTGGTTCCCGTATATTTATGCACTTTTCTTCAGAGAGCTAGAAGCCGTTCAGTTTCTCTGCCCCCTCTGCTTGGATTGCCCTCCAATCTGAACTGAAAATGTCAGAACTTGTTTCGATGGAAGCTTTTAAAGATTAAAAAACAACGTCAATGGAAATCGTTCGAACAGTGTTCTTAAACTTTTACTGTACCCATAATCTCTGCACTTTATTTCTTGCATATTCATTTTTTTATCTTTTACTGGTTGTTTGTTATTGTTGTTTGTCTGTATTGATCACCATGACGTGTGCTGCTGCCTTTCTTGGCCAGGTCACCCTTGTGAAAGAGGTCTTGATGTCAATGGGTTTTTTATCTGGTTAAATAAAGGTCATATAGCAGCAGCCATCCTAGAACAGCCCAAGGTGTTGACTTGGCCTCCAAATTCACTAGATCCCAAACTGATCAAGTATCTGTGGGATGATCCACAGAGGCCCTTTTTCTTTAAGATTTCTTAAAGTTGACCCAAGTTCCTCTTACTCTGAGGGATTTAAGGGTTAAAAGGTGTGAGGTAAACTGGTTTGGTCCAGAGTGACTCAAACACGTTTCATTGCAATGAACGGCTGCGTTTTAATCACACGTGTCCGCTGTAAACAGGTCAGTCAGGCAGCGACATTCAGAGCTCATGACCTGCTCTGGAGCTGAGGAACGACCCATCAGCAAACAGCTGGCAGGTCAAAGTCTATCAGCAGCAGCAGCAGCAGCACACGGAGCGGCTCAAAGGAAGTAAACAAGCTGAGAGGATAATCCATGTTTGATTTGATTCTTAATGATTCGTCTTTCACTTCTTCACTTTCACTGCTCCAGGTGCCGGTCTCTAATGTCACACCTCAATGTCGCATGAACCTGATTCTGATTCCAACCAGCTGTGTCCCAACCTGAGCTTCATGTTCAGACCGGCACAGCGTGATGCAGAGTCATGTGCTTGCTGAGTCATATCCCGCTCAGCACAAGGCCAGGGGTGTGTGTGTGTGTGTGTGTGTGTACTGTCAGTGTGTGTGTGTGTGTGTGTGTGTGTGTGTGTGTACTGTCAGTGTGTGTGTGTGTGTGTGTGCGTTCATAGTATTTTCTAAAATCTCCCACACATGACTAAAAAAGAAGAAGAAGACACCAGAGTTAGTGTGAAATAAGTTCCTAAAATAAAAAAATACAGAAAACGAAAAAAACAAAAAAATGAGCAGTGGGAAAATTTTTGAATGTGAGACGAGTCTAAAAATGATTTATTAGTTTTAGACGTTTGATCTGAAAGAAGTGCTCAGATCATGTGACTTTGTACAGGTTAACTCCATGTTATTAATGTAAATGCACATTACTGCACCTTATTAAGATATATGTATGTTGTTTTACTAGGTTTTGTAGCTTGAACTATTTTATTTTACTTGACTTTCATTTTATTTTTTAAATTATTATATTTTATATTAATTTTATTTTTAACCAGTATATTTTTATATTTATTTAGTTTATTTTAGTTTATTTTATTTTGTATTATTTTGTATTATTTTGTATTATTTTATATTATTTTATCTTGTTTTTGTTTTAGCATTTTTATATTTATTTTGTTTTGTTTTATTATTAGTTTTTTTTTAACCTTCACTTTTTTTACTACCTCAGGAGCATTTATTTTTTTATTTTTTTATGTGCAGCTGAGCTAATGTGACCAAGTAATTTCCCTTGTGAATTAAAGTTTTACAGAAGAAGATTAAAACCTATTTTTACACCATGTTCATATTTACAACAGGGTTTATCTTTCTTCCAAAGACGAAATCTATTCTGCACTTTCTCAGCATGTAACCTCAGACAAATGTTTTCCTTAAAGAAGAAAAATGAGGATTTACAGTCTAAACCTGACCTGCAGGATTTCTCTTCAACCATGTGATACATATTCTTGTCGTTTCTCGACACAGCGCGCTGACGCAATACGCTAAGTCATGATGTGAAATATATATAACGATGAGTATTCATGAGGGACTGGAAACTAGCAGCTGATACTCTGAACTCAAAGTACATCTAAGTATTTATCAGGGCGCGTGGAAAAAACACGCTGACTAATCAACCTGAAATGATTCTACATGTGTGTGACAGAGAATCCGCTGACGATCAAACGGACATGCCGGTCATGTTCGTGACCGTGCTGCAGAAACGCTGAGTGGACATCAGCGTTTCCAGATGACAAAGCTGCTGCTTCCTGAAAAAAACACACACACAAGATGTTTCCTGGCGACGACCGTGTCACCATCCTGGAGCTCAGCTGACCGGGCCGCCGCCCCATCGTCCGGTCTGACTGAACCATCACACTAGACTGAGTGTCCCGTCACATGTTTCCCTTCAGGTCACGGTTTGAACACTCTGCCTTAAATCTCTGATCAGGCGTAACATTATGACCTAATATTGTGTATCGGAGAATGGACATGGGCCTTCTGAGGGTGTCCTGTGGTCTCTGGGAACAGAATGTAGTTAGTGGGGGACCCTTTAAGGGGAGGGGCCTCTGTGGATCATCCCACAGATACTTGATCAGTTTGGGATCGAGTGAATGTGGAGGCCAGGTCAACACCTTGAGATGTTCTTCATGTTTTTTTGGTTGTTCCTAAAGAGTTTTTGTGACTTCTGCCATCAAGGAGTGTCATTGCTATGGGGTGGGGGTGCCTGGTCTGGTCTAGGTGGGTGCTACATGTCTAAGTAACATCCACACCAATGAATGCCAGGTCCAGAAGTTTCCCAGAAGAACACTGAACAGTCACAAGATGGTTTAAATGTTACTTACTTCTCCTTTGTGTGGTTTTAATGTTGTGGCAGATCGGTGCATAAAGCGTAAAAGTGAGCGTTTGAATTTCACCTGCGCTCAGCTTCATCTGTGTGTCACAAACGCCGAGTCAGGACTAACACGACGAGCTCGAGAAGCTGCCGCCGGAGCAGAGGTTTGGCTCTGAGCCCGTCGACAAGTCTAGGCGTCAGATTTAAAAAGCACAAACGCGAAGCGGGACTCGTTCACGTGGCACCTCTCGGATTAGGCCGAGGCCTCGCGTCGCTTTGGCTGTCGCCTCTCACCTCCGGGTACTTCTTGTGCTTGAGGTACTCGTTGATGGACGGGTGGAAGTACTTGGCGTAGCCCTCGTTCAGGCTGTAGACCTTCCCTTTCTGCTTGATCCTCACGTTCCTCTCGGTCAGGATGAACTCGCCGACGGCCTGACGGGAGATAGACGTTAAAGAAAAGTGAGTTGTGCGCTGAAAAACAACACAACAACAGGATTAGTGTTTAAAGCCCATAATAACTAAAGCTGCTTTAAAAAGGTAAATTCCTGGAGATGTTTACGTAGATACATTAGGTCCTTAATAATAATAATAATATATATAATGAGTCAACTAAGGTCAGGAGTACTGATGAGGAAAATACACCCAGACTTTGCTTTGGACATCTGGAACATACAGGGATCAGGCATAACATTATGTGGGGCCTTTGGGTCCTATGGGTTGAGGGGTGGTGCCTCTGTGGATCAGCCCACAGATACTTGATCAGTTTGGGATCTCGTGAGTGTCATTGCTGGGGGTGCCAGGTCTGGTCTAAGTTGGTGCTAGATCCACACTAATGAACGCCAGGTCCTAAAGTTTCCCAGCAGAACGTTGACTTGTCACAAGATGGTCGATTTTATTCCCTCCCCCTGTCAGTGGTTTTAATTAGGGATGACCGATAATATCGGACGGCCGATATTATTGGCCGATATTGAGTTAAAAATGTAATCGGGAATTATCAGTATCAGGTTTTTATAACCGATGTTTGTTCTGTAGGCTTCAGCATTTCCGAGTCTGCATGAACGCAGCATGGGACGTTAACAGGCGCGTGCTTGATAACAACAACAACAACACGCTAGTCTCGTAGGTTGCTAACTGTGGCTAACAAGCTAGCTCGCCTGGTGTATGAGATGTCCGTGGTTTGGAAGTATTTCCAAGTGTCACCTACTGCGATGACTGCAAAGCAAAGGTGGTTATGAGAGGAGGAAACAAGGCGTCTTCCTTTAATACATCAAATCTGATCACCCACCTCAAGAAGAATCATGCAGAGTTATACGCTACATTTGTCTTCCTTGTTTTGATATTGTCTGTAAATTGTTTGAGAAAAAACTTTCTCTCTAAAAACACACACAAAAAAAAATGAATGGCACTTTTTTCGGTAAATTAAGAGTTGGACAATATCGGAATATCGGATATCGGCAGAAAAGCCAATCGAGCATCCCTAGTTTTAATGTTCTGGCTGATCGGTGTACGCTTTCCACCACACGGGCCAATAAAGTGTCAGATTTATCTGAGTTTAACAGCCCTAGACTACAGCGTGGAGGAATGATTGACAGAATAACGTCTGTTTTCTTAAAAGGAGTCACTTACAGGGCAATGAAACCACATAAAACTGAGCCGAGGGAGGATAACACGTTTATCTGGACCGGGGAAAACTCACGGGGTCCAGCATGAAGAAGTTGAGGCCGGCGCCGGTGCTGAGGGCCACGAGGGTGGCGCTGCCGTACAGGGCGTAGCCGGCGCACACGATGTTGTTGCCCGGCTGCAGGGCGTCCTTCTCTGTGGGCTCCCCCTCCGTCACCTGGACGCAAAACAAAAGAAATGACTAAACAGTGAGTTATCTACACTAGCAGCATCCACTAATTTAACAGGAACAGTGGAAAGAGGCTGTGGATGAAATAGAAACACAGGAGAAGAAGCTTTACATTTGAATCTGTGCAAACATCAATCATTTTATAGTTTTAATTACAACATTATGAACTTGAAAATGCAGGAAAAGCATAAAATTCAGCTGTTATTTAAAATAAAACAACTCTAACAAAGGCAGAATGAACCCTGTGGGCTGTGTAACTTTGTGTTTGCATCGCATAAAACAATAAATGTAGATTATTTTGCCGAAATGCTGGACAGCAGCGCCCCCTCATGGCTGCATATTGCTATTGCACATTCAACCCAATTAAAAACATTCGTGTAGTAAAGATGAAATATTGATCTGTTCTGTATCAAATCTGAATATGTACATCGACCTACAGCACATTTAAAGCTCTTATATTTCAATGCACAGCGCTGAACTCAAGTTAAAATAGTTTCGCTGCAGGGTTTTGCAAACTTTCCCCGAACAAACGATTCATTTACTACGTCTGCAGTGAGCTTCTCGACCTTTCAGATGCTGCTTTGTTCCTTTATGTTCTTTTTCTTTCTTTTCCAGTGACTGCATGCTTTGTGCCTCTTTGCAGAGGTCACACTCACCCGTTTGTAGATGGCGAATATGGTGCCGATTGAAGCCAAGCAGTCGATGTTACTGGAGCCGTCCAGAGGGTCGAAACAGACCACGTACTTCCCCTGTGGTGAAATTTAAACATGCTAGTTTTAAAGTCACTTATTTCTAAGATGATGTGCATTTTTGAGTGTTTTTGTGGCTGCATCCTGCTTAGGAGGGCTGCTGCCATCAAGGAGTGTCATTGCTATGGGATGGGGGTGTCTGGTCTGGTCTGGTCTAGGTGGGTGCTACATGTCTAAGTAACATCCACATCAATGAATGCCAGGTCTAAAAGTTTCCCAGCAGAACACTGAATTGTCGCAAGATGGTTTAAATGTTATTTACTTCTCCTGTGAGTGGTTTCAATGTTGTGGCTGATCGGTGTACACATGAATTCATCTGGAAACGAGACTTATGGGACATCCTTTGCATCCCTCTCACCCTCTTGTCCTTGGGCGTGATGATGAGCTCCTTGTTCTCCTCCGACACCATGCAGCAGGTGCTGTAGGACGCCTTCAGCATGTTGATGACCAGGGTGTTGGACAGGACGTCCAGCTTCTTCACGTCGTCACCCGTCACGTTCACAGAGCCCGACAGGCCCTGCCTGCAAGGACCAACCAGCAGCCGAGCTTCAGAGGACTAAGAGACGACTTGAAAAAGACGTTCAGCTACTGGTAGAAGGCAGAAGAGCTAGCCGAGGACATACGGAAGCTTTTATTTTAGCTTTTTGCTCTTCTAAGACTTGGCATTGGTTCACTCACTCAGCTCCTGTTATTGCCCCACGTCTAAACTATAAAGATGTCTCCATAAAGGGCATTGAGAAACCTTAACAAACCTCTACTACCTCAAGATTAGAGGTCTGAAATGATCCTGCATCACGTCCTGTGTACACTGGAGCAGACTGACCTCTACTGCCACAGACCCACTCTTTCAGAGCAGCTCTCTCTGTAGTGTTTATTGTTTAGTGATGAAATCAGAGCAGATCTTTCTCTTGACAACAGCTTCTAAACGTCTTCATGCCTCCTTCGTCTGAATATAAACATGTGGAGCTTCCATCCTGATTCAAACAGCAGTATTTGTGCAGGTGAATACTCACAGGTGGACCAGGCCTGCCTTGCGCACGGCGGAGGAAATGGCTTTGATGGCGGTCAGCATGGCGTTGATGAGCTGGGTCAGCTCGCCGGTCGCCCCTTTAGCCTGGCGGCCAGTCTCGATGACGAACCGGGTCAGGGTCCATACGTCCGTGTCGAACGCCGACTGGTCGGACATGCTGGCTTCTGTTTGTGCTACGAGTGAGCGACCTCGCTAACAGCCACGTCCTTCTCATTCCCAAAGCCACGGAGGGAGGCCAGACGATCTATTTGCGAGAGCAGCTGAGTGGAAGTGTGTGTGTGTGGGGTGTCAGGTGTCAGACGGGCACAGTTTAACGCTGCACACAACTTTTATCGGCTCTTTAATGCATTATAGTCGAAGAGTTTGCAACACGTTCCGCCGCACAGACTTGAGTGTTGGGAAACACCAGAGCTCTTAGGTAAATTTCTCGACATTTGTTTGCACATGACCTTGAGTACAGCCTGCAGAGCTGGGACAATAGAGGAACAGCGACTACATTCAGGCTCATGTGTTGGAACAATGAGGCGTTTTGCAAGACATTTTGATTTGGCACAAAAACCAGAAAGCTATCTGAGCGTGCATGTGAATATGTAGCTATTGTGCTAGCAAAGCAACTCCCGATCCAGTGTTTAACTCAATTTTTGCGGTTGTGTCTTTGGTTGAAGACAGAGGAACGTGAATGAGACAAGATGTGTATTTAAAGGGAGCAGGTCCAGAGAGCTTTAAAGGTCATGCGGACTCCGGGTGCTTCCACTGACCTTTAGCTTAAAGGTCGAAGCCTTACGGATTAGATATCGCTCAACTTTTACCGACCGAGTGTCTTTCAGCTTTTTCAGTGCAGAAATTAAAAATGTACGTTCATATTCTGCTGCTTTAAACCTTATATGATGAAGAAAACAAGCCACATTTGTTGACATACTAATAATATAACCCTAGAATTAAACAGAAAAACAGTTTGAACAATGTTTTTACAATAAATGATGGACACACCGTCCTCTTCAGGTTCATTCTGATTTATTCAGACGTCATCATTCCAGTCACTGCATCACATAATAAACGTTCAGTTGCATAGAGGTTGCATTTGGTCGTTGCCTCGTCTAGAATGGATCTTCATTCTAATTAAGGCACATGTGGAGGTAAACGGAGAGGGAAGGTCTTCGGTCTTACCTTTGATTCAAAGTGCATTCGTCTTGTTTTGGCACATTTTTTTTTTTTTTTGTGGAATGTGTGCGTTTGCGTGAGCTTATGAAGAACAAGTTTTCAGTTTTACTGAACCACCTTCTACCCTTAGAGGCATGAAAACCCTGAACCCACAAATTTGGCCCCTTTCCCACCAAAAAAAAAAACAAACAAAAAAATATCTCTTCACATTTTTTGCGTAAGAAACTACTCAAAAGATATTTCACAGCAAGCTCAGTGTGAGTCCCCTTCTTCTTCTTTTTTTTTTGGGTCTCGGTGTCTTCTCACTTCTTGGCGTGTTTCTGGCAGATGGCGACGTAATCCAACACGTCCTCCGAGGAGCCCATTGCCACGGGGGAGCGCTGGTGGATGTTCGTGGGCTGGATGTCCAGGATGTTCTCCAGGCCGGTGGAGGCCATGCCGCCCGCCTGCTCTATGATGAAGGCCATGGGGTTGCCCTCGTACAGGAGCCGCAGCTACGACACGAGGAGAGACGTTACCGTGAGTTACTGCTGCTTCAAAAATAACAATATCCTCGTTTAAAAAGTCTGGTTTAAAACAACACAAAGACTTCAATCAGGAACGACTACCTTCACTCAACTCATTCACATATCTCCCGTGCAAGTTTCCAGCTCAGATTTTGCAACCAAATGTGTCTCCAATGTCAAATCTGCAGCAGCCTAGACTAAGCACAGCCTCACAACCTTCTCCCCCTCCAATCTATGGTGGCTCTGTTGCATCTAACCCTAACCCAGCAGTGTGTACAGCTAGGACTGCGCCCATGGAGCAATTTGGGGGTTAGATGCTTGCTCAGGACACCTGACGCATGGACACAGCAGGAGGTGTAGCTAGGACCACTCGGTCCCGAGCTAAGGTGGTCGACTGTGATCCGGTGCGAATTGGCTGCGTGTTTTTACTTTTCACTTAAGAATTACGAAGGATGTGCTGCAAATCAAAGTTTGGACGGATGTTCAGGTGCGACGTCGAGATGCCGCCGACCCAATCGCCCATTTAGACGGATGAAATCATTAAATCAAACATTAACAAATGTTACATCTGCAAAGGTGGGGCTGATTTTCTCTCATCAGTTAGATTTTGCAAAGGAACTAAAGTGTAAAAATTTCCTCTGACATGTAGTGGTAGTGTTGCACTGACGGAAAATTTAGTAAAACACAGAGTTTGCTTGTTCTGTGCAAATGCTGCATGAAACACAGGGAGTTCATTTCTGAATCTCCTGAGGTCCCCAGGTAAAACTAATCCCGTGCAAATAGCCCTAAAATCTTATGTCTTTGGCACCGTTTGACTTTACAGGACGGCCGACACTGACAGGACAGAGGGGAAGCACCAGGGCGGAGGGGTGGCGCTTAACTTCACGTTTGGCTGCATTTTGCAAACGAAATAAAGGATGTTGAGAGTGAAGAAACAACGTTGTGACAGTCGTGTTTCAAGCGTCGCTCTCACAGCAAATGCAATTAAAAGGACGTCAAACCCTGGCACACTCATCTGTGTCCAACTTATTAAAAAACACAGTTGCCTACAGCACCCACAGCGCCCAGTAGAAACATATTTTATCATAAATTAAACCCATGTACTAAAGCTACAGAATTCTGTCTCCACCTTGTGGCAACGAGAGTAATTACACAAACACTATGAATAAGTGTGTTGCACTGATGTGTCCCACAGTCTCTAAAGATGATACTAACCACATTCGTCCTCTGTGACGATTGATTTCCCCTTTTTTTGCATCGACAAAACCAGATTAACTGAACCCAACTTGTGGACTTGTCCTGCAATGAATCAGTTGCAGCTACGCCTGTTACATCTTTACCGATTGGCGTCATCCCATTCGCCTTAAAAAGCACGACACTGTTGCTTTAATCTCCTTGAGTGCACGTGCAGCAAAGGTTCATGTCTTTGTTGCATTCATTCATTTTCACGCTCCTATACATCCATTTGTGAGGTGGCAGCGGGGCAGGAGACAGCAGCTACAGGACCTTACCTTCCCCTCTTGGTTCTTGGCGTTTCCCGGGTATAAAAAGATTCCTCCGTACATCAGTGTCCGGTGGACATCCGCCACCATGGAACCAATATAACGGGCGTTGTAGGGCTCGCTGCCGTCCTGGAGAAAGTTGAAATGTTAAAGTAGCTGCTGGTGCAAGATCTGCACTGGAGTACAACGAGATAAAGGTAAAACTCTGGGAAGCACTGGTTAGTTGTGGCATCGAATCACTTAAACCGTTTTGCTTTAAGGTGATTGTTACCTGAGGGAACTTCTTCATCTGCAGGTACTCTGTGTCAGCAGGGTTGAAGTACGTCGCGTAGCCTTCGTTCACGCTGTAGATCTTGCCCCGTTTCTTGATCCTCACGTCCTTATCGACCAGGATGAATTCGCCGATTGCCTGAGCAGCAAAGAAAAGCAAGCAGGAAATTCTTCAGACACACTTGTGCTTTGTGTAAAAATCAATCAGGGCCCTTTGTGGGAGTACCAACCGGGTCGAGCATGAAGCCGTTGACTCCGCTGCCGGTGGAGAGCACTATCATGGTGGCGCTGCCGTAGAGGGCGTAGCCTGCGGCCACCAGGTTTCTGCCCGGCTGCAGGGCGTCCTTCTCGCAGGGCTCGTCATCTGTGGTCTGAGGGAAAACCACATGTGTCGTTACTGAACCTTTACCTGCCACAGAACGGGAAGGGAGCGTTACCTCGCTCCGATTCGTGCTCGTACCTTTTTATAAATGGCAAAGATGGTTCCAATGGAGACGAGACAGTCGATGTTGGAGGAGCCGTCCAAAGGGTCGAAGCAGACGATGTATTTACCCTGGAAACAACAGGAAATAAATCAGGTTACCCGCAGACACCAACCAGTGATGGTTGAATAAGATAAAAATCAATGATGGTATCATCTCTGAAAGTGGTCAGTTTGAAAATAAAGAGCTCCCTTTTTCCTGAACTTCTTATATAACTAAACTGGATCGTCCTGTTTCTAGTTGGCCGATGGGTGATTTCAGGAATAAGATCTTAAATAAGCAGGTTTTTCAAGCTCCCGGAGAAAACTAGACGTTAAACTTGTCCGGTAAGGAGGAGCACAGATCCCCGGTGGTTTCCAACAACTTTCTCCCTCACGGTCACGCTCTTTCCTCCTCACCCTGGTGTCTGGCTCCACAATGATGGCTTTCTCGTTCTCTTCGGACACCAGCACACAGGAGGTGAAAGACGACTTGATCATGTTGATGACCAGATCGTTGGACAGGATGTCCAGCTTCTTCACCTGGTCGCCGGTCACGTTGGTGCTGCCGGCGATGCCGTAACTGACGAGACACACGCACAAAAAACAAAGTGTGAGCACTGAAAACATCACTTCTGTGCACACAGACACCAAACTTTAGTGGCTATTTTTTGTTAAGCAGCTGAGATTAGAGTTTATATCACAAGAAAAACTTTTATTCAACCAGCTCTAAAGTTGCGCACAGAGATTAGATTGCCTGCAACGAGATGGTGATAACTCGTCGCGCTTCATGTAATTGATTTAAAGAGGAAAAGCTGCAACTGAGGCATGACGCTGCACTTCTGCACACAACAGCACAGTTGAGTAAAGTGTTGCATCAACAACAGAAGTGATTCAAAACCGAGAAAAAGAGAAAAAGAAGTGATGCAAGAAACAAAATGTATACATGCATGTATGTTTTTATGTGTGGAGGTTAAGGGGACTAAACTAGCAGAGTATAAGCAGCAGGAATTTAAAGAAATAGAGGCGGTGATGAAATATGCACAACTAAAAGCTTACTGAGGACATGAGTAGTAGTATAAACACATGCCACAGTAAATCAGACATCAAATCTGTCGAGGAAACGACTCCAACATCGCAAAAATGGGCGTGATGGTTCCAGGTATGAGCTTCCTGACTGGAACAGAGAACCTGAATCTCCAGCTTGTGCCAACGTGGATGCATGCGGCTGATGCCTCCGTCAGTGCAGCGTGTGATGTGAAAACCGACATAAAACAAGCTGTCGTTACCGCGCAACCAGCAAAAACAAGCGCGCATCTTCAACTGTCAACTCACAGGTGAGCGATCCCAGCTTTACGCACGGCGCTGGAGATGGCCTTCACCGCCGTGCACATCGAGTTCAGCAGCGTGGTCAGCTCCCCGGTGCCTTTCGCCTTCCTGCCCTGCTCCATGAGGAAGCGGGTCACGGTGACCACGTTGGTGTCGAAGCCCCCTTGGTCGGACATGATGGCAGACGGTGTTCCCCCCCTTCTGCAGCCTCGAGAGTAAAAGTTGGAGGAAACGCTGCGGGACTTAAATCCGCTGCAACGCGGAACTCGGGCGGGGAGGGAGTGAAGGCTCAGGGGCCAATCCAGAGCCGCGGGAGAGGTGTGGCTCCGCTGGAAACACGAGTGGCTTTGTGCAAACACAACCGCTCAGTGATGAAATGATAGTGTTACCAATGGAGGGATGTGACCGATATAATAGAAGGCACACATGCCCGCATTGAAAGGGTGGTTGAGCAAGACGGGTCGTGTACTTTCTGCAAGTCTGACAGCGATAAGAGGAGGGTGGTATTGTTATAGTTATTGTTTGAGCCACTCTGATAGTGTGTGTTTGCATTGTCCTCAACACAAGTCTGAACATTTAAAGATTTCAATGTCCGTTTTTACATCTATCTATCTATAGTTTATCTATCTATCTATCTATCTATCTATCTATCTATCTATCTATCTATCTATCTATCTATCTATCTTGGTGCTTGCTTGGGGGGTATCTTTGTCTCATGTGACACTATACCAATCACCTTCTTCAGGTCTTTTATCAGATGTTTTTGATGGTCTAAGTCAGACGAATCTATGTGTCCTTGCTGCTGGAAAGCACCTCCAAATGCATGATGCTGCCACCACCATGCTTTCCACAGTGTCAGCCATTTCTCACATGTTTCAAGTTTTGCCTTCACACTTTAAAAGCCGTTTGGCCAGCAGGCTCGCGCGTGTATTTTACCCAGAGAGGCTTCAGCCTATAGCTCCTCTATCAAGAAGGGCCATAGTCACCTCTACGTTTTGAGGAGGTCCTTCAACATCAGGATGTTCTATGAGTCTGTGGTGGTGGCCCAGTCGGTGTGTTCCTGTACGCCGTTGCATGCTGGGGCAGCAGGTTAACAGATTCAACAAACTGATCTGCAAGGCCAGTGATGTTGTAGGGGTGGACTCTTTGAACACAGTGTCAGAAAGAAGGACGTTGGTAAGAGTGAAGGCCGACCTGGACAACTCGTCCCACCCGCTCCACTCCACAACACAGTGGCCAGTCTTAGGAGAACTTTCAGTAAAAGCCTCATCTGACCCAAATGCATGAACGCCACAGGAACTAATAGTGTCCTGTCTGTGGACATCAGACTTTGCTCTACTAAACAGGTCACATTTAACACTCTTTAAGGGGTGTTAACACTCTTATTTTACAACCTGGAAATTATATCTGGCATAAAAGACAATCGTTTACTCTCCTATACGGCTTTTATGTAATTTGTACTACTTTAGGAGATAATTAGATCAGCGTATGTCCATATAATGGGAGTGAATGGGGCACCGAAACGCCGCCTCTAAATAACACATTACTTGCGGTGAAACCGGTTAATTTAACCAATATTTTGTTATTATACGCTAGTACTATTCCTCGTTGATTACAAAGTTACCTGTTATCATCATCTGGGGTCTGCAGATTGACCTTCAGACCCCAGATGATGTCTTCTGACCTGGATGATGTCATCTCTGAGCGCCACGTGGACCCGTGACGGTCGGCTTGTTTACCTGTAATTTTCTAATCGGAAAAATATTCAGGCGTGTTGCAAAAAACTAGCCGTAGCAGTTAACTCCGGACTCAGAGAGGAATATTGGTGAAATGAACGAGTTTCTCAGCAGATGATGTGTTATTTAGAGGCTGCGTCTCGGTGCCCCATTCACTCCCACTATATGGATATACGCAGAAATATCTCCTGATTAGTTATATGGGTGAGTAAACGATCATGTTTTATGACAGAAATAAGGTCCAGGTTGTAAAAAAACAGTAGTTCCCCTTTAACACAAACTATTTTTAACCTCATACCTCTGTATATTTTTATATTACTTTTTATTCTGTTAATTGTATTTAACTGCATCACCTTGCAACTGTCACTTTATAGGAGCAACAGCGACAAAACAATTTCTTGAAGGACTAATATAAAAGTATTCTGATTGTTAATTGTGAGAAAGGTCGGATTAACAGCTGCTATTCTTCAGTTTCATAATCACTGAAGCCACTGTGTTTCCAGAAACACTCGCTCTGACCTGACCTGTACCTGTTTTCCACAATTCAGGCTTACATAACTGAAACGGGATGCACCTATATCAGCATTTGGACTCACGGCACAGCATCTGACAAACACATAGAGTTGCTAAATGTGTTTTTACTGTGAGTTCTTATGGGTCTACTGTAAGGGCTTGTGTTCATCTGTCACTTAAAGCTTCACTCGTTCATTCAACTTCTGTAACTGCTTGTCCTGTTAAGGGTCATTGGGGCAAGAGGTGGGGTACACCCAGGACAGG
Source organism: Planiliza haematocheilus (assembly GCA_005024645.1). NCBI lineage: Eukaryota > Metazoa > Chordata > Actinopteri > Mugiliformes > Mugilidae > Planiliza > Planiliza haematocheilus. The sequence continues at coordinate 981,176 of SRSE01000884.1, forward strand.
TCTCCAGTCTATCACAGGGCAGAGACACAGACAACCATTCACACTTGCACTTGAACCTGACCAGCATGTCTTTGGACGGTGGGAGGAAGCTGGAGAACCTGGAGAGAACCCACACAGACACACATAAGATTAATGACACTAAATGCAAAAACAAAAAACGACCTAGTGAGTAAATTAAATATAGGAGCTGAAACTGATGCATTTTAGGCCTTTTCAACTCTATAAACCAATATTTATTCTGGAGGACCTTGCAGAAGAAAAAATAAATAAATCACCTGATGCTGTTGCAAGGATTAGCCACAAGATGGCGTGCTTGTACAGTCAGCCTCTCATTCGGCGTTGTTCCCAAACTTCCCAACTTCCAGTTAATCCTCGAAATAATCACGGCACACGGTAACAAACGCGCAATAAAGGACAATCTACTAAATATTTAATCCAATTTAAGAAGCAGAGGCTCTCGGAAACCGTTAAAAGTAGTCCTTAGAAGAGTGGAACGGTTAAGAGATGTTGATATCAATGCGCCAACCTATTTAAAGTAAATTAGACGTTCCAAGAACTATATGTTTATGCGGAAGAGAAACCAAATATTATTATTTAGTCTCGGTTAAATATATTTAAAAATATAAAATTTCTTATAACTTTTATTTATTTTTTTTGCTTTATTTTAAATGCTAACTTTATCTTTACAGCCTATGGAAACGCTTCCAGGTGGGAGTATTTTAAAAACCGCAAAGCCAGTGTAAATATCCTGGTTGGTCTCGGCTTGGTGGCTCTGCGCAGTAAAAGTAGGCCAAGCAGCAGGTAAGCTACACCTGTAGCACGCCCTGACCTTCATTTAGCAGCCGGAGCAGCAGCAGCAGCAGCAGCAGCGAGCTGAGCGGACGCAGCTTGTCTTGGCACCAACTGCGCATGACCGCGGGTCAACTCGCTGCCGTGTGCTGAGAGAAGCGGACAAGTACAAAGAGGCTGCTGCTGCTTGTCCTGCAAGACGCGTCGTGCCGTGTGCCGCGGGGATAAAGCGGAGTTTTGCGCGAAGTTACCGCAGTATCCGGACGGTTTCCTCTCCGAGAATTTAACTTGAAGCTCTAGTTGAGTTAACAGAGACGAGGAGCTGCGTTCAAGTCCAAAAAAAGAGCGTTGGAGACACTTGGCGTCGGGTAAGTTGAACGCTTTTGCTAAATCCTTCTGAAATATGTGTATTTTTAAAGTATTACACGTTAAATGTGTTATTTTGCTTAAATTTTCGCGCAGGTCTAATTATCTCCAGTACTTTAAAGTTAAATGAACGTGCTCTCGGTGCGTGTTCTTGGTCAGGTGGTCCTGCAGCGAACCAGACCAGACAATCCCATGAAGCGCTGCTGCTTAATCGGGGATTACGTTTAAAGTCATATGGTGTTTGTTGCACCTGCTCCTGCTAACCGTGCCAACCTGGAGCACTTCCAAACAAATAAACCGATTTGCGCCGGGCTGGTATTCCCTCCCCGGTGACTGCTGGGAGCTGGAAGTGTCTCCCATGCGGCTGTGTGGGGTTGAACTTTGAGCTCCAAGTGCAGGGAAATGTGGAAGGAGCTCAACAGGAGGCGAGGGGAAGTGGCCTTGCCTCACTGTGGCAGCCACATTATAAGGAATTGTTAGGTTTCTTTTACTAACCCCTCACTATTATATAATCCTCGCTTGAGATTCATTTTGAATCAACGCAATTCCACAAACATCCTCATGTTCCTTTGCAGTGCAGTCGTTTCACCGCCTCCTCCTCACATCTTACAGTACAGTGCAGTGATTGACTCCTAACAAAAGTGTCTTTATGGTCCACTGAAAGACACCGTCATCTACTTTGACAACATACAAGCGTGCATGAAGCCGACGGTGGTCCTATCCTCCCGTCGATTCGCCACCACCTATTCAAGGGGGCGTTTTAGGGTCAGAAATGGTGCGGATGCAGACCTGGATGGTGGTCCCTATTGTCCTGGTGAAGAGCTGGGGTCAAACAGAGGGCTCTTCATCTTCTCCCTGACGACTCGCGCTTCTCTTTAGAGAATTGATATGTCACGGAGGGAGGGAGGGAGGAGGAGGGGAGAATATGAGCATTGTGAAAGAGCTTTTTAATGAAATTCTTTGGCTTCCAGTGTGGCACATTTTGGCATATCCCTGAATCCATTTTTCCACACTCGGGTATAATGAAGTACAGATTTCAAGCAGCGCTTTCATCCAGGAGGCCAAACAAAGCACGCCCTCAGAGATGAAAGTCCCAACCTGGTGTGGATTTGGCGAGTTTGGTGACCCTTTGTACGGAGGCTTGGGGAAAATATTCACTTGTGTTAGACTGTGAACCTTCACTAACGCCCACATTTGCCAATACCTGTGTGTGGAGAGAGTCTTATTTATTAGCTTTCTGTCTTTTGCAGCGGAGCTAAGAGTATTGTTTAGTGCTGCGCAACATAAACTAAACAGGATAGTGTTCCTTCAAGGTGTTGGCTGTTCTTTTAGTGCACGTCATGGGATTAGAACAACGCAACAAATATTCATGCATTTGTAAAAGTTCTTGCGGCTTAAATCTAATGTAAGATTTTGAGAATTTAACAAGTAAAAAGTCTCAGAAAACTGGAAAAAATATCAAAATATCTAGGGATGCACCGAAAAGTTTTGGCCGAAAAACCGAAAATGCACTTTTGAGACATTTTCGTCCGAAAATTGCTGCGGTTGTTGCCTGCATCATCGCAACATCCTTTTCGGCCAAAAATGTTTAGACTTTTATCGCCGAAACAACGCGGCCGAAACAGGATGTTGTGATGATGCAGGCAACAACCGCAGCAATTTTCGGACGAAAATGTCTCAAAAGTTTTCAGTTTATTTTCGGTGCATCGCTAGAGATTTGGATTTTGAGACTTTTTATTTGTTAAATTCTCAAAATCTTACATTAGATTTAAGCCGCAGGTGGGACGAGATGTCCAGGACGGCCTACACTCTTCACCCTTTAGTTTTTCGGCCGAACATTTTCGGTGCATCCTTAAAAATCTCCTTTAACGAGTTTTATGATTGTCTCACTTTGCCGTCATAGAAACAAACAACATGAATATCCTTTAGTTTTATTATAGACTCTAGACCAGTTAAATCTCTTTATTTTCCTTTTTACAATGACTTGTTGCTCATATAGTGTGTGTGTGTGGTCCAACTCTACAGTAACGAGCTTAATGCTAATTCTGTACGTTGTGCATGTCTTAAAACCAACACATATATCCGTCCTCACTCCGGTTGCCCTCAAACTCTTAAGCAGATCTGGTGGAAGCGTGGCCTGGTGTCGGTTGGTACGTCGGGCTCAGCTGCGCCCTGAGTCCACATCACCGTGCCGCTCATTCGGCCTCGGCGGACATATGGCAAGAGGTCTCTCAATTAACACCTCGGTGAGACGAGCCTCCTGTCCGCGACATCAAAGCCGGGGCCTCCACCACTCGGATGTGTCTCCCCCCACGCCGCCGCCGCCGCCCCCTTGCGATTCTGACTCCCATCCCTGCGGTGTTTGCTTGGAGAAAATGACTTCCACCACACGGCCGCGTTTGAGCAGTTTGCTTTTCTTGCGGGTGCACATTTTTCGTGGAATCCCTGCAGAGCTGTTTTCTCTGTAATTTTATGTGGAGAGGTTGCTGAGTTGTAATTTTCGTTGCGGTCAAACATCTGTGCATACTTGAGTTCTCTTGCACTTTTAGTGCTAAAAATAATACATCGACTGCGTTAACTTATTATTTTTGCGTGTAACCATCTGTACTCTTATCTTTTTTTTTACTCTGAGAGCGTTTCTGCTGGGTAACCTTGAAGAAACCACTTCTACTGGCTTGAGTGGGGCTGTTACAGCTGCTCAGCTTTTAAAGTGTGTGTTAGAAAGACCTACATGAGCCTCAGAGACTGACCTGATATTATAACTTTGAATTGATCTGTTAAACATCAGACCTCGCCTGCCCCCCAAAAAAACCCAAACCCTCCAGAGAATGTGCATATTTGATAAAAGCTACTTCCGTTTATGTCAGATTACATTGGCGATATCACACAAGTAGCCTCTGGGCATGAATCTGGGAAGTCGTAAAAAGAAAACTACGTCCGTGCTGCAGATTTTAAATGTGGGAGTTGCTGAATGTAATAAAAACAAACGACAACAAAAAAGAAAGAAGGAATCAAGCTTTGGGGAATCCTACTAAAAGATTTCCAGCAGCTTGGCGTTGGCTGCCAGACCCAGCACCACACTGTTTGCAAATTTGTGAGGAAGTCATTATTTGAACGATCAAAGCTCTGGCAGGGCTGCTCAAAAAAACTTTTCTTTTTTTTTCTTGCTGGATTTCAGAGGCTTAACCGAGTCAGAGTGGCCTGAGACGGCGCGAGAAACGTTTGTGTCGGCCAAGCTCTGCTTTCTCAACACTGACCACAAATATTATATTGGAGTGCAGGGTATATAATGTAAGGATATAGATTAGTTAAGGCAGGCTTTTAGACGCTTTCATATTCAAGTTGAATACAGCTGTTAAGACTTTGAAGCCAGACAAAACGTTACAAAACGTTTGTGTGGAGAAAGTTGGGGCATTTATCAGGTTGCGTTCTTGATGGTATATGTTCTCCTGCTACCCAAAGTATTGTCCAAATGCCCTGATATGTTCTTGCCCCCTCATTTTATCTTTGACGCATTAGGAGGTAAATTAGTTGGACGATCAGCTTTCCCAGAATGCATTTCAACGGGGTCATAAAGTACGCTGCTCTTCCAAATTACCAAAGATCTGCCAATCAAATCATTTTGGCGGGATTTATATGGCCATGGACTCGAGAATAATGGCGGCTGATTGGTTGTAGATCTATCCAGTTGCGTGCAAAAGGTATTTTCATTACATCTTATAATGAAATCCTTTTTGCGTCTTGCTGGACTGGCTACACCAGGCTGATTTACTACTGCTAAGCTTGGGTTACGTATCGGGATGTTACTATAATTTGTTTATTTATCAGGGAAAAACGCTTAAATTAACATTAATGCTTTAAAACAGGCAACAGGAATTGGTTGCCATTGGGACCGAGCTAGGTTACTCCTAATTTAAATCTTTATGCTAAGCTAAGTTGGCTAGATAGTGGCTGTAGCTTCTCCTTTAACGTATTATCGTGAGGTATTTACACACCAGAGCTGTATTTATTTATGCATTTTTAAAGAATTCATTATTCAGTAAAACTTTCAACGCACAGAAACCTTGCTAACATGATCCAACATGTCAGACCAGTTATCCAGATTGTTTCCAGGTCTATTTCAGGATGCTAGTGGTCCAGTTGCACATAATATTGGAACCACGCATTAAACATGAACGGCAGGTTTATAAGAACAATGTTGGATGATGACGTGTGTATGCATGTTGGCTGCATGGTGAGAAAGCTTTGACAGAAAGAACTGGATCTGTCTCAAAGACTTAAACCATGGTGGTACATTTCAGATTTGGCTTTTTTATGTATCTCTAAGTCTGTGAAGGTTCTCAGTCATCCAGGTCATGGTATATCCAACAAAGGTTCAAAAAAAGGCAACTGGACTTGTAGATTTTTAGAGAAGAACTGAAGAAGCTACTCAGATGAGTGGTGGAACGTCTTCTCTAAAAATCTACAAGTCCAGTTGCCTTTTTTTGAACCTTTGTTGGATATGTATCTCTAATGCAAAAGTATAAGTTCTCTGTTAAAGATGTCCTTTCCCCTGGGAATTCTTCCTTTGTTAAAATGGTATAAAATGGATCCTTAAAGATGTTGTAATTGTAATCTAGGACTTTTTAAATGTTCACGTTTCAAACGACTAACTTCAACTGTGGCTTGTTGCATAGCTCTCGTCTTCCTTCGCGTCCAACAGCAGCTTAACGAGCGGAAGTTGTTGCTGATGGTGGACATGATAACCTCTTATGCCTTTCAGCCGTGAGGAGATGATGTTCTTCTCCAGTTGCGAGCTCGTGTCTCACTTTAACTCTTTAAGCTCACAAACAATCCTACTGAACGTCATGTGACCACCAAAGACTTATTTATGTATTTTTTTTTGGCTTCCTTGTAACTTGGGAGAGACCTCCTTCATATCTTGTTCCAGCTGCACGCAGACTTTGAATATGATTCACTGCTGTCCTGCGTGCTTCAACTTGTGTGAGGTTTTTGTTGGGTAGCAAAGTTGTCGTGGTAAACATGAGTGGAGGCATCGCTCGGTGTGGCTTGGATTAACCCCGGCTAAACCTTGAAGTGTGTTTCACAAAGATGTTTTGTTTCCCGGTATGTTAATCCCTTTCCCCCATTCATGCTTCCCCTCAGTCATTGTGTGCTCTTTAGTGCCCTTAAGATCAGAGGTGATCTATAAGAGAGCGCATTAAATGAGTTTTTGCTCGTCTGATTTACCTTCAGTAACCGTTTCCTTGACAATATTTTACCCACTTCACCGTGGTCAGAGTTCTATTAAACCTTGACCACACTCTGATCCATGTGGTTACCCAGTCTTTAGGTGCAATTAAATGGTTTCAATAAAGGATTTCTTGGGCTGATTAACTTGCTGCTTCCCTGCTAATGGGACGGTCCTGTGAATGAAATTAATTACACGGAAAGACGTCCACATGAAAAGGCGCCGTTCTTGGCGAGGCACGCTATAAATGACTGTTTTGATACGCTGACCATAATGGGAGGAGTGGCAGGGGGAAAAAAGAAAACCGTGTGATGAAGCAGGGAATGCCAAAACAATCAATTACCTTTCAGTGCCTTGCCCATGCTTCAAGGGGAAAGGAGGTGGTTCACGTTTCTTCAGGGACATATTATGATTTAAGACTTCTTTACTGGGGATATATAAATTAATATGTGTGTTTTTAGGCTTTGGTAGATCTGCATGAAACGTGCATGAAGGAAAAATGAATCCTTCTGGACATAAATTACATTTATGTGGAGATTACTGCTATGTAAACGTAGGATTTTAAAAGGCTGGATACTTTAGTGATCATTTCATAAAAGTACTTTGCGTAAAAAGTTAAAGTACGGTAGAGATTAGAGATGTCTCTATGTCCAATACCCATCTATTCAGATCTGATATTAAATAAACTTGTGTTACTTATTCTCCTAGATAATTTGTGCTCCATGCAACTGGATTAAGACCAATTAATATTTCAAATATGTCAAAGTTAAGTAGCGTGTAGAGAGTAGCTCGTACCTTGGCTCCGGAAATGTTCCGATCGTCCAATGCCATAAACTCCCTAACCCTCTCTGGAAGATTTTTCACATTGACCTTGCCTTGAGGACAAGCATCAAAGCTAGCCAACACAAAGGAAGATAATGTTCTGATGCTGCAGGGATGTGGTTTTGGTTTATAGCAGACCAAAAATAAATAAGTTTGCCGTGAGCAGCCCTGATACCAATGGGACACCCCTAGTAGGGACGTCAATCACCAAATGTAGACGTATGATTGTTTTTTGTTAATAGTAACAATAGTAGAATCAAATTATTCTTTAAATCCCTCAAGGAGAAAGAATATATTATGTAAATCATGAAGTAATGTGCCTTTGATGTAATCATTATCTAACACAACGCTGTCAAAGTCTGAGCATTTGCTCAAAAGTCATAAATAGCGTACATTTTTCAGGAAAAGGCCTTAACTCCTGTATACAGATGTGAAAGTTAATCTTTATCTCAAATAATTGATTAAACAAACTATTCACATTCTCATCCCTTTTATTTTTCTGCTGCTTTTCCAGTTTGTGCTCATGTGAAAAGGCTTTCAAGATTAGCTTGTTTCTTTATATTGACATGTTTCCTGTCAAAACAGCACTAGCTAGGCCACACCCCCCTCCTCCCAGAGTCTCCAGTCTGATTGGTCGGCTCCAATAGGGTGAGCAGGCCACTACCAAATACACGTCTGAGCCAGTTGGTGAAGAAGAGGAGAGATGAAGGGGAAGGAAATGGAAATAAAGAAGGTGCTTTATTGGACATAAAATTAAGCCACGCCCCCTAGTGCAGGATGAGTCAGCAACCTTTTAATGTCCACCATTAACATTAAAGAGTAGGTTTTTCTTTGTTGCTGTTATATGGTCATGATGTGAAAGCCGTAGTAAAACTCAACATTTGAATATAAACTAGTTTTTATGGGGACCTCATAAGATTTTATTTTTTAGTAGCCTATACTCAAATACTAATAAATTAATTCACTTTGTGAGTAATTCTAGGCGTGACACCGTTATTCATACTCTGGCTATGAATGCATTTTATTCTGTGTGGTATTAAAAATCTTAAATTTAATCCTCCTAAAACCCATTGAAGCCAGCATCTGCATGACAGGACCAAGGATTGAACATGTGGTGCAGAAATGTTTGGGATCAGCAAAGCACTCAGCACTCTTCTATACCAGACAGCTACTCATTGTGCAGGGGGAAGTGTCAGTTTGTAGAAAACGGCTCATCCTCACCCTGTCATTATCCCGTCAGATATACGTGTGAATGAAAAGGTGAGTAGTCTGAAGAGAGAAAAAAAAAAAATCCCGCCTGTTTCTTGTACATTAAGCAGGACAGGGCAGGTGCAGAGGGAATTCAGGGCTCAATTGATACTGTGATAATCCCTCAGCTATGCAGGCATGCACAGACTTTGCTTGTCAAGTTGAAGCATTCCACAAGAAGGCAGCTCGGGCTGCGATTCAATTTAGCCAGAACTCCAGCTCTCTCAGTAGAGCTAACCAGCCGTAAACGAATGGCATGCAAGCATTGTTTACCAAAAATACCATATTCTGTTGTATAATTGGGGTCCTCGTGGTAGTTTTTTATGAGTCTGAACTTGAGTTCTTAGCAATTATATGACGTAAGAAGTCACTAGATTGTTAGAGAATTTAAAAAACTCTAATTCCACATCCAGATTTTTTTAGAAAAAATGCTTCTTTGTGCATCTTGGATTGAAAAATAGTTGGTTTGTCTGGATTCAGGTGGTGCAAGGGGCTTTTTATTTAACACTGGATGTTGTTGCTGTGCGCTCACCCTCTGTGGGCTTGGAAATGTTTGTAATGTGCTTTTTTTTATAAATGGTTATACAAGTGGTCATCTTGGGTTCACATCAGTTACAGCGAATGTTTTTACATCTTGACAAGATGACGTGATACGATCATCTTGTCAAAAAAGCACAACACGAATGTGCTTTGGTTTGACTTCCTTTTTGTATTTTCAAAAAGCTACAGTGTCTATAAACAAAACACTTGGCACAAGAAGGTTTTGCTCTCAGTATATTTCATAACTTTCTGAAACAGAGATGATCACTTATGTACTGGTTAAAGGGGAACTTGTTTTTTTTGCTTTTTTTACAACCTGGACCTTATTTCTTGCATAAAATACTCATCCATGTAACTTTTATGTAGTTTGCAGTCAGTTGGGAGATATTTAGATCTGCGTATATCCATATAATGGGAGTGAATGGGGCACCGAAACACAGCCTTTAAATAACGCATCATCTGGGCTCTGTAGTTTGACCTACAGACCCCGGATGATGATAACAGGTAACTCCATAGTCAACAAGGAATAGCACTAGCATATAATAATATATTGGTGAAATTAACGAGTTTTGCGGCAGATAATGTGTTATTTTGAGGCTGCCTTTCGGTGCCCCATTCACTCCCACTATATGGATATACGCAGATCTAAATATCTCCCGACTGACTGCCTATTACAAGTTATATGGGTGAGTAAATGATCGTATTTTATGCCAGAAATAAGGTCCAAGTTGTAAAAAAGAAAAGCAGTAGTTCCCCTTTAAAGACAACATTAGTCATCATCTTGTTGAACTACTCATCACAGATCATCTTACAACTATAATCGGTCTGTTAATTCAGCTTGAACTTCGTCAGCAACAATTCTGTGTGTTCTTATTTACAGCTTCTTGATTTATTATGGGCAAATTTTCTTTGTCTTCTCTGGTAATTACGGGTTTTCATGCTGTTTTTGTTCCGTAGAATAAAACTGCATCTGTGGAATCCTTTCAGTCGACTGTAAATCACTTTAATTAGAGCTAGGGGTGTACTTCGACTTGAAAATGTTGCCTTTTTTCTTTCCGCCTTGTGCCGCTGGAAACTCCCCCCCCCGAGCTTTACCCTCTTCACCGCAGAACGAGCTGTTGAATTTGTCTCCTGCCTGGGATGCCACTGTTTACGGCTGAGAGAACACCCCAGAGCCTCGGCCCACTGGCCGCCGGCCTGCTCATGTTACAGCCTCCCTCGCTGGATGGGATCGTCAGGTTACTGTGTGTGTGGGTTTGGTGTGTGCGTGGCCGTGTTGTGATTGGCTCGCGCTCCGCCGTGTGAGACAGCGCCGGGTGACGTCTCCATGTTAATCCCTCACTTCTATCTGGTGGTGCTGGGTGCCGTCTGAGTTGGAGCGAAATGCATTTGCAGGATAAGTTTGTTGCTTTTAAGGTGAGTAGGAAATGTGAGTTTAATTCTACAATGGTCACTCCTTTTGTTGATAATTTTTGAGATGCTATACATTCATAAAAACATTTATTTGTGCTGCATTGAACTTTTATCTCGATTCTGTAAATAACCCCAAAGTTTCAGACAATACATGGATGAAAGAAACACTTTTTACATGTATAATACTTCATGTTCTGCACTGAGTTCATGCACATATCCACTAGATGTTAAAGTATGCCAGTTATAGTTCATGCATGCACACATCTCCTAATTGTTTTTTACACCCAGATAAGCTTTTGAGAAACCTGTTGGTGCTCCAGTAGAAACTAGGACACTATGGCATGTGAAAAAAACGGAAATATTCAGGACACTAATGTGCATTTAAACAAGTAGTTTGTGTTTGTCAGAAGATTTTTCAGTATCAACATGCACGCGTTGCTGAGACAAACTTCTGTCGTTAATCTGATTTGCTCAGAGTTTTTAAAAGGAAACTCTGCAGAGCAATGCACGAGTCAGATGGTTTCAACTGATTCAGGGGTCTGGTCAGAGTTCTGTAGGAGAGGGGGGATGTTTGTTGTGTCTACAGCTGCCTTTCCACACATTCCCAATAAAGATCCAGTCACCGCGTCCTGAAAGTTAGCTGAGGCTCCAACATATGCAGCTGTCCAAAAATCAAGATGTGGTGTTTTTAATTCACTATTTGATATTTCTTGTATTTGGCTGATTTGTTTAGGCTTTCAAACCGAATATGTCTGTTGTGACGTGTTTGCTAACATGGACCCTGGTGCAGAATGGATAGACCTGAATGCCACAGGTCATCAGAATTTAATTTACGTCCTTGTAGTGTTGTTGCAGGAGGAGACGTCCCTCATTACGTTTCAGTCAATGTTACCCCTCCTCTTTAGAAATATTGTTAATTTGACAGCTTAATATGGAAGCGCTATCTTTGTCTAAGAGGCAGCCGTTTCTTCTGTTGGTCCAGACAAAAAAAAAACTGAACTAGTGAGATGGTGAACTAGGACACACCAGATGATTGTAAATTTAAAGTCTCTGATCACGTGACAATAACAACATGGACGCCTCCCAGAACACAGCTGAGGAGTCCAGTGGGTCGTTGAAGCAAACTAGATGAGGTTCGTCAAGTGTGTGGAAATACTTCACTAAAGATGAAGCTCATACTACGATATCAGTCCTGAAATGCAACTAAAGTATTACTGCAATGCGTCTGAAAAGGCTAACGCTAACGCTAGCAGAGGAACGCTCCAAATCCTCTGGACAGCAGTCAGTTAACAACTTCACCAAACGTCCTGTGGTAACAGAGAGAAGGACACAATCCCATTTACAAGGTGCAGTGGAGTCCTATTAAATGCTACTGATGGTGCTGCATGTTTTTATACAGGCTATACATATCTGCAGCTCACAGTATGTAGCACATGAGTTCAGGTTAAGAATCTAGATTTCATTACTTTCTGCTGTGTTATTATTAGTGACGTCATCAGAGACTAGTCGGTGTCACTTTCCGTCACATTAACTGTAATTACAAACTGCTGACTTGTCAGATCTTTCTGGAGGTAATCATCTGGACGCTGGGGATGTTTTTGTTGCGTCCCTAATTGTAGTGCTTTAACGCAGATGGTAACTATGCAGCAAACCTGTTCTTTCATCGTTGGACGAGTCTCAGTCTCCACTGAGAATGTTGGACGTCAAGTGTCTTTAAAGCGAATCCACTTTAAAGCTCTAAATAAATAAGTTGTTTTGGGAGCTTTTCGTCTGACTTCCACTGGCCACGCGGCAGACTAATAGGAAGTCTCTAAAGTCAGGTGAAAACATCAATTCTTTTGAAGTGGTTCTCAAATCGGAAACAAAGCTGCTTTCTGCCAGCGAGAGGTCTTTCATGAAACCTGTCTGCGGCTGCATGCCTTTGATTCGATGCATAAACATCTTCCTGCTGAACGTCGGGCGTTTCTCGGCAAACTGTTAAACTGCAGCGCCAAATTATTTCCTCTTGCGGTCAGCGGTGCTTTGTTTACAGTGGAGATTGACTCCCTGGTGACAGCATTGATCTTATCTGCTCCGGTTAAAGCTCCTGTGCACATAAAGGCCCGCTGTCAGCAGGCGGAGAGCTTTTTAATACGAGTCCGCCTTTACAGGAGGCTGTGCTTCCGAATCCCATATTCATTAGAGAGTAAATACAGACTACGATATCTGTAATGATCACGTAGATGATTGAGGGGCCGTGTAATCATTCAGGGTTTTAGTGTGTAGTTACTAAAACAGAAGAAGTCGTCGTTGTCTTCTTGTTTTGTTTGCAGTTTTGATTCTAGCCAACTTCCATTAAAACAGGAGAAGATGTTTTGGTTTATGGCGTACCTAAAATAAATAACTACAAAAGATAAGGCTGGGCCGAAGCCCAATGCGGATTCCGATCTGTCCGTCCCTACTTACAGATATGGAAATCGGTTGTTACTTCAGCAAACCGGGCCTGTAGTGAAGTTCTCTTGACAAAGGCCCGGCGTCCTCTCGGGTTTCAGTTTCCACAAAGCGAGGGGGCAGATCGCCATGGCGACTCCATCCACAGGTTCCCCGAGCCATCCCACGTCGCAGCCTGAGGGGTGAATATGTGCACGTTGTACTGTCTCTTGTGATCATTCTTGATTAGTTATGAAGAAGTAAATCTGTATTAGCTTTTATAGTTATGCTGTAAACGTTTCACCCTCATGCACATTATTAATAATGATTAAAACTAACCTCTAACTAAACTAAAATAGCCGTGTTCGTCTGAGCTTTGTGGTCGGAGAACCAATAAACTGGCTGCTATAGGTGAACATGTTTTGTTTATTCAAATCCAAGACGTGCTTGGGTGCCTTCAACATTTGACTTGTTTGTTGAACTCAAGTTATAGTTTAATATAGCTGAAGAGGTAACAGGTCGTACATATGGAACAAGACTTAAAAAGGCTTCTTGTTTTGGCATATGTCAAGTTTTTATATTATCATAATGAGGCTGCAACAAACCTTTGCCAATTGTCAGTTAATCTGTTGACTATCTTTTCAGTTAATGTGTTTATTTAATGAAAGGTCGATTAGTCCTTAATAATTAACAGAACTTCCCTCTTTGAACTTTTAAACTTTTTATTAAACATAAACATTTTAGCATGACATCTAAGGTCAATCAGTTGGAGTCTGGTCAGCAGCCTCTCATTCATGTCTTTCCAGTGAGTATTGTTTTGAAGGACCTTCCATGACTGGTGTCGTCCAATGGTGCTTTCCATTGGGTAAAATCTATGAATGTGGAATCCAATCAAAACTTTACTTGTATTTATTCAGAGTTGCCTAATTATGAAACGTGCTGTTTGCTAATTCTAATGATTAATGTAGATATGGAGTGTGATTTGAATGAATAGTGCCAATTTAAACTGTTAATACAGCTGTATTATTCATCTTATAGAGGCTGCTTACACCCAATAAGAGCATAACATTGATGGTAAACCATGTTTCAGGTCTATATGCACATAAACGGCTTACAACTTGAAAAACAGTGTTGTCATACTGTCCATCTAGAGTCTCTGAGTTTGTATCTGGAAAAACAAAAAGTATGAACCAACAACATCTTCCAGGCTCTGACCAACCAACAAACAGACACACTTACTGAAATGATCCAAGCACTGACATTGCTGCATTATTGTTTTGACTTCGGAAAGCTAGAGGATCGACATATTCCACCCAAATAAAGGCACTGCATTGACACGATCAATGACGTTTATGCTGAAGATGTTGCAGCCCTACATGATAAATGTTAGAGAGAGGCTTCATCAGTCGGTCGTAGGCTCAGTTTTCATCAAGTTGTTTAGCGTTAGAGAGCAACCATAGAAGTTTAAATGTTCACAGATTTACCAAATGACAAAAGGTGGTTTGGGTTTCTGTCAGATGTTGTAATCTCGGGGTCTTAGAGTGGGTAGCTGCTAGCTCATTTGTTTTCGGTCACATTGAAGTGGCAAAATGATTGGGATCATGTTTTCCAGAGCATGGACATATGGGACTACAACTGACATGGTTGTGTAACGGTTCCTCGTCAGGCTTTGACCTCAGATGCATTTGGTGATATCTGACGGTTCATCTGTTGTCCGTTGTTGTTCCAACCTCCCTCCCTTCCTCTCGCTTCCAGCCGTTTTACATATTCAGTGACATCTGCCACCAAACCTCCCCACTGGCCGATGCTGATTGTCTTTACCCTCTGGTGTAGCTGAAATAACAGCAGAGCACGGGTCAACTCTCAAGTCAATATTTGTTCATGGACGGCGCCTCCTGGGTACTGGCCGCCTGTTTTATAGAAGCTCAGCGATGCTGGAATAAACGCTGAACAAATTGTGACTCTGGTTGATGAAGGTGCGTTTGCTTGATATTCAATTTACGCAGTTTGATGCCTCATAATTTAATTTATAATAAGTATATATCCTTGTTTAAGGCTCACCAGTAGGCTACTGACTGTGGTTTGTGGCCAAGTTGTTGAAGAGGATGATGAATGTGGAGTAAAGTGCTGCTTTTGCGTTTTTCTCAACTCGTCTTTAATCCTTTAAACGTACAGTATGTCTACTTTTAGTTTTCTAATTGTGATATCCAAACTTCCCAAGATCTTACATTTGTTGACATTTATTTTTCATACCCATGGTTGATTGAAGTCGTTACTCTGTGAGAAGCGAGACATTTGTTCTTGCTCCTAGGACTGCGAGAACAAGAACAAAATTTGTTCTGGCCATGTCAAACTCAAGTGCAGAACTTCAGGGAAGTCCTCTTAGGCCCCTCCCACTGCAGTACATGTCTCACACGCTAAGCATTATGGGAGATGAAGTCGGATATCGCTATTCCTTCAACATGCACCCAACACACAGTATGCCGATCTCTACTGCTAGCATTTCCGCTTTCCTGCATTAGCCACGCCTACTTCCAATTTGTGACCAATCGCAGAACAGTTGCCGGACACGAGACAAGAACAAAACGTTCTGTCTGGTTGATGTGTCGAGAACGAGCTACGATAACTCCCAAACGAACAAACTTCTCGCACAGTATGTACCAGCCTTTACCTTTCTGTTTGGATTTACGTCATTTAATTTCTGCAATTTGTCTCAAACAAGCCAGATATAAAATAAATACACATTAAAAAAGAGATTAAATCACTGTGTTGTATTGTTATACTCCTGCACAGGCTGTCAACGTGTAGGAATGTGGCTTAGTTTTGCTAACACGGTTAAAAACAACACACGGTTAGCAAAACCTGACTCGTCATGAGCAGTCAAAGCAAACAGAGCCATTTCGACGGCGTTGTCAGGATTGTTGTTGTTTTATTTCTCCTCTGAATCATTCCCAACGGTGACGTTTTAAAAATTCCCACAACACCCCGGCAGTTAATCCCTTTGTTTTGGTGGAAGTGGAGATCCTCCAGCCATAGTGTCACAGTGTTTCCAGTGGAATGTTCCCCCTATTGTCAGCCAGGATGACTCCCACTGGGAAGATGCCCCCCCCCCCTCACGGCCCTCACCCCACCGCGTCACCCGTTCAACCCTTCACTGCCAGCACAATACAATGTGTTGCATTATACCTATGAAGGCATGCTACTGTTTTCGTAGCCTATGACCCCGTGACCGTGAGCCCAGGCCAAGATAATGAAAGGGATGACACGGAAGTCATTAGTTAGTCCTACAGCTATTACAACTTCCTCTGCTCCACGATGGTTGGGAATCCCAGCTCTGAACCGGTTTTTATATCATGGTGAAATGTTTTAAAGCAAGGTTACTAAACCGAATCGACAATTGTTTTTTATATTTACCACACTAAAGGCTATTTAATGCTACAATTTGCCGGGAACCATGAAAATTTATCAATCCCTAAAGTCCCTAAATGAATAAAATACACATCATACTTAAAGGTCACATGTTTTAGAATCATAATATACAAAATACTTGATTTATGATTTTAATTAGGAGGGAAAAGCACCAGAAGAACCTGTAAACACCAAATATCTGGCGTTTTCTGTTGTTTCTAAAATAGGGATGTACCGAAAGTTTTTGGCCGAAAATCAAAAATACACTTTTGGGCCATTTTCAGCCGAAAATTGCTGCGGTTGTTGCTAGCATCATCATGACATCCTGTTTTGGCTGCGTTGTTTTCGGCTGTGTTGTTTCGGTGATAAATTTTCGGCAGAAGCTGGTCAGAAAGTGTGTTTTCGGACAATTTTTGTTTGGAATTTTATCACCGAAAACAACCGCAGCAATTTTCGGCCGAAAAATTGCTAAAAATTGTTGCTTGTATCATCACAACATTCAGTTTCGACTGCGTTGTTTCGGCTGTTTAATTTCCGCGATAAATTTTTCGCCAGAAAATGGTCAGAAAGTGCATTTTCGGACGAAACAACAAGTGCAAGCAACAACTGCAGCAATTCTCGGCCAAGATTTTCGGTGCATTGGTGCAAATAGTAGTTTGACAAACTATATGAACAAATGTGTTTTGCTAAACTTTATTTTATTTATGCATAATATTTCTGATATTTTTTTCATGAATAATCACATTGTGAGGACAAATGAATCAAAAAAAGACAAATGAATTAATACAAAAAATAGTTAGATTTTTTAATTTAATTGAGCTTATGTTCTGCACATTAATAACAGTTAATGAAGAAAGCTAATGTTTTTGCTAGGGTTGTACCGATCCGATCACGTGACTCGGAAATCGGGGCCGATCACGCAACTGAAGACTCGATCGGGACTCGGACGTTACGACCCGATCAGAGATCGGTTTTATATATATTTATTTAGTCATTATTTGTATTAGATTGTTGATATATGGGCTATTGGTGATTCAAAAAAATAAAAAATAAAATGAGTATTTACTACCACCGTTTACGGCATGCGCATGTGCAGAAGACCAGCATAGTTTGTTTTGAAGCGGAGTGGCGAGTTGTGGCGCACCATGTCTGCTGTGTGGAAGTATTTTAAAGTATGTGAGGAGAACGATGCAGTCGCAAACTGTCAAATTTGCAAAGTTGGAATATCGAGGGGTGGTAAGGACAAAGCGTCGTTTAATACCACAAACTTAATTCGGCACTTAAAAAACAAACACAGAGTATCGGATCGGGACTCGGTATCGGCAGATACTCAAAAGTCAAAGGACTCGGATCGGGGGCAAAAAACCCTGATCGGAGCATCCCTAGTTTTTGCATTAGTTTTTAATTTGTTTTTGTGTTTCCTCCTTTTTAAACTAATGCCATTTGCTGTGTGAAATATTTCTGCCGTTGTGCCCTAAATACTATTTTTATGTTAGATATTGTCTTTGTTTTGGCCCTGAGCTGTGCTGCAGAAAATCTCAGGAATCCTTCAGTCACACACGTCAACATCTTTCTTATTTGTTTTAGGTTTTGCAGATTAAAACTTTTGGTTCTAGTGAGAAACTGCTTCCAAGATATCAACCTGTAGATTTTTGTTTTTGTGAGGCTCTGTTATCTGTCTTCACCGGGAGCCTCTCTGAGACAAACTGTTGTTTTAGTGACTTCCTGAAGATGTTGAAGGTTCCTGTATGAAGACAGGCAGACGGTTTCATTCGTCAACAACATGACGAGCGTTGAATGACGATGGTTGTCTTTCTTTGACATGTGTTTTTCCAGGTATTCCTGCAGGACTGACGATCATATCCTGAACTATTACATACCAAAAGGCTTTGTTTTTTGACAGTTTAAACTTAGAGACGACTTAACTTTTAGCTCTTCGGTCGGGCTCAGACTGTGGTACATTTTTTGTTTTAATCTCCAAAGGCGCGCCGTGGTTTCGTTCCCCGATCTTGTTTATTTATCTTTTCTAGGTGTCGTGGTTTTACGTCTGAATCTGTCAGAGCCTCCACTTTCTCTTCTTTTGTTCCTGCACTTCCTCATCTCTTGTCCCTTGGGACTAAATTAGACTTTCAAATTGGTGAATAAATGTGCGCACCGCTTCGGCTGCCCGGAGCAGCTAAAATGGGAGAAAGGAGTTCCTTTATGGAAAAGAGGTTTGTGCCTCATCGCTACTGTCATTCCCCCCCCTTCCTTCCCCATGCACACCTTTTCATATCCCCATCTCTCAGTGGAACAAATCATTTAGCTAATGGGATTAGTCTTCCCTCTCTCCCTCTCTCCCGTCCTCTCTTGTCTTCTTTCTTTTCTTGAGTCCATCCTTGAGCTCTTCTCTCTTTCTGGAGGAAAAAAACCCACGAGTGGTTCATCTGAGTGAAAAGGTTTAGAGAGGAAACCCTGGGAATTAATGAGGACTCAATGGAGGCTTGTAGAGGTTTAGTTGCCTTACTTGGCCTCCCTCCTGCCGTCTATTGAATATGTCGCCAACATTTGCAATGCTGAGGGCCCATAACCCCTCTAAGTACAAAACGGCATCACGTGTTTTATTTATTTATATTTTTTTGGTTCAAATAAACTCTTAACCCCTTGACGCCTGAACTGATTATATAAAAAAAATAATTATTTGTGTTTTAAATGTTATTTTAGGTGTGATGCAACAAGCATGAATGGTAAAAATGGTAAAACATTTATTGAAATTACAAAATCGATATGTATAAATTCAAATTACCCTATAACACCAACTATTATGATCCAGTTTGAAGCTTTTCACTTCACTTTCACTCCTAAACTTTAAAACCTTAATTTGTACTCTTCGTTAGCTTCCGTTAACCGGATGTTGTCCCCAATCCGACCGGTCCTACGAGAAACTAGTGCTTACAAGAGGTTCCTAGGTACGTATCAAATGTGTCGCGATGTCTCAACACTCTTAAAAATCTGCAGTTTGCTTATTTCACCATCACTTTCCCATCTGCTGAGCAGTGATCGCGTTGAGTAACCCCCAGATTAGTGTGCCTGATACCCCCCCGATGACAAACGACACCGAATCCCGTTAATCGGGCCTCGGCACTGATGTCACCACATTAAGCGGCACAGTCGTGACCTCGCCGCAGTAAACAATGAGGCCAGCTGAGTGCGACGCTGAGAGAGGATCACAAAAGGCGGACGGCGTCGGGGCCAGCTGGGGACGAGGTGTGCAACAGATGGGCTGGAATCTATTTTACATTTCATTTAAATTTGATGATTTGTTTTCTCTGCTCTGTTTTACACAGAGCACCCAACAATAACAACATTTACCAGTAGATCAGTTAAACAGCGACGGGTTTTAAATGCAAAAGAAACTCATACGAGGATCTGCAAGAACTGATTGATTTAATGCTTTCTACCACTTCTGCAACACGTGTTTATTATTTAATTGCATTAGTCAGTTGGTTGTAAAGCAGCTCCGTTGTTTGCTAGCTGTATCATCCGCTCTAGAGCGTCTGAGACAAAACTCCCTGCAGTAGTCTAAATACTGCCGCCGCTATTTCACCGTTCTGAGGTCGAGAAGCTCCAGGATCGTGCTCGCCAACTGATTTTCATTTGTGCAGCTCTTTTTGACTCTTCTTAAAGTATTCCCACGCGTCTGACCGGTCCAGAAGAGTCTCGTTTCCAGCCTCCCTGGCCACAAAAGCCAACATAATTAGGGGTGAACGTTGAGGCTGCACATTCCCTGCAAACCAGTGCATTTATCTGGTTGAGTCAAGGTGCTTCTATGATTATCTTTTCTTTTGGTGGACCAGTTATTGTCTGACTTTGTCCAGATGGATTGCTTGCGTGTAAATTCAGCAACAATGGTTCTGATTCAGTTTTAAATAACTTGATATTTACATTTAAATGTTTTTATTCTATTGCTGGAGCCTGAGAAAACAATAAAACCAGCCTCAGGTTTATTCTACTAAGCGAGGTTTGCGAAGCCGGCCTTGTGTTGCTTCTACTCTAATGTAGGGAGATGTCTGGGTGTTTTTAAAACGATCAGATCAGTATCGGGCTTCAGCCAGGCCTCATGTTCTGCTGGTTTTTATTTTAGCTCAATAATTTCCGGACTTAATCCAGTCGGACGGTGCACAAATGATCTATGAGAAAACTAGTAGGATAAGAGAAGCGTTTAAGAATCTCCATGGGAGGACATTTGAGATTTGAATTTGGTCGATACTGAATATTAGAAAGATGGGTACCACTGCAGTTAAAACAGAAATGTTGGCGAGGAGGGTGGGGGCATGTAGACCCCAATCACTCCCATATCTTTGGGTCATGTTATTTTGGAACAATGTCATTCGGATGATTCAATAATTATTCAAATTTTAAACCTAAAAGTACCTGGAGATCCACAGAGTGTATGTCTTGGGCTTATACCTGGTGAAGAAAGTCACTTAGCTCTTTAAAATGTTGACAGTCGCTACCAAAAAGGTCTTGACAAGGAACTAGCTGAAAAGTTTGAGAGTTAGAGATGGGGATCTTAAACAAAAATGGCTGTAATGGACTGCGTTTGAGGCAAGATCCTAGCCACAATGGATTTAAAAAAGAATAAGAACGTGGATTAGCTCCCCAAGTACGTTACTGTTTTTTATTTTAACTTGTGGCAAACTAACGTAGATCGTTATCTGATCGGGAGGCGAAAATAACTCGGGACGTCTCTGCTCTCACGAGTTCTACTCTTCTGTTTGGTGGACACGAGGACGCCTGTCACCAGGTCTCGCTGTGATTCAGGATCACTTCTGTCCTCCTGCTTTAAACACACACACTCGTTGTTTGCTGAGTCACTTGCCCCCTCCTGTCCACGTCTCGCCGATTGACGTTGATTTTTATCAAACTCGGCCACCAGCTGCTTTCAGAAGCCGGGCGCTTTTAAATGAGTCCGATAAGGTCTTCAACGGGAAACATGTTGTCTTTCTGTTTCACGCCGCGGTTCAAAGCCTCTGGATTCAGCAGGTGTCTTTTGTTCCCGGCACCTGGACCGTGGCACAGCTGGGACATGAGCCCCCGGAGACGCAGAATAATAAAAGAAAAAAACAGCCAGTGGCATGTTTGTCTGTTTAAATTCAAAATGAGACTTTTCTTTTTTACGTAACTTCCTGGAATTTGCTTGTAAAGACTTTTTTTACGGTCGTAAGAGGAGTCCAGCTTAACGCTTCTGCTGTGTGAGCTGGAGACGGACGTCCTCAATAGTTTGAACAAAGATTTCGGATATAGGTCAGCCGCAGAGAAGAATGTAAAAACAGGCAGACGGGGACGAATAATAGCAGAAAACAAGCGTGGATGTGTGTTAGGCCTGTAGCCCTCGACTCTTTATCTCTGCTCCGTGTGTCTTAGGAAGTTTCCCAAATAAATACAAGTTGTCAGCGAAGAAGCTTTTAAGTTCCTTAAATAATTGCATGACGGAGCAAACTTTTATTTTTATAAACGCCCGCGATGCTTTTTTACTGAGATATGAACAGAACTGCAGATTTAAAGATTTTTACCGTCGATACGATCAGCACATTTTTTGGTTTTCATTACATCTGCAGCGTTAACATCCTGATTGCAAGATTAGAGCCCGTGCACGTTTTTAAAGCTTATTTAAGTTTGCGATAAGGATCAGTCACGTTGCCTGATATCAGCTCTGTGTTCTTGCCTCTCTATTTAACCGCGAACGTGTCGTGGTGACGAGAAAGGTCCCGATAAAAACGTTTCTAAGGAGCGTTGGGCCGACCCGATTCGTCACAGGAACTGGGCTCGTTGTTTGAATTCAAGTCCAGAAAGTGAGTGAGGCTGAAGGGCCAGAGGTGAAAGTAGTGGCTCTAAGTCAGCGTTTTATCGGTGCAGAATGATTCGGGATCTATTTAAAAATGTGCAAAAAGACGACGTTAAAGTCTCGTTAAACGCCTCCCGTTTGCAGCTCTTGATCAAACCGAGCTCCACCTTTTTATAACCCTGCCGGCGGACTCTGGCTCTACTCCAGCCCAGTGCGACTCATTAACGGCATAATTGCTCCAACAGCTCAAGAGTTTAAGATGCTCTAATCAAAACAGACAGCGGCTCCAGAGACATTCCTGGCGTAGTAAACCGCCCCCCAACAACCGGGACTGTGGTGTTGCCGACACCTTCGCTGGGTTTGCAGAAGGTGTTGGCTCTTGGTTCAGCGAGGCGTCTGCTGGCGTCTCTCCTCCTCTTCCCGCTGTCGCCGGTTTTAATTGGGTCGTTCTTCATTGTCTGGCTGCTGTCGGAGTTAGAAGGGCAGCGGAGGATCTCACCGGTCCGTCTCTGAAAGGTCAGCGGAGCGGGATGGCTTGGCACAAAAGTAAACGTGGGAGCATTTAAGATGTGGAATTTCTCCCACAGTGCTGATTTGAATGAGGTGAGGACGTTAAGTGAAAGCTGTGAGGGTGGAGGGGTGGGGGGGAGACTGGAGCTAGTGGTGGTGCAGCGATCAGCCATAACATTAAAACCACTGGAGACAGGAGAAGTAAATAACGTCTTGTGATGATTCAATGTTCTGCTGGGACATTTTTTGACCTGGCATTCATTCATGTGGATGTTACTTGGACATGTAGCACCCACCTAGACCAGACCAGACCCCACCCCACCTCCTTGATGCCAGCAGCACCAAAGGACACCCTCAGAAGGTCCATGTCCATTCTCTGATGAGTCACAACTGTTTTTAGCCACAAGGGAGACCTGCATGATAGTAGGAGGTGGTCATAATGTTATGCCTGATCAATATAATTAAACTATGTCAGTGTCAAAAGCCTCTATAGTGCAGTAGTAGGTTTAAGAGTCCTAAACTGTGCATGTTTGTCCAAAATTTGTCTCAACATGACAAACTACAGAGGGAGTTTTCACAACGTGTCCCGCTGAGGAGGGGGTCCCCCCTGCGTGCATGGGGCCCCCCTCCCCACCAGCTCATAGCTCTCCTCCGCCTTAGTGACTCCACTCAAGGGCTAAACAAATAAGTGGCTCCAGCCTGTCCTTGGTCAAGTGCAGGCCCGGACAGAGGATGGCATGTGTGTGGGGGCAGGAGGAGGACGAGGAGGAGGAGGAGGGTGAATGACGGTCTGAGTCGGTGTGAAAGGGAAAGAAACGGCCAAACCACATCAAACACGTGATTCCAGAGGATGTTTTGTACCTTTTTGTGACGGATGCTGAACTCTTTAAACTCTCTGACGGCACAAGGGACTCTGGTGGGACCTCATGGGTGATTGTAAACTCTTTGAATGTGGAGAAACGAGGAAGAAACAGCTTGGAAGAAAATAATTCAAGTGGTCTTGAAGGCATGTAATGAACTACGGCTCATTAGCAGCTAATTTCCTTTAATCAGACTGAAAATTAATCATTTTGCATCGGTTATTTTTTCTGATTTGGACAAAAAAAAGCGTGTTGTCCATAAACAGATTTATGAATTCAAATAAGACAAAACACAGCTGCTTATTCCATATATAAAAACCAATGGCTGCAGTGTGAATGTGTTGTTTTAGTGTGAGCCACAGTGTGTGTCCTAGCTGCCTCTGTCCTCTAGGGGGCGGTGTTGTCAGCTTTAAAGATTATTTAAAGGTTAAGAGGAAGACTTGTGTGTCCTGTACACACTGGACGCCCCCTTCTAAATTTCAGCTCCGGGCAACATCACGAGCTGAATAGGTTGATTAATGATAAACCGTCTGGAGTAAAGGGTAAAGTTATCCTTCTCTCTTTATGGCCTGGTATTTCATGAATGGTGAGAAAGAGACGTCTGAAGAAGAGCGATGAAAAGTCTTTGTTTAAAACAGTTCGTTATAGTTAATAACATAATACAAGGAAGGTGAGTCATACAGAACGAAATGATTATGATGCAGATAAAAGCAATGAAAGATTATACACCGATCAGCCACAACATTAAAACCACTGACCATCGTGGGACAATCCAGTGTTCTGCTGGTGTGGATGTTCCTTAGACATGTAGCACCCACCTAGACCAGACCAGGCACCCCCACCCCATAGCAATGACACTCCTTGATGGCAGCAGACATCCCCAGCAGGATGCAGCCACAAAAACGCTTTAGGAACAACTAAAAGAACATGAAGAACATCTTGAGGTATTGACCTGGCCTCCAAATTCACTAGATCCCAAAGTGATCCAGTATCTGTGGGATGATCCACAGAGGCCCCTCCCCTCAAAGCCTCCCCACAGTAACTACGTCCTGTTTCCAGACACCACAGGACGCCCTCAGAAGGCCCATGTCCATTATCCAATGAGCCACAACTGTTTTGGAGGCTAAACAGTATTAAAAAGGTGGTCATAATGTTACGCCTGATCGTTGTACAGCCTGTTTAAAGCTCTGCAAACCTTTATTTTATCAAAAGCTGCTGACTGGCAGGATCTCGGCGTAATAAATCTCAGGTGGAGCCACGTGTTTATCATCAGAGCAGAAAAACACTTCTTCAAAAGACGTTTCATAAAGATGCCATGGAATCTAGCAGCAACGGTTTTTATTTAGTCTTTTTATTTTATTTTATTGTGGCCTTTGAAGTCTTTAAGTTGGCGAGAACACCTTCTTAAACCTTAAACCTGGAGGATGCTGCTACTGTGAGCAGATAAGTCACGGGCTTAACGCAGAGGGGTTGAAATCAAAGCCTGTGGTCTCCTTTCTGGAAACAGTCGACTCCTTTTATTATTTTACTGACCCAGACTTGTTTTTCTTTGTTTGATTTGCTCTCCTGACCCAACACACGGATTTTCAATCCTACCTAAACCTTTCCCACATTTGCAAAGCATTGCAACTTTTTTTTTAAAAAAGCAGCAAAGTATGGTGTAGATTTAAATTCCATCTGCGTTCAGATCGATCTGCACGTGTCTCACAGATGCTTCAGTCTGTAATTTTAAAGTCCTCTCTTCTTTTTTTTTTTCTTACTCTCAAATACTCTGATTTCTGAGGCTACGTTGAAAGGATTTGTTTCAGGATGCATTCTGGGTAAAGTGAGTAATTCTGCTAGCGGGGAGTGTAATGATGTATAATTGTCCTAATTGAGCAAATGCTTGTCGATCTTGAGCGCTATGTTTATACTCGGTGTGAGGTCTGTGGCTGCAGCCGAAAAAACAATAAAAATAGCACAGAGTTGAAAGTGATAGCGACAGAAATAACTTGATGTGTGATTATACGGCAGCAGGACTGACTGAAGGTTGACTCATCAGTTAAAAACCTCCCTGTGCTTCTTCTTGTTTGAGCAATTTAGTGTTGAGTGCTGCCATTTTGTGCTTCTTTTTAGTTTTTTGACCCTTGGCAGCGAGAGTGCAAGAATTAAACTCCTTTTATTGACGGACGCTAGTGGACTAGTTGACGCTGCAGAGTGAGTTACTGCAGGTAATGACTTTAGAATGACACTAAGGAGGAGCTGGATGTGCAGGGAAACGCCGTTGAGAGCTGCTAGCGTGGCTTATAGTCTCTGTTGTCATTGTACAGTGCAGAATTATTTTCTACCTGTGGGTTGTTGGATGAGTCACAAATATGTGGAACATCCAGCAACACGCAGGAAAATGTAGGCAGCATTGTTCTTGGTCCTTTTGCGTAGACTGTATAAGGATGGGCGCTGGATCAGCTCCTCAAAAGAGAAGCCAAAGCAAGTAGAGCTCCCCCTGGTGGCTGGCTGCAGCGTAGGTCATAAGCTCCGCCTCTTCCATGTTAGTGGGCGGGGCTTGGGCCAAACTAAAACACTAAAGCGCCGCCATCTTGGTTCAGGGCTAGCAGAGGCAGCGGTGCATGAACATACGAAGGAAAGAGGTACTCCTCAATCTCAAAGTAGAATTATTTGCTGAATTTTGGACCGATTTCCAAACGTATTGATCTGTTAAAAACGTCACACATGTAGCTATGATAAAAATATGGTTTTACTACCCAAATACAAATTCTACTTAATGTTATCAGCAGACTAGCTTCTGACAGAGGATCGTAAAGAAAAGATGCTGGACTTCAACTGAGCGATTTATGATGACTTTTATTGTGTAGAAACACCATTCCTCCATAGATGTAATGCACTGTAGGAGCGAGTGGCCCTGTTCCAAGATGGCCGCCCTGTAGGCACGCCGCTCCAGTAGACGACAGCGCTCAATGAGGCGTCTATGTATATATGTGTATGCTAAAATACACGGTTTCAAACTTGCAAGTTTCCGCCGCTTGTATCCCCGGGAAAATGGCGTTAGTTTGGTGAATGAGAGGAAGTGGCGACACATTGTCCATATTTATATACAGTCTATGCTCCTTTACCTGCTGTGGAGCTGAAGAGCTTCCTTATCTTCCCTGGAGATGGGAAGTCTTTACTTTCAGCCAAATGTCGATGGAAGTGTTTTGTTTTCCACCTCTGACCTTGTGACTTCTCCGGGGGGTGAACGCCACCCTCCAGACAGCAGACTCATAAAGTGGAAGACGCGATCCTTTCATTCCTGTAAGTTCCTCCCTCCTTCCAGGGATAATTGAAAGGCTTTGAGGAAGGCTTTGCAGAGCTGAGCTCACGCAGGACATCAAAGGAGAGTAAACCGTTGGACGCACAAGCTCGGGTCAGTGCAGCGGCGAGCGCTGCCAAGCGGCGGAGGACATCAGCGCTGAGGAGCCTGGCCTCCTCACCCGGCCCTGCTCCTTCTCCACAGTCTGCACAGCAGCTCCTCCTGCAAAGCTTCAAAGGCATTTCCTAATGAGGGCCAGATGCAGAGCTGAGATGACATGTAGCCACTGCTTGTTTTGCAATTATACACATTCACACGTGCATACGTCGGCACATATGTTCCTGAAACATTCGCCGTTCTAGTTTAGTTTGAGTTTCCTGTAAAGCGTGAAAAGCTCTGCAGGCCGCTGCACACGCCGTTCGTGTTGTTGTGCTGCTCAACTGTTTGCGATTATCTGGATACAAAAAAAACGGTTTCTCTCGAGGCTTTTTCCCCCCATTAAGGCTCGAGCTTCTGCTTTTATTAGGGGAAAAACAAGCCTGCTGAATATTCACAGCCCTCTCTGTAACTGTTCAGGCTGTTTACGGTTGAAGCCTCAAATCCTCAACTTTTTTTCACAGTGGAAAATGTGAACGGTTGCACCACATCCCGTCAGTGTTTGTCACTTTTTATGTGATTCTAGACACGCTGCTTGGTAGTTAGGTCTACATTAATGTGCGCCAGTCTGGCATAACATTATGACCACCTTCCTAATATTGTGTAGGTCTCACTTCTTGCCTCCAAAACAGTTTTGACTTTTTTTGGGCTTTTCTGCCGATATCTGATATTCCGATATTGTCCAACTCTTAATTTCTGATACCGATATATTCAGTCTTTTTACACCAAAATTATTAGGTAACAACATAACATATCACCTATTATGGAATTAACACATTATGCCTAATTTTATTGCGATGTCCCACTGGATGCAAACATAAATGCAACATGGCTTTTCAAATGTAAACACTGTCTGTGCAAAATAAGTTACCGAAAAAAGTGCCATTCATTTTTTTGTTGTGTGTTTTTGGCTCAAACAACACTACAGACAATATTAAAACAAGGAAGACAAATGTAGCGTATAACTCTGCATGATTCTTCTTGAGGTGGGTGAACAAATTTGATGTATTAAAGGAAGACGCCTTGTTTCCTCCTCTCATAACCACCTTTACTTTGCAGTCATTGCAAATCACAAATTTACTGTTAGTAGGTGACACTTCCTGCAGCATCAAGCACGCGCCTGTTAACGTCCCATGCTGCGTTCATGCAGACTCGGAAATGCTGAAGCTTACAGAACAAACATCGGTTATACCTGATACCAATAATTCCCGATATTACATTTTTAACTCCGTATCGGCCGATAATATCGGACATCCCCCAAAAAAGAGTCAAATAACTTGATTAGCGGAGGCTTTAAGAACCTGGATTTCTCTTCTCCTTCCTGTTGAACTGATCATGATGTGGTTTAAAGCTGAATGTGGAAGAATTACAGCCTGATATTTTCTAAATGATTCAGTAATGATGTTGTATAGAGACGTATTTTGGTGCAAACGATACATTTGACTTTGTTTTTACAGCCTTTTTAACTCAGTGGGCGTTTTGATTTGTGACATTTAACCTGAAAAGCAAAAAAAACAAAAACTTTCATTATGTGTTCAATCCCAACTTCACCCGTGCGCATCTATCTTTTGTTTGTCTTGTACGTCAGGTGTCGCGTATCACAATAAATCATTTAGCTCCTTTGAACGCAGGAACCTGACCTGAGTCATTAGAAATCCACACACCTGCAGCACCTGCCGCGCCACTAACAGACCAAACACTGCGTGAGTACGTTCCATATTTATGTAAGCGTCGAGCTGAGGACGGACGAAACGAGTTGTTCTGGTTTGTGTCGGCTAATGTCACTGCCTTGTTGTTTTTTTATGTCACATGTTCAGCCGCTTAAAGCTGGCGAGACGTGCTCAGATCAGATCGCCCTAGGAATCGGTTATTTTTGTTCTGCTCGCCGTGGAGTAAAGTAAATATTGGTGAGTTCTTTATATTTGTTTGAATGAAGTTAGTTTGGTTTGCTTTGTGGACACATTTAAACTCATGTGATGCCAAGAAAATGCGTCTTTCTCAGTCCGTTTGACGTTGGTATGTTTGTAACCACCGTTTATTTTGCATTAGTAGAACAAACGTGGTCTAAAGAAAGACAAATAACAACTTTCCAACATATACGGTGATATAATATGAGGTCTTTAATATGTGTGTAGCCTCTTTGCTGTAAAAGCTGAAAATGCGCTGAGTTTTTGACGCTGTGACGGGTACAAATCAGTCGTTTAGTTCCACTCAGCGCTCTATCATTGCATAACATTTGTTTACTGAAGATAGTCCATTTGTGCATTTACATATTCAAGACGGAGTTCTTGTTTTTTCAGTGAGCGAATCAAAAATGATCTGAAACACAGTTCATGGCATTTAATTGACTTCATGATCCTCTTCAGACCTCACATTAAAGGGAAACTACTCGACCTTATTTCTGGCATAAAGTACGATCGTTTACTCATCCATATAACTTTTATGTACCGTAATTTCCGGGCTATAAGGCACCTGAATATAAGCCGCACCAGCTAAATTTGGGGGAAAATACAGATTGTTCCATATATGAGCTGCACCCGACTATAAACCGCTGGTGTTTTAATGTTTAATTATCGTATATAGGGGTTTCTTCTACCATGGAGGGGATTGTACAACGGTGCGCTCCTAGCACACTTCCTGCACTCATAGTACCGTAGTAGTGCAGTATAACAAAAAACAAAGCTTACAACGCTTGACGAGGCAATAACGTTAAATGGCTAAATTTAATTCGTTTTTAAAAGTACTTGCCTGTAACACGGCAGTAAAGGTGCAGTAACACGGCCGCTAACTATATGAACTAACCAGCCTACTATACCAGAGAAGTCAGCCAGATCCATCGCCTTTAACTTAAAAGCAGCTCTCGTACTGCATTTGTTCTCATTTGGTTTGTTTTGCTCTCGTTACCTGGCGCTGTCTGTCTGTCTTGCTCTTGCGCTTCCATGATAGTGCGCCCCCTGGTGACCGTTGGCTGTAAAAATAAGCCGCACCGTTGTATAAGCAACTTAAAAGTAGCGACTTATAGTCCGGAAATTACGGTAATTTGAAGTCGTCTGGACGATGTTTAGATGCGTATATCCATATAGTGGAAGTGAATGGGGCACCGAAACGTAGCCTCTAAATAACATTATCTGCCACGAAACTCATTCATTTCACCAATATTTTGCTATAATACACTAGCAACAAAGTTATATGGGTGAGTAAACCATCGTATTCTATGCCAGAAATAAGGTCCAGCTTGTAAAATAACAAAAGGTAATTCCCCTTTAAGATCTGCTTGCTAGCTGCCAGTTTGATCAGACCTGCGCCTCCAGATCCGATCTCAGTTTTTTTTACTCATCTGGGACGCAGTAGAGTGTTTTAACAGCTGATGCCTCTAATGGATCTCTTGTTAGACCTTCACAAAAACTCCTGGAACCCATACACACGGTGACCTTTCAGTAATAAAGCTAAATGAAGACATCGGAGAATGAGCAAATACTTAACCACACGCGACTCCATATACGTCGTTAATACAGAATCGCACTTGTGAGCTTATATTAAATACTTTAATTTGAGAATTTTTACTTGGATTTATTTGATTTTGTAGTTGGTTAACAGCTGCAAATGTATTAATATGTGTTGTATTGTGTATTTCTGAATGAATGAGGCAAATCTCCGCACCCCTGTTGAATAGAGGTGTCCTTTAACGTGACTCAGGACACATTACGGTCACACTAACAAAGGAATGAGGACACATGCGACCCAGACCGTCTCTAAGTCAGAGCTCAGATCTCTCAAATGGCTAGATCGGATCTTGACGCAAGGTCTGAGCAGTCCCCGTGTGATTCATACAAACATGGCTTTCAATGACCTCTAATAGCACGTCCTGGGATCTGAGGCGTCCCGTGGTGTTTTAGTTCACCTCCAGCTGCTGAGACCTGGATGTTCTGGTTGATGTATAACTATTCATTCTTTTTCCACTGCGTTCTCTTGTGAGGCTCATTAGCTGCGCTTCAAGCCGCAGAGTGAGGGCTTGTTAACGGCGTCCGCTCGCCACGCGCTTCACCTGGAGGCCCAGCGGAGGGGCTGGTTCCATCCAAACGGCCTTAAAGACCTGTTTCCTCTTATAGGACACAGATCGTTTGGCTGTCATCTGAGGAAGTCGTCTAATCTTAGCCGTGAAACCTATCCCCCTCCTCTCTCTGTCCCCTCTCAGAGGACCGCCGGGTAAAGGCTTGTTTTGTCGGTGGCTTGCGGGACTCGGTCGCTACCTGCATGCGCGCTGCTGCAGGAAGTTAGAATGAGAGTTACAGGTAAGAGGCTCCAGCTGATTGTTAGTTTGTTTTGGTTTGTTGGGGAACGGATCAGATCAGATGTGACGTTGTTTGCCGTACGCATCAGATTCAGCAGCTCTTGATCTGTGGTGTTTGACTCAGGAACACGTTGTTTAACCTTCACGGTTTATCAGCTCCTTTAAAATCTGCTGGATAAAAGGTGTTTGGGGGGATGTGGGGGTAATGTCATGGGACTATATGTGATTCCATCCAGTTCACTGATTAAACAACAGGATGAAAGCTCAGGTTTTTCCTAGTAGAAATGTGACTTCCTCAACACGTTGATTATTAACTCTGTCTTGTTCTGTAGAAGAGATAAAACGGTGTCACATGTGTAGACTAGTGCTTTATGATTGTTTATATTTTAATTCAGTTTCTTACGTTAAAAAGACGCCTCGTGAGCTTATAGGACGTCCTGTTTAGAGCTGATTTGTCAACTGAAATTATTGGGCGGCTCTTGATTTAATCATTTATGGAAGAAAACGCAGTTCATTCATTCATCTTCTGTACCCACTTATTCCTCCTGAGAGGCGGGGTACACCTTGGACAGGTCGCCAGCCTATTGCCGCGCTATAAAACCGTTGTTTCTGCTTATTTCAGATTCTTAAACTAAAACTTTTAAGTGCAAAGGTCAAATAAAATCGGTGAAACCCAATGTGTCGCCTCCGGTGACGGTTTGCTCGAGTCTGCTCTGGGTTACCGTAACTACATCGCGGTTTTTGAAAGATGAGACGTTACGCTTTACCGCCAGTGCGGTGTCATTACGGTAATTTCCATGGCGGACATTTAATAATCTTCTTGATCTGCATGAGACACTCACACTTGCGGCAAAATTTAGAATCACCAATGAATAGGCCTGAACGATTAATTGCATTTGCGATAATATCGCGATACGATAAAACGCGATTTTCTAACTGCAAGTTGCGCGCTAGTTTTTTGCAACGTGGCTGATTATTTCTACGACTTTGAGGTTGTGGACGAACCATAGCAGCAAATTACTGGTAAACAAGCCGACCGTAGCGGGTTACGTTAACACGTAACTCTGGGGGGGATCGGGATCACAATTAGATTATTTTCCCAAATCGTTCAGCCTTACCAATGAACCTAACCAGCATGTCTTTGGATGGTGGGAGGAAGCTGGAGAACCTGGAGAGAACCTACGCAGACACAGGGAGAACATGCAAACTCTGCATAGGAAGGAACCGGTCGACCATGATGGATTAGAACCTAGAACCTTCTTGCTGTGAGGCATCGGTGCTATTTTTCTTTGCAATGAATCAGTAAATACGGGCTACACAGTGGCGTGGTGGTTAGCACTGATGCCTCTCTGTGTTAGCCCTGAGATAGACTGGCGTCCTGTACAGGATGAACCCCGCCTCTCGCCCTGTGACAGCTGGGATAGGCTCCAGCAGACCGTGCAACCCTTCACGGGACAAATGGTTACAGAAGATGAATGAATGAACGAATAGTCAGTAAATACATGATAGTCTCTTACAGCCCAAACATGTGATAGCGTCTTCAAAGCTTTATATCTTGGCTTCTGTTTGTCTTGTGCCAGTTTCTCACAGCTGATTGACTGATGTTGTCTTTATTGTGTGGTATCTCTGAGGATTTCCTGCTCCTTCCTGCAGGTTTGCGTTCTGGCCGCTCATGGAACAGGAAACCTGGGAGATGTTGGGTCAGTCCATTGTGTGGGTGTGTGTGTGTGTGTGTCTTGTTCTTCAAAGAAACAACATTTCTAGACCTCTTTCACAGCAGACAGTTTGTCTAGTCGGAGCCGCAGAAAGCGCAGGTGTATTATAATGATAACGACAATAATGGCTGCACACGAGTTCAGGGAGGATCCTGTATTAGTGCGAGCTTTATAACTGCAGCGAGACACGTGATTAAAGCGGAGCCGTCGTTAATGCTGCTGCGGTTGGAAAACGTCTGCTGTGAAATAAGTCGGTTTGCATGCAGACGGAAAGAAGAGCTTGTCCTTCGAGTCTTAATTGTTCCCCTTTTAACCGGTTTAACACGTGTCTGGGTGTATTCTGGATAATTCGCCGCCTCGGAAGTGGACGAGCTTGCGGTT
This sequence comes from Planiliza haematocheilus, assembly GCA_005024645.1. Taxonomy (NCBI): domain Eukaryota; kingdom Metazoa; phylum Chordata; class Actinopteri; order Mugiliformes; family Mugilidae; genus Planiliza; species Planiliza haematocheilus. The sequence continues at coordinate 1,014,427 of SRSE01000884.1, forward strand.
GTGACACACGGGTTTAGTGCTCGAGGCGGCCGTTGGTGCAGAGGAGGCACGGTGAAAGGATGAGGGTGTTGGTCGGATCACGGAGCCGTGAACTTGGACCTGAGCTCGATGACACTTTTTGTTTTGCTTTGTGTGTGTGTGTGTGTTAGTCCGTGTCCCTCCATTCATGTGTGTGTTGTGTTTTATTTATGCTTATGACTGGAATCTGGTGCTGACGGTTTGGATCCAGATGTGCACCAGCTGCAACGACTAGAAGCACAAACACGGTGTTGAGCCTGGTGAATGAATGGCATAAAAAATTTGGTTTAAGCAATAATTAAAATAAAATATTAACAGGATCTTAGACAAACTTTAATCATCCGCAAGAGAAAGTGCTTGGTCACAGAAGCTCAGCTGCACATGAACCACCTGTAAAAAGAAAGAAATATAAGTAAAAAATTAGCAAATGAACAAATGCACAAGAAAATAGAGACAGAATTAAATATATATTATTATACGTAGGAAGGATTAATAAGGTGCAGTAGTGTCCATTAACCTACAGAAAGGTGAGTTGTTGAACAGCTGGATAGAGTTTGGTATGAATGACGTCCTGCAGCGTTCACTGTGGGATCGTTGTGTCCTTCTATAGTCTGATGTAGAGGACGAGATGTCCATGATAGAGAGCAGTTTGTCCAGTGTCCTCCTGTCCCTCACTGTCTCCAACTCCCTGCCGATCACATGTCCGGCCTAGAGCTGCGTGATACTCACGGTACCCCGCGGTGCCAAATCGTAACGGTTCCTACTATACTATAAATTCTACATGATGGTACTACCGTGGATTACTATACTACCGGTGCCAGTTTCCGTTACATAGCGCCTGCCTCTACTCTCCTCCCGGGTTCTCAATACATGCCACTCCCTCGTTATAACTTGTACAAATACATTGCAGTTTATAAAAATAATAATACTAAAGGAAGGCTGCAGTATCGCTATAATAACCGGAACCATAATACTTTGTCTGGTATCGTATCGTGGTTACTCATTTTGGTATCGTGATGACTCTAGTCCGGCCTTTCAGATCAATTTGTCGATCCTACTTCTTCTCCTCCAACAAACCACAGCAAAGTACAGGGTGCTCGCAACAACAGACTGGAAATCTCCGGCAACTTGCTCTGGCAATCTCTGGCAGTTTTTCTCAAACTTTATCCTCTTTTTTTCATTTTCGGCCCGTGTTCATTCAGTCCTTTCATTTCAAAATGAGTCTTTTTCCTGAAAGAAGCGTTTCCTCTTCCTGTGATTTCCTTTATTCCTTTATTTGTTTATGGCTTATTTAACTAAACTCTACTCGTCCAGTTGCCTTTTTTTTAAACTTTTTTTGGATGTTCCATCAATAACAAAACAAATTGTTGGTCTGAAACCCTCAGAGTGGAGCAATGAGGCGGTAAATGCAAGAAAAAAAATCCCTTTTAACAGGAACAAACTTTAAGCAGAACCTTCGGCTCGCATGAAGGGACCCATGTGCTTGAGGCCGACCGGGTAGAAACAGAACCATACAACCAATTGAAGCAGACATGTAACGAGTCATAGCTGATGCATGTTACATGAGAGAAAATGAATACAAACCAGAGCATAGGCACATTAAACTGCTGTGATGATTGAATATAAGAGGTATCACAGGCAGGTTGGCGAATGATGCATTCAGGTAGGAAGTATGAGAAGAATGCAGCTCTGCAGAAGATCGGGGAAGGAAGGGAGGGAGATGGAGACGGCCAATAACATGCAACATGCGACTTGCTGTATCCATTTTTAAAATGTGCAGGTCAGAGCGTCTATTTAGGTGTTGGAACAGTTCGTTGGGCTCTGTAAAGGTTGGTTCGTATTTCTCTTCCCTGTATTGGATCTATAATAGCTCCTCGAGGAGGACGGACAGTCGGGCCTCGCCAGCAGCAGCCTGACGACCGACGACACGGCCGCGCTGCTTTATTTGGATGCGCTCTGTAAACAAGGATTTACGTGAGCTGCAGTTGAGCGAAAGCGTCTCTGCAGAGCGGCTTCTGACAAACAAGGTGACATTTCACATGTTCCCGTTACGAAAAAGCTCAGAGTGCAACAGAGGTGACATGAGGCGACGCGGTTGGCGGCCTTCGTTGTGTCATTTGTGTCGGAGCATATTTTAAATATTTACAAAGCTGAGTAGAGAACAGATATTCTTCCATGGTCTTCTTGTTGTTCCTAGAACAAGGCTGAAGCACAGGGGAGGTGGTGCTTTCTCAGCTGCAGCCTCCAAACTCTGCACATTAGGTCAGCTGAGACGCTGCCTGTTATTATTTTGAGAGCTGAAGTTTTTCTTATTGTGACTTTTCTTTCCTTTAACTAAAGGGAATAGTCAGACAAAATGACAACATGACTCTTTAAACTGTTATAATCCTTAACACAAATCATATGGACTCTTTTGCACATACAGAAATAGGCTAGCTACTAGCATTGGAGCTAACTATTTCACCGAGGCGCGTCTTCTAATGTTCATGCATAGCTGAGATGGCCTCATGGGTCGTGAGGTTATAAAGCTTATAAATCTTGCATGTGAACGTTTTCTCGTTTGTTTTGGGTATGACGCGTTCCCAAACTTTTTATTTTGCGTAGGCGTCGCTTTATGTTTCTGCTTTGACGCCTGGGCTGGTAACGGTCACATGTGCATGAACGAGTTGGGAACATAGACTGTATAATGTATAAATATGGATGAGAAATTGCTCCTTAAAGGTGACACCAAAGAAAGTAGCGCTCCCCCTGGTGGCTGGTTGCAGTATAGGTCCTTATAGCTCCACCCCCTTCATGTAAGTGGATGAGCCAAAACTCAAACTTTTTTTTTAAGGATGGTTTCTGTCATTTTAAGTAGTTAATATGATGTATGTTCATTACATGGCTTTGATTTACTACAACATATTATAATGGGAATGATGATGAAAAGCAAGTCCTTGACACGCCGGTGTGCTCTGTCTTGGCCTGGAGTAACATCTCCACAACTTAACTTTTTATTGATTTATTTTTTTTTAAATCCCTAAGTTTTTGCATTGAGTTTTTTAGATTCTGAAGCAGGGTGATTTATTTTGTTTGCAGGGTAAATAAACTGATACCACGGCTCAATTTATAAGACTGCAAAGGACTTTTCACTCTTTAGTTTGACGCTACACACCTGTCACCATGCCAACTGCTCTGTAAAGTGGTGACCTGGGGCCCTGAGAAGCCCCCTCCCAAAAAAAATAAAGCATATAATCCAACATTTCCTTGTAACTGGTGAAGGTAGAGCAGAGCGTAGTATTAATTAAATGAAAACGTGAGTGAGTCTGGAGGAAGTGTGGTCGGGTCATTGATTCTCGGACTCCAAACCCACAAGATGGCTCCGCCCATTTCCCCCTGGAGAATAGTGTCAGTTTGGCCAATGAGAGGAAGTGGGGACGTGTAGTCCATATTTATATACAGTCTATGTTTGGGAAAAATGAGACGTCTCCCTCTGATCTAGTTAAATTGGCTGCAATGAAACGACGTTTAACGTTGCATTGCATGCTGATGACGCCACTAACAACCTGTCGATTATTGATTAGTCGTTGCACCCCTACTTTAAATCTTCCACTGTCTTTCACCGAATGAGTTGGACATGTCAGTCCGATGTTGCTAAAGACTACTCGGGGCCAAAATCCCTAAGTTTCTTCTAGAGTCTATTAAAAAAGGGCCCGACTGTATCGCCTTTGTGAACGCCAAACTCTTCCACGTCTTTGACCGGGCTGACGCTCTCTGTGGCCCGTGAAGTCGGCCTGTGTTGGCTCCATTTTATACGCAGAGAACGGCCCTTTTGTTCCCGTTCATAATGTGTCCATTGAGACCGACCAGGCGTGAGCACACAGGACCTCTGTGCTAATAAATGTCAAACACACCTGTGGTCACATTAAGTGGGTTTCAGCCGCCACAAAGAAATGCTTTCCAACAACAAATAAATAAATAAAGTGACCTTTGTGGGGAAAAGTTGCATCCTCGTATAAGACGCCCCGTCACACCTGAACGGCATTGTCGAAGGTTACCATGCCAACTTAGAGATAAATCAAATGTTTTAGTGCATGACCTGTCTCGCATCACTAACCAGATATAAGAGAGTAAATGTGTTCTTTGTGTTTTGTCTCAGTTTGCAGGTTGCATGATAATCTGGATTTGATGCATGGCAGTTGCATGACAGCAGTGAGTCTTGTTGTGGGACTGAACGCACACAGCGGCAGCGATGGCTCAAACCATTCACATGAACGGCAACGGCCCAGGTAACCACCCCCACTTTGTTCTTAATTATTTAACCGTACCTGCTTTCTGCTTCTTTTTCATTTCGAGCGTCTGTGTGCTATGTTTTGCCGTCTTCCCCGTCTTGTGCCACCGGTCGTCTTGCAGTAATCGTGGTAAAGGTCGCCGCTGGTAAAGGTTTTCCCTCCTTGTCGTGCCTCGTGGGTGACGTGCTCTCATCCTGGCTAAATAAAACCCGAGGCCTGCGGGGATACAACGGGACTAAAGTTGGATTAGGTGTCGGGTTTCAAGCTTTTGTCGTGCAGGTATATTTAACTCACCGGCTCGTGCCTCGCATCGTGTTGCTGCCTCAACAACATGTTTTGCAACAAGTTTTACTTTTAGCTGACTCATTTTTTTTAATGCATTGAGTTACGAGTTTATGCACAGGGTTGTATCTGGGGAGAGGAGACAGCCAAAACATTAAAACCACTGACAAGAGAAGTGAATGGCATTTACCTTTATGTGACAATTCAGTGTTCTGCTGGGAAACTTTTTTACCGTAGACATGTAGCACCCATCTAGACCAGACCAGGCACCCCCACCCCATAGCAATGACACTCCTTGATGGCAGCAGCCATCACCAACAGGATGCAGCCACAAAAACATTTTAGGAACAACAAAAAAAAAAGGTTTTGACCTGGCCTCCAAATTCACTAGATCCCCTTAAAGGCATCACAGGACACCCTCAGAAGGCCCGAGTCACAACTCTTTTGGATAGGGATGCATCGAAGCAATTTTTGGCCTGAAAGTGTGTTTTCGGACGAAAATTGCTGTGGTTGTTGCTTGCACAAGTTATTTCGGTGCTAAGTCCCAAAATTTATTGCCGAAACAACACGTGCAAGCAACAACCGCAGCAGTTTTTGGTTAAAAATGGCCCAAAAGCGCATTTTCGTTTTTCAGTGCATCCCTAGTTTTGGATGCACAAGGCAGACCTACACAATACTAGGAAGGTGGTCATAATATTATGCCTGATTGGTTTATTTGTTCTCAGAGTCTCCTCGTGAATGTCCCACACACGTACTATAGGAAAGTCAAACACTTGCTCACAAAAGACTCACTTTTTGTCCTCTCTCAGCTCCTTCTGCTCCTCCTTTCACCCTGAGACCCGCCGAGGTCGCGTTCATGTAGCGCACACGTAAAGACGATTTCCACGCCTCCGTGTGAAATAATTGCTGTCGGCCGAGGCGCTGCTCCGAACACACCTGCAGACTCCTCGCATTCCTGCAAACACCAACAGGAGAGAGAGTGGAGCTTCTTATTTCCAAATCCCTCCAAGAATGCGCAGCATGCAGAACAGATGCTTTCAGACTCTAACACCGTCTCGGGCTTTGGACACGCACACGCTGAGACTCTGACATGATGCCTTTTTGCATGATGAGAAAAACATTTACAGTCACTTTAACATTTCCAAGTCAGTGCGTCCGTTTATTGTCCTTTTCTTTACCTTTCTTTTTTTAAACCCATTAGGAATGCTACGCTAACGCTGCTAACGTCCTTCCCCCGCTAATGGTTAAAGCAGCTCCTCTGCAGTGTTGGCAGATAACGGGTCAAAGCGGTCACCTGCTGCTGCAAAAGAATTTAAAGAAGACGCCGACATTCAAGTTTAAGTGGAGTGTGTGCAGTGGCTCGGGCACAAACGTGTGAATCCTTGTAGAAGCTGGTGTTTAGAAAGAGTCTTGATGCTTTAATTCAAGGTGTTTAGTGTTTATGTATAATATGTTTAATCTGTGAAGCTAAAATCACACTTTAGTAGGAAACACGAGGTAAACCTTGCTGGACTTTACTTGCAGACTAACTAAACTTTGGCCCGACTTGAATGCCACCAGCCTGTTGTTGTGGACAGAAAGCCCTCCTGCAGCTCATTTAAACCTGCTCAACCGCTCTTCTTTTCTGCGGCAGTAATGGACCCAGCTGGCACTTATTACCCCCCCATGGCACACAGTTCATTCGCTTTCTCATTGTGTGTTTGTGTAAAGAGCAGCGAGGATATAATAACGTGTGCCAAAGGGGCAGGACACTGTGGTCTTTGTGAACCGCGCGGGATAACGTTTTGTTTCATTTGCTGTTCCTGACTGCTCCGGACACTAAATGACTTCATGGCACTGTGTCGATGAATGGATGGAGCTCTGGTGTGACACTGACTCACTGTCAGTATCTGAGATGTGCCACAATAAGACAGAACAGTGCAGCATTTCAGCTCAGAGAGTGGGCATGAATAAATCTGATAGATTAGCTGGATTAATGGTATTCTAGCCGCTGCCATAGCATGCACTTTACGCACCATATCTGCAATGGAATGTCTCGTCTGTTTGAGTTTTATGTCGGGTACAGGTTTATACAGGTACAACGTTTGTTTTGTTTTTGATTCATTATTTATTTTTTTTTGCACAAAAACCTGCAAATCTAATGATATTCCCATTAGCATGTGCTAATTAGCACACGCTAGCCCCTGCATCTAACAAACAACTCAGCATTGTGTTTGTGTGCATGTTTGCTCGAGGTTAGCATTTAGTTGTATCCTTAAAAAAGATCTGGTGGGACATGGCCCAGAAAACCTCCCAATGAGAGCTCGTCCTTTAGTGTCCCATCAATGTGTCATGGGTAGACACGGCTCTGGAAACTCTAGATAAGAGTGAGGACACATTGGAGTTTTATAATGCGGCGTATGAAGCATAGACTGTATAAAGATGGGCGGCAGAACAGCTCCTCAAACGTGAAGCCAAAGCAAGTGGAGCTCCCCCTGGTGGCTGGCTGCAGTATAGGTCATAAGCTCCACCCCCTCCATGTTAGTGGATGGGACGAATTAAAACACTAAAGTGCACGTCAAATAAATTGTTTTTCAAGTCGATATAACAATGCTTATCAATTCTTCTGATAAGTTTAATTTAAGATAGTCAATTAAAAACAGGATGTGACGTCATGCCAATCCGTAGTGCTGTGAGAGTAAATAAGTGCCATGTTAGTGGATGGGCCGAACTAAAACACTAAAATACACGTGAAATTATATTTTTTTTCAACGATGGTTTCTGTCATTTTTAGGTAATTAATATAAGCTTGATGAATGTTCCAGGGTCAATTTTTTTTTGGTTTAATTTTAGTTTGATGCTAAACAAACAGGATGTGATATAACGGTGACCACCAGTTGCCATGCCAACCGCTCTGTTGCCCCGTGGTCCCAACACTTCCTTGTAACTGGTGGAGGTAAAGTGGAACGCAGTATTTTATTTTTATTTTTTTTAACGGTGCATTGTTTTCTGCGTCCTGATTGGCTAAGGGAGAGCCCGCGTGTCATCTTCTGCGTCCTGATTGGCTAAGGGACTGTAGACCATTGTCAATCAATCTCCTCGTACGGTGTCTCTTGTACAGTACAGAATGTGTTCAGCTTTGACATATCCAGTATCTTTGATCGCTGACAGTGTGACTGAAGTGTGGTATGTTTGCAAGTTATTGAGAAAAGTGTATAAATAGTGTAGTGAGGGGTTTTGCAGCCTTAAAACATTTATAATCATTGTAAAAAATAAAGCTGACTACTTAGCGGATGTCGCCTATTATTTTTAGAACGTAACTCCCGCGATAAACGAGGGAGTTAGTCTGGTGGAAGTGGGCGGGGTCATCCATAATGTGGTTCCACTCTAGGGCCGTACTGATCAGACCCTGGCTCCAAAGTCGCAAGATGGCGGCGCCTGTATCCGCGGGAAAATAGCGTCAGTTTGGCTAATGCAAGGAGGTGGGGACGCATTGTCCATATTTATATACAGTCTATGCTCTGAGAGTATTATGTTGAATACACTGAATTCTTTAGCTCATGCTGAAGAGGCTGAGAAACCACCATCATAAAAATGAGTTCAGACAAGTGAAGCCAAAGGTCAGTCACGGGTAATCAGCAATAAGAGGTGATGATGAAACACCTCACCATTGGTCTCCATCCACTTCCACTTCCAACTTCCATATTTAGCCGAACATGTTCTTTTGAAAACTTTTCTAAAATCGTATTATTTCTTTTATTTTTTACGCATTACCGCCTGCATACCACGATTGTTTTTCTTGCCCATCTATGAGAAAAGACCAGGACGGGCAGAGTTTTTCAGACTGCCTCACTGTTTGCCCGAGGAAGTCCAAACATTTTCCCGCATCATCATCATGTCCAGCGCCGAGTTGTTGAATTTGGCAGCGGCGTCTGGCCCGGCCCACCGTGAGTTTCTAGGAGCAGCCGATGGACGGGTCGTAGCCGGCAGCTCGGCCTGTGCAGCCTCTGTTGGCTTAATGCGTGTTCTTATTGTGTTGTTTCCTGGGTTTAAGCGAGGACGGATGTGTCTTGCCGTCGTCACGTTGAAGCGCTGCAGCGTGAGGTGTTGATCTAATGCTGCCTCTGCTTTGCTTGGGAGTAGTTATTCTCACAGGCCAGAGCCAGGAAATACCAGCCTGCTGTGAGGACTGTGTGTGAGACAGAGAGCTTGTGTAACTTGCGTTGTGGGGACAAAAGTCAAGTCCCCATGAGGTTAATGATTAGGTTTTATTGTGAGAACGTGCGTTAAATGTTAGGGTGAGATTAGTGGGAGTGGTGGTTATCTTTAGAGTGGAGGTGTAGCTCAAGGAAACGTGTTTATGTCGGGGTAATGTCCTCTGAAGTGATCGAAACAGGACTGTGGGTGTTTGTGTGTGCGGTCAGGCCACTGGAGTCCCCTCCACCCAGGCTCTTGCATCATGCTTGGCTCTTGGTGCGTTTCTGCAGAGTTGCGAGATAAATGCGTTGTTGTTCGAGCCATCTGTTTAGAAAAGGCTTGAAAAGCATTGAATTCGGCTGCAAGGCAAGCCAGAAGGTATTAAAAAAACTTGTTTTTTACCACCGGCAGTAGAAGTAAACAACATTGACCATCCTGTGACAGTTCATTGTTCTGCTGGGAAACTTTTAGACCTGGCATTCATTCATTCATTGGTGTGGATGTTACTTAGACATGTAGCACCCACCTAGACCAGACCAGGCACCCCCACCCCATAGCAATGACACTCCTTGATGGCAGCAGCAAAAACACTTTTAGGAAGAACTAAATAAACATAATATGACTGGAAATGCCCAGATATTTGCTTCAGGACCATTTATGACTCACTATTGCATCTCGACTAATGGCAAGACTAAAACTGAAGACGCTCTGTATATTTTTGGTTTTATTTTAGTTAGATTTGTAAGTAAAGTACTAAATTTAGATTTAGTTCAGTGCTTTACAGATTATATAGTACAGCATCTTGGATCCATAAGAACTTTATAATATATTCAAACATCTTAAAAAGACACAGCATCTGGAACGGCTCCCTTTGAATTCACCCCAATTTAACATCTTCAAACACCACCAACACTCAGAAATCAGATGTGAACTAATCAGGTTTGTTAACATCTCAAGGTGTTGACCTGGTCTCTAAATTCAGTAGATCCCAAACTGATCAAGTATCTGTGGGATGATCCACAGAGGCCCCTCCCCTCAAAGACTCAGAAGGCCCATGTCCAACTGTTTTGGAGGCAACATTATTAGGAAGGTGGTCATAATGTTATGGTTGATCTGTGTAAGGTTGCTCGGGCACTGATCAAAGAAATTCCTCCTGTGCAGTTTGATCGGGCGCCATTACCAGAAATCAAGGAATCGTGTGTGCAGCTGTAGTGTGTATCATGAGTGACAATAAAGATCCATCTAATCTAATCTCTCTCTATCTCTATCTATCTCTATCTCTATCTATCTCTCTATCCATCCATCCACTCATCCACTGCAGGAAATTAAAACGACTGAAGTCAGCAAACACTTAACATTTTCTTGATAAACCTCCTCAATGATTAATTAGTTGGTTCCGAAGTAATGTTTTTATAAAATTAAAGATAAAAAAACAACAACTAACAAATGCAGAAACAAAAAACTAAACTTCCATGACCAAATATTCTCTAATCATTTTGCGTATACATTAAAACGTGTGGCCCCTCTGACCCCCTTGCATCAGCTGCGATGTGATAACAGGCTGAATCAAAGTGCGACTTCCAAGCTAAGAGACTTCTGGGCGGATAACAAACAACTGGCAGACAGATTTAGACCGGCGGCCTAATTTATTCGGTCTCCGAGGGCGCCGTGGATGTTAAAAGGCTTTTGTCAGCTCTATGTTTAACCTTTTACTTCACCGCCGGCGCGGAATAAGCAGTGCCCCGCTTGTGTGTTTTTCCTCGGAGATGTTCATGAGCTTGAAGTGAGTCGATGAAGGCTGGAGAGGCGCGTTGAAGTCCAGAGAGAGGTTCAGCTTTAGAAGGGAAGTGGGTAAAACAGGTGTGAGTGAATAGATTTGTGATAGAAGTTGATGTGATTTAAAAAACGACTGGTTTCTATCAGAGCTTTGAAGCTTGAACAGAATGCATGGATGAAGGTTTATCTTTAAGTTTCCGACTTAGACTCTCCTCAGCTCATGTTCACCACAAAGCGTTTGAAAGTTGTTCTGGACTCGCTCCTTTGTGAACTGGTTTTACTCCTCTAAATGTCTGCCGGGACATTTTACAGTGATGGGCAGAAGAAATGTGCAATAGCTGCACATCTTTATTGTGCAAATCCAGATGGAGATAATGCACAAAAACGTGTTCATCTACAAAAATGCCGTGCAAAAACTCTATTCTCATGCAGGGATGTTATCTAATATTATTGGCCTATAATAACCTTAACAGCTGTTTAATTTAAAGAGCTGCTCTTTAATTGAATAATATCTGGATCCTGCTGAACGGTGCGCTGCTTGGCTCTCCGACTGCCGCCGTGTAATCCCTGTCAGATAGACGACAGCTGTTGATAACTGGAGCAGACCCCCGGGTTCTCTGCTGCAGCGTGACCCCCTTCACTTGTCCTGTTGTCGATGAGGTCATCGCTCAGCTGTTCAGGGTCTCTGCTGTACCACAGGGCCGCCTGTCACTCCTCTGTGTGTGTGCGTGACATGGCGGGTCAGCGCTCATGCCATGTGGGGGGGGTGGAGGGGTCCTCCAGGACTGTAGCTGCCTCAAAGGGAGTGTTTATTCCAAGAAAATAGAAAAACAGGATATGACTTTTTTTCAGTGCGGTGCAGCAGAAAACTCATGTGGTGTTTTCTTGATTTAAAATTCAAAATAACTTTGTTGTTGTTTGAATTTAAATCTGCTTTAAAATAATAATGTACACAGTTTTTATTCTGAAGATTATTTTTCTTGTCTACCATTGAAAACACAATTTTTTTTTTAAATGTAAACAAAGAAAAGCAGGATATTTAATATTTTACAAGCTGTAACCAGTTATTTTTGAACATTTTTTCTTTTGGAGAAATGTTTTAAATACCATTTGTGAATATATGCTTCTAAAATGTATGATTTTATAAAATTTTTCTCTTTTTATATTAATAGAATTTAAGCCACTCAGTTTGTGACGACAGTTATTCTGTCACCGGACATATATTCAACAGCTTCACTTGAGTATGATTATGTTAAAAAACAAACATAAAACCTGTCTCAAAATACTTATATTGGTAGATTTTTAATCTCTAAATCACATATATTTTTTTTTATATGAATCAGTGAGTAGTTTAGTCAGTTTCCCAAAATCTCAGGTGACGTCTAGTTATATGTAAACGGTTTAAATCTCTTACATGTATTTATATAAATATATAAACATATAAAAACAGTTCTTCTTCTGTTCATTCACTAATTAAATGAGTACCAATAATTATTGTGAATCTGAAAAGAAGAGAAGAGAGAAGAGAAGTAGAGAATCTGTAGTTTGATGTTGATTTATACTAAGAAAATTTGGAAATTATAGCTTAATGATTATGGCTGTAGCTTTTAAAAATTGATGGATTTGCTGCTCTGATTTATTCTTCTTTAAAAATGTAAAAATATTGAATTCAGATTGGAAAAACTAGAGAGATTTGTCTCTTTCGGTCATACAACACGTGAAGTTTTTACGTTTTCTTGACTTAACACAAAAAAACATGTAAATTTAAGATTCCTTCCTTACCGGGAGATATTTACACACAAACTGGGCTTCTTAAGACATAGCTGTATAAGCTGGAGCTGAGTTCCTGTGTGTGAAGGAAGTTTATGCTGCAGACTGTAGTTTAAAGGTTTATCCTGTACCATCAGCTGAGCCGTTTTGTCTCAAGAACAGAGTGTTATTGTCGTGAGTTCACCTCCCCTCCTCTGAATGAGCGGACTCTTATTTGGGCAGGGGAAGAGCCCGGCTCAGACCCTCACAGGATTGGAGGAAGCAGCTGTCCAATACTGCGCCAGAGCAGTGCTGCGCTTAGTTTACACCAATAGTGGAACTTTTTTTTTCTTCACCCCCCCTCTTATGGGAAGAGGATTGAGTAAGAGTGCCCAGAGTGAGGAGAAACAGCAGGTCTGTAGCGCAGACTGATTTTGAGGACAGGGTTTACTGTGCAGAAGTCAAGTCAGCGGAGGGAAGGAGTGAATAAGGACAAGTGAAGAGTGCGCTGTTGGTCTGAGGTGAGTGAAGCTTGAACAACAAGGCGCTTAGCCTTGTAATTCCCTCCTCAGTTTGAGCTGAATGGAAGGGATTGACGGGAGAAGTTGCCGGAGCTGTGTGGACTGGAAAGGAAGAGCGGGGACTGTTTATTTCAAGCCTGTGTTTGCTTTAGTCGGTGAGAGTTCCAGACATGCCAAGAACAAGGCTCCGTTTTTAGCCGACACAGTGTGAATATAGTGGTGGTGTAATGGCGTGGAAGGCTGGCTGGATCTGACGGGAGGGCATGAGTGGAGTTTGGACTTTGATTTAAGCAGCTTTGATTCATTGGTAGCTTGCGTTTTTTTTATATTTCAAGCTTTAAACTCAGAATGCGTGTATTTTCTCTGCCTGTAGAAGCAAAAATGTGGAAACTAGATTGGATTTTGGACTAGAAAATATTGACATTGTTTGTCTTTCTGCCTCACTGACCTCTTTAGCTCCTCTCTCTTATCCGGGCTTTGTAAACACCAGATTGTTTATCTGTCAGAAGCCTTAGCATTTTGGTTTCCACACACCCCCCGTCTTGGCTAGACTTTTTCCAGAATACCCAACATTTGTTTTTCATTTTAAAGTCCTCTGTGCAGCTTTAATTCTTGTTGGCTTCGCATAGTTGGAGCACACATAGTTTTGGGCTGACTTAAAGCTAAAGCATCCCTTGCCAATAAGATTATCACTCAACCTCTTCCAGCAGACACTTGAGAAACGTGAGGCGTGTTTGTACTTGCGCTGTCAAATTATGGTGATTGTCAGTGGCCGGAGAAACTCTCAGCACCTTCACTGATTGCTTCAAGGACTTCAGGACAGACTGTCTTCCTTATTTGTGTAGTTTCTTGATGTGATACCTTTTATGTTTCATTTGAAATGAATATGTTAAAATTGTTCGCTCATTATGTTCTTGTGGGTTCTCTTACAGAAAGAGGACAAGGATGCCCAAGCACAGAGGACGAGAAGGACTCCGTGGCCCCCTACTATGTTGAAACTCCTTACGGTTACCAGCTAGACCTGGACTTCCTCAAATATGTTGACGACATTGAGAGGGGCAACACCATTAAGAAGCTGAGTATCCAGAGGAAGCCCAAAGTGGCCAAACCCTTGGGTGGGCCTCGGGGCAGCACTGGTGGGGCCAGCACTCAGGCTGAATGGACCTCCACAGACTCCCTGTCCTCCTCCAACAGCGATGACAAGCAGTCCCCAGTCTTCTTCACCTCCAGGCCCCAGGTCGCTACTCCGCTGACCCCCACCCTCTCCAGGGCGACCTGTGAAGTCCCCCTGCATCAGTCCTACTCGGGGGCCGCAGAGCAGAAGCAGCTCCTTCCACCGCCTTCGCCCAGGTTCGCCCCTCGTCACAACCCCCAAGTGGAGAAGACCCTCATGGAGACCCGCCGTCGTCTGGAGCAAGAGCGTCTGCTCCTGCAGCCGCACAGCGACCCTCCGATGCCCCGCCGCCGTCTTGCCAGCTTCGGCGGCATGGGCTCCAGCAGCTCGCTGTCCTCTTACTCTAGCTCCATGGCTCCTAGCCAGATCTCCCCCAGCACCCATCAACCTCTAAACATTAACGGCCATCACTCTAATGGAGAATATAACCCTTACTACCCACAATCCGTTGGCAGCTCCATCCGCCACAGCCCCATGAGCTCCGGCATGGCCACCCCGGTGACTAATGTCAGTCCGTTACACCTGCAACAAATCCGGGAGCAGATGGTTGTGGCCCTAAAGAGGCTGAAAGAGCTAGAAGAGCAGGTGAAAACCATTCCTATCCTACAGGTGAAGATTGCAGTTTTGCAGGAGGAGAAGAGACAATTGGCTGCTCAGTCCAAAAATCAAGGTCCTGGTGGCTTCCGCAAGCGTTCCTACAGTGTAGGCAGTGCTGACCAAATGGAGAACCCCGGCCCCATCCAAAAGGAGACAGAGCTGCACATCATGGAGCCCGAGGCCCAGGAACAGAGCAACCAGCGCCTGGAGGAGTTCAGACGTCTGGCTGCAGAGGTCCAAGCTCTGGAGAAGACAACCCAGGACAATAATTTAACAGAAATTCAGCCTCAGAACCCCATGCAGAACCAAGCTCAACAAAAGTCCATTGGTGTGGTTACTGATGAAAATATGAACAACCTCACTGTCACTCAAAGGAAGCTGCAAAAAGATTGTTTCCGGGATGCTGGAGTAGTGACGGACAGGCTGGAAATGCGGAGCACTGCAGTTGGTGTGACCGAGGCCATGCTGGGCATGACCAGTGAAGCGGAGAAGGAGATTGAGCTCCAGCACCAGACCATCGAGGCATTGAAGGAGAAGATCTACCGCCTGGAAGTACAGCTAAAAGAGACCACTCATCAGATGGAGATGGGAAAGCTAAAACTAGAGCTACAAGCAGCTGGTGGGTCGAACAAGAAAAAGGCGGACAAAGGTCTAATGGCCAGGCCAGAGATGTACAACGCGTGCGTGGAGGCTAAAGTCCAGATGCGCAGCCAGGGAGTGGGTGACCATCTGGAATTAAGCCATGCTAGCACAGCTAAACCTCTGCAGACCCACACTGTAGGAGTCTCCTGCCAGCCTTTAGTGCAGAGTGTTGCCACAGGACCAGAGATTCCTATGGACCGGTGGGTGGTGCAGGAACGCGTGGAGGTAAAGGACAAGTGTGTAGGAAGGCAGGTGGAGACACGGCACCAGCAAGTGGGCATGGAGCTGAATGTTTGTGAAGTCGGAGTTAACACGGAGGAGTCGGTGGACAGCTTGGCCCTCTGCAAACCCATGACAGAGCTGAGCAAAGAGTCCAGATCAGTTGGCTGTGGAGACTGTTCAGTGGACGTGGTTGTAAGTCCCGTCAAGACTTTGGTGTCGCAAGGAACCGACCCAGATGTTGTCAGTAAAGTGGACTCTGGAGTTATGGCAGCTCCTGAGTCAGCAACTCAGCAGACCAATACTGAGACGGAAGTTGCGAGCAAGTCCACCAACACAAACACAGCTGTTCTGACGGACTCCTACACTGACATGGAGTTGATTACTTGTGATAAGCAAACCAACACGACCGCAACTGAAACAAGGACGGTGGCTGCCGGGGAAGGGCTCGTTAAAGATGCTCACTCGACGGTAAAAATGCGCTCGATTGCCGTTGGGACCGTCTCAGATATGGAGTCATTTCACAACAAATCAAGCTCAGCGAAAACCAAAGAATGCGGGGTGGGACCAGTTGGTATTCATGAGAATTTCTTGGTCGGCCTAAAAACCCGAAACATAGCGTGTGGACCCTCCCTGCCAACCGAATCAAGCAGCGTGGAGGCAGGTAGAGGTGAAAACTGAGGCTGCACCACTGGAGGCACAAGGTGGCGCCGGATTGGACCATTACATCGAGAGGGTGCAGAAGCTGTTACAGGAGCAGCAGATGCTGCTGGCGGAGAATTACACGGAGCTGGCGGAAGCTTTCGGCCAGCCACAGTCCCAGTTTGGATCCATCAACAGTCAGCTGGTCAGCACGCTGTCGTCCATCAACTCGGTCATGAAGTACGGAAGCGCTGAGGACATCCTGAAGCTGCAGTCGGACGCTGTCTGCTCAAACAAAGGTGAGCACATTACCAAACTCTTTCACATGCTCTGATTATAATGTCCCAAACAACGACATCCCTCGTTTTCCATGCAGTGTAAATGATTCTTGTGTTAACTGACTGAAAGTCATGGCAGGGAATCAAAGCAGAGATTCAAGGGCAAACAACTGAACGTACACACAGACACACACACATTGTGTTGCACAAGAACAGCTGGCAAACAGACGATCACGTATTTACTGCCTGAAGAGGACAATCAGCCACAACATTATGACCACTGACAGGAGAAGTAAACGATGTTGATCATCTTGTGACAGTTCAGTGTTCTGCTGGGAAACTTTTGGATCTGGCATTCATTCATTGGTGTGGATGTTGCTTAGACACGTAGCACCCACCTAGACCAGACCAAGCCCCTCCCCACCCCGTAGCAATGACACAGGTACACACACAAAAACACTTCAGGAACAACTCAAAAACCATGAAGAACAGCACAAGGTGTTGACCTGGCCTCCAAACTGACTAGATCTCAAACTGATCAAGTATCTGTGGGATGATCCACAGAGGCCCCTTCCCTCAAAGGCCCCCCCACTAACAATATTCTGTTCCAGACACCACAGGACACCTTCAGAGGGTCCATATCTGTTCTCTGAGTCACAACTGTTTTGGACGCACAAGAGAGAGGCCTACACAATATTAGGAAGATGGTCATAATGTTATGCCTGACTGGTGTCTCTCTTTACTATGCAGGACTTTAGGGCTTCAACTACTGATTAGTTATTTCTTCAGTAATCGAAGTAGCCAGTTACATATCAGGTTGGAAAAGCTGCAGAGGAAATGAAAACGGTTAAAAAACACAAAACATTTCAAGCTAAACTACATCACATTCCTCCGGAGCCGTCTGCCTCCGGTTCCCTTCAACAGCCTCAAATAATGCTTCATACCAATTAAAGACCAGCTGATGTACGATGTAGCTCAAGACTAACAGCCGGTAATTAAAATAGTTCCTGCCGTATCGTACGGGATCCAGCCTGAAAGTCCTGGAGGCTCCACACATGGTCTGAAGAGAAACCCTGATACGATCAGACAGACCAAAGTTATCTCTGACCCTGAAAAATGTGCCGGGGCTTTGGACGTGAACCAACAATGAGCTCATTTCTTTACAGCCGGCCAGTTACATCGCGCCGATCGGCCACTTGTTGTTTTTTTTTTTTTTTTTGCGGGGGCCGCCCTGCCTTCACAGACACCTCCCTGTGGATGCTGATTCATGGCTCCTTCTGAGTTACATAACATGCATTCATGCCGGCTGGCACATGAATGCAGGGTGATTGTGCTGTGTGCGGCCTGGTTTCTGGTCGGTTGTTGGGTCTTTTTGGGAACGTCGAATGACTAACCAGACGTAGTTCCTGTTCATGCGACTAAATGCAGTTTGCTTACCAGAACTAGACTTGACAGGAAGCATTTAGGGGAAAAAAGTGTTGAAGTAAAGAGTGAGGGCAACAGCTGAAGTTCAGAACACGTGGTTTCACGCTGATAAATCCAATCACATGTCGGCTGTTCACATCTGGCATTAGTGTCTCCGGCCAGCGCTTTAGATCCGGTCTCAGTTTTAGTCTCCGCGTGCAAATAAACACCGACATCATTCGAGACACAGCAGAATAATGTAACAGCTGCCGTCTCTTAATGGATCTCTGCCGCCGCTTGTTGTTCATGTGTCGCGACATATTTTGGAATAAGCTTGACAGTGTCTGTTTATTCATTTATCTCCGGCATGACGTGAGATTCTTGACAGGAAATCCTGAAAACTTCCATACACATCTCAGTTTCACCGCTGCTGTTTGAAGCATTAGTGGATAAATCTCCGGTTTTAAAGATAAATAAAGAGCGATTAAGGAAATGTGTCACTTAACCACATGGATCACATTCACATTCATTATTTAATGTTTCTTCATCAACAGCTACAAGGTCATATTTTGAAAAGCTTTTTATTTTAAACTCATCATTTATAATAGCAGTTGTGTTTTTATTTTATTTTTTGAATGTGCATAAAGCCCGTTCGTCAATCTGGTTCGCTCTGTAATAACTCCACCCAAACACTAGTTGGCGCTGTGTCTTTTTTGCCAATTGGCTTCATTTATGTCTCCACTTCCTGCTTCACTTTCAACAACGGCGTCTGAAACTTTCGCGAAAATCGAGTCGTACAAATGTTTGCATCTCCGTGTTCCATCTTTATTGATCCAAAACGATCGGAAATTGCGACAATCACGCAGACCGATCATTACATTTCTGGGGGAGGTGCATGTCAGGCTGCGGTGTAGGGCTACGTAGGGGTCTGGGCTGTTGAGCTGTGACACCCCTGCTGAGTCGGCGGTCTTTAATGCAACCCAGGACGCAGTGTGTGCCCACACGGCCTGATGAATGCAGTCAAATGTGTCCAACATCATCCCATATCTGCCCAGATCAAATGTGACTATCACTCCTGTACTTTAAGCTGGTCAATCATGGTCCGATTGTCCGGGGCAGATGTTAATGCAAGATCTGAACGGGCCCCTACATCAGCTAACCACAGATTTATTTTTTTATGCATGCGTTCTTGCCACCAGGAGTCGTTGTAAAACTGCATGAAAGTCGTTGTGCGACCTTGACTTGGTGTGAGTTTTATGTACCAGCTCACTGGGTGTTTTTTTGCTTAACTGCTGGCAATGAACGCCACAGGTCAGGGTCAGAATGGTGCAGCTCCACCTCAAACGCTCACAGCTGCACAAGCCATGAACACTGAAGCATGTGTTGTTTCTGTCATGTTCACAATTAAACAAGCAGGAATCAAAGTAAAGAAAAATCATTAAGAATAAGAAAAGAGTTCATTGTGAGTGCAGAACAGGAGTTGTATGAACAGAGATTGTTTCAAAAGGGAAATATGCAATTGTTACATCTACTTGGACAATATTTCTTCAACCAGATTGAGATTGTTTGTATTTTTTTAGCCGCCGAACGTGAATCAGAGTAGAATTTTCTTGACATGCGTTTGTGTTTGCATCTGCTGTCTGCTGGAATCTCTTGGACAGTGGAGAAGACGACGACAAAGACGGATAACATTCCTGCCCACATCAGTTTGGGCTTTGTTCATTTCTCCTGATTTATCATGTTGTCAGTTCATATCTTGAACTAACAAGCTAATAGGTTTTCAAGGGCTTCCTCCTCATTCATGAACATCCATCCTCACACCTGTTCAACGACTTTCAAACTTTACAGGTTTCTTCTTACTGTAACATTTTTATGATTATTTCTGCCTCTCCTTCTTTCAGAGAGCGGTCGTCAGCTCCAGTTGCTTTCCGCTCGGACAGAGCAGCCGCAGACGGAGAGGACGGCCACGGAGAAGCCTGCACAGCAGCACCAGATCAGTGCGGCCGAGCAGAAGAGCCTTATGGACCTGCAGATGTCTACAGCGCTGCACGGTACCTCACTGCTTTTACAATGCACCAGCTTTAAAGTAGAGTTAAAATGCCTACTGCTTCATGACTATTGCTGGACTTTGGCTTTGAAATGATGAAACTGTCCATCCAAGTTTACACATTCCCTGATTTAAATGAGACTTGACCGACTAAACATGAGCTTAATAAAACACCAGGTTAAAGTTAGTGATAAATATGATGCAGCCATAAAATACTATGACGCTGTTTGTGTTTAAAAGTGAAACAAAACAATGATTATGAGGTCAGTTAAACAGTAATCCCAATCTCAGCTTTAATTTGAGGACGTTTACCTCTGTACATCGATCAGCCACAACATTATGACCGACAGGAGAAGTGAATAACATTTAAACCATCTTGTGACAGTTCAGTGTTCTGCTGGGAAACTTCTGGACCTGGCATTCATTCATTCATTGGTGTGGATGTTACTTAGACATGTAGCACCCACCTAGACCAGACCAGGCACCCCCACCCCATAGCAATGACACTCCTTGATGGTAGCAGCCATCCCCAGCAGGATGCACAAAAACACTTTAGGAACAACTAAAAAAACTGTGATAATATAACTATCAATGGAGGATAGATGTTTGCTTCAGGACCGTTTATGACTCACTGTTGCATCTGGACTGATAGCAAGACTAAAAGTAAAGACACTTTGTTTGTTTTGGTTTATTTTAGTTAGATTTGTAAGTAAAGTACTCAAAATCACAGCTAGTTTCAGTTTAGCTTAAGTTAGTCATACTGATAATTTAGTTGTGCGTTATAGCACGATATATTATAAGAACTTTATTCACATAACTTTGTCTTAAAAAGAGACAACATCTGGATCGTTTCTCTTTGAATTCAACCCATTTTAACATCTTCAAACACCACAACACTTGAAATCAGGTGTTAATTCCTCAGGACTGTTAACAGCACAAGGTGTTGACCTGGCCTCCAAATTCACTAGATCCCAAACTGATCAAGTATCTGTGGGATGATCCAACAAATAGGACCCAAAGGCACCCGCTAATAACATTCAGTTTCCAGACACCACAGGACACCCTCAGAAGACCCATGTTCATTCTCTAATGAGTCACAGGTGGTCATAATGTTATGCCTGATTGGTGTATGTAAATCTTTTTGTTAGTTAATAGAGCAAGTGGACTGAGGCGGATCCAATGTGGGCACCAGATGAGAACACGTCTCCATGTTGGTCATCATCGAAACTTCCATCGTAGTTTTGGCGCATTTTTCGCTACACGTGGGCCGAGCCACGTTCAGGACATGTGAACATTTTATTAAACCGTAAAGCCTGAATCTCTGCTCGGGAGGATTTCAATCGGGCTGTAAAATAAAAAAAAGTTTCCATGTAAACGCAGGCTTTGTGTGAAGCCACAGGCATCAGCAGAAAATTCTTTAGAGATGCTCTGCCAGGAATTCACCTCCACCGTGTTCGGCTTTTCTTTTTCTTATGATGGAGGCCTCCGTTGTGTGTGAGTGACTTGGCCTTTGTTGCCTTGTTATTTTTAGGATCAGAGCCTTTCTGTGCCCTTCACTTCACACAGCTAAGGCCCTTCACTGCTGTGGGGTGTAAATCAGATGTGTTAATGTATAATACCATGTTGAGCTAAAGATTCTTTCTGCTCCTGAAACACCAGTAAAGGTGCATAACCTGAATACCGCCGTCCATCTGGGCTTCACATGTACTCCTATATAATATATATAAAGCATGCACCAGGCCAAACATGGCCGCCACCAGCCTGGATTCCTCCTGACAATCTGCTCACACGCTCCCACCTGTCAAAACACAGGAAACGTGCTGAATCTGAACGACTGCGCTGCTACCGAGCGCTGCACACGCCGACGTATACACATGCGGCCCGCGTGCGTGCCGATACCCGAGCCGTCCCCCGCAGCTGTAAAAGAGGCCCAAGCGTCGGGGCAAGTCCTGGCAGATGTGCCGAGCGCTCTGGCTCTCCCTGTTAGGTATTTCGGTTTTCGAGGCCTGTACTTAAAATGACTGGGATGCTTAAGGCTCTGGGGCGACTTCCAATTCCTCGCTGACAGATGAGACGGACACTTAATGGCTGCTTTCCGCTCTGCCAAAGCTCTTGATCATTGTCGGAGGCCTTTAGTGGGGCACTCAGGCGTTATCGGCTGTAATGAAGTGACCGGGCCTGTTAGTTACGTTGTCTGTGTGTGTAAATAATGCAGGAAGAGAGTGAACAGGGATATTAAGAGTGAAATGCAGGAAAATAACTAAATAACTGATCCATAAACTCCAGCTAAATATTACTTTTGCTGTAATGTGGACTCTCTTATCTTGAGTTTTTCATTTCTGTGTTCACATCTCTCTCCATCAGGGCAGCCAGGCAGTCAGAACACCCTGAAATCCATCATGAAGAAGAAAGACGGCCGACCCGACTCCAACGGCACCAAGAAGAACCTGCAGTTCGTTGGGGTGAACGGAGGGTGAGCTTGAAAACTTTAACTCATTGCCTTCATTAACAATTAACCAGATTGTGTTTTGTTTTTTTCCATTTAAAGACGAATATTATTGAGGCTCAGCTGATGAGAACGCCTTGTATGCAAATGTCATGAAATTCGAGCTACTGCTTGTGCTTCAGGCTTCCTATTTGATTTTACACCCGAGTCTTTTTACACCGGTCTCCTGTACCTCTGTCGCCCCCTGGTGTTGCAGATACGAGACGACGTCGAGCGACGACTCCAGCTCAGAGGACAGCAGCTCCTCCGGGTCGGAGGACGAAGACGAGGAGAAGGAGTACGGAGGAAAGGAGGAATACAAGAATGTGGAGGGAGAGAGCGCCAGGGAGGAGTTCCAGCCCGAGGGAGCCGAGGATGTCGATAAGAAGGACGACGAAAGTTCAGAGACGCAGGAGATGAGAGAGAGGTGGGTGGAAGGAGATTACATGCATGATGGGTGGATGGATGGATGGGTGGATGGATGGATGGATGGATGGGTAGATATATGGATAGATGGATAGATAGATGGATAGATGGATAAATGGATTGGTGGATGGATGGATAGATGGATGGATGGTTAGATAGATAGATAGATGGGTGGATTGGTGGATAGATGGATAGATAGATGGATAGATGGATTGATGGATGGATGGATGGATGGATTGGTGGATGGATGGATTGGTGGATGGGTGGATTGGTGGATGGATGGATGGATGGATGGATGGGTGGGTGGGTGGATGGATGGATTGGTGGGTGGATGGATGGATTGGTGGGTGGATGGATGGATTGGTGGGTAGATGGATGGATTGGTGGGTAGATGGATGGATTGGTGGGTAGATGGATGGATTGGTGGATAGATGGATTGGTGGATAGATGGATTGGTGGATAGATGGATTGGTGGATTGGTGGGTGGATGGATGGATAGATGGATACTTAGATTTCATGCTACTACTAATAATCCTTAAACATCTGTTAAAGAGAAGTGATAGAGTTCCACCATAGACAGCTGAATAACATAATAGTCTTATGTGTATATATATGTGTGCAGATAAAAATCTTCACATATTGTTTATTTTTTTTCGGCCTATGTTTATTAATGAGGGATCTAATTTTAATAAGAACATAAACCTTTAGTGCAAGTTAAATGCAGCCAATGTGTCTGAAGTTATTTGGATGTTAAATGAATGAGTTGTATTTTTTTTCTCTATTCAATTAAAGGTATGAGCTCAGTGAGAAGATGCTGGCGGCGTGCAACGTTCTCAAAGCGCACCTCGCTGATTCCAAGGCTGTGAGCAGTAAAGATCTGGTGAGGAGTTCTTCTGGTCTTCACGTAATCTCCTGTGATCGAAACCGTAATCTGAAGTGTGTTTGAATAACAGTAGCCAACATGGACAATTGGACTTGACAATCCTCTCAGCAGTGTATCACAGAATTGCTGTTCTTTTGGGATATTTGTTTATGACTTTATATATTCTCTTCCAGAAGCATTTCTCTGTGCCACTAACATCTCTGTAGATCCATGATTGTGTACAGAGGTCTCTCCGTTTGTTAAAACCCTTCCTGCCTCCACAGAGAGCCTGTCTCAACACGGTCCAGCACGAGTGGTTCCGCGTGTCCAGCCAGAAGGCGGCCATGGCGGCCATGGTGGAGGACTACCTGGGGGCCTTCGTGGCCGCCTCGCCGGCCGTGCTGCGCCACATCGTCAACATGGCCGATGGCAACGGCAACACGGCGCTTCACTACAGCGTGTCCCACTCCAACTTCCAGGTGGTGAAGAAGCTGCTGGATGCAGGTGAGAGCCGTGGGGGGCGGGGCTTAAGCAAGGCAGAGCTCAAGAGAAACGCCTCAAGACTATTAGTGTTTTACTTACACCAATCAGCCACAACATTATGACCGGAGTTCTGCTGGGAAACTTCTGGACCTGGCATTCATTCATTCATTGGTGTGGATGTTACTTAGACATGTAGCACCCACCTAGACCAGACCAGGCACCCCCACCCCATAGCAATGACACTCCTTGATGGCAGCAGACATCCCCAGCAGGATGCAGACACAAAAACACTTTAGGAAGAAGAACAGCACAAGGTGTTGATCAGTTTGGGATCTAGTGAATGTGGAGGCCAGGTCAAGTATCTGTGAGATGATCCACAGAGGCCCCTCCCCTCAAAAGGCCCATGTCCATTCTCTGATGAGTCACAACTGTTGGAAGGTGGTCATAATGTTATGCCTGATCGGTGTATAGTACATGTAAATAGCCTCCACTGTTACAGGAATCTTTAAAGACTGTCTGACTGTATCCGTTACATGAATTAGACATATTATTTATACACACTTACTGGCTGATAAAAGAAATAAAAAGTGAAGCGGATGCTAATTCACAAAAATGAAGTCTAATGAGAGTAAAGTTGTTTTTTTAATGCACTTGAAGTTTGGTCCACACACCTCTGTGCAGCCCTCTCTCTGTGAAGGCTCAATAGTCTGTGATGGGGTCCGGGCCACTTGCTGCTCTAAAAGCCTTTTGTCTCCTCAGCCTTTTGTGTCCTTGTGCTCCGTGACAGCATATCCACCCCCCTGTCCCCATTGTAGCCTTTGTCCTCTCACCGTCCCAGTTCCTCAAGGCCTCCCCTCACTCCTCTCCCGTCCAGACTTTGAAGTCTCAAAGATCCCCCCCGGCCCCACCCCACCCCCTTCTTTTCCGTGTCTTTGCAAAGCCTCAGGACTGAAAAGGCTGATTGCAGGGAATGTAAAGGATGAGTTCTTTAGGGTGGACACAATGCATCAGGGTCCCAGGACTCTGATTGACTGAAGCATGACAAGCCTGACACAAGTCTGTGTGTATTAGCGCGTTGTTGAGTGACAGGCGGCGACGGTGACGAGTCAATCACGAGCGATCTGAACGTACAAGTGTTTGATTCCCACCAAGGCCACCCGTGATGTAAAGACATGTCCTCGAGCTCCTGCTTCAGCTGACGTGTGCGTTTGTGTTTCAGACGTGTGTAACGTGAACCAGCAGAACAAGGCGGGATACACACCCATCATGCTGGCCGCGCTCGCAGCCGTGGAGACGCCCAGGGACATGAGCATTGTGGAGGAGCTCTTCAGCAAGGGCGACGTCAACGCCCGCGCCAGCCAGGTCAGTGAGAGGAGGTCAGGGCTCAAAAGGCGGTGGCGGCAGGGCATAACCGCGAAACGTGCACCGTTGGGTTTTAATGAGCAGCAATATGAAGATCACGATGAAAGAAATGCAATCAAATAAGGGATGACGGACGAGTTAAATGTATTTTAAAGTTTCTGATTCACTGAAGAATAAAGAAAAAACTGGCAGACAAAAATATTTCTATAGTCTATAGTTGGAAAAATGATCCTTTGGTGACACCAAGTGGTAAAAGATGGTAACTGCATCAGTAGTTGGATGTGATATAGATGTTTAGTTTTTTTAAAAAGTTGAGTTTTGACTCATTTATTATTATGTTTTTTAAATCATTATTTAACACCTAGTTTTCAATAAAGTCAATCCCCATTGCATTTCTTAAAGTTTAAAGCCTTAGATTATTTCTATTTATAATTTAAAGCTGTTCTTCAAGTAGCTTGTTGTAGAAGTAAGTGTAAAAGTATAAACCGGGTTCCCTCACCGTGCTGTTGTCTCCCGTCCCAGGCCGGTCAGACGGGGCTCATGCTGGCCGTCAGTCACGGCAGGATGGACATGGTCCGGGCCCTCCTGGCTCACGGCGCCGATGTCAACATCCAGGACGACGAGGGCTCCACGGCTCTGATGTGCGCCAGCGAGCACGGCCACGTCGAGATCGTCAAACTGCTGCTGGCGCAACCCGGCTGCGACGCCACGCTCAGCGACAGCGTGAGTACATGGGGCAGCTGAGGTTCTGGGGATGTAGGATGTGAAGTCTGAAAACCGTCTGCAGGATAATTTTGGCATAACATTATGACTAATATTGTGTAGGTCTCCCGTGTGCCTCCAAAACAGTCATCAGAGAATGGACATAGGCCTTCTGAGGGTGTCCTGTGGTGTCTGGCAACAAAATGTTGTTAGTGTGGGAGGCCTTTGAGGGGAGGGGCCTCTGTGGATCATCCCACAGATACTTGATCAGTTTGAGATCTAGAAAATTTGGAGGCCAAGACGGTGTTTTATTGTCCTTTACAATCTGTTGTAACCTGCAATTATATAGATGTGAGAAAGCATTGAACTAAATTTAGTACTTTACTTACAAAGTTGACAAAAAATACAAACCAGAAATATGCAAAGCGTCTTTAGTTTTAGTCTTGGCATCAGTCGAGATGCAATAGTGAGTCGCAAAAGGTCCTGAAGCAAACATCTATCCTTCGTTTATTGAAAAATTAACTAATAATTCAGCACTGATATGACTTGCATATGTTTATTCCTAATTAAAAGTATTTTTCCAACCATAATCACTGCAAAAAACAAAATTTTAGTATATTTGTCTCATTATATTTGTCTAAATTGCTTGAAAAGCAAAAATTGCTTGAAAATCTGCCAATGAAACTAGTGAATATGTCTCTGTATTAAGATGTATTGTCTTAAAACAAGTCCCTGTGTCTTGATGAAATGGTACTCTTTATGTAATTATGTCTTATATTAAGTGTAATGAGACATTTTGACTAGAAATGAGACAAATATACTTGGTAAGATTTTGTTTTTTTTGCAGTGATCCATTCATTTCCTGCCCTGAATATAACTTAGACCAGATTTCTGTACGTTCATGTTGCTCACACAGTGGTGTAAAAGATAAGAGACTGAATGTAGAGTAAATTAGTAAATACTACTTGGCTGATCACCTTGCTTCTTACTCCAGCATCGTACTGTTTGATTTCTGAGCCAACAGCCATCATGTTCACTTTAACCTTTGTCTCACATTCACTTCCTTTCGTCCCTCCTCTCAGGATGAGAGTAACGCTCTGTCCATAGCTCTGGAAGCGGGACACAAAGACATCGCGGTGTTGCTCTACGCTCACGTCAACTTCTCCAAAGCCCAGTCACCCGTAAGTCTGAAAGAAGTCACAAACTTCCCTCCAGTGTTTTTCTTCTTCAAGCTGCCCCGTCCTCCTAGATTCATGCTTATTCACATACGTAATCCATTCTGTTTTTAAGGGAACGCCTCGCCTCGGCAGGAAAACCTCCCCGAGTCCGACTCGGAGGGGCATATTTGACTAGACGCTCCTCCTCTGCCCACAAACCCTGCGCTGCTACGACTCCTCGCTATGAACGTCGCCTTAACCAGAGCTGGATGAGGGACTTCGCCCCCAACCAACCAACCAATGAGATTTCTGCAAATGTTTTTTTTTTTAAATTTATGTGCACTCTTGCCTTCATGACAAGCCCAAAGTGTCCTCTGAATATGAATGTAACCCACCGGTGCCTCAGAGTCCCATCAGATTCAGTCAGCGAAGCCACTGGAGTTCAGACCAACACGGACACACATCCAACTAAAAAGGCCATTTTTTTTCCTGAATTTATTCGTCTGTCTCCCTTTTTTTTATTTTTAAAAGCTCAGTGTTGATCATTCAAGAGCACCAACATCGTCGGCTGTTTTTTCTTTTTTTTTTTTTAGTTTCTTTTTTTAAGTCCACAGATGGAGAAGGATCCACCTGCATGTTAGAGGAAACATTTCCTGTATATATTGCTCACCTCGACTCGCCTATGTGCGCCCAGCTCTTTCGGTTCGTGCACATCTTTCTCTCTCATCTTTCCCGTGGATGAACGCATCGGCGCGTGCAGGCGTGACTTAGACTGGAGAGATTTTCCTTTTATACAAATCCTTTGTATCTATTTAAAGAGAAGAATCACAGTATTTTGAATATGTCCTATTACTACTTAACAATCTATGAAGTTATATATTTATCAAAGTATAGTTTTTAATGCAGATATGTATTTCTTTGTACATACGGTGGTCATAGAGTCGACTTATCCTCCTCTTTGTCTTTGTGTCCAGTCTCTCGCTCTTCTTGTGTAATATAAGCCGTCTGTCCTCCGCTAGTATTGATCAAGGTACTGACTTTCATCTTCAAATGAGGTTTGAAGTGCCTGAAACTTTGCCATGTAACAATAAACATCCATTAAAGAGTCTAAATCAGGATGTCGAGTTTGTGCTTCTGCTGTGTCTGCAGAATGACCGCCGGACATTTCACCATCTGATAAATGTCATTTTTAAGGATTTGAGTTTAAGTTCTGAAAGTGTTTCTAAACCTGTTAAGCAGGAGAAAAGTGGCTCAAATCTAAATGTTTACTGCGTTTATTTTATTTATTTCCAAAAGAAAACTTGTTGCCCAGCAAAGCAGCATGATCCACATACTACCACAAACTGAAAAGAAGCTCAATGCGAGTAACGTCAGAGGAAATCAGACTTTACACTTTGTGCAACAGATTTTAAAACGTAAGCAACATTTAAAGTTGATAAGATTTCAAAGTCAAGTATTTGAGAATGTGTCACCTTGAGGCGACATAAAAACATCCGAGACCGAGAAAAAGAAAATGTGGAACGAAGACGTTTAAAAATGGGGTAAACAACAATTTTACGTGGCCTAATTCTCAATATTGTTATTTATTTTAAAGAAGAAATGATGAGATAAAATGAAAAGATAAAAACAAGTTTAATTAACTAAGATTTTCGTTGGTAAGTCTTAATTTTAGCACATGTTGAAGATGCAGGAGCAAAAGAAACATTTATATTGTGACATGTTTAAAAGAAGGAAGCAGATTTCTTGCTGGCTGCTCTTCACTTTACAGCAGGACAGGATCATCTGCAGCATTTAGTGAAACTGAACGTTTTCTGTTTTATATGCAAGTCATAAAATCATGATAACTGAAGAAAGAAAGACAAAAGGTAGAGGAAGACATTGTCCTGTTACATGACAACTGTGACACCAGGACGAGACGTACAGTTATAGCAGGAATACAATCTGAAGGGTGACGCTTTAGCTCTGAGTTTTGTTTCTGTCATTTGGCAGATCTGGATGATGTCAACAATCCAGCGTCTGAATCAGTCGTGTTAACCAAGGTTCTTCTGACTGGAGGGTTTCCTGAGTGAAAGAACGGGAGAAACACAAAGTGAAGTGACAAAGTTGTTATCTAACTATCAAAATATCCTAAATATGGCCTCAGTCTACAATAATCAATGAATGGTTAGTTTAAAATATTGCATCTAAAAGGACATGATATTCTTTTTACTTCCTACTACACAACACTCTGCGTGGAACAATGCTCTCCTGTGACCCTCTATGGTGAGCTTTCCAGCTCCTAACCGACCTGTGCAGAGGCAGATGGATGCTGTTTGCTGCAGCTCCTGTCCTGGAAATGATATTTTTGTGTTTCGGTGAGTGGCGGGGCAAATAGCCGTGATCCCTCGGCCTGGCGTGGGCCGGATGGAGCGGACGACTCAAATCTGGATCCGAGCTCGCTGTTCTGTAAAGACACGAGAAGGATGGGAGAGGTTTTCAGATCATTCTCTGTCTGGTTTTATACTCATAGACATTTATTTCAAGACCGGCCAAGAATGGCACCGTACTGTGATGAGAGACATCCATCCTGTTCTCCATAGCAGACTGTTACTGTTCCATTCTCTGACTGTCTTGTATCTCAATGCTTTATAATAGACAGTATTCACATTTTGATGAAGCTCTCTGTTTTATTATATCTTTAGCTGGAACACACATGAGTGTTTGTCTGATACGAGGCTGCTGTTCAAATTTGTGGTTCCTTAACAAGAAAGGTGTGAATGGGTGTGAAACCTTGAGGAAGAGGGGTTAAGACTGTGCACTAAGTGGCTGATAAGTGGTGTCTCAGTCCACCTCCCCTGTTTAATGAAAGGTCTACCAATGCAACATCGTTCCTTTGCTCCTGTTTCAAACCATCTGTCTTCTCAGGCTAGGCGTGTCTCTTGTCCTTCAGGTGTCCGTGGACTGCTGAGCCCTGATCTGAAGAACAGGCTCTTGTGTGCTGGGAATGCCTCGTTTAATTACCGGGCTGCTGCAGGATCAGAGGTCTGCAGGTCATTCAGTTGGTCGTTCTCGGTTCTAGCGGTGGAGTCTGTGAACGTGTGTCTGTCCAAGTCCACCAGCAGCTTCTGCATCAGATGCTTCCACTGGAAGACAGAGTCCAGCTCAACAGGCGACTCCTGCAGGGAGCCAGAGCCAACATCCAGACGTTTCTAAGAGGCTGAGGTAATATAGCTTACTATTGTTTCAGTAAATTATAAATCTACGTAATTATTAACAGTGGAAGAAAACGTGATATAAATTTAATTGGCAGCAGTCACAGTGAGATGTGGTGCTTGTTTGTCACAGAGATAAACAAAAACAGAACTACTGCTCTAAAATAACAGTGAGCTCATTTAGGTGAAGCACTGTTTTACCATCAGGATTTGTCTGATAGTGATGGCTACTTCCTGCATGGTGGTCCTCATTCTGCTTCTCCTCTTTCTCTCCTCCTGCAGCTGCACCTCCAGCCGACCCACCTCTGCTTTGATTTCACTGCACAGTGCAGACGTGGAGCCCGGTCGTGTCTGAAACCACAAACACAACAATGAGAGAGGGGGTATAGCTCAGTGGTAGAGCATTTGACTGCAGATCAAGAGGTCTCCGGTTCAAGTCCGGATGCCCCCTGTGAATTATTGTCTATTGTCATTGTTGATGTGGATGAACTATTTTAAGCAAACTCATTCTTCAGCAGCATAATGGCCACCATGACTCCCCAGAACAAAGTAATGCCCTACGATGTGATATTCTCACTTATCAGCACCTCACAACCAATAAAGTGGAAGAAAATGTTACAACTACAAAATATTTCACATTTTTTATGACAGAAAATTATTAACTAAGCATGTAGGATGTTTTGGCCCTGCAATGGACTGGCGACCTGTCCAGGGTATAGTTCATACACCATAAAATCTCACTGACATCACTTGGCTAAACATTTTCTTTCATACCTGTTTCACAGACTCAAAATTAGAATTATAGGAGTAGGAAATGAGCATAAGAAAATGTTTTTAAATCTTAAATACAGGCAAGATTACATCAAACATAAACAAAGAATGTGTGTTTGTGTTTTATGGACAGTAGACAGAGAGTAAAGTTTGACCTGAGGGCCTCCATCTCAGCCAGAACTCCTGTGTGTTCAGTCTGAAGCTGCTCCAGTTGCTGTTGGCTGTTTTTCTGCTCGGCTTGTAGCTGCTGGCACTTCTCTGTGAGCTGCTCCACCACCTTACGGAGAGAAGGTGTTCTTTAGTAAATCCGTTTTTTTGTCATGTTAAAAACTTCCAACCCAAATTAAAACCATGGTCACACTTCATCAACATGTGATCATGTCCTAATAACCCTTGAGTTTGTCTCTTACCTTCTTGCGAATGCAGCTTGTTCGGGTCACCTTGCTGAGCATTTGCTCCAGGACGTCCACATCCACGCTGAGCTGACCCTTCCGACCGCGCAGGGCGGCGTTCTTCTCCATCAGGACCTGCGCCTGCTCAGACAGCTGGCTGAAACGAGCCTTCACCTCTGTGTTCTCCTGTAGCGCCAGCCTGGTGGCTTCAGGAACCTTCTGGTCCACCAGGTGCTGCACTTCCGCTGCCATGGCCGCTGCATGGCTCTCCATCTCCTTCTCCAGTCTTTTGTCGGGGAACAGGAGACGGGAGAGAGACAGAAATGATGCATCTAAAGAGCGTCTTTCACATGAATAATGCAGGTATGCTGTTTACGTACAACTTAGTAAATTAAAGCTAGATAGACAGTAGCTAAGTGGTAATGCTGGTACTTCATTTTTCTTGGACTTCTTATAAATACAATGGCACATGTTACTGCTGTGCTTATTGCTATGCTTGAGTACGTACATAAAGTCAGTAGGCCAGTTCCTACCTCTTCTTTTCCAGCAGTGCTTTCATCTCCAGGCTGTGAATGTCATCTTTGTGCTCCTCCCTCTGAGCAGCCAACTGCTTCTCCAGGGACTCCATGTGGGACATCAGTTTGTCCTTCTGCTTCTGAAACTCCTCCAGGCTAGCAAGCCTCTCCGCTGGGGGGAGAAGAGGAAGAGAGGAGAGTCTATATTTCACTGAGAGGTCACTCTTTGATTTCATACATACAGTGCATAGTACAGTGCAAAGGTTATAATCTAATCTTTATGTGGAAGGACTATGGTTTCAAAAGGCATCCACTATGCTACAGTGAGCCCAATTCTGGTTTATATCTCAGATTAAAGTCTCACCAAGTGTCGTGTTTTCTCCAGCAAGCTCATCGATTCGGTCTTGCAGCTCCTGCTTCAGCTGACTGTTTTGCAGCTGCAGGGCGTCTCTGTCTTGATCGGCCGCCTGCTGCTGACTCTCCAGCCGCTCCAGCAGATCGTCCACCTCAGCCTCCTTCTCCAGCAGGGAGCGTTTCAGGAAACCAACAATGTCCTTCTTCTCCCTCTCTAATGTGCCGTACTGAGAGATCAAGTCTTTGTTCTGCCTTTCGAGCTCATCACACTTCTGCTGATATCTGGGGAGAAATGAGGGAAGAAGCAAACTGAAGCACTGACGACAACATCTTTAGTGATTCACGTATTGTCTCTGTCTTCTTCTAGATTTCAAGCATTTACAGCCCATGTACTGCATGTTTGGACGTTATTTTAGCTATAGGTGATGCTCTAGTTTTAGTTTTTACGTCTAAATTGGAGGAAAGCTGTGAGAATAACAACCATTTGTATACAAGGTCACCTATTTTCAAGGGCTCAGAAGTGATTGCGCACCCTGTTCATTTTCAAGAATACTTTTCAGGCAGTGACAGAAAAACGGGTTTCCTCCTTTGTGATGCTGTACCAGGCCTTTTCTCATTTGGAAACAAGTCGTGCGTTCACAGCAACAACTTTTAAATGATTTTTTTAATGATCATACTACTGAAGGAATATCTGTGTATACATATGTTTACACCTTTCCGTCCAGCTTGGATGTGAATAACCTGAAATTAAAGCGGCGTCTGCACTTTTAAGTCCTGTAACTTTCATATGTTGTGATAACAGTTATTTTCTCATTTATTTATCAGGTCTCTTTAACTTCTTACTTCACTTCTATATAGTGTGAGATGAGATTTATTTTTGTTTGTCAAAATTGCATTTTATTTAAGGTTATAAATGGAAATGTTATAAGACAACATGCTTTGCCTGTAATAGAAAAAGGAAATGAAAGTGTTTTCAGTCAGTAAATGATAAGTTAAGGTAGGAAAAAGTCTTATAGTAGCATCTTTCTGTATTAGTGTTCAACACAAATGCTAAGTGTTAGCTTAGCTAGCTAGCAAAACACTAACATCGCATACAGCGTAACCCCAGTCCCATACAAATGAGTTGCACTGATTTTAAGTTTGAAAAACAAAACTAACGTTATTTACAACGCTTGTACTTAGATAAATAAATATATCATGACATCTCCCCAATAAAAATGTATTTAGTTCCTTTACAAAAAAATAATAAAAATAAAAAGTTCTCAACTGCCTCACCCGTCCAACTGCTCGCCCAAATATCGTATCTGAGTCAGATATATCTCCTTCTCTTTGTCCTCCGAGCTGGTTTTGTCCACGGGAGTCACAAAACTCTGCTTCTTCTGCGTTTTCTTGTTTTCATCTTGTTGCTCGCCGCTTTTCTTTTCCTTCTTTTTGGGCATTATTATCAGAGAAAGTTGAGTAGAAAACTCTTTCCGCCGGCAAGAAAAACTAAACTTTCGCCGTTGCTAGGCAATGCTGCCTTCAGGGACGCCTCGAAAGAGCTTCGAGGAAAAGACAAAAGAACACGTTGAGTACGAGATAAAAACAGACAAACAAACAAAAAAAAAATCCTAAATGTATTATCAAATTAAACAGTAACACAGATTACCAAGTAATAACAATAAAAATGCTGGTAACCTTAATTGTTTTGGAGTGTACAAAAGAAATTTAAGGCACTAGACACAGAAGTGTTCTTATTGCTTATTTTTTTTTCGGGCCTCAAACTAGAATATACCATAAAACATAAAGGAGATAATCTGATGCTGGATTACAGTTAGCATTTATTACAGTATAGTTATTAGTGTGGGGCCTCTAATTTATCCAGTGTAGGCCCCTATTGGGTTTCACCCTCCCGATGAGTTGAGTGGTACTGGTGTTGAGAGCAGACAAGGTAAAAATTTATCCTGTGTGCATGATAAAGTTGGAAGCCACTGTGTTTGCATGGATTTTATATTTCTATTTGCTGCTCCGCTCTACAGCCCGTTACAGCGCGACTGGGTCAGAAGTCAGACTAATAGAAATGTTTAATGTCTCACACTGCAGCCTTTTATCACTGCATTATAATCTATCATTATTACCTTTGAGGCAATTAAACTCTGTGTTACACCCCCGATTAGACCACCAGGACCTGATCCGGTGCCTGGGATGATTCACTGCTGTGTAAACGGCTGCTTTTTAATTGGTAACTTTCCATCCCTCCCTCCTCCATTTGGCTGCGATGATTTTAATTGGGTAGTCCGGGTGTTTCACATTGCCCCACTCCTCGTCTTTAAATCCACTCATCTGACTGACTGAGTGTGGAGGTTAATTCGGTTTCAGCTCAGCAAGCCTTGGTAAATTAATAAAAGAGTATTCATTTACCACTTAGCATAGCATTAAAGAGCTACAGCACACATGTTTCTTCACCGCATACTGAAATACTAACTGAAATGTAATTGATTGAACCATCTTAAAAGAGTTATTATGTTTCATGATGTTTTGTTTTCACACCCTGTTTTGTAAAATGTTCTGTTTTCATCATGTTTTCTATTTTAATGTTATAAAAGGTTATTATCTTGAAGCACTGTTTTCTATAATGTTTAATTTTCTGTTTGGAGCGAGGTGGAGCAGTTTACGGTGCGGTGCAGAGACAACAACCTGCTGCTAAATCCAGCTAAGATTAAATAGTTTGTTGTGTTTATTTTTGTGTATATTTAAAACTAATGCTGGATACCATAACCTCAAAGAAGAGAAGGTTTGAAGCAAGACTGTTATTTCAGAATCTAATGTCCCTGATGAACTAACAACTGTGTCTGTATCTGTATCACAAACGAAGCTGGAGTGGGTCCTCATGTTGTAGGATGATGTGTATGAATCCTTTCATCAGGATCACGCTGCACTGCCTCTGATTTCATTTTTACTTAAAATCCACGAATGAAGAACCTGTTTAAAACGTTAACTTTTACCTGTTCATCACAAATGTTCAGATTTAATCAGTGTTGACCTCACATGTTGTTTACTACACTGCCTGGCCAAAAGAAAAAGCCACCTGGATTTAACTTAGCAAATAGAGCCTCCTATTGGATAATTACTGCATGGATGATTATCTTTCAGCTGACAACAAGTTATTTAACCCCAAGTGATGCAATGAGTAGCTTCTCATTTCTTCAACATGTCTAAAGACACATCCTGTAGTTGTGGAAAAGATGTTAGTCTGTTTGAGAAGGGTCAAATCAAGCAGAGAAAACATCTTAGGAGATTGTAGAAACTACTAAAACTGGGTTAAGAACTGTCCAACGCATTATTAAAAACTGGAAGGAGAGTGGAGAACCATCGTCTTTGAGGAAGGAATGTGGTCAGATTCATCGTAATTTGCGATCACTTAAACGTTTGGTGAAATCAGATGGAAGAAAAACAACAGTAGAACTCAGGACTATGTTTAATAGTGAAAGTAAGAACATTTCCACACGTACAATGTGAAGGGATCTCAAGGGATTGGGACTGAACAGCTGTGTAGCCTTAAGAAAACCACTAATCAGTGAGGATAACTGGAAATAAAGGCTTCAGTTTGCTAGGGAGCATAAAGATTGGACTCTGGAGCAATGGAAGAAGGTCATGTGGTCTGATGAGTCCAGATTTCCCCTGTTCCAGAGTGATGGGGACATCAGGGTAAGAAGAGAGGCAGATGAAGTGATGCAGCCATCATGCCTAGTGTCTACTGTACAAGCCTGTGCTATGGGGCAGTGCTATGATCTGGGGTTGCTGCAGTTGCTCAGGTCTAGGTTCATTAGCTGACTACCTGAATATACTGAATGAGCAGCTTATTCCATTGATGGATTTATTTTTCTTCCCTCATGGCACAGGCATATTCCAGGATGAATACGGCTTTTTTTTTATTGGCCAGTGTTTAATCATACTTGAGCATGATTTGACTTCTGCTGTTGCAGTGGGGTTGTGTGCATATGTCCAGAAATCATGTTAGAGGTTTGCATGCAACAAGTTTCCAGTAAATGTGTGTAATAACTTCAGTGTGAGACACAAAGTGCAGCAGTGTGATGGGACTTGTCCTGCCAGCTTTCTACCCACCTTCCAGTTTGTTTCCTCCCACTGGAATTTGGGGAAGATCCCACGCTTAAAAAAAAAAAAAGAGAGAGAGAAGCACATCATAGTCACAGCTGGGCGGGGAGGGCCGGTGACCTTATAGCATCCAGGCTGGTTCCAGTACATGCTTTAAACCAGCCCAGCCTCACACACTAACTGACCGTGCTCTAGCAGCCATGAGCAAGGACAAGCAGAGCAAACAGGTGCCGCAGTGCAGCAGACCACTCACCCCGTCCAAAGGCCAGAAATCCCCCAGGATGCCCAAGTGCTCCCGCTGCAGGAACCACGGATATGTGTCTCCCCTGAAGGGCCACAAGCGCTTCTGCAACTGGAGGGACTG
Organism: Planiliza haematocheilus; assembly: GCA_005024645.1. Taxonomy (NCBI): domain Eukaryota; kingdom Metazoa; phylum Chordata; class Actinopteri; order Mugiliformes; family Mugilidae; genus Planiliza; species Planiliza haematocheilus. Next base: position 1,051,382 of record SRSE01000884.1, read on the forward strand.
CCAGTGCCCTAAATGTAAACTGATAGCCGAGAGGCAGAGAGTCATGGCGGCCCAGGTAACCTCCTTTCAGTAGCCACCTGTTAGCTAGCTGCGGCTAAAGAAACAAACTTTATTTAAAAAAGTTAAAACTGCTTCTCGTGTGCGAAGATATTAAATATTTCGTTCGGGATGAATTAATTTGTGTTTGACTACTTCGTGTGTACACAGCCGAAGTTATTCACTTTGGTTGATTTTTCTTTATTTGCATTTGTTTATCAATAAATCAATAAAATATTAAGCTAGCTAGCAAGGTTTGTGCACAGCTAACCGTAAGCTAGCTTACTAAAATATAAACATAGTGTTTTATCAGTATATCGTTATTTGTTTAATAGCAGTAACATTATTAAAGAAAGTAATTTATTTACTGACTAAAGTGAGAAGAACAGTAATTTTTTACCTCATATTTTGTCTTTATTTAATGTTTTAGGAGTTTTTTTCAGTTACGTTTTTACAACAGGGTTGTAAAACGGCAATTTAATTTTAATATATTAAATAATATATAATAAAATATACTATATGTAATATAGTGTTTTGAGATTTCTTAACACTAACAAAAGTAAATTAAATAATTTTATTTTGAATATATATCAAAATTTAAATATATATATTAAAATTACAACGTCAATAATCGCAAAAACAAGAACAATCTGATAAGAGCTGGATTATTATTATAATTAATTTTAAATAATCACTGATTCATTTTGTCTAGGAAATATCAGAAGCTGAACATGACTATCTAATTCATCGTCCAAAACAAAAATAATAAATTAAGAGTGACAGAAAACGGATGCAAACTGAAAATACTGAAATGCACAAGATGCAGTAATAGGAACTTTTTGGGACTCAAATGATTAAATGATAATGCTTCTTCTAAGCCGTGCATTGATAGTGTAAAGTCATTTTATAATTGTCGTTGTCAGCCTTTCAATTAAATAGATTTCCCGCCTGTTATTATTAATTTTCTATCTGTTGTATTGTATTTTATTCTTCTGTATCTTGGCTGGTTTTAACGGATAGTTATAGTTTGAGAGGTGGACCCTCATAAACGATAAAGAGTCACTGATTTTACAAAGTTATACTGATGCTCTTTTTCATCTCGGAAATAAGGCAGCTTAGCTTATGAAGAAAATCGTCTCATTCTAATTGTGTCCAGTCATTATTTAGTGGCACTAAACGTTTAAGTCTGTTCACGTGGATGGTAGATCAAGGCAGTTTTCTTCGATGCCACGGTATCTTATCATTATTCTTTCCTCCCTTGTACTGTAGGTTGCCTTGAGGCGTCAGCAGGCTCAGGAGGAGGAGCTTGGGATCTGTCGGCCGGTGGCTCTGTCCGGCCCCGAGGTGGTGGTGAAGAACGAAGCCGGAGCGGACTGCCTGTTCTCCGTGGAGGGACGATCCTCGACACCTGCCAGTGCCTCCGCTTCTTCTCTTGTTGTCACAGGTGTGTGTGTGAAGTCCTCTGACAGTGGTAAAACGACACGGTGATCCTTTATTAAGACCATGCAGTGCTGTGTCAATATTTCCCCTGTTAAACATTTAATAGTGTCTTATTTGAACACGAAATCTATTAATAATGAACCTCTTTTAAACTTTACCTTTTACCTCATGATGGTATTCATCAGATTTAATCAGTGTCAACCAAATTGGAAGACATGTTGTTTACAAGACACCGATCAGCCTCAACATTGAAAACACTGACGGGTGAAGTGAAGAAGGTTGTGACATTTCAATCTTCTGCTGGGAAAACTTCTGGACCTGGCATTCATTCATTCTTTTATTGGTGTGGATGTTACTTAGACATGTAGCACCCACCTAGACCAGACCAGGCACCCCCACTCCATAGCAATGACACTCCTTGATGGCAGCAGACATCAGCACATGGTGTTGACCTGGCCTCCATATTCACTTGACCCCAAACTGATCAAGTATCTGTGGGATGATCCACAGGACACCCTCAGAAATCCAATGTCCATTCAACGGTTTTGGAGGCACAAGGGAGACCTGCACAGTATTAGGAAGGTGGTCATAATGTTATGCCTGATTGGTGAGTTCTGTCATTAGTGTGGATTTCAATTTGAAATGAATTACTTTTCTGCTAAAAGTAGCTTTCACCCACTTAGAGCATGACGTTAATGGGAACGTTAATTGTTTAGTTATAAATAAACAACACTGCCATGCTAGCCATTAGCATCTGCTAGTGGAGAGTGGTTTTCTTGGGTTCTTGTCTGCAGAACAACAAATGAGGACATAGCAGCAACTCCAACTCACCAACATCTACCAGTAAGACAAAAAACACATTGTCCAAATACTGAGTCTGCTGTCCCATCAGAAAGATGTCTCTGTTGAAGTACTCCTGCGTAGTCGCTGCACTAAACTGATGGACTGTTTCATTTTAACACTACGTTCAACTTGTAACCTTTTCTCTGGGTTATATTCCTAAATAAAAAAACTCACCACTGACTTGTCCACAGTACGTGGATATTTGTATGGACGCCTTAGATATCTGCAATAAAACATAAGATATTTTCTTGGGAAAATAAGCAAAACCTAAGGTTGTGTGGAGGCAGACACAGATAGCGTGTTCCTTCTTGGCCTGATAGCATACTGTAGGAGGTGGAACATGACTATGGTCAAGGCCGCACATGTCTTGCTTTGTATGTTTGAAAGAAAGACCTTTGAGGTGGAAAAAAGGAGTTGAGCACTCTGCGATTCGCTGGTGACAAGTGTTATGTTTGGCGTCAGTGGTGCAGTGTCTTCATTGTGTAAGACCAAAAGATCAGAGTCTGCCTGAGAAGAATGTGGCCTTGCTGATAAAACGAGTACAACAGATAGTGAGTAATGATGATTTGATGCTCCTATTCATCCCGATCCAGAGTGATAGAGCTCATCTATGACGACAAGATGTACCTGTCACCTGCAGATGGTGCTGTTGACAGCTGTTTGAGCTAAGGCCGGGGCTGCATGACCAAAGAATCCAGCAGAGCTCTAATAAGACGTCTTATTTTCATAGCAAGTGATCGATCCAAGTGCAGCTTCAATATATAGTGTGTGAAATGATTTAAAATAGTTTGAAAATGCTGCATATCCTCAAGTTCACATTTCAGATGATCATGGTTTGTGAAAGAAACAGCCACAACACATTAAACTTTAGCCTCTAAACGAATCTTCTCTGTGTGTTTTTTGTCCTCAGCGTCGTCCTCCAGCCCATCAGCTGCTGTCAGGACTCATACCGAGGGACCGGCTGACCTGCTGCTGGAAACCTCCTATTACAATTTCTACCAGCCGTCACGCTACTCCACCTACTACAGCAACCTCTACAACTACCAGCAGTACCAGGTGATCTACATTAATATCCAGCTTCTATTTGGAACGCTTAGTGGTATTTAGCTGCTGTATACACACACACACACACGCAGCTGAATGTGTTGATGCTGGTCTGGTTTGCCTATAACCCCCAGAGCTTGTTTAACTTGGCTCAAGGGAGGATTTTCATTTTCATGAGTGAGCGCAATCGGAAAAAAATCTGTGGGTCTTTATCACAGTTTATAATCTTGTAGTCTGTCATTTCAAGCTGACTGGTAAACGGTCTTAAGCAGGGGGTCAGTGTGTGATATAGACGTCTCCTTTCATTGTAAGAGACACAGATGGGATGGAAATGGAAAAAGTAACTGGCCAAAACTTTAAATCAGGTTATATTACTGCATTTAAGTGGAGTTTGAACCGTTAGCTACACAGAAGACACATTTTCCTTTTTTGTCTTTGCTTTACTTTTCGCCACAGGCTTGAAAAAAAAAATAGGTACACATATATTATTTTAAAATTGACTGAATATTAATCATTTCTCATGTCACCTGTGAGTTGTGCTGCAGTAGATTATGTAGACTAAACATAACAGTCAGATGTTGACATTGCAACCAACAAAGTAACGAAACTGCTAAGTCGGGCTGGGGGCAATACACCGATCAGCCACAACATTAAAACCACTGACAGTAGAAGTACAGTAGTCCCTCGCCATAATGTGGTTCACCTTTTGTGGCCTCGCAGTTTAGCAGACTTTTTTTTTTAACAGTGCATTGTTTTCTGCATCCTGATTGGCTAAGAGAGAGCCCGTGTGTCGTCTTCTGCATCCTGATTGGCTAAGGGACTGTAGACCATTGTCAATCAATCCCTCCCTGGTATTCATTCACGATTTAAAATCATATGTAGATTAATTTTTAACAGATAATGTGACAAAAGTGCATTTTATTTAAAAGAAACGTCTATTGTTTACTATTACTGTAGTTTACTTGAAAGAATATACCATACACCAATGAGCCAAAACATTAAAACCACTAACAGAAGTAAATAACATTGACCATCTTGTGACAATTCAGTGTTCTGCTGGGAAACTCCTGGACCTGTCATTCATTCATTCATTGGTGTGGATGTTACTTAGACATGTAGCTATGGTAGCAGCCATGCCCAGCAAGATGCAGCCTGACACAGACACACAAACGCTTTAGGAGCAACTGAAAAAAAAATTCACTAGATCCCAAACTGGTCAAGGACCCAAAGCCCCCCATCAACTAAAAACATTTCCAGACACCACAGGACACTCTCAGGAGGCCCATGTCCATTCTCTGATGAATCACAACTGTTTTAGAGGCACAAAATATTAGGAAGGTGGTCATAATGTTATGCCTGATCGGTGTTTGTGGTCTTGTTTAAGAGCTATCATGAGCTTGAATCTTCCCAGACAGTATCAGCACACATGTTACAGACACCAAGGTGACAACACTGAACATCTCACGGACACACAAACACACTCAATCCTTTTCCCTTCCGTTTATCTATCTACATATTCACTTTGATTTATGCCCGAATGTATCTCTATTGTATCCGATGAGATTATCTTATGCATGAAGCAGATTAGATCTATAACTCTCCAGTGATATCTCTGACGAGGTGCTTTGTTTTTTTATGAAGAACATTTGTCCACCCTTCTCTCCTCCCCTCTGCCACCTCCTCCTCCTCTCAGCTTTCCCCCAGTAGCAACATCTAGTTTTGGGGTCACTGCCTCCGCAAAGCTGCCAGCGCACGGCGGAGCCTGAATTGCAAAGGTTAATGGTATTGTCTGTCGGCAGAGGGACAAACCGCTATGCCTCAGCGCTCGAAGGAGAAAGTGAGCACATTAATGCTAATCAGTTAGCGCTCTTTAGCATAATTTAGCCATCCTCCCTTGTGATTTATGGTATTTTCAGTGAACTTGTCAGGTTGAAGGGCTACGTGCTGTGGTTATTCAAATTTAGAGACCACTTTTTTTTTATTTATATATATATTTGCATGGAAAGATGTTTATTTGAAGATGTGGTTTAGTGCCACAAACACACAGTTTGTAACTACAGTGCTTTTCTCTTGAGTTAGCGTTATGTTCTTTATCTTTTCCTGATACTGATGTGATTACCCTTGAGTTAATCACTCTAACTGAACTGCCCTTATATATAGTACTTTTTAACCTCACTGGCATTCAAAACACTTTCTCATTCACACACTCACAGGTGGGATGTCATTCTTGTCGCCTCCTGTGACAGCTGAGTTAGCCGTCTGTCAGTGGTTCAGCCCACGGCCAATTACAATCTGTCTGTTTCTGGAAAGTACTAATTGTAACAGGCTTGTTTTAAGGAGGACATTCATCTTCAAATTCACTTTAATCTGGCTGCGCTTCACTCTTTTAAGTGAGTTTCAAGACCTGAGATAGACTGGAGACCTGTCCAGGGTGTTCCCCTGCCTCTCGCCCGATGACAGCTGGGATAGACTCCAGCAGACCCCGCGACCCTTAACAGGAAGAAGCAGTTACAGAAGATGAATGAATGAATGAATATCAGTTACATCCTTGGCTGCAGACTGCAGCCTCAGAAAGCTAACATTAACAAAACCAAAACCAGCCTCCATCATTCATTTATTCATTTTCTGTAACTGACTGTCCTCTGGAGGGATGCGGGGGGGGGAGTCTGGAGCCTGTCCCGTGCGGGGTACACCCTGGACAGGTTCTCCAGTCTATCTCAGCTAACACAGACTGCGTTTACATGGTCTTTAGTATCCTGATTTTGAGGCTTATCCTGGCTTTGAGCATATCTGGGATATGGTGTTTACATGGAACACAGAGAAACCCGGTTATTCATATCCCCGTATACATGATAAATACCAGTAACCCGTTTTCAGATCACTGCATCTTATCTGCGCATGTGTGCGTTACGTCTTTTACATCTTTTGTTTACTTTACAACAGATTGCGCGGTGGAAAACCAGCGTCGCGTAGCTTTTCCTTTGTTTTCTGCATCTAAACACGTCGTTATGTTTAGTTCTTTCATTAGTTTAAGGGAAAATTCAGTCTCTGCATCGCTCCAAAAGTGAGAAGTTCTCGTTGCCGCCATGTTGTTTGTATATCTAGTGCGTCACTTGGCGTCACTTGCGCCTGCGCAGACAGTGGGCAGCCGTCAGAAATCGGGATAAGGTGTATATCTGCTCCAGTATCCCGGCTTCGAGTACTCCAGGTAGCAAAACAGGGTTTCTTGAAATCAGGAAATGGGCATATCCCGATTTCTGAATTTGGGATATGGTGTTTACATGGACAAACACAAAAACGGGATACTAAAGACCATGTAAATTCATTCACAGAGAGACACTCACACCTACGGCCAATTTAGAATCACCAATGAACCTAACCAGCATGTCTTTGGACGGTGGGAGGAAGCTGGAGAACCTGGAGAGAACCCACGCAGACACAGGGAGAACATGCAAACTCCACACAGAAAGGAACCAGTTGGTTGATAGATTCGAACCTAGGATCTTCTTACTGTGAGGCATCAGTGTTGAGTAGGGATGCACCAAAAATTTTCGTCCGGAATTGCATTTTCGGGCCATTTTCAGTCTAAAATTGCTGCGGTTGTTGCTTACACGTGTTGTTTCGGCGATAAAAGTCTGAAAATTTATCGCCGAAACAGGATGCAAGCAGCAACCGCAGCAATTTTCGTCCGAAAATGGCCCAGAAGTGTATTGTCAGTGCATCCCTAGTGACAACCATCAGCCTCCATCAGTTAACATCGATTTAACATAACAAATATGCATAGGCAATAAGTTGCAGCATTATCCTTATCCTGCAGTGTTGCATCGCAGGTAACGTGTTTAACTCTGCACCAGTGATTTAAAGGAACATGATTTGCGGCATAAAACGACGTCTTCTCTTCTCCTCTCTGCCACATGCAAAGGAAATCTTAACAAGTCAGAGTGTATAAGCTCTCTATGGTTGATGAATGTCAAAACGAAAATAAAGAATAAAACACATTTTTATTACTTAATATATGAATATTATTTTAGGCATGCCACTCTAAAAAGGGTATAATCACTCCTCTGCCTCAGACAGTCATCAGTTAGTCAAACGCATTTGTTTTTAAAGAGCTGACAACATCCAGCAATCCCTTAATGGGCGCTTGAGCAAACTGCTGTAGCAATACACAGTCAGCGAAACATTTAGTCTTTTGTTGCTGGCAGTGTGAACACAGCATTAGAAACACCTTCTTGCCAAATCTAAAGCCTTACTACAGTAGATATACAGTTCAGTACCATGCTGCTTCTACATTTTTTTTTTCCTCCACCACCTTCGCAGACATTGCTACATGTGAAATGTAGCGAATAATCTGGGCCGGCTGTTGTCATAATATAGTGATCTTTACGCGCTCCTCCCACTAGAACGTCAAAAAACCCAGAGGAAGCAAAGTGCTTTTTATCAGTGTAAGGCCATCTCCAGCACCTCCTCCTCTTCTCTCCTGTGCACTCAGTGATGCTTGGCTGTCATGCAGGTGGATGACGATAATATAAGGGCTGTATAGTGCTTCCAGACAAGAGATGGTGCCAGATAAGACTACAGGCCCTCTCAGGGGAGGTAAGGAAGCCCCCCCAGGAGTCAACAAGTTAGATGTAGATGCACAGAAGCATTCTCTGTTGGTAAAATATCTTTTTAAATTATTATTAAGGTAATTTTATTGCTGCAAAAAGGTGTGCACAAGTTCTATATCTGTACTTAAAATAATATCACTGGTATGATGGAGCTAATCTCTCAGAGATAATCCAGATGCGTCCCAAATCTACAATTTAACGTATCTACCTCTGCCAAAATTGTTATTGCCTGCTTATTGCTATGAAAGTAAATTTCGGCATATACTTAAGGATTAACGCTGTCCCGGTCAAGTTTTTTTCCCCCCCTGATTTGCCCCGATACCGATCTTATAATATTCGGTACAGGCCGAGCCGAGTCCTGATCAGATCTTAAACAAACAAAATTTCATCCCCTGTAGATTCCTAAAGGCTTTTTCTTATCTTGCTTATTCTCCTAGATCACGTGCGCTCAGTGTGACTGGATTAAGTCCAATAAATGAGGCGGCCAGGAAAGTAACGAGGAAAGGGTAGCTCCAGAAAGACTATGCTCTGTACTACAGACATGTGCTGGTCTAACCCTCAATAAAACTATGCTGACACAAATTTACTTAAAATATATTGTGTTTAAATCTCAGTTAATGTTAAAATGAATCAGAACATATCATAGATGTTATTCTATATTCTATATTACATACTGTATAGTTTTGTTTACATGCCAGGCAGCACAGTGGAAAGGTGGTTAGCACTAGAGTTGGGCGATATGAGCAAAATCTTATATCAGTTAGTGTCTTAAAGTAACCATACTGTTGCATTTGATCATTTCACCTTTTTATTTTTATTTGCTCACAGCAGCATAACATTATTTTAAAGAGAATATAATAATATAATACTGTTTTGCATGTTTTAACTTTAAGTGGTGGAAAAGGTTACTGGTGTTTCCACAGTCGCGCGACACTCTTTGCAGAGTATCACTTTTTTGTTCGTTGTCGGATTTTCTAAATCCGAAAAAGTTCCACACAACTTTTCGGAGCGAGTTCCTCCTCCTCTTCGTCATGGGTGGGTCGGGCTGCCTCCGTTTCCTCGTGACGTTCACTCTCCACCTCCGCCATGATTGTTATCACTCAGGTAAAGCTGTTTCTTCTTCTTCGTCGTGCTCATGCAACCACGCCAAGCAGTCTGCTGCGATGCCTGCAGTGCCCCGTGTGTTGAGGCGGAGTAATTACAGAGATGCTGCAGACATCTGCTCTTTCTCCGGTACAAACGGTATTGCAAAATCTCAAACGGTATTGCAAAATCTCTACCTACTATTTTATACCGTCATACCGCCCAACCCTAGTTAGCGCTGATGCCTCACAGCGAGAAGGTCCTGGGTTTGAATCCATGGACCTCCATGGATCTGTGGAGTTTGCATGTTCTCCCTGTGTCTGCGTGGGTTCTCTCCAGGTTCTCCAGCTTCCTCCCACCATCCAAAGACATGCTGCTTAGGTTCATTGGTGATTCTAAATTGGCCGTAGGTGTGAGTGTCTCTCTGTGAATGCGTTACATAGTCTTTAGTATCCCGGTTTTGTGTTTGTCCATGTAAACACCATATCCCGAATTCAGAAATCGGGATATGCCCATTTCCCGATTTCAAGAAACACGGCTTTGCTGCCTGGAGTACTCCGATAGAAGCTGGGATACTGGAGCATGTATACACCTTATCCCGATTTCTGACGGCTGCCCACTGTCTGCACAGGCGCGAGTGACGGCAAGTGACGCACTAGATTATTATTCTAATCATTAGTTTAATACTGTTTGTATAAGGCTGATCCTAATGTAGATCATATAGAGGAAATGATGCTGACAGTGATGTGCACCAAGCAATGAACTGATGTAGAATACTGAGAATAAATACGTGCTACGTTAGCGCTTGTTCAAGTAATTGGCATCAGTTAGATCAAGAAGATTTATGCACACATTCTGGTTCCTTTATTCGTAGTAGTAATGTTTACATCCTCCATGGACAGTTTGGATAGTTAAACCATCTATGTGTATTGTTCTATTTTTTGTTTTTTGTTCCTTAAAGTGTCTTGTACTTGAGATTTAAATTGGGACAAATAAGGTCATCTGCATCTGAATCTTTAGAAGACTCAAGTTATCATAACTGTGTTTCTTAACCCTCGTTCTACCTTTGGGGTCTCTGGGACACCAAGCGAATGGACAGACAGATGGAGATGCAAGAGCACGAGGGCTAAAAGCTAGATTTTTACATTAAAAACCCAAACCAGTGAAACTCAGAAACCTGATCATGATGGAGATACTCAACTCTGCGTAAAAGCACCCATTGAGAAAGGATTATACACTTTCCGTGTGGATCCTCCTTCCAGCAGTGCATATAAACCTTCTCTGCAAGCCTGGAAAAAAAAAAGCTTGCCTTTCATGAGCAACCTCCTCTGAGACAGTTTTCCTTGCTTCTCTGCGTGTCCTGGAAAAACGCAAGCTCTGTGCACTCCGGCCCAATCTCTATTGTATTTTTCACGGCCTAATACAAGAGCCGAGTGTAGCTTAAATAACAGTTTATAAAGCTGTCGCAGAGCTGATGGTGTGGACAATACTGGTGACATATTACAGGCTGACAGAAATCAAATTCCATAAAAATGAAATTGAAAACCCTCGGTGAGGCGGCCTTGCTGCTGAGTAGACAGCTCGTTTTAAAGTTTTCACGGCGCTGGGGAAAGCCGGCGCTGTGTGTTGCGGCCCATTTTGAGAACAAGCCATGCACCTGTGAAATCAAATACTGCTAATTTTCTTCAACATATAATTTGAAGTCTATATATTCTCCCTGTCCGCTTAGGTTGTTAAAGTGTCGCCTGAGATTGTGTGATGTGTGATCTGAAGGGCTTCACAGTCAGAATGTGTGAATGCGGTCATTGAACAATGGTGTTTATGTTGTAGTGAAGAAAGAAAAGAATAATGATTTACTGGTTAGTATGGATTCATACAGAAACTGTTTTTATGTAATTGATCGTTCAAGACGATCTTTAAGCAACAATCCTATGTTTTAACTCTTAAAATATGAAGTCGGAGTCAAAAAAGAAATCTACAATCTGACCATCTTGTGACAACTCAATGTTCTGCTGGGAAACTTTTATTCATGTGGATGTTACTTAGGCCTCGTCCACACGTACCAAAACCATCTTTTCCCCCTCCGTTTTCCCTGGCATCGTTTCAAGAATATCTGCGTCCACACGGATTCGTCTCAACACGACTCAAACCGATACTTCATACTCCAGGCCTATAGGTGGCGCTGTTTCAGTTTCAGAAATTCACCAAAAACAGAGAGGAAGAGGCGGAGCATGCGCATAAAGCTTGAGCACTGTTTACAAATCGGCTTTAGAAGAAACCAAACTCAAGGAGAAATGATATTTAGCCCTAGTAACCATAATAGGCTCAATATCTTCTCCAGCAGGAACACGAGCATGTAGTCCACCATTGTTGTTGATGTTGTTAGGAGACGTCTCGCGGGATATAAGAGGTGGAAGGCTGCTCCAGGGGTGTGGCGATGACATCATCGAATAGCACGTATGCGTTTCTCCCCGTCCACACGAAAACTCGAGCTGCGTTTTTGAATTTTTTCTCCCTGGGACCAGGTTTCAGAAAAGTGCGTTTTAAGGCAATGTGTTTACAGGATTCATGTGGACGATTGGACAAAACGATGCATAACATCTGCGTTTAAACCAAAAAGCGTCTCCGTGTGGACGGCCCCTTAGACATGTAGCACCCACCTAGACCAGACCAGGCACCCCCAGCCCATAGCAATGACACTCCTTGATGGCAGCAGCCCTCCTAAGCAGAATGGCTGCTGGGGCATAGGAACAACTCAAAAAGAAACATGAAGAACAGCACAAGGTGTTGACCTGGCCTCCAAATTCACTAGATCCCAAACTGATCAAGTATCTGTGGGATGATCCACAGAGGCCCCTCCCCTCAAAGCATCCCCTCCACTTGCCAGACACCACATCCTCAGAAGACCCATGTCCATTCTCTGATGAGTCATAACTGTTTTAGTGGCACAAGGGAGACCTATGCAATATTAGGTCACAATGTTTTGCCTGATTGGTGTTTGTGGAGATGGTTAGACCTGAGTCTATGCAGTACAAAGAAGACATTGTTTTGATTCCTTTGTTTTCTTGCGTGACACAGATGCCCCACGGTGATGGCCGCCTGTCCAGCCACAACGTTTCCCCTCAGTACCACATGCACTCCTACTACCCAGCAGCCACCTACCAGTCTCAAGGTCTGGGCTCCGCTGCGTACGTGCCACCATTCTTCAGTGTGGATGACAACAACAACAACAACAACAACAGCTGCTCTGAGACCATGGCATCCTGTGAGTGACACACAAAAACGCTCAAACACACACTTTTCAGGCCCAATAAAGTTTTACCCAGACTTTATCAACGGTACATTGAAGGGAGGAGTGCACTCAAGTCCAGAGTGCCATAAAGTTTATTTCTTTTACTATACTTACTTTTTTACCTCTTACTTCAAATGCAGTGCTGTGACTCAGCTGGTTATTAATTTCCAAGCTGAGAAATAATATACATGAGCGATGGCCAGACTGTCATTAAATAATGCTCAGCCTTAATTATTTGTTCTTTAGAGTCATTAATTCATACAAAGCCATGGTTTTAAAAGAAGCACCAAGGTGTCAGTGACGTCACAGTGCAGCTCTGTTTCTTTTTGTTGTGTTTAAAGATGAGGTGCGTTTAATCTCTGCAGCAGTGCGTCTCTGGCACTCGGCTTCACCAATCTCGTATTTGAATCTCAGCTGAGCAGGGCTGCTGACGGTAGCTGCCTGGCTTTTCTGCCTTTCTCAGTACCAGTGAATGTGGGCAAATCAGATTGTGTGTATTGCTTAATATCTTTAGTAAACTATTTGTGGAACTTTGTAAAGAATGCATGTAAGTGCACGATGCGTCAGATAAGTGGGACCAAATGAGAAGTTTTCCTACGTGCTTCATTTTTGTTTCTATGAACTTTAGGAGGACATTAAGCTTCAAAATGAAACCTTGAAAAGCTTCTCCTCATCTTTGGTGCATTCAGTTTGACCTTTTCATTGCTATTAGAAGCTTGTTTCCAAAGTATTTAACAGCAAAGACAGAAAAATGCTGCAGTTGCAGGTGAATGAATGCTTTTTAACGGGATCCTGTGTGCTAATTTTTGGTTTTCAGGTGCAATATTGCATTTGCTTGGATAAGCAATAAATTATTAATTAAAATTATTTGGTTTTTAAATGTTCCATCTTTGGTCTGAAAATCTATTTAAAAGACCAAACACTAGAGCATTATTTTTTTTTCTGTTGAAGTTGATAAATAAATATTTTTTTCAATTTTTTGTAGATGTGGACGATAATTATCGGTCCAATCATGTTTTTGCCACTAGGTGGAAAAATCAGCACCAGCTTTAATACCTGAACATGAAAAGTCATTTGAGACACAGCGTTTTGTGGGTTTTCGTTTAATTAACACTAACACTGCTCTGCTTTACCTCCACCAGGTAGACCATTATACCAGTAGTCGTATAACCGTATTTGATGTGTATTTTAGTGTTTTAGTTTGGTCCCATCCAATAACATGGAGGGGGTGGAGCTTATGACATATACTGCAGCCAGCCACCAGGGGGAGCTCTACATGTTTCAGCTTCACTTTTGAGGAGCTGTTCCGCCGTCCATCTTTATACAGTCTGTGCTTCTACACTGTAGGTACGCCGTAGCCATCTGATCAGACCTCTTCTCTCTTTTCTGTGGTGCAGTGATTTAAAATTAAGAGTAACTGTTGAACAACATCTATGAGTTGCCACGTGAGTTGGTCATTTCCAACTACACAAAGAAACAGGGTTACATCCATTTATCACCAGAGCCCTTTAACTAATACAGTGAAAGTGGGTGGAAATGTAATATTTGCATTGCAGGTCCATGTACAGTGCATCCCTAAATGTGCTCCTAATATTTTCCATAGGGGGTCACGCTTAAGAGAAAAGTTAGCATCAATTATACACCATCCATACCCGTCTTTTTTTCTGACACCACCAGCATCACGAACCTCAAGGCCCCCACATCTCCCCTTGTACCCTTGTATTTGTTTATGACTTTCACCTGTCCGTTTCCTGTGAGGGTCCCACGTCAGCACCCTGCCATGAGCCGTCATGCTCCATTACAAGATAACAACACTCTCAGCGGGTGGTCCCCCAATTGGTGTCAACTCAGGCTCCAAAACCAGAGAAATAAACTAGTTAATTCAGTGGCTTTCCAAGCATTATCCACTTTCCTTCTGTTTTAATTCAGTATATTTATATTTTTATTTGAATAAGCACAATTTGAATAGGCACAATTAAATGCAAAAGCAACAAAGCAAACTTACCATAAAAACGATAAAACTGTGTCTATAAGTTTAGTTGATGAGAGGTGTCACTTTTTTGCATTTATGAAACGGCATCCATGACAAACATTATGGGATGAACTAAAACAAAATTGGGTTAGCCTACACCTCCTGTGTGTGATTTTAAATATGAGCTTTGGTGCACATTTGACACGGCCACTGTCACATCCAGTTACGTGTGTGCGTGTTGTTTCCTCTAAAGGTAGAAGATGAACTGTGTTTCTGCAGAGGAGGCCGTGTTCAATATGTTGAAACATTTTGATTGTTGTGAGCAGTTGCGTGTGCATGTTTCAGCTTGTGGCCTTGGATCTTATCTCAGCTGAGTAGGAATCACTCAGGAGGGTTATAGACGTGTACTTTTTGTGGACATTACATAATGAACTTGTTCCTCTGTTTGTGTTCAAAAGGACGCTACTGAATAGGAATCACAACAACAAAACGCTCAGTACAACCTTGGTCTTGACAGTCCTCATACACACGTACATCTCACATGTGACCGAGCACTACAATGAATAGCAAACAGATGGATAAAATACATCCCAGATTACAATTCACAAACATTTTAAATGAAAAGGTTGCAAGGACAAGGACAAGGACAGCACTCAAAAGCACTGAAGCCACTGTAGAGTTGGAAAAGTGAGTCCAAATGTTCATAAACTGTCCTTCTGAAGACTGAATTCCATAAGTTAGTCGGGGGTTTGTCACATATCCATGATATGCTGCATATGTGAGGATATTATACAGTCTGCTGGAGTTAGCCAGATTTAAAGAGAGAGGGTCCATGCACAACACCACACCAAATATATTTTCCAGATCTTGCAAAACATCCATCATTTTTTTAATACACTGCCTGGCCCCCCAAAAAAGTCACCACCTAGATTTAACCAATCAAATAGGCAGGAGCCTCCTATTGGTTAATTACTGCATGGGTGATTATCTTTCAGCTGACAACAAGTTATTTAAGCCCAACTGATGCAATGAGGAGCTTCTCATTTTTTCAACAACCATGTCTAAAGACACATCCTGTGGTCGTCTGTTTGAGAAGGGTCAAATCATTGGCATGCATCAAGCAGAGAAAACATCTAAGGAGATTGAAGAAACTACTAAAACTGGGTTAAGAACTGTCCAACCAAAAACTGGAAGGAGAGTGGAGAAGCATCGTCTTTGAGGAAGAAACCCTGATTGAATGGCGATCACTTTCAACATTTGGTGAAATCAAATAAAAGAAAACCAACAGTAGAACTCAGGACTATGTTTAATAGTGAAAGTAAGAACATTTCCACACGTACAATGTGAAGGGAACTCAAGGGATTGGGACTAAACAGCTGTGTAGCCTTAAGAAAACCACTAATCAGTGAGGATAACTGGAAATAAAGGCTTCAGTTTGCTAGGGAGCAGAAAGATTGGACTCTGGAGCAATGGAAGAAGGTCATGTGGTCTGATGAGTCCAGATTTACCCTGTCCATCAGAGTGATGGGGGCATCAGGGTAAGAAGAGAGGCAGATGAAGTGATGCAGCCATCATGCCTAGTTTCTACTGTACAAGCCTGTGCTATGGGGCAGTGCTATGATCTGGGTCTAGGTTCATTAGCTGACTACCTGAATATACTGAATGAGCAGCTTATTCCATCAATAAAGAAGCTGAAAAAATCTAATTGCGGTACTTTGCTTAAAAATAGTTTTAGTAAACTTATAGAAGTAGTTGCTGATTCCTTTACTGTTGAGTGACTCATTGATTTGGGACTTTTGTTCAGTTATAATAAGAGATGTTACATTAGACTCTGGGAAACTCGTATTCCCAGCATTAAGGACTATTGTAAAAGAGCCAAAGCATATACAGGATATTGTTCTAGTTGTTGACTCATTTGACATTTGCTTCAGGTTTTGTTTTGTTTCTACTGTTGTGTAGCTCCACTTCAATCCATGGGGAGGAAATAGCTGCGAGCTCCGAGCCTTCCTGCCCTCCCCTTCTACCTGGCTGCCAAGCAGCGCCCTGTCAGATTTATCTCCCTCCCAGGATAGGGCTAATCATTTGGCCAAATACAGAGATCCAAATAACCTTCAGGAGTGCCACGCTGTCCTTTCCCCACCCCTCCTCGCCCTCTCCTTCTTCTAACTCCCCCCTTGCTTCTCACCCTCCCCCCCACTCCTCCCCGCAGGCCCCGCTGTCTCCGCAAAATTGCCTTCTGGAGTTAGTGAGCGGGAACAGTTAAGATTTACAAACAATGATGAAGCTTGTCATGCGTCTTTCTCCATCCGTCACGGCGGTCCGGGCGGAGGTGTGGGTAGAGCCGTCCTGGTGTTCTTCATAAAAGCCAGCTCTCTGTGAAATACGCCCCCGGTCGGCCTGTTTACTGCCCCGCGCTCGTCAGCAGCCCCGCCGCCGTAAATCGCCGAACGGGAGGTGACAGCGCAGTCCATCAAACTCCCACCCCACCCCGCTGCCCTCCCTACATCTCACCTCACACTACCACCACCCCCCCTTTCTATTCCCTCATATATACACATACACACAGAGACACTCGCACTGTTTCTTCACAAACACCCACCGCACCAGAATCCACACGAGGAGGCTCAGATGAGCTGCCCCAAAAGACTTATGGCTGTTTCAATCTTACAGGAGACAAGACGACTCTGTCAGTGTTTATGCTCTTTCGTTTTTGTCCTTGTCTGGACTCTTTTTATTTTTTTAAATTTAATTCACGACTGCTGAAAGTTCTCAGCAACTTTCCCGTCACATATTTTTTTGTTTTCCTTTTACACTAAAGCCAGACCTCAAAATCGAGCGGCGTGGCGCTTTGTCTGTTTTGTTATATTGGTGTCAGCGCGGAGCGTACAGTAATTTAAATGCAAATCAGATTGTTGAGGTATTGCAGATGTTAATCCCGCTAATCGATTGACCCGCGCGAGCCCATTCATTTAGAAATCCATTACTATCTTTCTTGATGATATTGTATTGATTCCCCCCCTTGCTTCAGTCTATACTGTACTGTACACCAAAGTGAGTTACTGCATATAAAGTCTGTCGTTTCAGGTTTTCCGCCTCCTCTTAAAAAAAAAAAAGGAATAAGATTGGTGTCTGTGAGTTTCTTTGTTTCGTGTGTAAAATGGGCTTTACCTGCTTTCAGATCAGATTACTAATCACACCCACGCACTCTCTCTCTCTCTCTCTCTCTCTCACAAAACACAAAGAATCTGCACACACCCACGCATCGTACACACAGCTCGTACCTGCACACACACACTTTGGCAACACTCATTCCGGAGGTGTCAAGAGGGACTCTCGCTCTTTTGGATTTATTAAACCCGAAACAAACGGTTGCCTCAAACCCGAGAGGTGACCTTTTTAAAAGGAAGTGCTGTTTCATGTCGTGTAGCGGGAAGCGTTCGTTCTCTTGGCCACTGACTTGCTGAGCACATCACTCACTTCACTGCTCATTCATGATTTTTATTTATTTTTTACTGTCATAGCAAAACGTTGTAGTTTCTTGCGGTAGATTAATAATATCCGCTGCCGTTAATTGAACGTAGCTTCAGATCTAAACTAGGGATGTCTGATAATATCGTCCCGCTGATATTATCGGCCGATATTGAGTTAAAAATGTAATATCGGGAATCGCATGAACGCAGCATGGGACATTAACAGGCGCGTGGTTGATGACGTATAACAACAACAACACGCTAGTCTCGTAGGTTGCTAACCGTGGCTAACAAGCTAGCTCGCTCGGTGTATGAGATGTCCGTGGTTTGGAAGTATTTCCAAGTGTCACCTACTAACAGTAAATTTGCGATTTGCAATGACTGCAAAGCAAAGGTGGTTATGAGAGGAGGAAACAAGGCGTCTTCCTTTAATACATCAAATTTGATCCCCCACCTCAAGAAGAATCATGTGGAGTTATACGCTACATTTGTCTTCCTTGTTTTGATATTGTCTGTAGTGTTGTTTGAGGCAAAACTTTCTCTCTAAAAACACAAAAAATAAATGAATGGCACTTTTTTCTGTAACTTATTTTGCACAGACAGTGTTTACATTTAAAAAGCCATGTTGCATTTATGTTTGCATCCAGTGGGACATCACAATAAAATTAGGCATAATGTGTTAATTCCATAATAGGTGATATGTTATGTTGTTACCTAGAAAAGCCAATATCGAGCATCCCCTACTAATTGACGATGTGCTGTATTGCTTTTATGAAATGTTGCCTTTATTGTTAAATATAGTGGTGATTCTGTGCAGGAAGCATGCACAGATTTGCACGATTCAGTTAATTAATATTTAATTTTTAATTTTCTGTACGTCTATCCTAGCCGTCATTGGTCGAGACATTGGTCTTTGGACAGGTCTCCAGTCTATCACAGGGCTAACACAGAGAGACAGACAACCATTTTTTAATATTAATAAAGAAATATGAGACATAATAAGAGCAAATGCAAGCAATCCACCGTGCACAGTGTTTAGTATTTTCATGTACTAAAGTTCAGCAAATTGTGCTACTTTCTAAACGCTTACATTTCTCTAGTAGGACGGGAAACTTTTAAAAATGTTTTTATTTCTATCTGAGAATCAGGACGCCTTTATTGTCCTTGCACAAAATAGAACGACCGTTAAAGCCATCTCTTCTGTGGTTTGTCTAAAACTATAGGGTGCAGATAATATTTTTGATTTCTATCTGTAAGTAAGGAGAAGGTGCTCCTGCTGGGACACTTCAGGTCCCGAAGGGTACTACTGAGCGTCTGTCCTGGTCCTTAGTTACAGAACAAAAGTCCTGTGTGGCCTGTCAGCTTGTCTTCCGTGCTGCTAAGTGCCCTGATAGCCTCTAGGGCTGTGGATGGACTAAATACCAGTATAATTGTCTGCTAAGGGCACAAGCACCGTTGTAATGTGTTGTACAACACTACCATTAACACAGGCCTGGGGCTGTGGGGACATTAAATGGCCAGGGCTGTGTAGTTTATGTCCTCTTCCCCTCACTCTATTTCTCTTTCTCACTTACACACACACACTCTTAACGCACACTCGCACACTGTCCGGCTCTAAAGGGGCTTGAAAGGAAAGAAAACCTTCCATCTCTGATTCAGTTTGACGCCCTACGCCTGCAAATGAGTCTGATTCAGTAAATCTGAAGTATGTGCAACGTGAAGCACTGATTTATATCTGAAGTCAGACTGCACTGTATTTTTTTTTTTAATGAGTGACTTCTTGCTGCACAGGCAACATAAGAGAATACTTAATAAACAAGGTGATTAAATTAATTGTTATTGAGCCGTAACAAAATCAAAAAGCAGTTAACTTGGCTCTAGGTTAAAGTTTAGGCGGCTAGGACCTGATCTTATACTGCATATGGAAATACTGCAGAAAAGATTTTTCAGTTGACCATTTGTATTTACACCAATCAGGCATAACATTATGACCACCTTCCTAATATTGTGCAGGTCTCCCTTGTGCCTCCAACTGAGTTTTGACTCATCAAAGAATGGACATAGGCCTTCTGAGGGTGTCCTGTGGTTTCTTCAGAGGGCTTTGAGGGGAGGGACCTCTGTGGATCATCCCACAGATACTTGATCAGTTTGGGATCTAGTGAATTTGGAGGCCAGGTCAACACCTTGTGCTGTTCGTCATGTCTTTGTAGTTGTTCCTAAAGTGTTTTTGTAGCTGCATCCTGCTGGGGATGTCTGCTGCCATCAAGGAGTGTCATTGCTATGGGGTGGGGGTGCCTGGTCTGGTCTAGGTGGGTGCTACATGTCTAAGTAACATCCACACCAATGAATGAATGGATGCCAGGTCACAAGATGGTCAATGTTATTTACTTAGTCAGTGGTTTTAATGTTGTGGCTCATTGGTGTATAGTATTTTCTTTCAAGTAATCTACAGTAATAGTAAAGAATAGACAGCTCTTTTAAATAAAATGCACTTTTGTCTTATTATCTGTTCAAAATTAATCTACATAAGATTTTAAATCATGGGTAAATTAACAGAATCTGCTGATTTTCTGCAATGACCCGACTAAAGTAAATCACAGCCGGGCTTGTATGGATCCAGACAGTTCATGTGTTTGCATACAGAATGTATCTAAAAACAAATGCATGTAAATCACCTCTTCATCTAGACTACTGGATGTTATATCCCTATGTTTAAAACAAACTTTATGAGTTATAGTGTCTTCTTACCTAATCACGCTCTTGTAGTCATTTTCTTTGCATTGTTTTGCAAAGCACGCCGCGAGCTGACAAATGATGTTGCCCTGGCAGCTCTCTGAAACAGCTGAACGACTTGGATAAACACATTTGGCAGCTTTAGCACCCACGAGAGGCGTCCTCCTTTCCATAGCAATATATTTCACTCTTCCTGTGTCCTTTACTTTGGCATTTTTCTTACCCTGTCGGCCCACAATGAATCTCTTGTTTAAAATGTAATGATAGAAAAGGGGCCGCAAATATTGATCGGCCACCTCAGCTCATTATTGCATATCCATAACTCTTCGATGGATCACGTCAGAACGCTCGGCAATAGACTGACATGTCATTTTGTGAGGCGATGGGGCACAGTAGCCGAAATGGAGATTTAGCGTAGGGATGAGAAGTGTGTCACGCCTCCCTGGCAGTCATCTTCAACGGGGACAGATTGGTTAACAATGCAGGAGCAAAGGTTCCTCTCTGCTTAATTAGCCTTTGACCCCGACACTTGATGCCTTCTGTCAGGCTGCGTCGACTCTCCACTCACTTCGGCTCTATAGCAAACCAATAATGAGCATTTAAGTGTTTTCTGACCCCCGTAATGGCCACATAAGAGACTGCTTCTCTTTGAACAATTGTCTCAACAGCTCTTAATTTG
The DNA here is from genome assembly GCA_005024645.1 of Planiliza haematocheilus. Taxonomy (NCBI): domain Eukaryota; kingdom Metazoa; phylum Chordata; class Actinopteri; order Mugiliformes; family Mugilidae; genus Planiliza; species Planiliza haematocheilus. The sequence continues at coordinate 1,072,584 of SRSE01000884.1, forward strand.
GGAGAAATGTGTGGATGATTTAGCCGCGCACACGATGAAATGCGTAGTTCTTAATCGTGACAATGCAAAAGCTATTACCGACTCTTTATTTAGCTTGTGTTTGATGCGGCTTGAAATTAGTTGTAGCTCAGGCTTCGCCACCAGGCTTACAGTCAGCAGTTCAACGTAGGCAGGAGTGGTAAGTCTCTAACTCTTTGGTAGAGAAATGCATTTGTTTGACTTCAATAAAACCTCAGTGGTTGGCGAAGTATAATCACGTACAAGAGCATTTCATTCTGCCATCTACAAAGTGCTGTAGAGGCTATAATGTACATCTAGGGCTGTGACTTACCCCGTGTTGGGCTGTTACTGAACATCTGTGACCCTAGTTTTTGCCGTCTGTCCTGCAGTTATAAGTGGCGTTGGCGGTTTTTTAGCCGATTCAGCGCGTCGCATTGGTAACGGAGTGTGTCGGCGAGAGAGAGCGATCACTCTGATTGACTCATCAGCTTAGCAAATCACCACATGAGAAGAAAGTGACGAAACAACGCAGAACTAACCAACAGAAGGCCGTTCTCGTTTTACAATTTCGATTCAGTTTTATTTATATAGCGTCACTGACGATCTAAAACACCTCAAGATGATTTACAGAACCTAGAGCACCCCAAGAACATCTCATCATTTAGATACAGAAATATATTCTCCTAGACATGATGATCCAGAATAAATGAACTGTAGACCAGCTAATTAGCATTATTCATGTGATTCCAGACAAATACTTGTCGGTTGTGGACTTTGTGCTGTATTCGACTTTTTGTGTGCAACACGCAGGCGACGTGAGGCGACATCACTGTCAGCTTTCGTTGCCTGTAGTTGTTTGATGTTGGTTTGGCATGTCTGCGCCTTTTATGAGCTCAGTTGATGCATAATGCAGCCTGGTCCATGGGTTTCATAGTTGGTTAGCTTAGTTTAAAGTTTCTTTAGGTATCTCTTTTATCTTTCATGGTTCTCTTCTTCTACCGAACGGTATGGGTCAATCTTATCAACCTTCTCTAATTAATAGGGCTTTATCTACATTAGGGACGTGCGATATTTCATCGTTTACGATATATCGTCAAAAACATTCTCCACGGAAAGAATATGTCATCCCGCGATAAAAACGATAAATTTCCATTGATGACGTATATATGTGCGCGACAAGCTCGCAGCCCAACACATGTGGAATATTGACAAATTGACAATGGTGGAAGGTGGAGCAGATACGCCGGGGAACGAGGAGCTCGTTCCTAGACGAGGCTCCACCTCAATTTACAACATGCAAGGTTTGCAAACAAATAGTGGAAACAAAGGACAGTAACGCCACTAAAACACAGCTCAAACCAGAATATGAAGAAAATGAGCAAGAAGCAGCGTCGACTTCATCCAAAGCCTCCGGTAAAAAAACAAAACAAAAAAACAAACAAAAACTTGCCAATGCACTACAGTCAAAAGGATTAGGCTAAAATGATGTTTATTTATCGTCATTTTTATCATTACCGTGATAAATAGCAGAAATTATCGGGATACATTTTTTTAGCTCCATAGCGCCCATCTCTAATCTACATAGTTTAATTCCCAGTTGTATCTACCACAGCTGTTGCCGTCCACATCCTCATACCATTAAACAGAACACAAGCATATACAAAAGTGCCATAACCGAAGATATGGCCGTCACGACAATAAGCCAAGCTGCTTTAAGTAGGTCCAGTCATACAATAAAGCTAAAGATGTATTGCTATGTAACTCTTAAATACGCTCTAAACGTATGAGGCAGCTTGTTTCGTTCTGATCAAGCTCTGAAAATATTGCAAGTTACTTAATAAGGTTGTGAGACCATTACATTTTTTAATTTGAACATTGGCAATTGGTCAGAGGATGAATGCTTCCTATGCAGATAGATATGAACCAAGTGAAACATCTAGAGGTGTTCAAGATGGGTAAAGAGCCAAGTAGTGGCTCCTCTTTAAGTTCCCCAGCTAGATATCTTGAGTGCATAATAGATACTAGAGGCAGAATACTTCATTTGTATGTCTTGTTGCTGGGGTAATACAATAAATTAAATCTTAATGACTTTAAGAATGAACTTATTTTCCCTTTGGGGCGACCAGCAGCTTTTCATCCAGTGCCATCACCTGGTCAACATTTCTGTTTGTCCAGTACTGCGCTTTGCATGATCTGTTTCTTTGACATTTGTTCCAAAATGTTTATTTTTTATTAATGATGATATAACCGTACCTTATATCATATTAGACTTGCGGCATTAAGAGTCTCGCAGCAAAAGTCAGATGAGATCAGTGGTTTAAAACTGGAAGGTGAAGGTCTGCGTTGTGAACATCAGCCGAGTGTCATGGGCCTCCACTCCTCAGCGCTCAGCATTTAAAGCCCGTCTCCTGCTTTGACTGAGTTTTCTGGGCCATTAAGTCCTGCTGCCGGTCTGATGATGAGGAGCCAGACGCCCATATCCCGCATCCAGAGAGGGGACGACGGTCGTCCTCAGTTGGACACACATGGGACCCTCTCAAACTGGCCAGGGCCCATTTTTTTAGACACAGCTCGTATCATTTTAATGAGAGCCATTTAATCCCAGGTCAACCTTGTCATGTGACAGGCAACTCTTCATTCCTGAGATTGAATTTTAGTTGCCTTGATAACGGCCTCCACTAAGTGCTGCTGTCCGTGGGTAGCAGACACATGCGGCTGAGTGCATGGAACAATGTCACGCTGAAGTTTAAACATGAAAAGGTAGTAAACCTAAAAGGAATTTGCAGCTAGCTGTCAAGACGCATTAATATAATAATATGTACAATTAATTTAAGGGTCCTCTCAACAGCTTTTATCCAGAGTTGAGATTTTCTTTTTTAAGCCATGATTTAAAATGGGGACGTTTGTCTCCCGTTGGACAGTGCTGAAATATCTCCAACTTAATTAATTAATCTGATTCTCTTGGTGATTGTCTAAAATAATAAGTAATAATCTAAATATTCCTAGGATTTTTGGTAATCATTTTAATTCAAGATACTCAGATGATTCAGTACTGTCAGTGCAGTTTCAGGCAGACTTGTGTTTGTGTGTGTGTGTCCGTACCTGTGTGTTTACTTAAGTGTTATCTACCCCTATGACCCTTGTGTACGGGGGATGAGTGCCGAGTATGAAACCCACAGAGGGAGCTTATCCTCAGTGGCTCAGACTGAATTACCATCTCCTCTCACATCTGGGCTTTTGTTCCCCTCTTTGGCAGCCGCAGAAATGATTGCGCCTTCATTCACACCCTCCCTCCCCTCTCTTAACAGGACAAGTGGGAGGTTAAAAAAGCTTCCTTTTGTTATTCCACACAAAGACTGTTTAATAGTTTGGAAATCTTATATAGAGCGCTGAGTGACTGGGAAAAGGGCAAAAGTTCATTGAGGAGAATAAACTCTTTCAGCGGCAGCGGCAGGTAAAGTCTGCCTTGTTACAAACTTCAGGCTGAGCTTGAATAATGGAGACATGTGGTAATTTCTGTTATTACCACTTGCATCGTAAACCTGCAGTGAGTAACTTGAATAGTGTCAGAAAATTGTGGCATGAATGCTACAGTTCTGTTTTTTCAAAATAAAATAAAGTAGACACTGAAGGATTTTGCATAATTATGACTTTTTGGTCACCGGAATAAATCTTGTTAATAGAACAAACCTACAGTATGGTTGGATAGTGAGATATCAACTTGTTTCTCTACAGAATTCTTGCGAAGTGCCAGAGAGTGCGAAAAATCAAAATGCAACCCGCTGACGTGACGTATCAGGTAGCTGAAGACAGTGGAGCATTTAGAAAACTTTATTTGTCCCTGGGGGGCAATTTAAGGCACAAAACAGGCAAAAAGACAAAAAACAAGCCTCTTTTAAAGAAACAAAACATAGGACAAGACACAATATGTACAAAAAAACTGTGCTATACATGTTTAAAACTCTTCAAACTGTCCATAGAGGATGTAAACATGACTATGAATAAAGTAGAGACAAGGTAAGTTGAGTTGCAGGGATTGTATGTTTGCATGTTACTGCAGAGGTCGTACAGATAATAAATAACAGCGGAGAAAAGGTGTGTACGAGACGTTGCGTTAAGAAAGGTGCATTTAAAAAAATTGTGAAATGGACGGTAGATTAGAGAAGGAATGGATATTTTTTCCAGGCAGCCAAAAGTAAGAAAATAAGTTTGTTGTATGAACTTAAAAGGTGATTAAAATGTTAATATAATATGACTTAGTTCTGGTAGCAGTTGGTATATTCAGAAACTGTCTGATCAAAAAAAAACAAAGTACAAGCAAATGCCATCTGGTTTTGACCATTTTTTAAGTCGTACATATCTTAAAAGGAGTGAGCTGCAGAGAAGTAACACTAGTAACAATCTCTGAGGTTGAAATACAAAACCAACAAGGAAGTACTAATACAAACCCTAACCCAACCCTACAGTCAGGGCCGACTGAAGAACCGCACCTTTGAAGCGCCGTACATACAGTGGCTTCCAATCAAACACAATTATACGCCAATACAACTGAATGATTTACTAGTAACATTAGTTTTACACTTATACACTATCTCCCTGTGCTGTTTTCTCTCCTTCTCTTCCACTCCGTCCTCCTCTCTCACCCATAAAGTGAATGTAACAACCAAAGAGAATTTACTACCCATTAAAACGCATAAATTGATCCATATTAATTTTTAATTGAATACTGGGCTGCTGCTAGTTGTCCATATAAACGGTTAATGTCATTAGGACTTTCTCTCCTCTGAATCTGGCTGGAATCATGCTTCTTAACAAAACACACATATTTAATATAATATATCCATGCTATGGTGAAAAACAAAATGTCATTTCCACTAAGCCAGGATGTCTTCCAGCACCTACTGTAAATTCACTGTTCATAAACTTACTGTACTTCATGTAGACCATGAAGCCCAATTAAAAGGGGGGGAGTGGGTGGGGGTGGAGCACCCTGGGGTACACCCTGGACAGGTCTCCAGTCTATCACAGGGCTTACACAGAGAGACACTCACACCTACGGCCAATTTAGAATCACCAATGAACCTAACCAGCATGTCTTTGGACGGTGGGAGGAAGCTGGAGAACCTGGAGAGAACCCACGCAGTTGGTCGATGGATTTGAACCCAACAAAATAGTAAACTTTCTCCAACTAAAACAGTTAGCTCCTTGGCTGCAGCCTTCAGACTAAAAGACAACATTAGTTATTAATCTACAGTAATGAAACAAGCTAGCTTAGATCAGCTAATGATGCACACTGGTTTAGCACAAATTACATCTGATTGAATTAAGTTAAGCTGATCATAAAACAAAATATTTTGCATTTAAAAAAGTGAGGGCAACGCCAACGTTAGATTGTCAACATCATCCTGTAGTTGTTGGGATACACCATCCATTAGCATGGCTAACAAACAACTGACAATGAAAAGAAAGTGTTTAATTAGTTGTAATGCCATTAACAAGTGCTGTACAGTTAATTGAGAACAAGGTTTTGTGCTGTTTCAGCGGCCTGACATTAATCTGTATTAAACAGGAGAGCGGTCGGATGCAGCAGAGAACATGTGTACTACTGTCGTGATTTAACGTCCCCGCTGAAACTAACACGTCCAGTTGCTTTCAGCCTTTAATCACACCATAGATTTCCTGCTGATGAACAGGCAGAGAATTAACAGCGGACGGGCTAATTCACGGCGGCCGCCCTCCCCCAGCCGCTCGCCGTTATTGCTGTACACATACATAGACCAGTGAGGGATGAAAAAAGAGCAGGGTGCACTTAGCTACACAAACATTTGTATTAACGATTGGGCTGCCAGTTCAGAAGTGGTGACAAACTGCAGACGGGCAAAAATTGGAGTCCGAAACCAATCAGGAAGTTAATGAAGAGAAAAATTAGCCCGCTTCCCCTCCCACCACTGCTGAGGAAAGAGGGAGAAAGGGAGAGAGAGACTTTTAGAAGGCTGCTAAATCTTATTTTTCCAGGTTTGTTTCTGTAAGAGATGTATTTATTATTCTCTTGGGGCTGCAGAGTGACTGATTTTAATGTTTATTGTGCTGATTTAATTTATAAACTCATATTTTCCTCAACTTTAAATGTATCCTAAAGATAATTAATATTAAGAGATAAAACAAAGGGTTAAAAATTCAAATTTAACAAGCGATTACACTTTTCATTTTGAGTTAAATCGTTAACGAAACTGTTGAATTGTTGCTTTGACAATAATTCCTTTTCGTTTGATTTAATTAAGGAGCTAAAACGATCCCATTTTCTTATTTCTTAATTTATTTTTGTCTGATTTAAATCCACTTTTATCCAATTTAAGACGATTTAATGATCGGGTGGTCGTATTTTATTGCAGACTTACAGTTTTGCTTCTGTTGTTGAATAAAGAATACGTTTATAAAAATATCATTCTCATAATGAAGTGTCAAAACATACTGTCCCGGTGTCTGACACTATTTAAATCATAGTAGTATGGAAATATTTAAAATAAAGCCAAGTGCAGTAAAATCATTTTATCTTTAGTATCTTTATATCTTTAATATTCAGTGTAAACGATATAATCCTTTAGCTTCGTGGTCAAGGTCTTACCTTTTGGCTCACTGATTCAATTTGCTATAAATCCCAAGCTTTCAGTGTACAGCCATATTTCTACTGTCGGGGCCATTTATTCTGCAGCCCTGATGATTAGACTGTCCTGGTTTGTCTGTCTCACTATAGTATTTCTATTGTCCTGTTTATTTACTTGCCTGTGGACGTGTTTATTTATTTGCGCCCTGTACTGTCTACCTACGCGGAGCAATATGAATTTATCATATTAATGACTTTGGGGAGTATCTGAGGAAGAAAAACAAAACAAAAAAAAACAAGATTTGTAGCTGGATACCTGAAAGAGAATGAAAGATTTGAGGTTTGTCTTTTTCCTTTTGTAATATACGGTCATATTTTACCACCGTGGGGCAGATGTTAATGGTTTTTATTAATCCAAGCAATTATTTTAAGTAATTATTTTAATATAACATGTATTCTATCCATGGACCACTTTGAGAAGATGCTAGTGGAGATGTTGACCTCATGTGTACATCTTGATATACAAATTCTACACATTTATTGTATGATTTTAGCACTTGTTGGACCTTTTAGGCTAGTTTCTTTAAATATTATCGCGTCTGACAAACCCCCAATCGTACCTTGTTGTGTCTTCATCCGTTGTTTTTCAGAAATGCACTAAAGGATAATGTTTACCAGGAGCATTGTGGCCTCTTAATGAAAGTTTTTTGAGAACCTGCAACACAGTTATTCACATTTCCCCCCACTTTTAAACTCTGCTCTAGATTCTGATAATAAAAACTTGATTTAAAACAACTTATAATGGTCCATTTTATTTTAGGTTCACAGGTCAGTAGCTTTACTGTCACTTAACAAATGTGCACCCATAACTGTAAACAGAAAACGCCTTTATTCTGCTTCACTGTGTGTGCAGCGTCAGTGGTTAGCACTGGTGCCTCAGAGCGAGAAGGTTCTGGGTTTGAATCCATTGGTCGACTGGTTCCTTTCTGTTTTTAGTTTGCATGTTCTCCCTGTGTCTGCATGGCTTCAGCCTTCTTCCCACCATCCAAAGACATTGTTTGGTTAACTGGTTGTGTGACTCTTTGTGTTAGCCCTTCTCTCGGGCCAATGACAGCTGGCACTGCACGTGTTACAGAAGATGAATGAATGAACAGTGTGCAGCGTTTCAGACTTGACTACAGTCTATGATTATCACTGTTACAAGCTCTTGTTGATGGCGTCAGATGGCGTCACCTGCGTAACAAACAAACGCCTGCTTGATGAATGAAAACAGTTGAAGCCAGATCAGCTTTGATATTAGGTGTGAGGCCTGCTAGTGTGAACTGGATCTCTAATTAGGACTCTCTGTTAGCATTAGGATCAGATCTTAGCTCCAGATCCAGTCACGTAAAAGACAGGTGTGAACGCCCCTGGGACACATTGAGATCACATTTGAGAGATTCGATCTCTGTCCACGTCTAGAGACGATCTGGATCGCATGTGTCCTGAGTCACAGCAAAGACCTCCTATACTCAGCAGGGGTCTTATAAATGATCGACTGTAAAGGAAAAAGCACCGTAAGACATGTGTGGTCATCAACTTACTACAGTGGTTCCCAAACTTTTTCTGCTGGAACCCTGTTTGGTACATAAGAAAATCTTCACGACTCCTAAATCCCGTCCCGCTCCCTGTGTTTTTGTCTAAAGTTGGGCGCACTCACCCCATTGCAGCGTCATTTTTTAAATTTAATCTTGTTGATTATTTGCTCGATCCCGTCCCTATCAAGTTACCAACAGTGAAATTCACTACAGTGACTGGCGTACAGTGGGACTCCCGCGGGAATAAAGTGACTCACGGGAGTACCGTAAAATTGTGACCCTCTAATTTGACCTGGGCCCCGCAACCCCCCTAGGGGGCACGCCCCACACTTTGGGAACCACTGACTTACTATAACACGAATAAATCTAAGCAAGAATTAACAAATGAAAGCATTTAATATGAATACATGAGTGTGGTTCTTTGTTAATTATCAATGCAGTCATGTTGACGAATGAGGAGCCGTGTGTCGTTGAGTGTCTCCTCAATCTCCAATGACTTTATTGACCTTTATTAGCAGAGACTATGGTGCGTTTGAAGACTTCCAGGGTTGGATTTATACTCTGAGTTAAATAATAACTTAACGTGTGTCACAAAGTCATGAGCACACATATAAAACAGCTCTGTTCTTGGTTCTGGAGCAACGGTAGAGATCCATTAGAGACGTTAGCTGTTAAAATACGATTTGTAGAGACACGTTGATGCCGGGTCTGAACACACGTATCCAGAGCTGCGTTATCGGCCCATATCAGATGTTAACACAATGTCTGAACAGGCCCCTATGTCTGTCTGTGTCTCACCTCTGCAGCCTTCTCAACCAGCAGCATCACCGCCGGACACGACTCCACCACGACCTGCCGCTCCATCAGCTCCCTGGTTAACCCCGACGTGAAGGCTGAGTGTGGGACCAGCAGCCAGATGAGCAACTTCACCGTTGACTCCATCAGTGGCAACGCCAGCAAATGATAGTAATAATAAAAAAAAAAAAGCTAAGCTAAAGATAACAATACATAGCAAAAGCATTATGAGACATTACGAACTGAAAAAGACGAATGTTCTCGCGAAGCAGTTATAGTTCAGTGTTTGGATGTTTTATCTGTTTTTTAGCTTATGATACAGGTTGTTAGTTTTAGTTAATTTTTGTTCACAAGCATTGAAAGTGAAAAGAAAAAATATGGAAATATAGAAAGTAACCTTACTGAAAATCCCAAGAGCTTTAAGACTCTAGACAATAGATAAAGTCTTCCACATGCTTCCCAATAACCAAGCACTTATTTCTTCATCTGCACTTCAAAAGATTTCCAGGTGTCAAAAATAGAATTTATTTTTTTCGTTGGAGTAAATGCTTTAATGTTTAGTTTTGCTGAAAATGTATGTTTCTGATCCCGTTCAATAATGACATTTCCTTCCATGTACTGATGTCCACACTCCCACACCGCTGTAGTAGTGTAGTAAATCAGACTTGCATATTAAATGTAACATGACACTGTGTTTAAATTACCCCCCAAAAAATGTACACCGAATGTACACACACTAATATACACAGATCAGCCGTAACATTATGACCACTGACAGGAGATCGGACCATCTTGTGAAAAAGAAATGTTCTGCTGGGAAACTTTTGTTACTTAGACGTGTAGCACCCACCTAGACCAGACCAGGCACCCCCACCCCATAGCAATGACACTCCTTGATGGCAGCAGCCATCCCCAGCAGGATGCAGCCACAAAAACACTTTAGGAACAACTAAACGTGAAGAACATCACAAGGTGTTGACCTGGCCTCCAAATTCACTACACCTCAAACTGATCAAGTATCTGAGGGATGATCCACAGAGGCCCCTCCCCTCAAAGCCCCCCTCCCACTGTTTCATTTAATTTAATTTCATTTAACACATTTAAAATGCAATAAAACAGAATGACACTCACAATACTGAAAGTATTGAAACATGCCAGGAAACCCCCCAAAACCCTCAAGGGGCTTGACTACGAGATTCCCCAAAAGAAAAATTAAACTTTAACTAAAGAAAAGCAATCAAGACATAAAACAGATGACAAAACAACAAAAAAAACTAACAACATCCTGTTCCCAGACACCAGAGGACACACTCAGAAGGCCCATGTCCATTCTCTGATGAGTCACCACAATGGAGAGCGACACAATATTAGGAAGGCGGTCATAATGTTACACCTGACATTATCTGCTATAGATAAATATTGACTGATGGTTCAGTCTGACTTTCGCTCATATCGTGAATATAACCCAGATTTGTTACTGTAGACTTGAAGTTCTCCACCCCGACCCTTATTTTTATTCTTTGAAAGAATAAAAGCCCCCATCAAAGACGCTGAGATGTGCGACTCAAAGGTTTGCAGAGAGAAAAAGGCACATTAGACATGAATCATGTTTCTCTCTGGGGTAACATTTAGTCAAAAAATTAATAATTTAATGCACTAAATTGAATGTAAGAGTAAAATATAATGTGAGATTGTTAACGAGGGGAAGAAATTCATCTTAGGCTCTGTAAAAGAAATATTTTTCTTGTTTTTTGAAGCTTTTAGAGCAAACAACTAGTCAATACATTACAGCAATTGGTTACTTTAAAAAATAAAAGCTTTTTTAATCGCAGCCCTTGTAGTTTCCACATGTTTTTAGCAGAATAAATAGCAGCAGCGTTGTAGAGTTGCGTCCAAACACAAACTCATTCCATTTTTTGACATCTGACATCTTCATGAACTAAACCGTAATGTTGTGTCGCCCACTTTTGAGTTGTGCTCCTTAAACGTAAATTAAGGGAAGGGATTTTTCTGCCTGCGCGAAGTTGACATGCGTACCCCTGTGCTGTGTACTGCACTCCATTGTTTTATGGAGTTTTGTTTCAAACCGTGCATGCATTCAGCCAGTTTTATTTGTGTTTATGTTTGAATAAGACAGCAACAGAAGTAATTTGGAGCTTTGGAGTTTATGTCGCTACAAGTTTTGGGGAAATAAAAATGCTCAAAGTGATGGAGTGTAAATGTGATGGTGTGCCGGGAACAACAATATAAAACAGACAGAGAAAATTACTTGTATTTTCTTTCCGCTGCGCTGTGGGAACATTCATTGGATTCTGCCCCATCTGTTGTAATCAATAACGTGACCATCTTGTTTTTTTATGAAACGCACTTACTCTTAATTTCATCCACCAGTGGTTTTAGAGAGAAGAATGTGGAGTTACCTATAAGGCTTTGACATTATAAATCACCTCTCGGGACCAGATTGCGCGGCAGTATCGATTGATCCTGATATATCACAGAAATTTACTGTCACTTCTGTTTTCAATTAAAGATACAATCAGTCAGATAATGACTTAATTGGATTTTACAGAAGATTGAGTTTTATCGCCCCGTGCTTTACGAGTTTAGTTAAGGAAGGCCATTTTATCATGGTTGTCAGGGGCGACCGGCCGCCGCTGCCATGTCCTTCTGTAGCTGCTGCTGCTGTGTGTACAGCGCAGGGGGAGAAAGTGTCACAGAATTGGTTTTCCTTGAGCTGCCTCCGCCTCTATGAATCACGCCTTCCTGTAATGGATAAAAATCCACTCGGATGCAGCCGCGGCGGAGGGAGGGATGACGGCTCGATGCGGACGGAAAGTGTGGAGGATCACACTGGAAGCTCAGGAAAAACATAGTTGGGAACACATTTAGACGGTCACTTTGGGCTGTAGTAGTGAAAAAAAAACAGATCTTACATCTCTCTAATTCAGAAATGTAAGATTATCTAAATGGCTTTGACAAAGGAACTGTGAGACTAAAAAAATGAAGATGCATATATGTGAAATGTGTGCAAAAATCATTCAGCTCACTTTGCCTTAAAGGGGAACTACTGTTTTTTACAACCTGGACCTTATTTCTAGCATAAAATATGATCGTTTACTCACCATAGCTTTTCCATGTATATATCCATATAGTGGGAGTCAATGGGGCACCGAAACGCAGCCTCTATATAACGCATTATCTGCCACGAAACTCGTTCATTTCACCAATATTTTGTTATCGTAGGTCTAGTGCTACTTCCCGTTGAGTCTGGAGTTACCTGTTGTCATCATCCGGGGTCTGTAGACTGACCTACAGACCCCGGATGATGTCTTCTGACCTGGATGATGTCATCTTTGAGCGCCACGTGCACCCGCAATGGTCGGCTCGTTTACCTGTAATTTGTTACCCCAGGTAACTCCAGACTCAACGGAAATATAGCACTGGCATATAATAACAAAATATTGGTGAAATTAATGAGTTTTGCAGCAGATAATACGTTATTTAGAGGCTGTGTTTCGGTGCCCCATTCACTCCCACTATATATATAGTGTGCAAGCAAATTTGCAATTTCCTCTTCCTACTCTCTGGCTCACTTTCTACAAATTCCTAAGTATTCTTAGCGCAAAGAGTTACGCAGAATCATGATGTTTCCTAAGAATTTCCCCTCAAAGTTAAGACTAGATCCTAGTAAAGATAAAAGGTATTCCAAAAGAGTCTTAGCTCCTAAGGTGAGATGTGTTAAGAGCAGGGAGGAGGCCTTAGGAGTTTCTTAAGGAGAAAGGAGGTATTTATCTGTTGTGCTATATTTCCCCATGCCGGCTTCTTGGCTTGTAGTCTGACACTGGAGCCAAATCTACGCCTCAGAACACTTTTATTCTCATTGACCATCTGAATCAAACACCGTTCCTCTATGCAGTTGGGTTTCCTACTTCATTTCTTCTCCATCGCTGTTCGGTTTGTGGAACAACTGAACACCAACCAATGCTGCTTCTTCTAGGCCGGTTAGCAATCACAGAAACTGATGAAAGCTGAGACATTTTACCCTCGTTAATACCAGATGGATGAAAAATGACCAGTGTGGTAAATTTGTAGGAACATTTTAAAGTATAGCTTACTATTTATTTAACAGAGATTTTCCTTTTATGTAAAATATTATATTCTATGATTAATTCTGTTGCTTTGACGGTCCATTTTATGCCCATTATCACCAAAAGTATATTTTTATCTAACTTTTAGGATCAACCCATCACACCTTTTACCTACCAGTGGGGGGTCAACCACACCTCCTCACTAAGATAAAGAGTCTGTCCATTCCTTAATCAGAGATCTCTCTTCTGGAATCACTCCTTGACTTCTTGCTGGGAGTTTTTAAGTTAGGAGCTCTCAGGAATATGGGCACAGGAGAATTTCTCGACACTTTCTCATTTTCTGTCGAGCGCAGAGAAAGTTAATAGTTAAGGAGGAAAATTTGGAAAAAAACCTGAGGTGAAACAGTTCAAACCAGCCAATCAACAAAACCATTTACCTGGACACTGGTTTTGAATTTTGAATATTTTCTGTTCTTCCTTGGTGTTTTCTTGTCTCGCTTTACTTCCTGTGTTTCCCTCCTCTTTGATTGTCTGATTGGTTTCTCCTTGTGTTGCTCCGCCCTCATTAGTTTCACCTGTGTCCCCTTTAACCCTCTGCCCAGGTATGTGTATATATAGCCCTGCCTTTGCCTTTGTTCTCTTTTAAGATGATGTTACCCCGCTCGTCTCTCTGTTCATTTCTTTGTGTTTTTGTCTTAGCCTTGAGCTGTGTTTTTTTCTTAGATACCTTTCTGTTCCTGCAACGCCTTAAGTTCTGCATTTTGAGTCTTTTTTGCTCCAACTTTACCAGAAATCTAACCGTTCCCCATCTCTATTGACAGCACTGATATTATTCAATAGAAGCACCAGAAAAAACCCACATTTTAAATGTTGCTGTCCACACGGTCATGCTTGTTTGAGCAGCTCTACATCCATGTTTTTGTCCCCCTTGAAAATTCAGTAACCAGAGACAAATATATAATATAACCAGTGTGTTTCCTGCTGCAGGAGCAGTGAAGAGGAGCATGTTAAATAAATAACTCCTGTCTCTTTGCATACATGACATTCAACTACCGTTTAGTTAATATCCATAAGAGATTAGCTTGTTTACAAGGGCAGTTTTTTTTTCTCCCCTGAAGCTAAACATCAAGAGCTGAACAGTGAAATCTGGAGCTTCTCATCTGGCCTGAGTTGGTTATGATTTTCATTTACATGTTATCACAGGCGCAAGACCTCCACTGTTAGAAACACAGCCATAATTAAAAAATCTGTGATAAACTTTATTCATCCACAAGGGAAAAGAAAAAATAGAATAAAAATTTTATAAAATAACAGTAAAAATTTTGTAACATAAAATTTTATAAGCAAAAAAAAATTACAAAATTTGCAAGAAATGGAGACAGAAGTGTTTTTTATGACGAGTCAAAAACGACTGCCCTGAGACTAAAGGTGGTTTTAATTATATTGTCAAAGCCATGAGTCTGAACCTGAACTGTCCACTAAACGTGTCGCCGTCATTTCTTTTTAGTTAAAAATCATCGTAGACCTTCCTCACAGGATTTACGGACAGTAGCATTAAAACACCGTCCTAATCTCTGCCAAGTAAAACATGTAAACGTCTCCCTCTCACGTGTCTCTACCTCTGTTTTTCTTTTCTTTGCTCCCCGGCTGTTTGAAGAACAGGCACAGGTTCATTCATAAAAGTCCATTGCTGAGAGCCAAGCGGCAATGAAGGGGCCCGCCGGAGTAGACGGACTAACTTAACGGGGCTCCATAACACTGCATCAGAACTAATCTGCCGTCGTTTGTCTTTTGCTCCTGCTCTGCCTGAGCTGAGGACACAGCAGCCTTTAGGAGGGACCCCACCGGGCTCCACAGATTTCAAACTGGTATTTAAGATTTCTTGGGAAATTAAGTGTTGAGTTGCTTCATCACATAGAAACAGATATGAAAGAGATTTAAGTTATATAATAATATGACTATATATTGCACAAGGCTTTTTAAAAGAAGAAAATGGATTAAAATCCTTTAAAAGACAGTATTTATAGTAAAAGTTCTGCACTGACAGTATTAGCTCGGTCAATTAAAGGTACTCAGTGCAGAAAGTGTTGTAATTTTACTCCTATATTCTCATTAAAATTTTATTATGTAATTATTTCTGACATGTATTTTATTATTAACCAATCTGCAAATTATTTTCTCAGTTAATCAGCTTTAGGTTAAGTTAAATAGCATTAATGTCCAACGAATGTAATTAGGGTTATATCATGAATTATTTTGATTAGAAATTAAATTATTTTAATTCTTTTCTCTACTTACCAAACATTTTTGTAAGGATTTACTCATTGTCCATTTGTCCTGTTTTTATATTTCCTTTATTTTCATCTTTATACTTTTGCTTCTGGGAGGGAAATACTTCTACTCAGCTTAATATACTTGTACTTCATAGGCATGTAAAGCAGATACATTAGTTCAGTGCATAGTAGGAGCAAATGTAGTATTTAAATTTTTGTGTAAATTAACCTTTTTTGAGTGAGCCGCTAGAGAATTTTAATTATTTCTTCATTAAATCATCCCAAATTGCCAACTTTTCTGATTTCATGATTAAAAATAACAGATGTGTTTATTTACTTTAATAAATAATAATGGACAAACACAGAAGAGCAGATTCCAGCAGTAGAGTTTTAGCAAAGGATTTATTTGTAATATTATGTCAAAGGTTTTCTTTTCTTGCAGCGGTCTGGGATGTGAAGGCTGACGTCTGACTGATGTTCTGTCCTCTGTCTAAAAAAAAACAAAAAACGTCTCGCTAATTCAGATGTCCCAGCTAATTCCTCTGTAAGATCTCAGTGTCCCGCCTCCCTGGGGGAGCTTAAATCAGCGTTTCTGTGACAGGACTTGTGAGTGGCGGCAACGCCCCCAATCAGCAGCTAATAATGAGCGCACTCAGCAGAGGTCAGCTCCGCCTGCTCCTCCGTGGGGGCCCCGCTGGAGGAGTTTCCTCTGCTAATATAAACATGGGATCTGAGAGGTACAGAGTGATTGAAATGTGAAGTGACGGTAGCTGATTCATTCGATTCATTTAACGTATGTTGTTTTTAGTAAGTAAGAAGAGTCATTAACAGGACTCAATTTATGAGGAAACGTAGGCACAAAAGCAGCTGATTGTTTCATCTGTTTGAGGAAAGAATCATTGAGTGTCCTCTCCAGGTTTGCTCCATATCATACACTGCCACCTGGATTTAACTTGGCAAATACGTAGGAGCCTCCTGTTGGATAATTACTGCATGGGTGATTATCTTTCAGCTGGAAACAAGTTATTTAAGCCCAACTGATGCAATGAGTAGCATGGTTTGCTAGGGAGCATAAAGATTGGACTCTGGAGCAATGGAAGAAGGTCATGTGGTCTGATGAGTCCAGATTTACCCTGTTCCAGAGTGATGGGGGCATCAGGGTAAGAAGAGAGGCAGATGAAGTGATGCAGCCATCATGCCTAGTGTCTACTGTACAAGCCTGTGCTATGGGGCAGTGCTATGATCTGGGGTTGCTGCAGTTGCTCAGGTCCAGGGTCAGCAACATTATGTCATTTGACCACAGAGTCCAGACCTTAACCCCATTGAGAATCTTTGGGATGTGTTGGAGAAGGCTTTGAGCAGTGGTCAGACTCTCCATCATCAATACAAGATCTTGGTGAAAAATGAATGAAACACTGGATGGAAATAAATCTGGAGACATTAGAGAAGATTATGGAAACAACGCCACAAAGAATGTGTGTTGTAATCAAAGCTAAAGATGGTCTAATGAAATATTAGAATGTGTGACCTTGTATAAAGCCGTGTATAAATATCTTAATATGAGTAAAAAGCCAACATTGTATCCACTTGGGGGAGAAACAAAGGGTGTTTTATCATTATAATGCTCATAATTAAACCAGCCACGCTCTTAATGATTAAGTTAAACCTATAAAACCTCAAGTGTGATATCATTTAAACGTAAAATTCCGCCCTTTACAGTTTGTCATGAATGAAGAAATCATCTGAAGAAGTCACAGCGTGTTTATTTCTGCTGTAAAGTCTGACATTTAAATGTGGAAGTCATGGCTTCTAGTGACAGTTGTGCTCCGGATGCATTTAATATATAAATATAGTCACCAATTTATTCCAGCTCTTTTAAAAAAAAAATCCTGATAAAATTCTGTTCTTGGACCATTTGGAGAAAAGGCTTCGGGGTACAAGGGTGATGCATCCAGTTTGGTAGCAATGCAGTGCTATTGCTAGCCTCACATGTGGCTGCAGCTGATGTGTCGTCTGCAAAACACCTGAAAACAGTGAATATGCATGAGATATTTTCTATCCAGTCACTTAAAGCAATTAATTTTTGTCCTTGCCAAGAATGAAATCATCAGACCTCATTTATACCAACTTGACACCAGATAATCAGAAATAAAACTGCATTATTGTGCTACATCAAGGCTCCAGAAAAGGCCCCAGATCACCAGGGCCCGTGACGGCCCACGGTTTCACCGCAGAAATACAAAATCAGCTGCACCCTGCACCTCCATCATCCTCTGTCTTCTTAATGTTGTGCCCATGGTTGGTTAATTCCCGGTTAGCCCAAGGCCTGCTAGCATGCTAGCTGTAGAAGTGATATCTTTAGGCTCCTGTAAAAGAAAACAGAATAACGTTTGACTGCAAATAACAGTTATTTTCCTTGTAGATCAACCTGCTAAATAGCTTTTTTAGCATTTTGTCGAGTCAATCTTTTATTTTCAGGGTTATGCTGCAAATTATGAAACTGGCGCGAGGAAATTTACAATCCAGGAAGTTTGTGACTTAAGTGCGTGAGCCCCATCACAATATCCCTTTTAATCCACATATGCTTTCATTTTCCTTAGTATTTTTCATTTATTAATGTAATAATAATAATAACAACTGCACAGGAGCCGTAATATATAATTGAGAGCATGTATTTCACACGCTTTGCAACATGTTTTTTCTAGGCTACATGCGTCCACACGTCGCCGTGCATCGGATGAACCGTCCCCTCCATCCGGTGCAGCCTGCGGTATAAACTTTTATTCCTGTTTGTGTTTTACTCTTTCTCCGGGAACAACATGAATAAATTTATTATGCGTCCACCCGCAGCCTCCCACTCCCACAAATCCACTCGGCCGGCACAAACTGCAAAGCCACTCTAGTCACCTTGAAATTTCCTCTGCTATTTTCCAATTAAAAGCTTAATAGCCCTGGAGACGGGCTTCATGTGGGGAAGTTTACCGTGGCTCTTATTCGCTGTAAGCCGCGCTGCTCGGATCCCATTATTTGCTTGAATAAACCTTTTTTACGGTCAGAAATGGGCCCCGGCTTTGTCCGGTGTTATGTTTCAATGCCCTCTATTAGTCCAGCAGAAGGGACATATCAGCATCCTCGACATAGTTCCCGAAGGGCTTTTATACACGTTAGAGAGCTAATCATCTAAGTTATGTACGATTGTGTAAAAGGTGCGAGAAGGCAACGTGCGTTTTTTTTTTCTTGGTCCAAATTAAGTCGTGCAGCCTGCAGAGAGGAGGAGATCTGGATTAATACCAATGCACTGAAAGACCATTTAAGACTTTAGAGTTCTGTGCACCGGGGTTATTTCCTAAAAATGAAACGTTTTCCAGGCTGCTTGAAACAATTTAAAAGACGTATGCAGCTTAAATTATTATGTTTTTATTAATGCTGAATTAAACAAATTAAATAAAGATTACTATAGATGCCTAAATTGTGCATTTTAATCATTTTTGCATGTAGATTTCTTGCACTCGTTGTGTTGTGCACCGGTTGCTTAAATCTTTTAAAGAACACAGTTGGAAAAACCTGCACGGCACACAGATGTCGTATTTTACATTTTCACAGACTCGTGTCTTTTTCTGCATTCATGATGATGTTTTTAAATTCAGTTTTCCTTTTTGTTGCATGCCATTTTATTTTTTAATCCAGTGGGTGTTGTTGCAAAATCCTGAATCTGAATTTAAGACAAATCTACAAGTGAGTGTCTGCAGAAATGATACCAGGAGGTGCAACGTTTGTTTTAATGTTTGGTTGTTTCACTTGCTTTTCTGGTTAATTTGCTGAGATAATAACAGTTTCTCATGGATCAAATGTTTGTTTCCATCGCAAAATGTTTCTCTTGAAGGTTTCTGTGGATTTAAAGGAAATTCTAACGCGCAGGGGAAGGGGAGGTTATCTGATCTGATTCTTCTTGAGCCTGCAGGAATTTCTTTTTTTTTTTTTCCTCCTCTCGACGCGTACAGCCGCTTTGACGCGAGTGACAGCGTTTGGTTACTCGTCTCCATAAGTGCGTGTCAGCCTGATGCATATCTGTGCTGTCAGCCGGAGGAAAGGTGGATCCTCTACTACAAGCCAACACCTCTTATCCCCCATCCTGTCATGCGTGTAGCAAAGCAGCTCCATCCAGCTCCATCTATCTGAGTGCTGCTGCTGCTGCTGCTACTGACAGCGACACTCCCGCTCTGCTCCCAGTCTCCACACATGCTCTTGCGCGTCCTGGAAAGCTCGCTGCGCCTGGCACAATGAACGGCTACGGATCCCCCTACCTTTACATGGGGGCTCCGGTGTCCCAACCCCGGGCCCCGCTCCAGAGGACCCCCAAGTGCGCGCGGTGCCGGAACCACGGCGTGCTGTCGTGGCTCAAGGGCCACAAGCGCTACTGCCGCTTCAAGGACTGCACCTGCGAGAAATGCATCCTCATCATCGAGCGGCAGCGCGTCATGGCGGCGCAGGTGGCGCTCCGGAGGCAGCAGGCCAACGAGAGCCTGGAGAGCCTCATCCCGGAGTCCCTCAGAGTGTTGCCCAGCATCGGCAGCATGTCGGGGAGCGGCGAGGGCAACCAGGCGGCCCCGCCGAGGACTGAGGAGCTGGAGCTGAGGTGGAGCAGCGCGGAGCCGGTGCAGAGTGGAGCGCAAACATGCACAGGTAGGACATAAGATTAATAAATAACTCATTCTGTTAAGGTTTCACAATGAGGGAAAAATGTTTATCCGATCCAGTTATTCATCTACATTATTTACACACCTAAATACGGGTTAATTTAAAATGTATTTTGTGTTATTATGGCAGCTTTACTCAGTTGGTTGATGGGAGGTTTTATTCAGATCACTTTGGTTTTATTTTAGTCACATCAGTTTGACATCGGACTTGACTTTCAGTGGGTAAACACACACGTTAGAGCAGAAACACGTGATGATAACAGGAATAAATATAACATTTGGGATAAAAACCAAATGGTTCAGTGAAAACAATTAAATATTCAGTTTAGTTAAAAGGCCTTTTCTGAGATTTTATATACTTTTAATGAGTTTTCATAGTAACCTGCAGTGTTTTTAAAATATTTTAATAAGTTATTATATGTAACGTGTATTCCCATACGATTTTGCAATCATTTGAAATGATTGTGTGGTATATATAAATTATTATTTATTTTTTAAGGAGCGTTTCTTTCCACGTAGCCAAAAAATAAATAAATAAAAATAAAACTTACTGCAGAATCTGAAATTAAATGGGATTATTTTGAGGCAGTTGCGTTTATTGAGCAAAATAATTATTTTAATTAAAATTATTCCTCTCTATCCTCAGTTATGATGAGCTCTAATAATTAGGGATTTATTAAATAACAGGACTGCACACCGAGACTCAAACACTGATTTAATTTGGGACACATGCACCTCTCTGTTGCCCCCCCACCCCTCCCCGCCACCCAGCTCCGTTTCCAGCCTGACACGGGCCGCTTTAAAAGATTACAGTAATCACCGTCGGACAGGCCCGATCGAATATAATCGCCATATTTCTTGCGGGAGGTCAAGCTTCGGATGAAATGTTACCGAGCAACAGGGCGATCTGTTTGCACAATGTGGTCAAAAGGCATCGACGGTGGATTCCTCAATGACACAGAGTCAGCAGTTTGCGTTAACAGCTTTGGAGAGAGAGGAATAAAAAAAGAAAAAACAGAATAAATCCTCATGCAGCGCTGTGTTGCAGACAAGATGACAAGAGATTAATTGTTGCCTTTCCCCTGGAGGAGAGAGACGGTGGGCTGAGGCTGTGATTAAGAAGATCAGGATCAATTAAAGATCTAAACTTGGCTAAAACAGACGATTTGTGTTTTGTTGATTCAAACTTTACTGTGATTTTAGAGATGCGTATTTACATCTGTTCTAAGAGTTTGCAACTTAGACACGTGTCCCTTCCTTCCTGCGCATCTTCAGCCTTGTTTCCTTGCCTTGCAGACTCTGCAGACGACGGTCCAGATGAACTTTCGGGTGCGGAGAATGGAGGCAGCTCCAGCGAGAAGGAGCAAGACCCGGCCAGCTCCCCGGAGGGCTCCAAACCAAACTCCTGCTACACCCCCGAGCCTCCAGAAACGCCCTCCCACCAGGAAGAGAGCCGCTACAGCCTCTCCAAAGCCGCCGGCGCCGAGAAGGAAGCCAAAGCAGAGAGCCCTCAGAAGTATCCCCCCAGCCCCGGAGAGCAGGGCGTGGTGATCGAGGGCCTCTCCGGCTCCATCAACCTCCCGTTTAGTCTCCGAACCAACAGGCCCCCACTGGAGGTTCTCAAGAAGATCTTCCCCGCCCACAAGCCTCCTGTCCTGGAGCTCATCCTCCGGGGGTGTGGAGGGGACCTGGTGGGGGCCATCGAGGTGCTGCTGTCCAGCCGGAGTCCTGACGCAAGCGCGCACCCTCACTCAGACCCGAACCCGGACGCCCTGGTGTTGCCTTCAAACGGACACCTGTTCGAGCACACGCTGGGCTCCTACCACCCGGTGACGTCCACCGCCAAGTGGTCGGTGGGCTCCGCTTTCCGGGTCCCCGACTCCCTCCGGTTCTCGTCCGATTCCGCTTCGGGGGTGGTGTCCACCGGCGCGCTGGGCGTCCCCCTCCAGCACCCGTCCTTCCCGCAGCCCACGCGTTACCCGCTCATGCTGCGCAACTCCCTGACGCGCAGCCAGGCCAGCCCCTTCGTGCACAACGACGTGACTCTGTGGAATACCATGGCCCTGCAGCAGCAGTACCAGCTCCGCTCGGCGGCACAGTACGTGTCCCCTTTCTCTTCGGCAGGCCCCGGCGGCCCGGGGGCGTCCGTGTTCCGGAGCTCGCCCATCCTCCCCTCCAGACCCACCGAGGAGCAGCGCATCACCATCCAGGAGGAGACCTGCTCGCTGGGGCCCAAACCCGGCCTCTACTCCCCCGATGAGGAGTACGAAGAGCGCTCTGACTCCGCTGACTCCCGCATCCTGAACTCATCCACCTAAAAATATAATTGCTGATGATGGACTTATTTTTTTTTCCAGCAAGGGAGAACCAAAAATGTATTATTGTGACTGGACATCAGTGTGCGTTGTGTCTCGTTTGGAACTGAACTGTGTCGAGCAATCACCCTTTGATAAGGCGACGTTACCCCTCCAACATCACCCAACCGTGCTTCAGAACATCTCACTGGACTTGACCAAAAACGGATGAACGCAACAAACAAAGCGATCAGTCTTTACTTTAAAAGTCCTCCGTCTGTTTTCTGTCAGCATGTTTAGTACTGTGAACCCCCCTGATGTAAGGAGCCCCGCTGCATGTCGAGTATGCCAAATAAATCTGAGTATAGTCCACACGCTTGTGTTCTTGAGTGCTGTTGACTAAATCGCGGAGGCCTATCTAATAGTTCTTGGTTGGGACTCGTCCACTGCCTCTATTGCTCTTTATTGCGTTGCAGCTTCTCTGGTGATGCATTAATCACAAACCCCACAATCCAACTTAGCATTTAGACGAAACATGATGTAATACTAAATCAAAGATGGCGCAACTGTATTTAACATTTACACGTATTGTAACAGTAGAGTGTGTGCAGCTTTCAATCAATTAAGCTCTGCACATCCAGCTCAAGTTAAACCAACTAAAACTACTATTTAACTTCAGAATTTATTTCTTGTCATTGCATTAAAAGCTTAACCTTAAAGAAACAAGACATTACACAATAAACACTGAACAACTGGTGCCTGATTCAGCATTCAGCAGTTAATACATGGTCCTGAGTACGCGTTTGAAATATATAAAGTGCAAGAGCATTGAGTTGTACTAAGAAGACAGTTGGTTAGTGCATGCTTTCGTTTGTCCTGGTCTTGATGCACCTGTAGCTCATCATCTCAGAGGGCAGCGGGTTAAACAGACGATGTCCTGGGTGCAGACTGTCCTGAGCTCGATTTCTAGTCCCGTTTAAGCAGCGGAAGTTGTACATGGAGATGGGGGCCGATAATCTTATGTGCAGCGTTCTCTGCAGCCTCTTCTTGTCTGCATCTTTGCAGCTGACATGAGGCGTTCAATGCAATATCTGCAGAAGGTCGAAGTGTAAAGTTTTAGCATTTGCAAGCGAATAGTTGTTGCCCTGTCATTCGCAGATATGAGATAAGCTATTAATCGCAATGTATGTAATGGTCTCCATGGCTGCATTTTATTTTTGTGCTGTAGCTAATTTATTGAACCTTTTTATATATAATTATTAGAAAAGCTGAGATTCACGTAAAGGGCATTAACCTGAAGTGCTAGTGACTCAGCAGAGAAAAGGCAGAGTCTGAATCGTTACACATTCATTGTGGTTTTAAGCTGCAGATTTGTCTGAAACATGATTTGATAAAAACAGCAGAGAGGATGAGGAAGAGGAAGGCCTGATAGAAGGAGGAGGACATCTTCAGAGCGGCTACAGGGGTCACGGTCTTTTATTTTTCAGTTTTAATACTAGGTCAGAAGGTGTCCTGATTCCTTTAGTCCCCCCAAAAAGGTTGCATTATTTAATTTATTTATTTATTTTATTTGGTGGCAATAGAAGCAGTAAACCATTAATCACCTTAGACATTTTTTTCTTTCCTTCACTGATCAGATTTGCAGCTAAACGCCTGATCTGGCCTTTGCAAATAAATAATGCATTTTCTTTTCTGTCATCGACAGGAAGTAAAGGTTTTAATTTGACACCTGTAAACACAAGACGTGTAAACTTCACCAACAGAAAATCCAAGCAAGCAGATTTATCAGGACGAAGCAACAAGATGAAAGCTGTCATCTGGTTCAGGCTTCTACAGCTCGTTCACTTTTCACTTCATGCAAGTGCAAATTAGTTAAGATTTGTCACTCACCCAAGCTCTATTAATAGTTTATTATTATTATTATTTTGCAATGAATGATGTGCAGAAATGGAGCCACAGTTGACTTGAGCACATTTACTTTTGTCTCTTCTTCTTAACCTGCTCCATGTTTTATTTGAAACCTTTCGTGTGCCGCCATCTAGTGGCAGCTAAGCGTCAAAACACCAAACCACCAACAGGAGCCAACAATTGCAGAGTTTGATTTGAAATGTTCATATTGGACAAATCTTTGAAGGAAGTAGAGCAGATGTGAGTGTTTTCAGAAGGAAAATATTTCACCTTTAATCACAACAGCCAACAAAGACCAGCACTGATCATCTGTAACATACCCTTGTGGGTGCTATCCTCAGTTACATTAACAGGTAACTGTGGCTGTTGGCCAGGAGCAGACATCATCAGAGCGTCTCAGCTCACTGCCTGAATGCTCCTTACCTCCAGCTTTCCTGAATTGGCTGAGAAGCCCCTGCAACCACAGGGAACAACCAGACTTGCCCTTGTCTCTGCACTCCTGGACCAAGTACTAGTGCTTCGAGGCCTTTCTCTCACAGGCATCTCTGCAGCCTCTCTACAGCACAATATTCAGCCAGAGGGTTGTGTGCACCACCTCCAGGACCTCCAGCACTCCTTCCTACATCAGCTATCATCTCCCAAGAGCTTGCAGCCTGGAGCAGGTTGGACTTTGGTCTGGTGCTCGAGGAGGGAGGGAGGGCTTTGCGCCTTCCCAGAGTGAGCAACTTATTTTTCTCACTTTGACGGCATGAAGGTTTAGACTTTATTCAAAATAAATTACAAAATAAATAAATAAAATATAAGTAAAAATCTGGTAAAATAAAATACTAATTAACAAATGAACAACTGTACACGAAATAGAGACAGAAGTAAATATATATTAATGCATAGGAAGGATTAATACGGTGCAATAATGTGCCTTAACATGAATAATGTGGAGTTATCTGTTACTGAAGGGTGAGTTATTGTTCAGCTGGACAGAGTTTGGTATGAATGACGTCCTGTATCGTTCACTATGAGTTTGTTTCGTAAAGTTTTACCAAAAATCTCCAGAATTCGGAGCCAACACCTTGATCCAGAGCAGCTCAGCAGATTATCCAAACTGCAGAGAGATACAGTTTCCTTCATAATCAGGAACTGGCAGATTTGGTAGCAGTAATGATATACAGAGATAAGCCACAACATTATGACCACCTGGCTAGTATTACATTAAGTAGCATCCTTAACGTGTCGAGGCGTGGACTCCACCAGACCTCTGACCTCTGACCTCTGTGACGGACATTAGCAGCAGATACTTTAAGTTGTCCACTGTTTTTAACTACTTTAACTACTATTTTTTGCTCGTCTGTTGGACTGAGCCCCACACACACAACAAGTGAACCTTGGCTGCCCTTGCCTCCTTTCAAGTGTCTGAAATCCTTCCACTTGCCTTCTAACACACTGTCTAAGGATTAAATGTTTGTTTTCATCCTAATGTAGATAGATTGATAGTCCAGTTGGTCCTCCGCAGGGAGGCGTTGGAGAGTCTTGTCCTGTCACTGTCCTGTTCGTGGTGCAGGACAGAGACAGCAGCCTGGTCACTGATCAAGCTTCTCAGTCTGACTATGGTGTCCTGTAGAGGGTGGTGGACGTTGTTCATGATGGACCAGAGTTTGTTCAAGGCGTCCTTCTGTATCAGAAGTGTCCCCCGTCTTGTTCTTTACTTGATGTTGTGACCGGCGTTTACCGCTTCAACAGTCTGAAATATTCTCATGACTATTCCCACACAGTTGTACCATGACACTTTGAATGCAGAACTTTTTAATGATGCATGACTGCAGTACTTTAAAAGTAAAGGATCTAAATAATTATTGACTCTAAAATGATTTGGACTTTTGACCATCAGACAAATGAAACTAATGTCCAATCAGCTGTTGTAGTTGATTAATTGATAATGAAGTGGTTGCAGGACAAATTCGAGGAGACTGAGGATGCCCATGTTTAGTAGCTGCACTCTGCCACCTAGTGGACAACAGGGGAATGTCAGGCTTTAAATCTAAAGGCCTCTATAGGAACTTCATTGTAGTAAAATACACATTTATTTTCCAGGAATAGCAGCAAATGAAACTATGATTAATTTAAAGTGATAATTCACGTGCACATGAGAATAATCTAAGTCTTTAAACTGGAGTTAGGTTTCCAAGATTCATGAATTATTTAGAGGCTTGAACTTTCACCTTCTGCAATCTAAATATGAGTGTTTGCTTCTTTTCTGCAGATGAAATGTCAGTAAGTGGATCTGTGACTTCTACCCTGAGTCCATGAGTCTGGACTGTGATGCAGATAAAAGTAAAAAGCCTGACGGATGTGACTTGTGTCCGGCAGCTGTAGGACACGTCCCCCTGTTTGTTGCACATTAGCCGCGAGGGGTCGAGGTGTCAGAGCCCTTCAGACAGAGACAAATGCCTCTCCGCCTGGTTTTGTGTTCAGCCGCCGCATGTGTTGCCGCTCCATCAGAGGCTAATTAACATAACAGGATCCCCAGTGATCCCACACTGCTCTTCTGCCTATACACGGCTCCTGTTACACTTTACGGCCGGCACAGCGGGACGCTTCCAACAAGATGCTGTTGTTTCAATCAGGCCTGAAAAGTAAACTGGACAGCGTGTGAGAAAGTGTCCGTCTTTAACTCCAGGTTGTTTCCGCTGAGGAGAGCTGGTTTCCACACATTAACTATAAAATAAACACTGAGACACAGAGTTAAATTAAGTCTGTGCTTTAAGGAATGCACGTGTTTGCAAAATTTCAGTACTTTTTTGACGTCATGCATCAATTTTTATGCACTTTTATAACCTTTATTTTGTTGCATTCAGAGGAGACAATGAAGCTGCATCTAAAATGAATCCCAAAAGCATCACACATACAATAATATTCAAAGTTTAGAGGTTTTTATTGTCATTTCAAAGCACGAGGCAAATAAACAAAGGAACAAAACTAAGTGCTGAGGATAAAAAATTAATTTCATAAAGATCAGTGAAAGCTAAATGCATTTAAACGATGTAAAGCAGCTATTACTAAATAAGTATGTGTGCAAATGATCAGATCTTGCACATGCATGAGAGAGATATTTACATCAGCTGCATTTTTTACGTTGAGAGAAGTGTTAAAGTTTTCATTTCAGTCCAGCTACTCTTTGAAATGCCTGAAATCCATTCCAGGAAAAAACAAGCTATACTCAAAGATTCCTGGATCCCTGGAATCTGTTCCGAGAAAAGCCTCGTAATGACCGTTCTCCTCAGTAACGCCTGGAATCCACACCAGGATCCATGAATCCCATGCATCAATGGTGCAACACCTCCTGGAAATCTTTAAATGATGCCTGGCGTCCAGTTAGATGCACTGGATGCCTTAAAAACACCTTAACTCCTTCTATTAGGTCTAAAGAAACTCATGATAGATCCAAGAACCTGTCAGGATCTGGATCTCTTATTTTATTAGATCAACATCTGAGCATCAGACGAGCATCAAGTTTGAAATCTCCACCTCTGGACGCTCATAGTCGAGTCCTGGATCCTTCAAACACCCCATCAACATTACACCTTCAGCGATAGTGACCCCATAGATACATGACTCCAGACACGCCGCAGTTCTTCTGTGATTCCTGGAAACTTCTCCACAATCAGCAGATCCTCTCCTTCAGACAGTAAAGGTCTGTGAAAGCAGACCATGCTAAAACCTTCAAACTCCTTCACTATATCTGGATCTTATGCAAGAATCCATGAGCTCCCTGAACCAAGAGTCCGAATTTTCACTTATGCAAAAGGTGATTTATCACTGGAAGCACCTTTAACAAGCTGTGCTCCTCCAGTTTAGAGTTTTTAATTACATTTAAAGATTTCCCGGAAATGCATTTTCTTTCAAGAAGGACAACCTGAGAAACCGTCAACGTCTTTAGTCAAATATTCCCAGAACATGCTGGATATCATGGATCCATTTAAGCATCCAGGGGCATTCCCAGAGCTCCTAAGGCCTGCTAGGAAGACTTTTCACTCAAGATTCATTGTGTTTATTGTCATATGTTCAGCAAAAACAGATGTTTAAATTCATCGTTTGCAGGTCTACCTTACTACGAATGAAAGAAGTATAAAACCTGCAAAGGTGCAGGAGAAATCTGTTCAGTTAAAAGCTAAAAAGCTTAAAACCTGAGTTTAGCTTCATGCTACGGGTACAGTCAGTGAGATACTGTACGTGCAAAAACCCACGACAGCCTACAATCCTCCAGTGGAGCCTGGAATTGATTCACAGATTTCTGGAAAAGCCTCAAAGATCCACAGATAATGTCAAACTCCTCCAACGCTTTAGAGAAGCGGGGGATTCCCTTCAAGAAAACCTGGAATCACCTTGAAATTCACCCTGAGATCCACTGGAAAACTGGAGCAATATACACATGACCTGGAATTCCTATGAAAGAAAAAAAAAAAACCCTCTGGAAACACATTCAGTGGCCCCTGGAGGCCCCCCCACTCCCCCTCCCTCCTCCAGCCCCTTAATGAGCAGCGGACACAGACAACACATTTCACCTGGAGGGTCCAGCCCTGCGTGGATCCTCCAGTCCGACCGTCCAGCCTGCTCTCTCTCCCTCTCTCTCACATCAAAGCATTCCTGGGGTGGAAAACGGCAGCCCCGGGGTGTCTGCCCGTAACCTCCGTAATAAATTAAGACGAAGTGGCAAATAAAGCTGCACCTGCAGGCCTGACGTCTTCACCTTCAACACATGGAGGACGCGTTAAGAGTCGGTGTCCTGATCTGCAGAAGACAAAAAGAGAGAGAGAGAAAACCAAGAGGAGGGATGCGTTCCTCCATCAAGTCTACAAATAAGAAACTGTGGCGTTAATAAAATTTAATTCAAGAAAAATAACACACTAGTATTAATGTGATATAGAGATAAATAAAAAGGCCTTATAATAAATAACCTGATACAACAGAGGTCATCGTGCCTAGAATATTCTCATAATAAATCGTACTATAATAAAATAATTTTAAAATATAAAAAACAACAAATTACAACAGATTCAGTTTTAATCTAATTTCATCAACTTTTTATTTTTTTTTATTTATTTAAAAAACAAAAAACAATCTACAGTGTTATCTACAGAGGACATTTATGGCTTTTCAGTGATACCAGATGTGAACGGGTGATGCTCTGGTACCTTTCTCTTTAAAGAAAATGTCGTCCATCAGTTATGTGACATCTTAAAAATAAAATAAAAAAAGTGTTTTACCCCCCAAAAACAAAAAACAAAAAGGGTTTCGGTATTATAATTATTTTACAAAGATTGGGGAGGTTTATTTTTTTATTTTTTTCTAAAAATGTGATGAGCAGTATATAGGCCTAGGCTATATTTTTCCTAGTCATCAGTTTAAACTTTTCCTGCCTTTCTAACAGACTCGTTGAAGGCCTGTGTGAGTGTCTTACTGCCAGTTCCCGCGTACGACAGTTTCACACAGAATAAACGTTTGCTGTTTTTTTGTATTTTTATATTTTTATCCTTTGAATCCGCAAACAACGAGACAAACGTGGAAAGTGCTGAAAGACACACGGTCTTCTTTTGGAGTCACACCCAGCGGTAAATAAAAACAAAAACCCTCAAAAGGGGAATAAAATAAGTTTTCTACAGGTTTAAAACACAATTAATTAAATCTATTTATAATTATTTCCTTAAAAAGTGATAATCAGCTTTAAAGAATGAGGAGGCGGCGAAATACGTGCCACAAAAATAAAAGCTCAATAAACGCTTAGCTATATTATATGGTTCGTCAAAGAAGGAAAGCGGTTCTATTGATTATAATACAATTAAATAATAAAATTACAATGTATTTAATTCGTGTCAAGGTGAAGTTGGGTTTACGTTAAGCTCTTATTTTGTAGGACCGCATGCTGACATGGCGCTTTTCTTCTTCTTCTTCTTTCTTCTTCTTCTTCTTCATCAGGTGTGATTGTTGTGAAAACACTGCATTAATCCTCTGTTGTCATCAGCCAGGAGGACAGACTGTAGCAACCTGCGGGACACATCCCATCTATCACCTGTCTACCTGCTCTGCAGCACAGACGCCTCCAATAATCCCTCCGTGATATTTCCACGGGAAGGTTTGAAACACAACAGCTTAATCAGCAACTTCCTGCTCCTCACTCATGAAACCATCACCTGCGTTTAATCCCTTTCTGGGTCTGATTATGAATTAAAAGGGAGTAGAAATAAGTAGAAATGTCACCTGTGGCTTTATTTTATTAAACCATTTCTGTTGAGCTGCTATTAAGCCAATCATATGAAAGCTATAGCGATACTTTAAAGAATTTCTGATAATCTATTAGGATAATATTGTGTCCATTTTGACAGTAAACTAAATAAAATTACCCCTTAAATGTTGTTTTAATTATTAAAAAGACAAACTAAGCATTTAGAGCATTTAAACCAATTAGCTTTTATTTTATATTTTAGTTATTTAGCTCAAGCACGAGACAAAAAACAAAACTGTGGTGTTAAATGTGCTTTGTTAATTAAATTAACGCCCTGCAGCTAAACAACAAGTCACTAGAAGCGTTTCTGTTGCTTTTCCATTCTCTCTTTTTAATTCCTGAAAAGTGAAAATCCAAATATAATCAAATGAGCCCCACTGTTTACTACCGAGGCCACGCCCCCCCCGTCGAATAACAGCTCGCCGCCCCATTGGTCGCTGCGCGTCTGGGGAAGCGGCCAATCAGAGGGCGGGGAGCGCGGCCGGCAGCGGTTCATAGGAGCGTCCCCGTGCGTGTCTCCCGTCAGAGGACAGCTGGATGCGTTCAGGGACCGAGACACTCAGTCAGCCAGCTCAATTAACAGCTAATTAGCACCACGAGCTGGAGCCCGGACCGCGCGCACCGTTCGCCACAGCGCTAACGACGAGGTCTTTAACACTCCGCTGGACTTCTGCAGGTAAACCAGGCTCCTTCTTTGTGCTTTTTTGTTGCTTCAAACTACACACTGCACAGTGAGGATAATAACTACACATTCAAAATATTTTATTCACTACTAATTCTACTTTAAACCGAGAAGAAATGACCAAATTAAAAATGTTTGAGCTATGTATGGCGGCCTTGATGGGATTTATTTTAAGTTTCCAAAAACAGAAGTTCGTGTTTGATTTAAAGATTTGTCTACACGATTAATTCAAAGTTTAATATTTAAGTTCATGAGCTTCAAGAACAATAGAGAGACATTACATTTAAGCCTATTTGGACATTTTAGTTTTTTTAAAACAATATTTTTGAGCTGTGCACTTTTTGGATTTAAAGATCTTTCTCTTTCCTGTTTTTATTATTATGTGTGTAGGAATCTAAACTAAATAGCGATGTCGTATATAACTTAAGAAAGCAATGAAAGAACACTATAACTATAACTAGTATACATTTATTTTCAGGAGAGTGCAGCATTAGACAAAATTTAAGTATTTCCGTAAAGTTTAAATTGAGAGAAATTAAGAAAAATGCGGCCTAGTCGTTGTGATAAACATATTGTATATTCGTTTCGAGACTAATTGCATATGTGGCATTTTCCTCCAGACATAACCCGGGTGTAAAGCGGAGGAGTCGGGTAGAAATGTCGGACAACGGCGGGTGCGAGTTTGAAATCGACGTGGAAAGCCTGGCGACGGAGAGCGACGACCTGGCGGACTCCTCCAGCCGCCCCGGCTCGGCCCCGCTCGGCCCCGGCGCCTCCGAGGACGACGGAGACGGCCTCAAGGACGACGACAAGCCGGGCCCCAGCGGCTTGTGCTCGGGCGACCAGAGGAAGCTGAGCCGGACGCCGAAGTGCGCACGGTGCCGCAACCACGGCGTGGTGTCCTGCCTGAAGGGGCACAAGCGCTTCTGCCGCTGGAGGGACTGCCAGTGCGCCAACTGCCTGCTGGTGGTGGAGAGGCAGCGGGTGATGGCGGCTCAGGTGGCCCTGAGGAGGCAGCAAGCCACGGAGGTAGGCCCGGAGAGAGTCAGCTTTGTGTGTTTCATGCTTGATTCGAAACGTGTTGCCGCAGACTATTTTAACAACATCTGAAGAGGGAATCAGCTGAGTCACAGGGTCATACAAACATCACATCCAGTCAAGTGTAGCCTACTCAAATTTGAGTTTGCATTAGGAAGCAGACACAGTCAAAGGGATTCCCAGAAGCTGCTATTTACTTAGTGAATCTGTGACTCACCCTGAGACTGTGTGGCTGGAAAATCCAAGTCATCCCATTCTACCTCCGCGTACATAAAATTCACTGTGTGATTCTGCTCATCTCCTCACATGGCATAGCAATAAAAGTAGTTTTTTTTTTATCCCCTGGGCTTCACAGTGACACGTTGTTGAATGTAGTTGCTGCTTTAGTTAATTTGAGCTGCACTGTGATTTTACAAAAGCCATAAATGAACAGAAACCAGCACGTCTAACCAGCTCTGTGAACAAATTTAAAACCTTGAGCTCAGTGAGGGTTAGTTTAATGTTCAGTTGATCAGATAAAAGTAAAGTGAGCGTTCACCGCCGTCTGTTTGCTTCACAAATGCAAATTAGCGGTTCTCCAATCCAAATCTCAGGGACGCGTTAGAGCTCCTTGGCGTCGACCTAGAAAACAAAGCGGCAGTTATTTCTCATAATCTCAGGGACTTATTTTACACCGTCGCCAATAAAGTTGGAATAATTTTGCTTTAAGACACATTCGTCTTTTTTATATATTCCTGTATTTAAGCACAACAGTTAAGAGGACTGATCTGTGAAGCTTTATCTATCAGGATTAAATCACAATCATTTCATGAGAAGAAGTAAAAATGATTTTATTCCAACTTTATGGACACGTGTACATTTGAGAATTTAATTCTACGCAACCCATTTTTTAATTTATTACAAATATAGGACATACATTCAGAATATTAATAGAGTATATTATGTAATTTCTTGCTGTTATTTCTGTAGCTTTATAAATATCTTTAAACGTTCAGACATATCATCATATTTTAAGCAGATTACAGTGAAGGCTTATATCATCCAAACACAAAAACATCCTAGGCCTTAGCTGTGACCAATCGGTTGTTATTCAAGGATCAAGAAAAACACCACACGCAGCACGCTTAAAGTACGTTTTTTCTTTTTGTTGTTGTTGTTTTAGGACAAGAAAGGAATATCTGGGAAACAGATCCCGGCAGAGAGGAGGACGATATATCAGCGGCACATTCGACCGTCCACCATGCTCGCCAAGAGCATCCTCGAAGGTAAAAAGACATTTTGTTTGGATTCTCATCTTCAGCAGCGTCTCTTTGTGTCCGTTTCACTTTGATAAAACCTCCTTTAAATTCATAACGCATCCTAGATTTAATTTTTTTTCCTTTAACATCAATGCAATATAAAAAGATAACTTAATTTGACTATAATCTTGTTGTAAACTGAGTATAAAATGTCTATTATTGTCAGTGTTCGGCTTCTAATCATTTTAAAATTCGCCGAATGTTATAAATTTAATTAAAAGTCTTTTGTTTCTGCTCTCAGGATACCGCCCGATGCCGTCTGATCCATTCCTGGCAGCCAACGCGTCTCTTCCACCACCGCTGAGCGACCGCATGAGGAAGCGAAGGGCCTTCGCCGACAAGGAGCTGGAAACCATCATGCTGGAGCGGGAGTACAAAGAACGAGAGCTGATGGAAAGCAACCAGGCGGCCACGGGCCCCCTCCTCTTCCCCAACGGCATGGTCCACCACGGCGCCGAGTACAACTCCTACAAGACGGCCTACTCGCCGGCGTCTCAGGTCGAGCCGCAGCCCAAGGAGATGTGCAACTTCCTCGGCCCTAACTGCCTGGATCTGTCCATGCAGTACCCCGCCGGCTCGGCCAACGTCGAGCTCATCTCGTCCAACGTCAGCGTGGCCACGACCTACCGCCACTACCCGCTGCAGCCGTCGCGAAACGGCTTCATGATGTGGCCACGCGGCGCCGCCAACCTGGGCGACGCTCTGCTCTACCAGCAGTGCCTGTTCAACGCCACGGCGGTGCAGAACATGAAGCCCGGAGCCGTGTGGGAGCCTAAAGTGATGCCAGCAGAGAGCCAGCCCCCGGAGCAGGAGGCCGCAGCTGCTCTAGCCGCTAAACTGGAGGGGTCCCGGGCCGCTGTTCTGCAGGACTCATGCGACCCTCAGCGGGCTGATCCGAAACACCCCGCTGTCACCCAGGTCGGGCAGAGGGAGTGCTCTGCTTTCTCTCCACCTAAAAGGAGCTTTGGACAATCGTTCCCCGGCAACCCTCAGTCCCACAACTCCAGCCAGGTCCTAAACAAGCTGAACAAGGACAATGCTAGGCTTTCCATGAAACTCAACTCCTTTCACTCGCTCATCCAGCACTCGCTGAGCGAAAAAAGCAGTGCCGGGTCCGGGTCAGAGCTCAGAGCGCCGTACTGCAAAGAGCTCATAGAGGAGGCAGCCCGCAAGTTCAGGGAAGGATCTGCCAAGGACATACAGGCTGTGAAACTCAAAGACAGGTACGCCAAAGACTTTCTGTCCAAACCCGTGGGGACCAAGATGGCATCCAGTGAGTCGCTGTCGTTTTCCGTGGAAGCCATACTGAAACGACCCACGCCTGCCATGAGTCGAGCATTCCACTAATTTCCATTAAGTGCCTTTTGTTTTTGTTGTTGTCTTTTCTTGCACTATAATAATCAGGTTTGTCTCAGTAAGGGATCAACTCCAGTTATGGTTTTGGGCTCAAACAGAAACTTAAACACAGGCACTGCATCTGAAAATAGACCAGTCTGAAAGGATTTTCTCTGTAATATTTATGTACAGTATATTATATTTTACACGTGCATGTTCTTAATAACTTTATTGTGTAGAGTATTTAAACCTCCTCCCAATGTTTTCCTCATGTCAATAAACTTTGTAAGACTTAACGCTTTCCATAAAAAGTCTCAGATTTCATTTCATGTTTAGCTGTTTAACAGGTTTGTGTTTAGGTCAGAAGTTAGTCTGAGAAATAAATAGCAAGCGGGCAGTTTCAGATCAGAGCCCCGAATAATTAATTCTATGTTATTATTGCAATGTATTTAGTGAAATTAAATTTATCATTTATATAAACTAAGCTGAATTCCAGAGGTTGTGGTTCTAAAAAGAGTATTAATATTTTTTTTGTGCATATTAAAATTAAATTGCAGATCTGCAGATTGATAGTAGATCGACAGTTAGTGGAAAATATCTTATTTCATATCTTTTACCGTGAAATACTACAATTAAGAGTATTAAGAGTAAACTGAACCCTGCAATTATTCAAATAGGTGTTTCAATAAATATCAAAGCAAATGTTTAATCATGCATCACAAAATAACCTGAAGCTGCAAACACAGCCTCGCTGAAAAATTAAAATCCAGTGTGGATATGACAGAGTGGATATATATATACACTAACTTCACTCTTCAGGGGCTGAAACGCGATACCGGCTCATAAATCTGCGAGCATCA
The DNA here is from genome assembly GCA_005024645.1 of Planiliza haematocheilus. NCBI lineage: Eukaryota > Metazoa > Chordata > Actinopteri > Mugiliformes > Mugilidae > Planiliza > Planiliza haematocheilus. Next base: position 1,108,310 of record SRSE01000884.1, read on the forward strand.
TCATCATCATCTCGTACTTTCAAGATGACTTTCTCCGCTCATTCCTTTCCAGTTACGGCCTCTTGGTGTGAGCGTACACATGTGTCCGCTGAAAGACAGCAACCCAAACACGGGTTTCACATGAGCTGCTGAACACTGATCCGTGCAACAATGAACAAGACAGGAAGTTACAAAAAAAAAAAAGTTCACTAATCTCTTCTTTGTGGCACAGACGTTCCCGTGTCATCAGCTCCACTCTTTCATAAAAGAAGTATTTTCTTGTCACTTTACTTTTTTTTCTTCCCCCTACTTCATTCTTAAGCCCACTGACTGAAAGGTCACGTCGGGAGCAGACTGTGTGCGTGTGATTGTTTTAAAGAGCCCTCTGGCTGCTGCTGTAATTGGATTTGGCCTGTCGATGACATTTTGTGTCATCAGAGAGAGGGCTGACATCACTTGAAGTAGCCTGTGATAACACTCTTGTTTTTTTTTTTACTGTGTGCGCGATCATGTTGTGCTATCCATGTGGGGACCATAGTTACACTTCTGCATTATGAGGACATTATGGCTAGTCCTCTCTCAGTTTTAAAATTAAGGTTAGAAATTAGTAAATATGCATTTTAGGGGTGAAGCAGTCCATTAGGTCAATGAGGGACCCCACAAATATATATATATAAAAAAGTAAATATACTAAATGTAAGAGAGTGCATTTTGCATAAAACGATAAATTCATAGTTTGTCTAAATTTAAAGAATGTCAGATTTTCCTCTTCCATTTTTTTTCTGGAGCTTATTAAGAATAATAAGTAAAAAAAAAAATGTATTTGTCCCATATTTACTCTGAAATACAAATTGAGAGAAAATTGAAAGACTCAAATACTTATCCACTAATATGCGTTTAGATTGAAACTGATCAATTGTCACTTAGCTTTGGTGTTTATTAAATATAAACATATTCATAACGTACTTCTTTGCAAAAGAAACAAAAGGTAAAAAATTGTTTATTGGTTATTCTGCTATTATGTTACCAGTCCGGCCCACTTGAAATCAAACTGGGCTAGATGTGGCTCCTGAACTAAAATGAGTTTGACTCCCCTACTCTGAGCCATATAACAATTTAAAGGGATGGATTAAAATTTCACGCTGCATAGCTGAAGTGATGGATTAACTATAGAGACCTAAAAACAGTTTTTTGTATTAAGCTGTGATCACATTTTAACATGGAGGTAATATGAGGATTGACTCGCTTTTGGAGCCAGCCTCAAGTGGTCAAGTGAGGAACTACAGTTTTTGGACACTTCTGAATCAGCTTAATTTTCAGCCATGGATGTTGCTGCTAGGCTGTTCCTTAAAGCCTTCTATACAGACACAATTGATATTGGCACTGAAAGTTAAAACTGTTCTTACACTTCTTTTAAAATTAACGCTTAATCTTATTTCATTTGTCAAACACATGTTAGTGCACATGTTTATGCACTAACTCCTGCACTAGGTTCACATTCTTGTCTTTATTTACTGCTGTAACGCTGTAATGGACATCTTTTACCTTTGTTTAGCAACATAAAACAGAATAGTAAGCGCTGTATGGAGAAAGAAGGGAAAAACATGAAATCAGAGGTCACAAAATGGACAGGGTCACAAGTTTATAAAGCATATAATTCATAGTCCACTACATTTGTAACTGAAAACCTTTTCAAAATCTGTTTCCTCAAGTGTAAATATGTCAGGCTGATTTTTGGGGGAATTACACAATGTGTTAAAAGATGACATGATATCAAGAATATTTCATCAAAAGGTGCAGACGTAAAACACTTGAGCTTGAATGTCACTCAGTGTAAACATTTTAAAGCTTCAATGAAGAGTAAAACATGATCTTTTCACAGGAATCAAGATGAATTTTCCGGCTTAAAAGGCGCTTTGAGGAAACATAGGGGATTACAAATGACTCATGCGCACATTTGAAGCCCCCAAGCATCAAATGTTGAGATAAACCCAGAGCACAATGAGGACATTGTTTTGTCTATGACTTAACAATGTGTGTGTGTGTTCATAAATGCGCGCGAGTGTGTGTTCAAGCATGGCCGCTCTGACAGCAGTTGGCTGCTGAGCAGAAGGTGACAGTGTTTGTCTGCACTAACCGCCACTGATAAGTATCTGCTGAAGTCCTTACTCTAAGTCTTATTCCCAAAGTGTGAGATTTAACATGTCAGCAGAGTGAACTGGATTGTTGACTCACCCGCTCCCTACCCCCTCCTCACCCCTCCACCATGCTCTTATCAACTGTTGTAGTTCACACAGTAGCATTTTGTTTAGAGTACGCAGGTGTCGTTTGCCATTTAGAGACTTCACTGACTTTCCTTCATGCTGTGATGTTGGGAAAAGAATAACACACACACACACACACACACACACACACACACACACACACACACACACACATGCACACAGTCTGGGACTTCAGTCTCTCATGGGTCTTGTTTCAAGAGAGAACTGAACAGAGGTCACCGTGTTTGTTGCTTATACAGCTTAATGAGGTTGTGGCTGTTTTTTTGTGGTTTCTGACAAAGTTCAACAGACTGCGACACACTGGTGCAATATCCACATATATGTCGTATGTATCCACATAGTTTTGGCTGGTGCCATTGATTTCCATTCAATTCTGCAAGTAACAGTATACCATTTCAATGATACCATAACCTGTTCATATCTAAACTGTGTATTTGTCAAATTAACAACTATTTTTAGAGAAAGTGTCAATGGTTTCTATTTGTATCTGTCCATCAAAATCAGTTAGCCTTAATTTTTGGCATCATCATGTTAAAATTTCAGTTTGCCAATACAATACAATTTTTTTTTAAATAGTTATTTTATAAATTTGTTTTATAATTTCAGAAAATAAAAACAGACTCCATAAAGTTTTATAAGCCTTCTTAATTCTGACAATTAAAGATTCTTACATATGAATATATGACCATAACCTTAACTAAAAAGTATAATCAATAAAAGAAAATTCTTAATGTCTCAGCTTTAAAATCTATTGTCCTTCTGGGAACCAGTGATGTCATTGGTTCTCAGAAGTGCTACGAGTATCTGTCTCAGAGAATCCTGCATGTGTGTGCTTCAGATGTTCCATTTCCAACACTGAAAATTACTTATTTTAATATGAATGCAGCAGATGTAACGGACAAGGACACCTTATAGTTTAATTGGTGACTTGCATGGACAGCCAGGGTATTCATTTATTTTTATACACTGGGGAAAGGCTGAGTTATAGGTACACAGTGAGGTAAGGTCATATCAGATGCCCTTACCTTTGGGAAACAGAACAAGGATATGAAAAAGCTGCTCAGACATAATGCATCATTGCACATGTAAGCATTACAGTAATTAGCATGTTAGCATATCCTTTGACTAAACACAGCCTCAGAAAACTGTCGGCATGGCTGCAGACATTTGTCAGCTTAATAATTATACTCATAAATGCTTCATCACTGCTCAGTAGTCACAACATTTAAAACAGATGTCTAACAAAATGAAAAATAAACTAGTATAATCATGCAGTGTGTGTTTCCCCTGTTGTGACACAACAGCTCCATTATTCTCCTGCCCCACTGCCCTTATAGCATTTGGCTGCCCTGCCAGGGATTGTGTGGCTGGTTTATTGCTTTATCACCACCAGTGTCATCTCGGCCCATAACACACACAGCTACGAACCCTTCTCCAGGTGTTAAACCAAGCCATCCATCCCACTGTTGCCATTGTCACGCCAGTAGTTCTCAGCCCATCTGATATGCTACAATCCTTTGCACATTAAGAATCTATTAAGCACCACAAGCTCAAGCACCCACACACATCCACAGAAAAAGAATCACATGGCGGGTTATTTTGACTCTAGAAATAAATGGCACATGGTGTATTTTGCATTGGTGATCAGCGGGCGTGAAGAAAAGGGTAGGATCTCTATTCATTTTCACCCGTGTTGATTCTCTCTGCCTCTACCAGCAGCAGTGAGGGGAGCAGTGGCTGGTTCCTGCATTCCTTCCCAGCACCTTGTAATCCAATAAGAAATGTGTAGCACTGCAGCTTTCTGACAAGTTGCTCCCACTTAATTACCATGTTATCGGGGCTGACAGGCCTGGGGGTCGATAGGGGCAAAAGGCTGGCAGCTTGCGTGGTGGGAATATCTTGAAAATGCACACACGCATGCGTAAATGGACGTGTTTTAAATGTATGACCTAAAACTCGGACTTTTTTAAACACAAACGTTTCTTCATTGTGCTGTAGACGTAGAAAATAATCTGTTTGGTTGAGTTTAGCTTAAATATGACTAAACTTGTAGCAATGTATGGTGAGTAGGAATGGCTCTCTGACTTTTCACACACATAAGAGGACACAGTGGTTCCCAAGATCTGGTACGTCAAGTTAAGTGGTGGGTTTGGATGGTTGAGACTGAAGGGATGCTTCATTTGTGGCTGAGTAGAGCTCTGCTTCAATGCAGTATCCATTACACAATCAATCAATGACTCCTCCAGTTGCTGTATCTTTTAAAAAATGGAAAAACTATTCTCATCTGTACCAAACAACGCCAGATTTACGTGGAAATACAAGAATTGAGCCCTAGCAACAAACCAACATGTTGCTCTCACTCTTTCCACAACAGTTTTCTAATACATGCTTCAAGTCTGTCTGAAAGCCTGAAGAGTGATTCATGCAGATCATAACTGGCTGAAAATCTCAGTTAGAAAAGTAAAATAAATCTGAAAATTCTCCAGCGTGTGAAAAGTTTACTTTGCAAAGGAAAAACCCTCTTGAAAACCTCCCTCTGTGGGACTTTTTTTTGTGGTGAATTGCCAACATTTGACTTCTGAGTGAAACCACATTTAGGTACTTGTCATTATTTCCTGTCATTCATTTTTATTTCCTGCTTTTTCCATTTGCTGCCTGTCTTGGTTTGGGCTCAGACCAAAGGAGTTTTAGGCCATTTTATCTCTCAATTAACCTCTTGCAAAAAGGGGTCCAAGGATCCCCACGGTTCATCTGCTAATGTCAGGTCTTTACAGATCCAATCTTGATCCTGCTAAACTTTTCATCAATTAATATCAAACGTGTTCGATATGAAGGGTTTAAAATATGGATGTTTATGTTAGTACTTCCACAATAACCATTAAGAAGAACAAGACTGCCTTCAAATGGAACTTGTGAACTCATGGCTACCATAAGTAACCAACCATAAGTGTTTTTTTCAGTATTTTCTGCAACCTTGTTTGGTTTTCCTTGAGTTCCTTGTTCCTATAAAACACCAAGTTCTCCTTGTCTTGTTTTACTTCCTGTGTTTTCCTCAATTTTAGTCTGATTGGTTTCTCCTGGTGTTGCTCCGCCCTCATTTGATTCACCTGTGTCTTGTTAACCCCTCTGCCCAAGTGTGTATATATAGCCCTGCTTTCCTCCCTTTGTCTTCTGCCAAGATATTAGTGATGTTAGCTCTGTTTTCTTACATGTGTGATTCTTTGTGTTCCTATTTTCTCATCTTGGTTTTGCTCCTTAACTTATTTTTGGATGCCCTGTCTTTCCTGCATTGTCTCCACCTCCTGCCCCCCTTTTGTCTCCTGCATTTAGGTCCTACCTATTTGACCAGAAACAGTTACACAACTAAAGCCTGTGCAGGAAATGTAAAAGCAAAATAAAATGGTGAGGCCATTGGGAATATCATACCAATTACACATAATGTAAAACTACAAGGAAAACTCTGCCTGGAAAGCAGGTTATTTATCCCCTGCCATCTGCTGTGTTTACCCCATACACTGTTTACACATGCACTCACCACAGGTCAACACTGACACAATCTGTCCATCGTACTGTGACTTGTTGCCTCCTCAGGGTGCGGAATTATTTCTGACGCTGGCACCTGTGCGCGTGCTTTTGTTATTTCAGCACTGAGTGCTCCTGCTCACAGCGAGGGTAAAAGGCGTGTTTTTGGAAAACAAACTGACATTTGGAGCACCTGAACAGTGAGTCTGTGCCCTAAAGTAAACAGCAAACTTTCTCCTCGGGGCAACAAAACAATTAGCCCCGTGCAGCCTGCCCCAAGGGACGACTAACAACTAAAGAGATTTTTGTTTTGTAAAACAGCAGCTTGTTCACCTCTTTATTCTCTCTTTGTCTTGGTTTAGTTAAGCCTTTGTATGGACTAATTGTCCCGGGCGAGTCAATTTGCAAGTTGAAGATACTTGAAGGTTTGTCTCGTCCTCTGTGGAATAATTTTGAAACATTCACGCAAGGATCAAGGAGAAAGGCAAATTCAGGCACTTCAAATCCAGATGATAGCCACATTTGCAAGTTTATGCAAATAGCAGCCCATGTTTGGAAGGGTGAACCTTGAGATGAAAACAACTTTCACTTCATTTCAGCCTCCACTTTCACCTGCAGCTTTTACAAATTTGAGCCATTTCTCTGAACGCTGTCGCTTTGAGACATTTTTGAATTTCAAATTTTTCTTTGAAGAAAATTGTCTGGAAGTTGTAACTTACACAAGCACTAGCATCTTCTCCACCTGTTTAGCTTCTGCAGGGGATTTGCCAGTCTAAACATCCATGTAAATGCTATGGAAAAACGCTTTGTGTTGCATTGTCACCCAAAGAAAATATCATGATCCTCTGCAAAGTCCTGCCGTACTGGGCTGTGGCGAGTTATTGCACTTGTTATTTCTGTCAGGGTTGTTGTGTTTGCACCCTTACGTCGTCCCTCTAATTTTCTTCATAGCGCTTGGTAGCTGTGGTGTGTGTGAATAGAGAAATGATCAGTTGAGACTGTTGCTTTGTGAGCACCACTGCACATAGAGGTCGGTGCAGGTGGTCCAGCTGTGATTGTACAGTGAGAGATGACCTCCGCACCTGGCTCACGCTAACTAGAGTAAACACCACGATTGCCAAGGTTGACACTTAAAAGCTCTGATTTGCATAGGCCTATAAGACTGTATTCAAATATACGCTCCCTGCATATGGCCTCCCTGAAGACAAACAAAATGTCTTATGTTTAGAGTAAGGCGTGTACCTTTTCTTTCGTTTTCTACTGTGAAAAGAAAAAGACGGCAATGAAATAAAATATAACAGTATCACACAGTTGAGGTACAGTTTCTTTTTCACTGCTTTTGTGCCGTTGTCTGCTGTGGATAATTGGACATTTTAAATGTGCAAATGGTTAAACCTGAACCAAAATATCCCCGAAACCATTTTGCATCCTGGGCGCTGTTGCTGTATCCTGGTCTTGCCCAAAGACAATTAGTTTAAATAAATGCAAACAACGACCAGTAAATTACGTGCAATTTCAGTGCAGTATACCTCTCGTTATAGGAGCGTCTGCATTCACGGACACATTTTGATTGCATGAATTAACACGATTTGGATTGTTTTTGGATTCATGACACCTCATCATTTATCCAACACAAAATAACATAATAGAGATGGAAGAGCAACTAATTATTATAGGAAATAAAACAGTTTTCTGAGAACTGTTTTATTTTATTTGCTTGCACATTTGTTTCAAACTTTCCTGTTTGTTCAGAGTCTATTTTTTGTTAATGCTGTACATACAGGACGCAGAGCATTAACTCTGCAACTCTGGTTCAACTTTCATTTTGGTGTCTATGTTGCTGAACTAATGTCATGCTTGTTTGGCAACAGGTGGAGCTTCTGTAAAGTAAAACAAAGGAACGTAACGTAAAAAGAAACTGAGTAAATAAAATGAAGTGCTTTCATCGTAACAGTTTAAGGATGCCATTTGGGTTTATTTGCAGCATGCATGCTCAGTCTCAGAGCTGTGGACAGCACCTTGTGCACACAGATGTCTGTCCCGTCGTGTTGTGCAGGCGGCTGTCTTCTACAATATGTGATTCCACGGTGAAAGATGGATTCAATAATCCATCCTCAAACAAGCAATTAAAGCAGCAGACTTGAACTTCCTGTGTCTGCATGGACAAAGTGGGACATTTTTATTGGTCTGTCATAGCTGGCTCATCTGGAAGAGCTGATGGTGCTCATGTGTGGATGTTTGAAATGCTACTATTAATAGTGTAGTTACAGCACAGAAAACACACTTCAACTTAAACCAAAGAATAGTGTTGACTACCTAATAGCTTTGTTAGCTTCATGTCCCATTTAGTAGAGAGGGAATCGTCATATAGGTGTGAGTTCGTGGGCTTTAAGAAATGTACGGATGGCGGAAGTGTACGGATGGCATGTTAATATGTTGCGGGAAAATGTTGATATTCCAAGTGGTTTCATCTTGTCATCATGTCTTTGCATTTCCTAGATTAAGCTAGCAGCTAATTAGCTTACTAAACGATAACAGCGGCTGTACAGTGTCGTTCTCGTGACTTACGGCTGATGTTTTTGTGGTGTAACGTGATGTAACCACAACCAGCCATGACGTCTGAGCCTTCACGCTGTCATTCTATGGCGTAGACATAGAGGGTAAGCTAAGCTAAGCTAAGCTGGTGGCCGTTGCGCAGTATGTTTATGGAAAAGATGATCTGACACACTGGCTGTGGGCATTTGGGATAAAACCTGACATGGTTTACATGTGTTTCTCTTCACGCTGTTTGTGTATTATAGTCTTCTGTGATACTGCTTTAGGGCGTTTCTGGAAGAGCGACTACAGCTAGCAAACTGAGCGCAGACAGGCTTCACTTCTAGGTCACAGATTGTCAAATAAGTGTTTGTCTGTTACTCTTATTATTAAAGTACGCTGTTTTGCAAGGGCACTGTCACTGCACATGGCTCTGGTGGAGACAATAATGACGTCTCAGTGCTGTGACAACGGTTCGGCTGGGCAACAAAAGTAAAGCATCACCTAATACAACATACCGTTTTTGTTTTTGCTGCTAAGGAATGAGTAATGTAATACATTTTCAGTGAGTAATGCGAAATACCAGAACAGTGTCCTGCCCTTCCAGCGTGACCTAGCTTCAACCCGAGCAGAAGCTGCACAGTGCCGTCACCTTTCACCCAGGGAAACACGTCCAGCCCCAGCTTTTTTAGCGTGAATGTTACCTAAATATCATTTTACGTCAGTGGAAACCTGCTGATCTCTGAAGGTGCAGGGCGAAGCTTTAACCTTGTAGTTGGTCTGACAGAACCTGTTGCCACTGTGACACTTTGGCCCTGTTTAGGCAACACCGCCTGTGCTATTCTCTCTGTTTTCACATCAACACATTTTGTTTCCTCCACAATGCAGTGTGAAGAAACTGGTTTCCATTTCTTATCTGCAGCGTTGTTTGAAGAGGCTGTTTATGCTGTCGCTCACAGATTTTATGTCACACAAGTGGTGCATACAGGCGTCTTTTCAAAAGTTAAGACTCGCGTGATGATGGAATGTGTCTTATCTGATGACTCTATTTGTCATTTCGCTGTTGGGCTTTTCCTTATCTGACTCCTGAAAGACTGACTGAGAGTCTGCTTGCTTCAAAACTTTGTGGAAGATTCTGTCTTTCTGTGATCAATGATCTTATGGATAATCGCAGTCTTTGTAATGCTGTTGTTGGCTTTGGCTTCAGTGATTAGGCTCATTAAGTTGTCAATTATATGTCAAGATTTGCTTATCTTGCTGGAAATTGATCAAGCAAAGATAAATTGGTGCATTATTATAAATAATTTGACACCTTGCAACTGTAATTTGCAGTTCTGGGACTTTTCTGTTGCCACGCCTGTTGAGGTTTCTGTCTTTCCATGGCCAAAACAACTAAACAGTTAATCACCGTCTGTTTCATGCTCAGGGTTACTCATAAATCCATAAGCACATATGTGAACTGCATCCAAATCAACAGGAGGTGGTTTGGGTGAATGACGGCCAACGAAGTGCACAACTCGTCCAACGGATTGGGTTTCACGTGAAGAGTCCCCGTTCTGGTTGGGCTTGGGCAAAACACAAAGACTTGGATCAAGTTTTGGAAAAGATTTTGCTTTTGACTGAATGTAAATAAACATTTCAGTAACTGTGATCAGTTATCCTTACAAAGTTCCTAAACTTTCATTCATTTTGGTCTGTGGCTAATATAATCCAATCTGACTTTAAGCATTTCAAAACAAGAAGCCTATGAATGAAATAAAGTTCATGCATTATTATCAGGAGGAGCAATCAAGGTTTACGGATTAAGCTCAAACCAAAAGGAAAAAGGAAAATATTTTGAAAGGATATAATTCATGGTTTCAGACCTTGAAATCTTATAAAAAGTGTTTTGCAACTAAGTTTAGAAAGCTGGCATTAGTGTTGAGAGTATCTATAAATATTTTTTAATATTACAGTCTTCCATCCAACATGTTCTAAGAGTTTCAGATTAGTTTAAAACTTTGTATATTGTGGTCTGGAATATTTAAAAGGTTTAAACTCAGTAACTGATAGCTTGACGTCCATAAATCTAGTCTCATTAGTACAGATGAAGAACTCGGCAAAAACGCTCTGAACAGTCTCTCAACACTATTTTAAATGTACACCGATCAGTCACAACATTAAAACCACTGACAGGAGAAGTAAATAACATTGACCATCTTGTGACAATACAATGTTCTGCTAGGAAATGCTAGAAACAACAACAACAAAAAAAAACATGACCATACCTCCAAATTCACTAGATCCCAAACTGATTAAGTATCGGTGGGATGATCCACAGAAGACCCTCCCCTCAAATGCCCCCCACTAACAACAGTCCCAACTGTTTTGGAGGAGGAGACCTACACAATAATAGGAAGGTGGTCATAATGTTATGCCTGATTGGTGTACACCGGTAAGAGAAAATGGTTCAAAAGTCACCGCATGAAAATCAAGGGGGAAGTTGAGGTGTGAAGATGTCAGACTGAAGATACTATGTGTCGTCAAAATGAATTATTCGATTCCTGTCAGTGATATTTTACCTGCTCTTGAACGTCTGACTCTTGGTTTAAGATGAAATCCAAAGCCTGCAGATGAAAAATAAAACCCCCGGTATTTGAATCCACCTTTAAATTTTTTTTACTGAAGTACATGAAAGTGTTTTATGGGGAATCGGCGTGACACAAAGGGATACCACCTCTGAAGTGGACTTTGGACATCTCGACTCATCCAATACATCACCTGTAAGTCTATCTTTGGGAAAGACGGTGCCTTTGATCTGCCTTCGGTTACACGGGGGTGGGTGTGGGTTACTCCTCACTGTAGGACTGTACAATGCAAATCACACATGTCACATGTTAGATAAGTATAGCCTTACTGTACACAAACAAAACGCCTTTGTTTAAACCATCTGGACGGCACGAAAATATTCTACTTGTCACAATGGTTCTGTGAATTTTTAGGGATTTTAAATGTAAGAAAAAAACTAAAATAGGGAGACTAACTTTTTTTTTAAGCTTAAATTTGAGGAATAAATGCAGTATGACTTTGAAATGCATTCTGTATATGCAGTTATATTATGAAAAGAAAATACTTGAGTTTTGTGCAAAATCTGTCACTTGGAAACATCTACACTGTTGAGAATGACTTTGTTTGAAGCCAAAATGTTTAAAGCATGTCCTTAGATGGAATCGGAAGGATCTATTTTCACCATAGTGTTTGCTCTAACTGTCTAAAGATGGTTGGATTGTTATTGACTCTTTATGAAAAATTTAATCTTCAACCAAATTGGTTTGGTTTTAATTGTGTTTCCTGTTTTTAGTTTGTAAAAATCTTTCTTGTCCTGTTTCCCCCCTATCTGATTGTTGGATTGGTTTCTCCTTGTGTTGCCCCGCCCTCATTAGCATCACCTGTGTCTTGTTAATCCCTCTGTCCAGGTGTGTGTGTATACATACACTATATTACCAAAAGTATTCGCTCACCTGCCTTTACTCATTCTATGAACTGAAGTGCCATCCCATTCCTAACTCATAGAATTCAATATGATGTCGGTCCACCTTTTGCAGCTATTACAGCTTCAACTCTTCTGGGAAGACTGTCCACAAGGTTGAGGAGAGTGTTTATAGGAATTTTTGACCATTCTTCCAAAAGCGCATTGGTGAGGTCACACACTGATGGTCGAGAAGGCCTGGCTCTCAGTCTCCGCTCTAATTCATCCCAAAGGTGTTCTATCGGGTTCAGGTCAGGACTCTGTGCAGGCCAGTCAAGTTCATCCACACCAGACTCTGTCATCCACGTCTTTATGGACCTTGCTTTGTGCACTGGTGCACAGTCATGTTGGAAGAGGAAGGGGCCCGCTCCAAACTGTTCCCACAAGGTTGGGAGCATGGAATTGTCCAAAATGTTTTGGTATCCTGAAGCATTCAATGTTCCTTTCACTGGAACTAAGGGGCCAAGCCCAGCTCCTGAAAAACAACCCCATACCATAATTCCTCCTCCACCAAATTTCACAGTTGGCACAATGCAATCTGAAATGTACCGTTCTCCTGGCAACCTCCAAACCCAGACTCGTCCATCAGATTGCCAGATGGAAAAGCGTGATTCATCACTCCAGAGAACGCGTCTCCACTGCTCTAGAGGCCAGTGGCGGCGTGCTTTACACCATTGCATCCGACGCCTTGCATTGCACTTGGTGATGTGTGGCTTGGCTGCAGCTGCTCGGCCATGGAAACCCATTCCATGAAGCTCTCTGCGTACTGTACTTGGGCTAATCTGAAGGTCACATGAAGTTTGTAGCTCTGTAGCAATTGACTGTGCAGAAAGTCGGCGACCTCTTTGCACTATGCGCTTCAGCATCCGCTGACCCCTCTCCGTCACTTTACGTGGCCTACCACTTCGTGGCTGAGTTGCTGTTGTTCCCAAACGCTTCCATTTTGTTATAATAGAGCTGACAGTTGACTGTGGAATATTTAGGAGCGAGGAAATTTCTCGACTGGATTTGTTGCACAAGTGGCATCCTATGACAGTTCCACGCTGGAATTCACTGAGCTCCTGAGAGCGGCCCATTCTTTCACAAATGTCTTGTTTCACAGTCTGCATGCCTGAGTGCTTGAATTTATACACCTGGGGCCAGGCCAAGTGATTAGAACACCTGATTCTGATCATTTGAATGGGTGAGCGAATACTTTTGGTAATATAGTGTATATAGCCCTGCCTTTACCTTTATCAAGTCGTCTGTGATGTTATCTTTGTTTATTTCACTGCTCTGTTCTGTTCCTGCCTCCTCTGGTTTTCTTCCTTACCTGTTTTTTGGAGTTGTGTTTTTTTTGGGTGGTTGTTGTTTTGCTTTTCTTGCAGCACCTTAAGTTTTAGTTAGTATGTGTATCTGTGTCAGGCTGCATCCTGCTGAGGATCAAGGAGGGTCATTGCCTGATTTGCTCCAAGTAACATCCGCATGAAAGAAAACCAGGTCCAAAAGTTTCCCAGCAGAACATTGGATTATCACAAGATGGTCAATGTTACTCACTTGTCCTGCTGGTGGTCTGATACTAACTTAAAAATCTACACAATATATACAATCTAATCCCCATTATGGTACGATATAATATGCTACTGGTGCATCAATCAAACTGTCTATCAAATTTTAAAACTCAGTGTAGCGTTGACCCAAAAAGTTTTCATCTGAGGGTTTTATCTTCTACACAGCTTTTTCTGTTTTGATGCTAAACGCTAGTTGCCTTCTGTTTCTACTTCCTGCTTCCCTTTCAACAATGGCGACTGAAACCTTCACCGAAATTCTGCCGACGACAAGTCGTACAAGTGTTTGCATCTCTGAATCTCAGTTAACCTTTCCTCAATGTGTTCCACCTCTATTTATCCAAAACGATCAATTAGAAAATTGCAGAAATGGAGAAGAAGCTGGAAATACTAAAGAGGAAACGCGCTACTACCAAATGGACCAATCACAGCTCTTGTGGTTAGATTTCTGGAGGGGTGTACGTCAGGCTACGGTGTTTAGGTCTGCGTATGCTCCGCGAATTAATTTGAACCCAAATTAAATGTGACACCAAAAAGTGTCCAAAAACCTATGTTCAGGACTATATATTTAAATTCCTAATCTATTTCTTATAAAAATGATTTCCAAACAACAATTTCTTAATTTCTTGTGTTTACTTGATTTGATAACTCTGATTATTCATCTTAATAAACACTAGACGCAGCCTGACTGTATGATTCAGACTTCTCTTCATTTGTATTCAGGAGCCTTCTGGACCAATCTAAGTGACGATGAGTTATTAAGCGTATCAACACATTGGTCACCTGGAGGTTCTAATAGCATTTTTCAACATGTACATTTTCTACCTCCGTGGGCCGCGGGGGACTCCACTTTAAAAAAAACAACCAACAAGCTCGCTGAGTAAAAGCACTGGAACCGCGTGTTCACATGAAAGCAAGCGGAGGCTCCAGCTGTCGACGCTTCCCTCCCGGGCCCACGGGAAGTGGATATTTTTCCTCGGTTTGCTCTCTGCACACACATTACTCGTGTGATGGAGAACAAGTGAAAGCGGAGCACCACGGCGGCACATTGCAGAGAGACGCTACCTGAGAAGTTTAGGACTTTGGGAAGTTGTTCCACTTCCAGAAACCACAAGAGTCATTAGTATCACAGATATATACGGTTACACTGTTGAACATAATACACTCTCCTTGAATGGGACCAATAATCACTACCTAGGAAATCTGGTTTGGATAGTGTGCACTTTTTTTCCCCTTTCTTTCTCTCAGCGCAGTGGCGTAAATCTCTCCTTCCATTATTGTAACGTGTGCAGGTTTTTCTCTGTAAAGCAGAGCAGCTGAGTAGCACATGTTAAAAGACCTCCTGCAGTCCTCCAAAGACCCTCTTGATAAATTTCCTGCAGGTGGAGCAGTTTAATGTGCACAAGTACTCACTGTAGGGCATTCTGGGGAGCGAGCACAAACCCGATGTTTACCTTGAACTCTGTCCTGCTGCTGGGGTATCGGGGCCAAATAACACCTTCACGTTTCTTTTGTCTCCGCTGTTCATTTCCACAGGGGTGATATAAGTTTTCAGTCGAAAGGGAACGGCTCCAGCAGCAAAAAACTTGTCACAAGGCATTGGGAGAATATTTCAAGCCTCGTTGGTTCTTAATAATGAGTTCTGCAGCATGGATTCACATCAAACCCCCTCGTTAAACGCGGTGGTGGTGGTGGTGGTGGCGGACAGGAAACTGAAGATCCTGTTTCAGTGATAATATTCTGCTCTGTGGTGATTATTTGATGCAGCGGTCGGGCTGATGAGGATACGTGTGCGCAGGACTTTTCTTTTTCTTGTCTGCTTCGTTAGGTGGTTTCCTTGAGTCTTTACCAACAGAAAGAGAAGTTAGTTCATTCATTCATTCATTTTCTGTAACCGCTTGTCCTCTGGAGGGTCGTGAAGGGCGGGCTGGAGCCTATCCCAGCTGTCATTAGGCAAGAGGCGGCGTACACCCTGGTCAGGTCTCCATGTCTTTGGACGGTGGGAGGAAGGTGGAGTACCTGTAGAGAAATCACGTAGGCACAGGGAGAACATGCAAACTCCACACAGAAAGAACCAGTCGGCCCATGGAAGAAAGTTCTGTATCATATATTATTACACTTTAAGCTGCACAGCATGAATTAAACATCCGGCTCAATAAGAAGCATGTAATTCAGTTCACAATTGACCAACAACGTCAAGAAATGTTGCTTTCACGTCAATGCATCGACAGCATTTTAGTTTTGCTTAAAGCGTCATGGCACAGCAGTGAGGTTGAGAAGTTTGTACTTCTGCAGGACATAGTTGGCACAACCTACGTATGTACCCTACGGGGCTGCGAGCCATTTATACTTGTTCGTGGCTCAATAAAAGGCCAACCAAACACTAGTTGGCGCTGTGTCTTTTTTGTTTCTACTTCCTGCTTCACTTTAAACGGGCGACTAGGGGTGTAGCAGTACACACAAGTCACGGTTCAGCGCAGTGGGAAAAAAGCAACAAAAACTCACACATAAAACTAGCTTTTTCATTTCTTTTGAACAGACATAAAAGTAAAAAATAGACATATTGGCGTGATGCCGTCTCATGTGCGTTAGCATGTTTAATGTTCAGAGTTTTAACCTCTGCGAAAATCGTCCACCACTCACGTGATTTAAATGAAGCCAGTGGCTCTTCCAACTCCAAACTCCAAACAACTTTTCTTCTTCGTCTGTTTTTCTTCTTCTGTAGGCTAATGACATTAGCTGGCAGCTTTTAGGCTCATTACCGCCCCCTGGATTGAAGGGAGGACTAGACTTTTTCTTTTTTTTTCTTTTAATAGGCTACTCTTTCAGACGTATTCGCTGTATGACTGCGTGCATCCTACCGTGACACCGCGGGACGAATACACATACCGTTACACCCCTAATGGTGACTGAAACTTTCAATGACATTTTGCCCAATACGACTCGTACGAATGTTTGTGTCTCTGTTGAGGACAAATGACATGAAGATTTTTGTCACATCTTCAAGGGCAGCTGTGTTTACGAAGGTTTTACTAATATCAATCCCTTCCTGCAGCGCCTCCTGGTGTGTGGATGCTTACATGTGAAACTAGTCTCATATAAAATCAGCTCTCACAGTTATTTCACTACAAAGATGTTAAATTAAAAGTTTGGCTCCCTTGCAGCCCTGCATCCATAACATGACGTTAGCATCTGTGGTTTCATTGCAGCCCCGCAGTGAAACCAGGCTTCGACGTGGAGAATTGAAATGAAAGATTCTTGCTGCTTGAATTACCCGAGGAATCGTCTCAGCTCTGGGCCGTAGACGGTTTTCTTATCTTCGTGTATCTGCACCTGTCGTGTTCGGCCGTACTTTCCACTTCTCCACAGCTACATGAGACTGGAAATGTTTAATATAATTTAGCATCGTGGCTCCACCGGAGCAGTTTAGGGCCGAGACGCTGAGCAGACGGGAGCTCTGATTTCTTCATTCAGACTTGCTCCTCTATAACCATTACCTTACCGCCCCCACTGAGTCACAGGTGAGCCGAGCTGGGTTATACGGCCACGTCAGAACAGCTGCAGGTCTCATGTACGAACACTTGAGATGAAAAAGGAAATTCCCTGATCTGACTACCATTTGGAAAAATCCCCATCAGTGCAATGAAGACTCCACTAAGATTTATCCGGATTAGGGAATGAGCTGTGATGACATTAATGTTCGGCTACAGTAGCGCAGTGTGGTGCTCGGCTAAAGCGTAAGTCAAGTGGCCACGCACATGAATTTTATTCCGCAATAATCTCATCGGTCGGGTCGAACTTCAGCGGTGCCGAAGAGCGGCAGTTTTTCCACACGGAGTATTTTTGGATTTACTGACTTTCCAACATGTTGGAAGCAGAGAACGGTTTCATGTGCCAGACAAAAGTTGCTGGTGTTTTACCAGCACATTGAAGATTGCCAGGTTGCCATGTTTGGAGAGCAGTTGTTGGTGTCAGACACATTTGACCCAATGAGTGAATGTATTATTAAATCATTACAAAGAATAAGCAGAAAGGGTTCACTGACTAAGTCCAAAATGAGACATTTGACACATTAATGTAGTTTTAGGGTTCAATTGCAATTACCTCAGGACGCTACTGATGGGTTCAGTTTAAATTATGCATCCATTAATTATGAATTCTATTTATTAGGTAATCACGTAATAATTGTCTACCTGCTTAATTTGGTTTATGTCCATTGTCAAATTTAAAACTAAATTGTCAAAAGCTGCAGTTCCTTAAATGACCACTTGAGGCTGATAAGATATCCAACTTTACAGCAGAAATAAACATGTTCACAGCCTGGCGCCAACAATTATATTTGCATTTGTAGTTAACTTCTTAATCAACAACTTAAATCATTACACACCAATCAGCCACAACATTAAAACCACTGGACAGAAGAAGTGAAGAACATTGTTGTGGCAATTCAGTGTTCTGCTGGTAAACTTCTGGACCTGGCATTCATTCATTCATTGGTGTGGATGTTCCTTAGACATGTAGCACCCACCTAGACCAGACCAGGCACCCCCACCCCATAGCAATGACACTCCTTGATGGAAGCAGCCATCCCATAGCAGGATGCAGCCTGGCAACGACACAAAAACACTACCCAGGACAAGCACAAGGTGTTGACCTGGCCTCCAAATTCACTAGATCTCAAACTGATCAAGTATCTGTGGGATGATCCACAGAGGCCCCTCCCCTCAAAGACCTCCCCCCCGCTAACCAGACACCACAGGACACCCTCAGAAGACCCATGTCCATTCTCTGATGAGTCACCACAAGGGAAACCTGCACAATATTGGTCATAAAGTTGTCTTTATACCGTCAATGAAGCTGTCCTTCAAGAACATTACCAAAAAGTGCAAATCAGGAATCCATTTAGCTCGTCGGACTAGCAGCGTTAGCATGACCAAAACTAGAGGAACATTGTAATATCACACAGAATCCGTAAACAGTGAAGATATCCGACCTCCTAAAGCGATTGTAATGATGGGGCCGTGCCCATCCTGTGCCCTGGGCTGATGGGAAAGCCAGACCTGGTGTGCAGCGTTTTACTGTGGGCTGCTCTTCTGTTTTCTTGCTGGAAAAAACTTCACATCCATGAAACACACGTTTGAGCAGGAAGAAGGGGGGGTATACAGGCTATAGCATGACACGTGTAAGCAGATCTAGCCGCATTTGAAGTTTTAAAAGCTTCTGCCTGAAAGATTTAGTATTAAGAGGGGGAACTGTATACGACACCCTTGCAGTACCCCCTTATAAATTGGAATCAATTTTTCAAAGGGAAATCATAAAAGCCCTTCCCTTTTTCTGCTCTTGCCGTGCCGTGCTGATGGCTCCATTTAAAGCAGGGCCTGTCCGCATTCTTTCACCATTACCGCTAAGTATCCGTCCCAAGCATTACCTTTTGGTGACAGAGGGTTTAAACCGAGGTTATGGCACTTTAATGGCCCAATTTGAGACATTTTTACATCACATCAGGATATGTTGTGGTATTGTTTGGGGAAAAAGGGCAAAGAATAATACGGGGCCGGGGAGAATGACAAAGCCAGTCACTTCCTACAAATTGACCCGGCTGATGAGAAAAGCAAAGCGCGTGTAATGTCTTGGACCGCTCCTAAAAGAGTCCATATGTTTAAAGAGGATGGTTAAGCCTTTCTAGTCCCGTCATGCTTCACTTGGAGAGCTTGTAACAAAGCGGGGACTCTCAGGAGGTATTGGTGACGCAAGCGGACGGAGGGCTCCCGTTTGCTCTTTGTCCCGGCCGCCGTCGCCGTCGTCACCGCTTTCATCAGCATCCACAAAGTTCGTGCAGTAAACGGCCCAGTAACGTTTAGCGCTTCAGTTTATTGTTTCGCGATTCCTTGTTGGGAAAATGTTCCTGGCTGTGTAAAATAAGAGATGAAAGAGAGGTTTTGGACTGCGGGCGACCTCCTAAATGTGCTTCAGTTTCAGAGGGCTGCAGGCTCGGCCCTCCTGTTAAACACTCATCCGTGCACCGTGTGCTCTGCGACCAGAAGTGTCACCAGCTACATCCGTGAAGCTGTAAAACTCACCTGCAAAGTGCTGGACAGTGCTCTATCATCACTGCAAAGACACAGATTTATTAAATATTCTTCGAAGAACGAGACACACCTCCAACACGTCTCACATTGTAGTTAGACGAGCGTGTGTCTTAACTTTTTGAGACGGCTTGCCTTTGTGTCAAGACTTCTTCCCAAATGCTCGAGCATCTCGATTACAGGAAACATGTTGTGGTGACTCCGTCTTTTCCTCTTTCCCACAAGGATGTTAAAAGTTAAATGAGGCAGACGATGAGCTTCACCTCACGTAAAAGTGTGTTAGCGAGATGACTTGATAGCACAGCAGCCGGGTGGTCTCCGGAGGGCTGAGTCCTTGTAAAGACGAGGACCTCCCCATCTGTACGCTGCCCTCTCTGGGTCTGGTGGGGCTGGGTTCTTTCAGCTCAGTGACCCACCCAGCTGGAGGACTCGCTTTCAAGAGAGTGAATGCCGGCTTTTCATTTTCTTGCGTCAAATTTCATCAGGTGTGCACATTTGACAGATTTTTTTTTTAGATAAAGCGATCAGGCATAACATTATGACCTAATATTGTGCAGGTCTCCCTTGTGGTGACTCATCAGAGAATGGACATGGACCTTCTGAGTGTGTCCTGTGGTGTCTGGCAACTGAATGCTGTTAGTGGGGGGGCCTTTGAGGGGAGGGGCCTCTGTGGATCATCCTGCAGATATTTGATCAGTTTGGGATCTAGAGAATTTGGAGGCCAGGTCAACACCTTGTGCTGTTCTTCATGTTTTTTTTGAGTTGTTTCTAAAGCGTTTGTGTGTGCATGCCATCAAGGAGTGTCATTTGCTATGGGGTGGGGGTGCCTGGTCTGGTCTAGGTGGGTGCTACATGTCTAAGTAACATCCACACCAATGAATGAATGAATGCCAGGTCCAGAAGTTCCCCAGCAGAACACTGAACTGTCACAAGATGGTCAATGTTATTTACTTCTCCTGCTATAGTGGTCATAATGTTCTGGCTGATTATTTATGACAGGATTTTGAGAATTTCCATATAATTCTCAACACGCAAGTTTTCCTCATACTTGGGCAACAACATTTTTTGCATTTTGTGGCAAACTGGAAGGAGTTAATCCAGAGTCTCTGCTCGGTTTCTTGAAGCAAACACTGTCACTTTCTAGGAATCCAGCTGCCACTTCCCTTAATAGAGAGTTCATGCTGACACGAACGTCATGCTGTCAGCGCGGCCAGTCATTTTCTCTGTTTACTCGCACGCTAGTTTTCCACTAATGGCAAAATATCACATTTCTCACCTCTGTCATCGTACCTCAAAATTTGGTTTCCATCCGTTACCACATCAACACTGGACTAAAAGTATCAACACAGGCTTGATATTTGATCATTTTTCACTTTTAAAAACTGCTAATGTGTTAGCATGCACAGTGGCAGTGATGGAGTGGTGCACCCATCATTGAATGCGAGCTGTAACCAAAGCTAAAGCTGGTTCAGTGAAATATTAGAGTGTATAACCTTGTTTGTTGGCCAGGTAGTGTAGAAGGCAACATGGAATATAGATATTTGTACCAAGGGGAATCAATCGCAGAGAAACACAACAGTCTTATAATAACCAATAATCCTCCATCAGTCATCCAAATACAGAGTTGTGCATAGACTTGCAGTTGGCCTGTGAAGGTTCTCAGTCATCCAGGTCATGGTTTATCCAAAAAAAGGTTCTAAATGACCCAAAGGTCCAATGACCAGAACAGCTAATTTCACAAATTATCTGCAAACTCTACAAGTCCAGTTGCCCTTTTGAACCTTTTTTGGATAGACTTGCAGTCATTTGCTCTATTGTGTAGAACCTTTTCAGTCTCTGTACCTACTGAGTTATGGTTGGTGGTTTTGGATCCTTCCAGTTGACCGTTATCATTTTCTTAGCAATCATTAAAAGTAACATGCATCTTCGATCTGATCTATACGCCTCCCTGTAGAAATATCTGTGGGGCTAATGGGGAATTCACTTGTCAGATTTTGTCAGTTTCTTCCTTCACTCTCTTCCAGAGTCCTTTGGGCAGTCTCAAAAGATATGCAAATGACGTTTCCACATTTTCTCCAACACATTTCCACATTAGGCTCTTTCACATACGTTGAAATTGTATTGTATTGTGTATTAAAACGTTACGGAATGTCTGGGGTGAGGTAGGGAGAGGACCCAAGTGCAGGACATGAGGCAGAGGAGGCTGGTGGAGGTGAAACTTACTATGTTTAATAAAAATAAAAAGGGAACAAAAGGTGCTGCACGATGGCAGGAAAACCGGAAACCCAAACTTACAAAAAGGAAACAAGAGTCACTGGAAAAACACAAGAGACACTAGGGGTGGAAAAAACAGAGGAGCGAAAGACACAAGAGAACTGGGGAATTGGTACCATTGGTAATGACGCGACAGGAACAAAGGGGAAACCAGGGATATATATATATATATACACACACGAGGAACCAAGAGGTGACGAGACACAGGTGACAGAAATCAAGAGACGCCAGGTGAAATAATGATCTAATCAAGAGAAACACAAAGAGTGAGACAGGAAATCAACAACTTAACAAAGTAAAACAGGAAACAGGGAGACAAGAAACAAAACTCAAAACATGAACACAGGAGACACATGAACAGAACCATTACATAAAATACCTTATTTTAAATTTCCAGTCAAATTCTTTCCATAACTGACTTCCCATACATTATCATTATTAAATTATAACATTTAATTCCACTTCCCATTTTCATTTAAAGGAGAACTAATGTGTTTTACAACCTGGACCTTATTTCTGGCATAAAATACAGTCGTATACTCACCCATATAACTTTTGTGTAATTTGTAGTTGTTTGGGTTGTTATTTAAAGCTGCATATATCCATATAGTGGGAGTGAATGGGGCACCGAAACGCAGCCTCTAAATAACGAATTATCTGCTGTGAAACTTGTTCATTTCACCAATATTTCGTTATTGTATTGTTGTATTGTATCAACGGGGAATAGCACTATCGTACAATAACAAAATATTAGTGAAATGAATGAATCTCACTGCAGATAATGCGTTATTTAGAGGCTGCATTTCGGTGCCCCATTCACTCCCACTATATAGATATACGCAAATCTAAATATCTCCCGAAGAAATTCAAATTACACAAAAGTTTCTAGTACATTTGTTCATATGCTAATTTGTAAGTTTTTGCTTATACTATATTTATTTTATCTTACTAGATTTTATTCTACTTATTTTGTATTTCTATTTTATTTCATTTAACTTTTTCTTTTTATCTGAGGTTCTTAAGAGTGTTTTTTATGTACAACTAAGAAATTTCCCTTGTGGATCAATAAATAGTATCTAAGTCAATAAAAAGTATCCAAGTCCAAAGTTATATGGGTGAGTAAACAATCATATTTTATGCCAGAAATAAGGTCTAGGTTGTAAAAAAACAGTAGTTCCCCTTTAATACTTTCAGTATTGCAGGGTATCATTTATACGCCTTTATACGCATATATATGTGAAACATGCTTTTCATATTAATAAGATTTTTCTATATTATTTGGGTTTTTGCAAAGTAACTCCCTTCCATTAAGATTTGTAATATAGTGTTTTATACAGGTCATTGTATGGAAGTTGACATTGCTCCTGAAGCTGGGTAAATGACTTGAATGGTTGAATGACTTGACTTGTCCCACTGAATAGTGAGTTAATTGCCCTGAGACCTTTATCAGCTCACCACGGGGGAAATTCTGTGTTACCCACTAGTGTCCAAACCTGTCCCTGTGTAACCCTTGGGCCCTTTGCAGTTTTCTTTCACCCCAGCGTCCTCTGCTTCCTTGGTGTTATATGTCACTCTCCCTCTGAGTGCGTTTGCGTAAATGTGTGTGCGCTTCCCCGGGGTGCAGCTGGTTGTGTCGGCGCCCTTCGGCCCTGTCGGGGCGCAGAAGGCGTCCTCCCTCCCCGCTCAGTCGGGAGCCTTCCTGCTGACCTGTTACTCTGCAGCTCCTTTCAGTCCTTTGTGCGTGAGCCGCTGTGTAAACGAAGCCGAGGGGACACACGTGGGCCTGGCAGGCCGTCGGATCACTCAAACGCCGAGCAGCAGGATGGGAAACTGACCACAAATCACTGCAGAGAGCTCCTTTAGCTTTGAGGTTGAGAGGGTCAACAAAAAAATGTCAAACTTCTCTTTTTTTTTTTTACACTTTCTGAACGCAAGTGGCATTCATTTGATGATTTAAAATATGTCCAGTAGTAGATGTCTAGCCTGTATAGCAGTATTTCAGTGACTTTATTTTTAACGTAAAGCAGCTAGAAGCCATAAAAAAAGTGCCATCATTTTGATTCAAGCAGCGTTACATGTGCAGTATGTGTAAATTTGGCTTAAATTACATTTAGGTGAATAATATTCAACAAAGCTGGATGATTCTATGTCTGTCAGAGGTAGAAGGACGACACTAAACGATACAAACGCATCCAAACAGAGAAATGGTCGACATGGTTTTTATGAGCTGATATTTTCCTGTTGAGCAGATTATCACCATCCCTCCATCTCAATCTCTCACTGGGCTGTTGATATGATTATAAGTAAAATACGAGTGTCCATGTAAACCCAGGAAGTGGATTTGTTGGAGGTCCTCATTTAGTTTCACTAATCTGTAATGTAAAATACAATATTACAATATTATTTGTTGTTCTGTTCCATGCGTCACAATTTCTGGTGTGGCGGGACCCAAATGCAAGACGCAGAGGGATGAGGCAGGAGTTGGCAATGGAAGGAATTTAATTTGAATAAATTAGTAATTAAAGGAGCTGCAGGACTGGCAGGAAAATCCAAACACGGACCAAACCCAAAATGAGACCTTCGGAACAAATGCAAGGAACTAACAGGGGAAACAAAGCAGAGCAGGGGAAAGGTAGCAGAACAGCACAGAGGTAACAGGTTTGCAAGAAAACATTAAAATCTTAAAAGATAAGTAAAAGAATAGATAGATAAAGGCTTCTGCTGTGCGAGATAGGAGTTTAAGAGATGTCATTTTAACACAGGCTCATATGGAGTCTTAGCTCCTTACAGAGCTGGGGTGACAAACATATGGTGCACGGGCCAAAACTGGCCCACCAGAGGGACCAGTCTGGCCCGTGGCATAAATTTGCAAAGCATGAAAATGAAATAGAAGACTTAACTTGAGTCTACCGTCTATATTTTTATTCTACTTTATTTCTCTTGGTGTACATTACCCCTATATTGCTTACCTTGTGTGCAAACTACAGTTTACTGTTGTACTACTACTGGCTGCAGGTACAACAATACATTTCACTGTGCACTGTACTATGTATAACTGTGCATGTGACAAATAAAACCTATAAAATCTATCTATCGATCTAACTGCAATTTCTCAGTAAAACTTGCACATATTTTTAATTTGTCACGTTACACACCACAGAGACCTGGGACTAACTTAAAGTAAAAGGCCTGGCGTAGAGGATCTAAGGTGACGACTCTGACAGTGTCTTATATGAGAACAATGTGTTAAATTTCTCATGAATGGAGGAAAAACTAACTTAATAAACTGACAAGTGACTGAAGTCCTTGCTCGTTAGAAATCTTTTATCAGTGACATTTACAGTTGATGAGCTGTGGTTTAAACTGAGCTGAAGAGAAATGTTTGGCTCAACTAGAAGCTAAATCCATTAAAGTCTTTAAACTGGATTTAGCCACGAACCGGAATCGCTGTGGACATTTGCTGCACATTAAAACTTCTATTGCATAATACGTTTTGTCCGTTTCAGTATTTACGCTCTGTGACGCCCATACAGCAGCTAACGGACATTTATCTATAAAGTTTCTTGGCGTGTAATCGAGATCAGTTCAGCTGACAACCGACGTTAAGGCATTAATGTGTGAGCACTTCTTTTTTTTACTGAGATTTAGATTTAATAGAGCATCTGTGGAAATGCTCTTAAGTTCTCAGATCAATCGTCATTGTGAGAAACATTGCCCAGATTTTTATTTTATTTTTTTATGTGGTCTCTTCTCGTACCACATCCGAGGTCTGTGCACTAGCAAGAGTCAGAGCTAATGTTTTTAGCCCACAGTGCGGGATATAAGAAGAGAGCAAAGACATGTTTAGTAGGATAAAATAATAATAATACAACATTAGGCTGGGTTAAGATCTGAAAAGTGGGGGGAAAGCAGACGCGAGCGCACAAGATACATTTCCAACCCGACACATGTGTCCCTTCAACCCTACATAAAAGAAAAGGTGTAAGTCAATGTGCATGACCTTGCATAAACACTTGCCATAAAAGTTAACACAGAGGAGTTGAAGTGCCTCAGCACCTTGATGTGGGTTCGCTGATGACCTGCACAGATCTGGTCCTTTTGGCGGAGGCCAGCTGCTCCTATACGGCTCCTTCAAATCATCGGGCCTCGGCAAGTATGACGCAGCTATTTCCGTGCAAGCAGGTTACAATAGGAACAGGAATGCTCGCAAAGCAATAAAATAAAAAAAAATAAAAACGAGCATGGGATCTGGAAACTAGATTGCAACACATAAAGCAGTGCATTAATCTCTGCTGGAGGTTTTCCTTTTGTGATCTGGAAGTTTTTTTTTCTTTTTTTTCTGCAGGGCAACGACCAGCGGTGAACTTCATCTGTCCGACTCGAGATTTGACGAGCGGCCTTGACCCCTCGCCTCCTCTTATGGGCTACGTGTGAGGAACCGAGGCTAGAGCTTTTGGAAGAATCAAGTTACCGTACAACAATGTAAAATATCCAGAAGTAAAATACAGAAAGTTGGTAAAAGCACAAAATTGGCTAATGACATGATTAACATGTTAAGAGATAAGCTAGTCTTTGTTTTATTAGTACTATTCTTGTTTATCATTTCTATCAAGTATTGATTTGAGCTTTATCGGAACATCTAGAGATCTGAAATGTGACACAGGACAAAGAAGACGTGGAAATTACTGTAAAAATTAATCATTATCTTATTTTATTAAAAAAATATGTGAACTCCAAGCAGTCGTCGCGTTAACGAAATATTTTCCATCATTCCGCCTTTTTTTTAAAAAAATGTAACGGAAAAATCTGAAGGCCATCTGTCATTTTGACAGATTGCAATTCACACCCTGACCACTTGGTGGCGAGTGACCCGATTAACTGGCTCTTGTCTCTCATCACCAACCTCTGGCGCCAAGACAAAGAGCTAGCCATCTGAAGAAACGCACCCATCTGTGAGTCAACACAACCCTTAATTATCGTACAACCTTGTACAGTTGCCATGAATTGGACATTATAACATGCAGGTCTGTGGGGGTTGACTCGCTTTTGGAGTCGGCCTCAAGTGGACATGTGAGGAACTGCAGTTCCCTCTTGGCTTCTCGTGAATGATTGGACAAGAAAGTAGTTTTTTTATTAAAAAAATACACAAAATATAACAATATGCAGTGTGAACACATGTATTTTATAAATAAGAAATACGTAACCGTTAAATCTGTGTGAACCTTTCCTTAGATTACTTTACGACTGTTTTCGTAGATTTGCCGTGATATTTTTTTCAACTTTATTTTGCAAACTGTCTGGAAATTTGTTAAATTTGATTGGAAACATAGACAATATGAAGATGGACGCTGGAACAGCTCCTCAAAAGAGAAGCCAAGGCAAGTAGAGCTCCCCCTGGTGGCCCAGCTGCATTATTAGTCATAAGCTCCACCCCCTCCATGTTAGTGGGCGGGGCTTGGGCCAAACTAAAACACTCAAAAATACACTCAAATCTTTTTTTTTTTTTTCAAGGATTAATTCTGTCATTTTAGGAAGTTAATATAATGCTGATGCACGCTGGAGACTCTGGCTCTAAAGTCGGGTGACGCATTGTCCATATTTATATACAGTCTATGCTCTGAAATGTGACGACATTACCAGACCTTTGCTAGATGCTAAGGTGTTACAAGCCAAAAATATTCAGAGCAACTAGTTGACAATTACATTTATGATAATATATAATGATATTAATTAATGAATTAATTAATTAAATGTAAAAAATGTATGTATGTGTCCAATTAGTTTCTGAAAGGCATATTCCCTTCTGAATTGTAAGCATAAAATAAACCAGTGACGTCTTACTGGCTTATTGTATTTATTTAAGTTAATTTTCTTTACTTTAGTTGTGTGCAGGGAACTCACAAAGTAAGAATTGAAATGCTCAGTGTAACCTTTGCCTTTAGTACAGTAGCTGAGTAAATTACGTCCCGTCCCTGGTCAAGGTGGGGCAGGGTGAGTTCAGGATGGGCCGTGATGAAACCCTGTAAAGGATGTTGGGTGATGTGATCTACTGAACTAATCTTGTTCTCGGATACACAAGCCCTGAAACCAAAAAGAATAAATCAGAGGAGACTCCCCTCTGCCCTCCCTCCTTCCCTCCCTCCCTCTAAAGTCTGTCTTTTTTTTTTTCATTCTCTCTTTTTGTTCCAAGATCCCACATGTGCCCAATATATCACTTAGACTGTATCACCTTCTCCCTTTGTTTATCATCTCCTTGGATAACCATGTGGAATCCCCATCTTTTCCCCGTTGCCTTGTCTCCAGGACTTCCAAATGCATTTTACAAGCCACCAGTCACTGAGCCTAATGGTTTGCAGCAGCAGAGCTGGTAGCGCACATGATATCTTGAATGTAACAATCAAAGAGGCATGCAAGATTTTGGTATTTCCGCTGGCTTACAGATGTGCAGCGGCTTCCAGCTCCAGAAGCTGTAATCTAAGTTAAAGACATGGAGGCAGAGGGAGGAAAAAAAAAAATACTTCAAACAAGTGAACATCTTATTGCCATATGTCACTATGACAGATAGACAGAGTGAGTGTACAGTCGTAAACATCGAGCTCAGCTGGCTGTTGTGATGCAAATAAATAAAACGGATTAGTTACAAGATGACACAGATGTTCAGAAAACAATATGTCACTAATGAGAAAATAATTAATGTGCAAATGTTTTTTTTAGAGCAGGACTTAGACGACTTAACTTTCTGAAATAATGAGTCTACGTAAATTTAATTCAGCCGGATGACCAGCAGCTTTAATATCTCAGTTTATGACCCCTGCTCTCAATGTTCAATTTTTGGCAGCAGTGTTTTCTTTTAGTGTTTTTTTTAATATTTTGAGGCCACAGCTGCCGCCATCTTTGCGCCCTTTCGCAACGTGAACAACATGAACAACATGAACTGTGATCCCAGCTGCATTGCTTCGTGTTTTTTTTTCATACGTGTCAGATAAAATTCCTGATGGACGGATACCGTGACTGGATAAGTTGAGCCGATGGTAGTACAGCATGCAAGCAAAAACTTTTGGCTGGAAAAAAAGGCTAAGAGTGCATTGTTCCATCATAATATTATTCACAGACAGCAGTTTACAGCAAATAAGCTACTACTGCAACATTACGAAACTTGTACTAACAATCAAACAAACAGTTTAAAGGGGAACAACCATTTTTTTTACAACCTGGACCTTATTTCTTGCATAAAATGCGATCGTTTACTCACCCATATAACTTTGTTGTCACTTGCAGCCATACGGACAATATTTAGATCCGCGTATCCATATAGTGGGAGTGAATGGGGCACCGAAAAACAGCCACTAAATAACACATTATCTTCCACGAAACGTTTTCATTTCACCAATATTTTGTTATTATACGCTAGTGCTATTCCCCGTTGAGTCCAGAGTTACCTGTATATCTGGGGTCTGTAGATTGACCTACCTACTAACCTCTGACCTGGATGATGTCATCTCTGAGCGCCACGTGCACCTCGCGACTGGAGGTTAATAGATAACAGGTAACCCCGGACTCAACGGAGAATAGCAGTAGCGTATGATAATAAAATATTGGTGGATTTAACAAATTTCACAAAATTACGTTACTTAGAGGCTGTGTTTCGGTGCCCCATTCACTCCCATTATATGGATATACGCGGAAAAATCTAAATATCATCTTAACGACTCCAAATGACACCAAAGGAAATCCCCTTTAAAGACTAACATCTGAACGGTGTATTTGTTTGAACTTTTATTTAAAAATATGTCATTTCTTGTACAAAATAGTTTTTACATTCATGTCTCGTTGCGTTTTTTTTTCCTCGCTGTTTTTATGAACACATCACAATTCTTCTTTCAAGTTTTATTGCCACCAGCTGTCGATATGTGAAACAGCAACCGATAATAATACAGATATATGAACAGATATAAAAACACTGATAAATACATAAACTAATCAAAGTAAAGATGATGCACTTCATACTATAAATTTAAATTTAATTTAATGATAAATAAAGTAAGAGAATTAAAGCAGAAATATCAATTTTATGCCACATTACATAAATAAATGAATTCTTCTATTTATCTTTAATCATATTTTGGAGCAATTAATGGCATATGGAGTTACTGTGGGCTGTAAAAAAAATGGCTCAATAGCACTACTAGTGGTCACAAACCTCCCAAGGAGCCTTTAATACGTTCATTCATTCATTCATCTTCTGTACCCACTTATTCCTGTTAAGGGTCACTGGGGCCTTTAAGACAATGAAGATCAAATACCAGAGAAACAAACGAACACACGTCCTCCCTCGGTGGATGATGTTTGCTCAGCTGGCAGGGATGTCAGTTTTCTTCCTTGTTTGTACAGCTAATGTAAAATGGGCGGCGTCGGCTAAAACGGGCCACTGTTCGGTAGATCTAATAATAATGTGGTTTCTTAAGTAGCAGCAGATATAGTGATGATCTGCCAGGGTTTTACGTTGCCTAAACTCAAACTGTTGCTGCTGTTAACTGGATGAATAAGTGGCTGATCTCTCTCAATGACTGAGTTCAACATGCTGAACTGGCTGAAAAGCTGCTGACTGAGATCCAACCAGTGCCAACGATGTGGCACTAACTGGGACCCTGCAAGGAAACACATGTGTTGGTGTGTCACGGGACAAAGGTGTTTTTGCGGAAACAAACCTATGAACTTATGAAAATACCTATTCAATTACATCGATCAGCCAAAACATTATGACAGGAGCAGTAAATAACATTGACCATCTTGTGACAGTTCAATGTTCAGCTGGGAAACTTCTGGTCCTGGCATGCATTCATTCATTCATTCATTCATTCATTGGTGTGGATGTTACTTAGACATGTAGCACCCACCTAGACCAGACCAGGCACCCCGACCCCATAGCAATGACACTCCTTGATGGCAGCAGACATCCCCAGCAGGATGCAGCCACAAAAACACTTTAGGAAGAAGAACAGCACAAGGTGTTGACCTGGCCTCCAAACTGATCAAGTATCTGTGGGATGATCCACAGAGGCCCCTCCCCTCAAAGCCCCCCCCCCCCCCCCCACTAACAACATCCTGATCCCAGACACCACAGGACACCCTCAGAAGACCCATGTCCATTCTCTGATGAGTCTCAACTGTTTTGGAGGCACAAGGGAGACCTACACAACATTAGGAAGGTGGTCATAATGTTATGGCTGAGTAGTGTATGTTCCTTTTTTTATTTTTATTTTACAGAGCCTGTCATTCAGTTATAACTCCTATTAGCGATGAGTGAAACTTGTCATGATGAGGACGTCATGCAGGCCTTGGGCTCCAGCGTAATAGAAAATTAAGTAATTTATATTATTTATAGCGCCGCCACATTGAAACGTTAGTTTTACTATATCAATATCAAATGCGGTTACCGTCCTTCTGAAGTGTTACCTCGAAAAATCTGGGCCCTGTCTTTGCTTTTACTTTAAATTTATTACAGTTTCAATCAGTTCTGGGGGGCTGCCTGGTGGAGGGGCCGTCATTCTGCTAATGCCTCTATAGCGCAACACATGTCTTTAATACGGAGCCGATGTCTTTCATATGGCTCTGCAGCCTCCAGAAAGACGGCGCACAGAGGGTTTTCATTTTTATTTTTTACTTTTTATTTAAGTCACGTTCACTTTGTTACAGAGAGTGAGGAATCCAGATTGGGCTTAATCCTACAATAATAGAAGACATGGATTTGGGAAATGATGCCAGAAAAATTGACTGGAGGTCCCTGAAAGTCGTTTCTAACAGATCTGCGCCCACGATGGCAGGTTTTCTGTGACGGGCCTCCCACTGCTTTGGCTTTTTTTTATTTTGGAGGCGGTCCTGCCATGAATACACCAAACCAGACGATCCCAAAGTGTCGTTTGTGAGGAATCAAACATGTTGTAGGACGTTCTGGGTTCTAATCCATCATGGCCGACTGGTTCCTTCCTGTGTGGAGTTTGCAAGTTCTCCCTGCGTTGGTTCTCTCCAGGTTCTCCAGCTTCCTCCCACCATCCAAAGACATGCTGGTTAGGTTCATTGGTGATGGTGTGAACGGTTGTCTGATAAACTGGAGACCCGTCCAGGGTGTACCCCGCCTCTCGCCCTATGTCAGCTGGGATAGACTCCAGCCATCCCTTCTTTGACCCTTCACAGGAACAAGCGGTTACAGAAGACGAATGAAAGACGTTTCTTCCGATCAGCCAATTAAACTCATCCATCATTTCAGCTCTAATTATAACTCGACCTTCACTCGTGCACCGTGCAGATGTGCACGCTGATGCTTTAAACAGATGCAGCCGTTGAGCAACCTGAGCTGGAGTACCTGGAAGAAGATGACTCAAGCAGATAAGATAAAAAAAGAACGGGGACAGTTTGGACATCACACTTACAGCTGCCGTCCTACGGGTGGAAAATCAGCAGTTGTTTTCCAACGTTTTCATTTATCTTGAAACACTCTGTGTAACCGTTCCTGGAAGTTGTTTGCAGCTTTAAAGCAAAGCTGTGTTTTGTTACAGCCTGGATCTTATTTTTCCTTTTTTTTTTTTTTTTTATCGTGGTTCTGGTCATCACACCAGTTTCTGTTATGATAACATTTTTACTCCCCAAAGATTATTGCTGAGCTGTGGTGCCTTCACAGGGGCGATTCCATGAGGGCGACAAACAACACCAGCAGCCCGGCACGGTTTAATCACGTTATCAGAGGTGAAAGTGGGGATTGTACCAACAACAGAAGGTCAAAGACAAGCCAAAATTTAACGTGCGCCTTTGTTTTCAGATGAATGTCCTTGTAACGGATGGGAAATAAAAAGACAAAAAGCGGTAAATAAAACCATTTTCCGAGTAGTACATGGCAGAGGAAGTCGTCTCACCTTTGCCACGGCAGACCAAAGAGAATCCGAGCGGCGGAATCGGCGTAGTAAAGAATCACCCCTGTCAGTAAATCTTTCAGCTCAAAGGGAGCTGGAGCAGTTTGGCCTGATCTCAGATGCTCAGTGGAAACCTGAAGGTCAGCGCGACTCTTTGCCAGCACTGACAGATAAATATGCTTTGTGCTTCCAAGCATCTCTTCAGCAGAAAGAGATGTCTTGCTGCTCTTTGAATCTCTAAAAGTTGATCTCCAAACCTTAAGCGAGTTGGATTGCGCTGGTCCGTGCTGCTGCTGAGTGCCGTGAAACCCACAGCGTTTACAAAATAAACAGAGTAATACGCAGCTTGTGTAACCACCTCAGTCAGGACAGAAGGGATTTTCACTTTTTTTTCCAAAAACAAGCGCGTAAACACTTGATCCGGTTGGTTTAGGTCAATTCTTTTCGTGGGGTTAAACATCAGTTGATGTGTTCAGCTTCCAGGAGAACAAAGCTGCATTAATATTTGTTTGATGAGTCCGAGGTTTGGAATTTGTTTCCCAAAGTTTTTCCACCAGCAATAGGTAAAATACGTCTCTCTGTGCTGAAAGCTAACGGTAGATGCTCAACAAACGTCCTCTCTCTTTGTCAGACTTGTCCGTTGCCTACACTTCATCTAATAACTTTTTGCAGAGACATTCAAGCGACACATCCTCACGCAAAAGTCTTTAGAAACTTTAGAAACAACTAAACAAAACGTGAAGAACATCTCAAGGTGTTGACCTGGCCTCCAAATTCACTAGATCCCAAACTGATCAAGTATCTGTGGGATGATCCACAGAGGCCCCCCAACAACATTCACAGGACACATGTCCAGTCTCTTCCACAATATTAGGAAGGTGGTCATAATGTTAAGCCTGATTGGTGTGTTTCTTTTTAGATTTAAACTATTTTAAATCTGACACATGTTGCGACTTAACATGACAGACTTGTAAACTGTCACACAGGTGACGGTGATGAGGATATAAAGCGAGGTGAGCCATGCTGTGGTTCTCTTCCTGGTGCTTGACTAAAGAAATTAAAGTCTGGTTTTGCAAGTAAGGAACTCTGACACACTTCTGAACTTTGGTGTTAATGACAATAATTAAAATCCTGACTGAACTCTAAACGAGGCCCTCTGTGGAAACGGATGCTCGACGCAGTCCGTCCATTTGAGAGAGGAGCTCCAACGGTGAAGATACCAGAACCACAGGAGGTGAAGAGAAAGCGAGGAAGAAGATAGAGAGGAGGTCGCACACACTCTCAGGCGATATATGGAGTGCTAATGGAAGCAGGAAACGCATATTAATTTTAATACTTCACACGCAAATACTTCTGTACTCTCCCACCGGCTTGTGTTACTCGACGCTCAGAAGACAAAAGCCGAGCCCTTCTCGTGTTTCTGACCCCAGCAGACCCTTTTTTCTTTTCTTTTTTTTTTTTTCCTCCTGCAGCTTCTTTTCCGGTCGAGTGAAGTGTCTCTAGTGTAGTGACTTTGCCGAGGTGAAGTGATCTGGGCTTCTCGCGAGAGTGACGCAGGTCGCCTTCATGCTTTCTCTGTTTTGCAGCCGACATCCTCGTGTTTGGGGATAAACAAGAGGCGGCGGTGGCGGCGGGGCGTGACGGGGGCCGGATCGGAGGCGTTTCTGTGGGGACTTTCCGTGAATTTGGCTACTTTCTGACTGAGACGAGCAATTCTTGTTACAGTGGAAATATTGACAAGCTGTGTTGGTACATCAAACAGCATGTGTCATATTAGATGAGGCCGCTATGCTGAATGCGTAGCTGGTTGCGTGAAAGCAGGCTGCTCATCTGGGATGTTTATAACTAAAGCAGCTTCACCTGCAGGGCCAGAGAGAGGAAGGTTATTTAAAAATCCATGAACGTTTTCCACCTTTGGTGTTCGTATAAACCCCCCGAGACCCCGTGTCCTCATATGTGGACATTAAGTTTTAGGTTTGTGGCAGCTTATTCTGCATTCTGCTTCATTTTGACCTGTTGTCCTCATAAGTAGAAACTTTTGTCTACCAGCTAGTGATAGCAAAAGGTCGGTACACTAGTTGGTGTAAAAACATGGTAGCAGGCATTTCATCGGATTCATTCTACAGCCAATCACGAGACAAAAGTGGACATGGTACAAAACCTCATCAAATTCTGTGGATTGAACTTTTTTATTAATGCTTATTAACTTTTCCAGTTTGCGAAGAAACACAAATTGAACAGATTCTGTCAGTGTAACAAGCTAAAACGTTGCTAATTAGCATGTACTCGTTTGAGGACGTTGGGACTTGATTGTTTGCAATCCTGTCTTTGCAGAGCCATGTTCAGGCATGAAAATTAACAGTTTTATTACACATTTTGTTACACATTTGTGACTTTATTGTAATATACAGTGAAATAATCCCGGCGTCCACATATGAGGACATTTCCTTCCTATTCAAAGATGATGCTTAGTTTTTATACTTCTTAGATCTTCAGGCTTCAATTCAGGCTCGGGTCAAAAAGCAAAGTCTTTTAAATAATGTTTGGACTATTCACGTTGTTTTTTGATTTGGTAATAGGGAGTGGTAAAAGGTTTTAAATGGACAGATATTGGCCGTAAATCACCAAATAGTGTCTATCTGGAATTACTGAAAAGAACATCACAATGTCCTAGAAGTTAGTGCCATAAATATTTCTGTTCTGGTTCCTTTCTTTCTGTAGTCTGCATGTTCTCCCTGTGTCTGTGTGGGTTCTCTCCAGGTTCTCCAGCTTCCTCCCACCATCCAAAGACATGCGGGTTAGGTTCATTGGTGATTCTAGATTGACTGTAGGTGTGAGTGTCTCTCTGTGTTAGCCCTGTGATAGACTGGAGACGTGTCCAGGCTATGGTGTTGATTAGATCATTGATTTCACCTTGTGTTGTCTCTTGATTTGTTTCACCTGTGTCTCGTCACCCCTGCTCTTCCTCATGTGTGCATATATAGCCCTGCCATCCCCTTTGTTCCTTGTTGTGTTGTTCCTCTTGGTTTTTTCACTCTTTGTGTCTCCAATGTTTTCCTGAGTCTCTTGTCTCCTTTTTTTTTTGTCTTTTGAGCGTTTTTGGTTTTAGTTTGCTGGAGATCCTGCTCTTTCTGCAGCGCTTCTTGTTTCCTTTCGTTTAATTAAAATCAGTTTTTCTTCACTCCTGCCTCATCATCCTTCGCCCTGCACTTGTGTCTTACCTTCACCGGACAGAACCTTAACACTTTTCCACTATATATATATGTAGGTAACATAGAAGTCCAGAGCTTAAGACATTATATATCTTTAGCCTTTGCAGCCTTTATGCAACAGGAAATGTCCTGAATGTAGAACTTCACACTAAACTTTAGCTTTCTTTCGTTTCATTTCTTCTTTTTTTTTTAAAACAAAGTCACGACTCAGAGAAAAGCTGATTCAACCAGTCGACCGACGCTAAGTAATAAACGACTGGACGCTTCGACACATGCTGAAATCATTGGTGTTGACTTGCACTGCGTCTGAGGGCGGAATCAGAGAAACGCTGACAGTTCCCATATAACTTAATCCCGAGCAGGAGGAAATAAAACGGCCCCGCGGTTCGAGAGCGCTCGGCGGAGCGGGGCCGACCCAACCTGGTCAAGTGTAACTGAGAAGGCCATGTCTGGTAACCCCAGGTGCAACAGAGGCGTCAAATGATGTGAGGAAATAAGCAATAACTGGGGAGCGTGTATGTGTGTGTGTGTGTGTGTGTGTGTGCGTGTGTGCATACTTTTTCGAAGGCAGTGTCAGGGTCGATAAGTGTCCCGCGGCGGCACCAAACAGCTGGAAACACAGACGAGCTCCGGCTCTGAGAGCAGCGCTGCAGAACCTGCTTCACATGCAGCAGGTTAAAGACAATCCTCAGCGTCATTGTGTTTTGTTTTTGTTTGTTTTTAGGATTTTTTTGCACATTTTGACGTAATAAGGAGATAATTTTTTATAATTAGATCAACTTTTGTGCGTGCAAATACTTAAATCTTGCATATTTTAGCCATTAGATGCAGGTTATGCAATGAAACAGGGTAATAAAGGTTGTATAGTACACATGGTGATAAATTAAAGAATTATCTTAAAGGATTATCTTAAAAGATTATCTTAAATGATTATCTTAAAGGATTTTCTTAAAGGATTATCTTATAACGATTTTGCTGATTTTTGTTGCTTTCCCTTTTGACATCTATCAAAATCATTTCTGTGAGAACGATCCTGGCGATCAGTCATGTGCATCAGCCGACGCGTCACCACAAGCCGACGGCATTTTGTCATGTGACGCTAAACTGGTGAAATCACTGCTCTCGAGTCTCCATCCCCATTTTCACGTGGTTTTCCCATGACGGAGATGGACCTGAAAGAGTCCCGCAGCTCAACGGTGCTGTTAAAAGCAGGAAAGAAGAAGAAAAAAAAAAAAAGTGAACTGAATAACACGGTGTCAGTGTTCGGACGGGAACAGCGAGCTCCTCTCCCGCTAAAGTGTGAAGTTACTGCATATCGTTGAGCCATGACAAATGTCAAACGGTGGAAGCAAAGAAATACGTCTTCTCCTGTGACATTTGATTCCTTCCCTGACTGTTTTAAACAGCGTCTAATGATGTCTTGGTTTTCCGACTTTTTGATTCTATTTTATTTTCACGCTCACGCGGGCGAACGTGTTCCTCGAGGCTGAGTAATGATTTTGGAGATGGAGTCGGTCTCAGGAGGCCACTTTGCTCCTTGGATCCGCTCTAAAAGATGGAATAATGAAAACCTCCAGCTCTCTTTGATCTAAACATGCCGCCCTCTTTGCTAAACTAACCCCCCAGTAAAATATTCAGATCAGTCCAAATCAGCAAAGAACGTGAAACGGGAACATGAGCCCCGATTCTGCAAAAATACAGTATTACACTTTCATGAGCCAATAGCATTTAATGACATCCTAAGTGGTGAAACTATAGAAACAGATTAACTCAATATGAGGACACCTTTTACGAGCGCTGATGTCATTTCAGCGAAAGAAGTTCTGCAAACTGGCAACGGCTTTTACAGTGGGAATAAAACATGAGATTAGCGCGGACCTTTTTTTTTTATACATATCTAAAATCAAAGCATATGAAGAATCCTTCACTGGTTCCACTGAGGGCTCTCTTTATTTGAAGGTGGTGGCTTTACCACAAACACCACTCCCCACATACTCAAGGACATAGACACCGTCAGCTGGATCGATTTTTAAGTTTTGCAAAGGCTATAAAATGTTGCCATGGTGCTGTTTTTAGTGCTTGTGTATGACCATTACACGAGAAATGACTCTTATGGGTTGTCGGATTTAGTTTTTAAACCTAACAATGAAATTCTACAAAAGTTGTGAGGATTGAAAAGCTTTGACCGAAGCAATAATTGTAGATGGAGGTGTTTGTGATCTTTAACCTGACTTTTGGAAAATATGTCCTCATGTGGACGCTGGGATTATTTCACTGTATATCACAATAAAGTCACCAATGTGTAACAAAATGTAAAACTGTTAATTTTCATGCCTTAGCATGGCTGTGTAAAGACAGAATTGTGAAAAAATGAAGTCCCAGTGTCCTCAAACGAGTACTTTACGCTAATTAGCGGCGTTGTAGCTTCTTACCTACCATTTTTGGATTGAAACATGACTGCAAGAAGCAGAGAACGATAGCAAGCACAATAATTAATTGACACCGTTTGGCTGAAACATCTTTTAATTGAGGCAGCAGTGCTAATTTTTCCAAAAACTTGTTAAAAATATGTAAAAAATCTCCAACTTCGTATGAGAAGTATCTGTCTTTGCAGCCTGGTACATAAAAAAATAAACAAAGAAGAAGCGGTTTTGATATCTGTGGCTACCTGCTACCCTACGTAACCTACGTAGCCTACGCCGATGCATTCGTCAGTCTTCTCGCTCTGTAAAAACACCACCCAAACACTAGTTGGCGCTGTGTCTTTTTAGCTAGTCGGGCTAATTTTTATTTCTACTTCCTGCTTCACTTTCAACAATGGCGTCTGAAACTTTTCCCGAACATGTGCCCGAACACAAGTCGTACAAAGGTTTGTGTCTCTGAACCTCCATCTTTATTGATCCAAAACAACAACATGCACAAGGCACCGCCAAGATGGCGGCGGCTGCAGGCACCAACTGAAAGCCTCAGGTCTCACGTTGATGATGTCACAGGGGGGTTTGTCTGTGGCTCCAAATCAAGATGGCAGCTCCCAAATGCCAAGCTTCTCCTTGCAATCAGACCCATGTGGTCTGTTCTTGTCCTAGTAAATAATTAATTCCAGAAAGATGTTTTCTGTAAATTTTCTTTGGGATTTTAGGTAATCAGTTAAAAATTGGCTAACCCCTTCAGACATTACAAACTTAAAAGCAGACGTCCTGTCCTTCACTTCTCTTCTGGCTAGACGTCTTATCTTTTTTTTTTATGGCAATCGCCAAAAGCTCCATCTACCTCTCTGTGCCAAAGATGCTATGACCAACCAAAACTTATTGGGTACTATTATTTTTTATGCATAAATGTGCATTATTTCATTTCGTACAGAGACACATAAGTCGTTTTGTAGTTCTGATGTAATTCTTGTCAAAAAACGAAACAAGGGGTTGGAAAGTATCTCACTTCCACCATATTTAGGCTTCACTTCTGTTCAGTATGAGGATGCAACACCTAAACTAAATTATTTTCCAATGCTTACTGTCTTAAAGTGAATCACATTCAGAAAAACATCCAGGCGCGCGACGTCATGCAGCTAGACGTACGTGCAAGGACAAACTGTGCGTTTCCCCCCCTGCTGATGTGAAAAACATAGGAAGCAATTAAAAGCTGGAGGTGGTCCGTTACAAAGAGGCTTCTCAGGCCGACACTTCAGGAGGAGCGGGAGGATGCCTGCTAAACAGATAAAGCTCCTCTTCTCTGGAGCTTCTGTTACACAGAGAGAGAGAGCAGGGCCCTCCGCCCCGCTCCACCCAGCGACCCTCCTTAACGGATGGCTATTTATTTGCTTACACAGCTTTGCAGCGGCTCGCTCGGCCTCCAAAGGTCAATAACCACGCAACACCTGTCTCGGTCAACACTAATTGGAACAAAGTCTGCTTCTTTGTTTGGGGACAACAGGGACGCAATCATTCTACCTGCTGCACCGAGACTTTCTTTTGCATTTACACACACACACACACACACACACACACACACACACACACACACACACACACACACACACACACACACACACACACACTGCACAAACCTGTCTGCTTCTGAGCAGTATTTATGGTGAGTATGTGAGGTGGGTAGACACACGGGAACCCGACACCACATTTACAGCCAATTGCTGTGCGATGATGAAGTGGCCCATTTGGTTCGGATTCGCTGTTTGTCCGAGGCGGGCTTTGTTCTGCAGGGGCCTGCAGATCCATCATGTGCAGCAGTCAGCATGCCGAACCTCAAAGCAACGCACACCATGATGTTTATCAGGAGCAATTAGTCAAAAATAATCCTAATTTGTTTAATATATTTTTTGTTTTGTTTTTCTGCAGCAGCCACAAATTTCTTTAACTCCCTTAATCTGGAGTAGACGTGTTAAACTTAAAGGGCTGCGACGCTAAATAACTGCTAACCCAACGGCAGCAAATTATGCCTCGCGCCCAGAAACATAATGACGTCTAAATCAACGGGGCCTCGGCGGCAACTGCAGTTGTTTTAACTCCTGCCTGCTTCTGGTTTTACTGCCAGACAGATTTTGGCTCTCGTCTTCCCTCTACCGAGGCCTACAATCCGCACCAAATGTTTCACATTACCCAGTGTGAAAACCCTCCTATTCCTCGGATTCCTTTTTACAAGTCCACGCATCCGTGGAAACTTGATATTTCATATTTCATTCTGGTTTGTGGATGTCATTGCAAGTGGACGCCGGTTCACATGCAACCGCTCGACCGCTGCCCTTTGATCAGCCTGACCACGACTAATTGCGGACGGGGAGCAAATGAAAGAAATATCGGGAGATTTCATGGGAATTGCCACTATGGCCTGAGCTGCCCGGAGCTGTTATTAGCAGTTAAAACAGCCAGGGAGCGTTTGGAGAATTTGCTCCTTCGCTCTTGCAGTAAGATAATTCTGTTGTAATGAAACAACAAGAGCTCACGGGGAACGCCGGTTTTTTTTTAACCGTCACTCCGAAGACATAACCCCTCGCTCGCTCCTCCTCGGCACATGGAAACATAACATTTACACTGTGCTCCCCTTTAAAAGCTTTAACAGCGTGAGCACAAGCCATCCCGACGTCAAAGTGACCTATTTCACATGTCCTGTTTGAGTCTTTAATAAATTGCGTTTAGAAACTCAAAACCGCAACCGCAAAAAATCCCCATGTGTTCTCAAAAAGATATTCACAATACAGAGCTGACTTGTTCTGGCAAACAAAATTCATTCCACGGACTAAATATCAAGGGAAAGAAAGGAAGAAAAAAAATTTAAAGCAGCATAAATGTTCCAAATGTTTAAGAGTGGCCAGTGGATCCCGCGGGGCTCGTTCAGCATCGCTCTTTGTTCCTCGTACAGGATGTAACTTTGCAAGCTGGTTTTCATTCGGTCCCGAGCGCCAGCGAACCAACAGCTCGCTCGCTAAACTTCTTGTTTTGCACGAGCAAGTGTCTTTTTTTTAAAAAAAAAAGACAAACACTTTCTCCCTGCTGCTTTGGTGCACAAACATGTCAAAAACGTAAGGTATGTTACCGTCCGGGTTGCACGTTGACCCGCGTGGCTTTGGGGAGAGTTGTAAAAAAAAAAAAAGGCGGCCGATTTTCCGGTTAGGAGGGCAGGTTAGCCACGGTCTCAGCAGCAGGTGACTGGAATGAGGTCATGATGTGGTCATGGGAGGGGGGTAACGGCAGGCCCGTGTGTGTTGAAACCTCCGAACAACTGCTGTGAGGGAGGTGAAACACATCAGAGGGCCGAGGGCTGAGCTGTGGAGCGTTTCTCTCCCTCCCTCCCTTCGCCCCCGCCCTCGGCTCAAGGTGTCGTTTCACACCACCGAGCCTCTCCGCTGTGGAATCCTCAAAGTGACAGCGGCGGATTGATTTGCTTATCCATGAAAGAGATGGACTGCTACTACGAGCCCCAGGAGATAGGACCACAGTACGCACCGTGGAGAAAGACTCTCAAGCACCTGTGTTGCATTTAGATCACTTTATCTTTTATCCTGACTTTCTCTAAAGGGATATTTGCTCTTTAGGTCAGGGACGTTTCCCTCTATCATCTATTTATAAGACTTACTATGCCAGTAAAGCTTTTACATATGCTCCGCTAATGCAGCAACACAAATAATAGACGTTATGGTTCTGAAACTGACAAATGGACAAAAAAAGCTCTGTAGACAAGTCTCTTTGTCGTCTTTGAAGATGATTTTTTAGCATTTGTTGTACAAGCGGGATGTGGTTAGTCCACCTGACCTCGCTGCTGTGTCCTCTCTTTCCGAATGTCTTTTTATTTTCCGTGTCAAGGTCAGTTTATGGGACAGAGGTCGTCAACGAGACTGCAAAACTATCCATGGGCAGAATATGTGCGGGTGAGACGTGCTGACTCGCCGTAGGGGAACATGTCTGGGGTTAATTAAGCCGGTCCCATTTCAAACGGGACAAGAAATGCAAAGTTTGCAAATAATAAGTGTTGCTTAATGACGCGTTCGGGCGCTCCGTGTAAATTTTCATTTTCAAGGGTCGCCGTGTGAGGGGAATGGTGGAGCCTAACCACAGCTGGCATAGGGCAAGAGGCGGGAGTCCACCCTGGACAGGTCTCCAGTCTATCTCAGGGCTAACACAGAGAGACACTCACACCTACATCCAATTTAGAATCACCAATGAACCTAAGCAGCATGTCTTTGGACGGTGGGAGGAAGCTGGAGAACATGGAGAGAACCTACGCAGACACAGGGAGAACATGCAAACTCCACATAGAAAGGAACCAGTCAGCCATGATGGATTAGAGCCCAGAACCTTCTGACTGTGAAACAACCCTCCTTGTAAATTTGTAAATTAAAAGATAAGTTCCATAATATTATTTTGATTATATCAGCCCACGCAGCTCACTGAAGAAAAAATAGTTCACATTAATATTAAATATAGTGGAAGAGTTGCCGTCGAACTTTGAGAGCTTAATCAGGTTTACTCTGCTATTCGAAATTTTTGACAAATTTTGTACAAAGAAAGTCTAATTTCAGATTTGCATTTTGTAGGAAAAGGGAGGATTTTACACG
Source organism: Planiliza haematocheilus (assembly GCA_005024645.1). NCBI lineage: Eukaryota > Metazoa > Chordata > Actinopteri > Mugiliformes > Mugilidae > Planiliza > Planiliza haematocheilus. The sequence continues at coordinate 1,151,231 of SRSE01000884.1, forward strand.
CTTTACAAATATGTGTGTGCTGATTGCACATTAAATACATTAAAGAGGGAGGCAAATAAGGTAATTAATGGAAGTCAATGGTTCAATTTCAGATTTGCACTGAAGCTGAAACTGAAACACAGCATCTACAGTCGCATTTTCTGAATATATGTCTCGAGCTTTTGGAACAGTGAGGATGTTGCACACTTTAAAAACATCAGTATATTGTGTTGCTGTTGCTGTGCTGATTGCACATTAAATATATTAAAGAGGGAGGGCTCGTGAAAATAAGGTAATTAATGGAAGTCAGTGTTTCAATTTAAGATTTGCATTGAGGATGAAACTGAAAAACAGAATCTAGATTTGCATTTTCTTAATTTATTTCTTGAGCTTTTGGAAAAGGGAGGATTTTGCACCTGTGCAAATAAGGTAATTAATGGAAGTCAATGGTTCAATTTCAGATTTGCACTGAGGCTAAAACTGAAACACAGCATCTACGTTCACATTTTCTTCATTTATTTCTTGAGTTTTGGGAACAGGGAGGAAGTTACATGCTTTACAGATATCGGTATCATATTGTGTTGTTGTTGCTGTGCTGACTGCATCGCGATATATTAAAGAGGGAAGGCTCGTGAAAATAAGGTAATGAATGGAAGTCAATGGATAGTGATAAATAATGTGCAAAAATTATATTCAAACCTATCAAAATCTAATAATGACACAGTGCGTTATATATAAGCAAAAAATCCTCACTTCAAAATAACTTTTAACACTTTTTAAACTTTTTTCCAATGTCTTTTGTTCAAATTATTTCCAAATTTAGCAGCTTTCACGTAAAATATTTACAAACCGAAACACATATGCAAATGTTTTTCGCTTTAAACAAAAAACAGAGAGGATTCTGCTCCTGTGTGGAGTATATGATCACATTTCCATCCTGTCAGTAGCTCTCAGTGAATACACTTGTCTTCCATCTGTTGCCTGGAGCTACGTACTGTACGGCGGCAGCAGCAGCACGTCGGGGCCACTCGCTGACTTCGCCGGGCACCCGGGCAGCTTGGCATGTTTCAGCAAGTTTTTTTTTCCCCCACGAGACATTGTGTTTGCTGAGGTATCGCCTTTCGCTCTTTTCCACGCCGCCCCGTTTGCTGCGCTGCGAGGGCAACAAAGAAGCGTAAATCTTCTGAACTACCTGTTTAATAGTCTGCCAGAGGCATCTGATCGGCCCTGCCAAGCCGAGGAGGTAAACTGTTGCGGGACTGGATCGCATTTTAGCTTATAATGAGGCCGGCCTCTTTAAAGAGTAAAAGGAAGAATAATTATCGAGAAATCTCAAATCTGTGCACAGCCAGTGGTTTTAAAATGCAACCTGTTATCTGATATGATTCACTGAGCGTGTTGAGAAAGATGAGCGAGTGTGAAATTCCCTCCGCTTGGCGTTCTCTGGCCTTCAGATCCGACAAGATGAATGAGCTTGATGAGCTCTTCAGTTTCCGTCTCAGCCTCCTCGCATTTGGCCTTCACGGTTTCTTTCCCTCCCTCGCTGTGGAGCCACTTTACGGGAGTCATGAGAAATGGCGCCATCAAAGAATGACTCTGTTAGGATATTATGAGCCGGTGCGAAGGCAGAGAGGGGAATAGAGAGGAGAGAGAGAAAACACTGGTAATGGCTCATAAATTACGCTTTTTACGGAACGACGCGATTTGATCTGGGTGTCAGCCCTTCTCGGCGGATCGGCCGCGAGCGGAGCGAGCTCAGTGGGTTTCTGCAGGATGTTTGTGCACCAGATGATGTTTAAAAAAAAAAAAAAAAGCGTGAAGGAGGAGGACAGCTAGGCCGAAACAATCAGTCCCCGCGGACCGATTCGGCCGCGTCGTGCCAAAGCCCTGCAGAAACGAGAAACTCAGATGTTCTCTCGGACCAAATGTCAAATCAGATTGACTCATTTGTGGATCCGGTTCAAAAGCGTCTCTGTCTGAGAAGAGCTCAGACTCTGTGGACTCTGTGGTCCCTCGCGCGTCCCCCCCCACCAAAAAGAAATCGTTATAAACGGTATCTTGCAGGAAATGATCGTGTTGGTTCACCGCGAGCGTAAAGAGGCAGAACGATTCGATCCCAGAGAGACAACAAATGCAGGATTTTATTGTCGTCAGGTGTAGATTTTGTGTCGTAAAAGGCGCAATTATGAAACAGAATTTATGATTTTGATCCTTGTCTTTATCAGATAATAATATTATGTAATGTTCTCTTACTAGTTTGTTTTCCAGAACATGTTCCACGGACACTTTCAACCAAAATGCTTTGATTATGTAATTTACTGATGGAGACAATGGAAAGTAAATATCTGCTTCACTTTCTCTGCACATCTTTCAGCACATCGGTGTTGCCAGATGGGAAATGCATGTAAATTAATGGACTTTGACCCAAACTATTGCACAAACAGGATTTAGCATTTAAAAGCAGTGTTATTCTACGTGCATGGAACTGCAATAAAGAGGCTCGGATATTCCCACAGATACTTGATCAGTTTGGGATCTAGTGAATTTGGAGGCCCTGTCAACACCATGTGCTGATGTCTGCTGCCATCAAGGAGTGTCATTGCTATGGGTTGGGGGTGCCTGGTCTGGTCTATTTGGGTGCTACATGTCTAAGTAACATCCACACCAATGAATGAATGAATGCCAGGTCCAGAAGTTTCCCAGCAGAACATTGAACTGTCAGAAGATGGTCAATGTTATTTACTTCTCCTGTCAGTGGTTTTAATGTTGTGGCTGATTGGTGTATTTGGCCTTTTTTCTGGTAATATATCAGGCTTTTCCTGCTTATTTCTTTAAGTTTATCATCTGCTTTTCTAACATAGAGCCGCTCTTTGCAGGAGGTGATCTCTGATAAACTCCGAACTATCCGGAGAAGACAGCGGAGTACGTATCTTTTAGATTTTGTCTTTAAACGAAAGCCAGCGAGTGGAGGTTAGATTAAGGGGCTCTTAGTGATCAAAGTGTTAAATGTCTAATACACACGTCCGAACCGTTTTAAAATCACCACATTAAGCGGAATCTAAGCGGTCTGACGCGTTTTAAGCCTCGCGGACACTTTCCAGATTTACTCACTTAGAGAAAAAAAACAAAAAAGCACTGAAGCAATTTTCCCACTTTCGAAACATCACACTGGCTGACAGCCCTGTGTAATTTCATGCCAGCACATTTTTATGCTGCAAACTTTTGATACACTGAAGAAAATTGATGTGCCTCCGCCGTACTAAACACCTGACTTGGATATGGCGGAGTTTACATTCATCATCTTACGCTCTCAATCCGGGCTTGATCTCCACCAGAGCGCCAGCCAAAAACCTGCCTCCACGAGGAGATATTTACAAGTTTATTTACTCCAACCTGACCCCGAAGATGTTCCTCTTTAAAAAAAAAAACAACGCTCAATTGCGCAAACCTTTTTATGTCACCAGCAGCTGAAGATAAACCGTCCAAACCGTTAACTCGAATTTAATTTTCCGACGCTAAAGAATGAATTTTTTGACTCTTTTTTTTTTCCAACACGTTATGACTTGACTGTAGCGATCCTACCATGAAGAGGGTATCGTATCCCCCCTGAAGTAAAGAACAAAACACCAGGCGGCTCAAGAAGAGTCTCAGCAAGTGCAGCCGCCACATACCACATTTTAACAAGTATCTTACCACACTCACACTGTAACCAAGTCAAACCATATGGAGCGAAGAGGAGGTTGAAGAGACCGGGGTGGGTGGGGGGGCAAGGCCCAACAGAGGCGTCCCATCTCAGGATCGAGCCATAAGTCATGCTGAAATACCTCAGAGGACAACAGCATGTGGACAATTACCTTCCCGGAGGTGGAAAACAAAAAACAGACAAAGAGCTAACAGAGAGATAATAGTGGAATAACTGGAAGCAGCCTCCGGCCTCGCTGAGCAACGTCTGACGATTAACGCCTTCACATCCAGCCTCCTTCTTTTGATTCGCCTTATAAAACTCGGAGGTTAATAAAAGCGGCCCAAGTTTTTTTTAACTCGTCGCCGATGCTTACACCCAGTGAAATGTTCAGATCTGGGACGGGACGGTTCCTGTTTGCTGCAGTTTCAGCATCACACACGTCTCTTTGGAGTTTTTTTGTTTTTTTTTCCTCTAAATTTGCTTTAGATAAAATTTTTTATTAAAACAAGGTGATATGTTAACTTTAACACATAATTTCAATACTTTAAGCCTTAAAATACAAAATCATACGAAATGCAGCGGGAACAAAATAGGTTTTAAAAGAAAACTTTTTGCTTTAAACGCAGATGTTTTGCATCGTTTTGTCCGATCGTCCACATGAATCCTGTAAACACATTGCCCTAAAACTTTTCTGAAACCTGGTCCCAGGGTGAAACAATTCAAAAATGCAGCTCTTGAGTTTTCATGTGGACGGGGAAAACGCATATGTTTCAACGATGTCATGGCCACGCCCTTGGAGCAGCCTTCCACCTCTTATATCCCGTGAGACGTCTCCTAACAACATCAACAACAATGGTGGACTACATGCTCGTGTTCCTGCTGGAGAAGATATTGAGCCTATTATGGTTACTAGGGCTAAATATCATTTCTCCTTGAGTTTGGTTTCTTCTAAACATGAAGAACATCACAAGGTGTTGACCTGGCCTCCAAATTCACTAGATCCCAAACTGATCAAGTATCTGCAGGATGATCCACAGAGGCCCCTACCCTCAAAGGCCCCCCACTAACAACATCCTGTTCACAGACACTACAGGACACCCTCAGAAGGTCCATGTCCATTCTCTGATGAGTCACCACAAAGAAAGACCTGCACAATATTAGGAAGGTGGTCATAATGTTATGCCTGATGAGTATATATACTGACTACCTGTGCAATTGGCACTAAAAGCAACATTTACATTAGTTGCCATCCGATCTTGGACTAAAAATGACGTCTCTCCTAATTGTTTTCCACAGTGTTCTGTAGAAAAGGTCTCAAGCTGCTTATGAAGATAAAGAATTCGTTGTGTGGTGTGTCAACGAGCGGGCCCATGAAAAATTGCGCCTCTGCCGACAACCCCAGTTAAAAGTATCCGTGGCGGAAAGTAAAAAAAAACAACCAAAACCTTGCTTTAAATTTGCCCCGGCATTCCTCCTACGGAGACATGCAAAACGTTTTAGTTCTACACAGCATGTGCGCAGTGCTCAGCCACCTGGCCCTGCTAGTTCTCTTTTTTCTTTTCTTATGTGGGAATTTCAGACTAATTCAGGGAGGAATGTCAGATGTGTTCTCAAGATGATGCACCTGATACTAAAAAGAGTTCCAGTGCAAGATGGATCGCTCCCCGGGGACGGTTGCTCTTCTTTCCACTCTGTAAGCCACAGCCTCCCCCCCCCCTCCCTCGCCGCCCCCCTACAGCCTCCCATCATGTCATTTAAATTTCAAAGATACTTCTAGTAAGAGGAGAGCTGCACCAGAGGAATCTCACATTATCTGCAAACATGCACGAGCTACAAAGTGGGCAGTGCTCACATAAAAAAAAAAAAGAAAAAACACTTTTGAAGGAGATGACGGGCCGAGACACCAGCGGGCCCGTGCTCGGTGGGGGAGCGGGGTCTATGGCGGGGGCTCCGGAGGAGAGGGCGGCGCTTTTTTGGCAGCAACATCAGAGAAGACGGGACACCTCGGGATCAGGTCGATTAGGGCTTGCGTGCCTGTGTCCAGGTTTACGGTGGCTTTTCACAGGAACAGATCTTTCTTGGACAGAGGGGTGAGGCAGGTGTTCCTCCACCCTCCACCCCTCCACCCCCCTCTCTTCCTATTCCCTCTGCTCTCCACCAGGTCATGTAACTCAGAGAGATGGACACGGTCACACTTGAGGATGAGCCGTTTATTTTAAACCCGAGTTAACCCTTCACACTTTCTGGAAACGCATCAGAAAGTCATCTTCTGACTCGATCAGATCCGAGTTAAAGCACTTTTTGGACGTTTGAGCCAAAAGATTATCACTCAGATCAGCCGTGAAGGTCTCCCGCAGGTGAAATGCATTCATTTCTAAGCGTCTGACGCGAATAAATCCGAATTCTTTTATTCGCGGGGCTAAATGGAAAAAGGACCTGGATTGGACTGGGATGGGAGTTGGGAGCAGCAGCCGATAAACGGTGGTTTGGCTGATTTGCATGTGAAAGCGCGAGTATTTTACATATTTAAATGAGGTCACACTTTCCCTCATCTCCAGGGCGGGATAAATTAAAAAACACAGGACATATGCAGCGACACAAGAGAAACTGACATGATGCACGTTGTCTGTGTGATACATGTGGGGAAATAAAATAATTAGAGTTATTCCTAATTGTGAAACGTGTTCTTAATCTGCAGCAAATTGCATTGGAGTCTTTGCGGGTCAGCATTTTGACGAATGCACTCCGGCACACAGCATCTATAGAAGGCTTTCTCCTGGAAATGTCTCTTTAATGAAAGATAAAAGTAAAAATAAAAATATTAAACCAGTCAAATATATTATAAATGATAGATAGATAGATATTTTGTATGCATAAGCTTAATTACACAGAGACGGGAGCAATTACAGTCAATGAAAGGGTCAAAAACTAAATAAAAAGTGAAGTATAATGCATAAAAAGTATAGAAAAGTGTAACAAAACAATGTAAAACTACATATAAAGTACATATATATATAAAAATACATACACAAGTGTAAATATAGATAAAATATACAATAAAGTATATATATATGATGTTATATTTTATAAAATGCTCCTAGAAGACATGCTAATTGTGTTTTTACCTGAATATTCAAAGATGTGTCACCTGCAAATCTCCAAATCACGGTTCACTGAGCAGACTCAAGTCAAAAGTTCACTTAAAATTAAAACTCTATATTTATTTTCTGATGGATAAAACAGTAAAATAAAGAGGATTGTGTTAAATATGATTTATGGTTTTCCAGACGAGCAGCACCTCCAGTGACGGGACGGGGGGGGCGGGGATGAAATAAGGGTGGCACACATTACGGACACACATGTTCACGGAGGACGTGTAGGAGATCAAGTGGGCCCGGCCCCCGCTGCCTGCTGTGTGACTGATAGTTTGGTATTTCTACATGTGAGGGATCGTCCTCCTCCTCCTCTTTCTTCTTCCTCGATGGGCCGCTCACCTCGCTGCCATGTGCCGGTTCCCTCACGCCCGTGACCACCCAAAAGGACATGAAGGAGATCTCCCAGCGGCTTCCCCGCCTCCGTATTCAAATGCAAAAATCATTCAGGGGTTGAGGGTGAGAGGCAAACGATCATCCAAATGAGAACAAATACTAATATTTAACAGAACAGCAACTGTTCTCGTGGATGCCGCTTCGTTTTTGACTAAACTGACTAAAGTTAAAGCAAAGGGTCACTTGGGAAAAAGCCTGAGGGACAGTTCTGCTGTTAGTTTTTTTTGCATAAAGGACCATTACGGGCGAATATAAACACTGCTGTTTTCCCTAACTCTGAACAATTTGCATAAAAGCTTTGATCAGTTTTCTGTTCTGTCAGATAGGATGCGAGGAAACTGACGACAGCGCAACGATCGAACCGAAAAGCAAACTGGTGTTTCAGACGATGAAAGCGCTGCAGCCCTGCATCAAGACTCCAGTGTGTTAAAGACGGCTTTGGCGCGTTGGTTTTATGTTGAATTTATCATCTGTTTGCAGCGTTACTGTGTAAACCGGTAAATTCCCAGATAACCACGCAACAAATCTCCACTCTCTGTTGCTTTCAACACCACAACAGACTCCTAGTTTACTTTATTTCCTCCGAGAATTGTTTGGAGATGACATCTTTATTTTGAGTTTCACGCCATAAAAGTTGCATCCACAGATAAACTATTCCCTTTGCGAACCTGCAGAAAAGTCAGCTTTGTGCTACTGTACTCTCCTCCACTACGGGCATGCAGGTATTTGGATGGTGTGTGATAAACGATTGTCATAAACCACGACCGAGGCAGATATGATCGAGGTGACAAGAAGAATGGCCGACCGCGAACAGCTCCAAACAAAAGGCCTCTGGTTCTGATAGACGAGATAGCGGGAGGGGGGGTACGATGCTTTGGTTTACACGCTTACGCGAGTAGAACTGCGCTAAAGTCTTGATGGACGACCGCGATCTTTATCTGACTTGCAAAACTATCCAAACGCCATCATCCCATCAACTTCGCCATGAGCGATAAAAACTGGCTCACCGGGTTGCGGATGGGAAAGTTCCCCCCCGTACCGTCCCACCACCACCACCCTCCACGCCGCTTGGTCAGGGTCTCCACTTTGATCGCGACCTCAGCAAGATGGCTTCTCAGATCTCAAGATGTACAGCGCCAACACCTGCGTCCATGTTGTTTGGCTACGCTCCACTGGCAGCCCATCAGCGCTAGTGCTGATAGACTGCCAAGGTCTGCCTTCAAAATAAATGACCAACAAACCTGTGTGGGGAAAAAAAAAAAAAATAACACCCACCCACGGGAGACGCAAGAAAAGGGATCTGATCCGGGAATGTCTTCGGTCCCAAAAATACGTCCAAACAGCGTCCTCCATGTGTCGTTTCTTTAATATTAACAATAAATTACACTCATCCAAGCTTTTCCTCATCCCTATCATGTATCCAGATTGGTAGCTACGGTAACTTCCATATATTATGGATAGAAATAGTAGAAATTTAACAATTAACCCAGATTCTTGAGCCCTGCAATTGACTGGTGACCTGTCCAGGGTGTACCCCGTCCTCTTGCCCGATAGCTGGGATAGACTACAGCAGACCCCGCGACCCTTAACAGGAATAAGCAGGTACAGAAGATGAATGAATGAATTTTTGTTGATGAAACTAGGTGGTTAGCGCTGACGCCTCATCGTAAAAAGGTTCCGGGTTAGCTCCATTGGCCGATCGGCTCTCCAGGTAGTCCGGCTTCCTCCTGCCGTCCTAAGACATGCTGGTTAGGTTCATTTGTGATTCTAAATTGGTCGTAAGTGTGAATGTGAATGGTTGTCTGTCTCTCTGTGTTAGCCCTGAGATAGACTGGAGACCTGTCCAAGGTGTACCCGGCATGGAATCGGCTCCAGATACTCCTGCGACCCTTCACAGGACAAGTGGTACCCTGGACCCACTTGGACCCAACCGTCATTTACAGCCCAGGCTGATTTAGCAACATCATCCGTAGCAGATCCTGGGCTGCAAAGCAAGATATTACCAGTTTAACAAAGGAGTCAGAGTGTAATATCATTACGTTCCCCATCACTCTGTGAGAAACTGTGATTTCACGTTGCTTGGTTAAAGAGGTGGAGGTGTTCCGTCCATAACGCCTGTTAAAGAAGTAGACTTACAGAGATCAGGCATATTATTAAGACCACCTCGAGACTCATCAGAGAATGGACATGGGCCTTCTGAGGGTGTCCTGTTAGCGGGGGAGCCTTCCCACAGTTACTTGATCAGTTTGGCATCTAGTGAGTTTGGAGGCCAGGTCAACACCTTGAGATGTTCTTCATGAGTTGTTCCTGAAGCGTTTTTTTTTTTGTGTGTGTGTCTGTGTCAGGCTGCATCCTGCTGCCATCAAGGAGGCTGCTGTCATCCATCACCTGGCATTCATTCATAAGGAACGTCCTCATGGATGAATGCCAGGTCCAAATATTTCACAGCAGAACATCGAATTGTCACAAGATGCTCAGTTTTACTTACTTCTCGTGTTAGTGGTCATAATGTTATGCCTGATCGGTGTATGTTTCAGTATAAAAGCCTCAAAGGCCATCCTTCAAAGTGACACATTTTTAAAAAGGAAATACATATATTGTGCAAAGGTTTCATCAATCAGGGCTGAAACTGAAGATTTAAAACTGTCTCCACGTCCATTCTGGTTCTCCTCCAAGAAACATGTAATATTTTACTGTAAATATGTTTTGCCTTTTCCCATTACATGCTCCAGGTCCGCACGGCGACACCAAACGACTCGCGGAATTTAAAACGCGGACTTTGCAGCGTGACGTGGGCTTGGCTGCTCGGAGGACCATTTGTCAGGAGGAGGAGAACGCTGCAGCTGCTGGAGCACTTTAATACTCGGGAGTTTATGATCTCGCCCGTTCACCAAAGTGCTCCGTTCCCCGGGGGGTCATTACTGGGCTCCTGACTTCATATCGGTGCTTAACATTACCAATAAAGGGGGATCCAGTGTCGATAAACAGCACTGCTGATTTTTGACTGTTTCTGAGCGGAGGAGGCAGCTGACAGACGCAAATCAGAGGGGGTTAATCCGGGAGAGACAGAGGTTTCTGCAGCTTTTAAGAAAGTTTTAAACCCAAAAAACTAGAGATTCTGACATTGCCTTCTCTTGTCGTCCGTGCTTGTATGCTAATCAAAGCAGCTGTACTGTTGCAGGGGGAAACATCTGTGCGAGCGCCCTGCTAACGCTGCAGCCTTTCAACTTGTATCACTTTAGCTTCATTTGCATCACTTCTAAAATAACACCTGATCATATTTGCCTTCTGGGCTCACGAGCGTGACTTGTTGATGTTGTCTCTGGCTGTTGTTATATGTCATGTCAGACAGTCAGTTGGCCCCTGCAACTGCCAAGATGTAATCTCCACGGACGACTCCAAAAAGCTCCACGCAGGAACAACGTACATGTGTTTGGCAGGGATCCGTAAGCCGAGGATCGCTTTACTGGTTTGCGGTTTGATGACTTTATCTTGCCTTACGTGTGCTCAGCTCCTGCGTCCAGCCCCAGCTCGCACCTGCGGCATAATTTCAAAACAGAAATACATTTGACGTGCGTGTGTTGAGTGTTTCAGACTCGCATGTCTGATTGTTGACTCTGTGTTTTCTCTCTACTTTTTAATTCTTCTTCTTGTTTGAATGATATATACACCTGTTTATCCTTCAAATAAAACTGGCAGAGTGCAGGTTTCACTTGTATTTACACAACAGCTTTTTTATAAAGGGTACCGTTTCTTAATCAGAAATGTCTATTTGACATCAAACAAGTGGCAGCAGCGGCTGTTGTGGTCAAACGCCGCCTGTGTATTATGTAAATATGGATTCAAGCTTTTCAGGAATATGTGCGTAGGGCTGCTCATTGTACTGTACACCGATCAGGCAAAACATTACGACCACTGACAGAAGAAGAAGAAGTAAATAACATTGATCATCTTGTGACAATTTGATGTTCTGCTGGGAAACTTTTGGACCTGGCATTCAGACTTAGACATGTAGCACCCACCTAGACCAGACCAGGGATCCCCACCCCTGTGGACCATCCCACAGATACTTTGGAGGCCAGGTCAACACCTTGGTCTGTTCCTAAAGCGTTTTTGCGTATTCCGGTAGTCAGCTGACCTCATTCTTTGGGCAACATGATGTTGCTGAACCTAGACCTGAGCAACTGCAGCAACCCCAGATCATAGCACTGCCCCATAGCACAGGCTTGTACAGTAGACACTAGGCATGATGGCTGCATCACTTCATCTGCCTCTCTTCTTACCCTGATGCCCCCATCACTCTGGAACAGGGGAAATCTGGACTCATCAGACCACATGACCTTCTTCCATTGCTCCAGAGTCCAATCTTTATGCTCCCTAGCAAACTGAAGCCTTTATTTCCAGTTATCCTCACTGATTAGTGGTTTTCTTAAGGCTACACAGCTGTTCAGTCCCAATCCCTTGAGTTCCCTTCACATTGTACGTGTGGAAATGCTCTTACTTTTAAACGTAGCCCACATTTCTTCCTGGAAGACAATGGTTCTCCACTCTCCTTCCAGTTTCTAATAATGCCTTGGACAGTTCTTAACCCAGTTTTAGTAGTTTCTTCAATCTCCTTAGATGTTTTCTCTGCTTGATGCATGCCAATGATTTGACCCTTCTCAAACAGACGACCACAGGATGTGTCTTTAGACATGGTTGTTGAAGAAATGAGAAGCTACTCATTGCATCAGTTGGGGTTAAATAACTTGTTGTCAGCTGAAAGATAATCACCCATGCAGTAATTATCCAATAGGAGGCTCCTACCTATTTGCTTAGTTAAATTAAGGTGGTGACTTTATTTTTTTCTGTGTGTGTGAACCTGTCCTGTCTCTGTGTCAGGCTGTCCTTAATGGTGATAAACAGAAACAGAAACACTGAAATGGATTTATGGACTTAACGTGGTTCATTTTGCCTCCAGGTTTCTTCAGAAGTCAATAAATCTGAAGGAGTTACTTCAGAAGCCGCCGGCTGAACTCCAAAGCTTGTGTTGCGTGACACAGTAATTATCCAAGCGTTTCGCGCCGCACGTGCAAACGCACGAAGCGTCGCTCCCTTCGAGCCAAACCAGAGCCGCGAGACTGCGGCGCTGCTTTATAGCCGCCGCCTGCGTCCATTCATCACCGCGGTATCTGCCACTGTCAAATAAAGGGACACAATGTTGTTTGATGCCACTCTGATCCACATTCAGAGCGTGACGGATGCCTTGTTTGTACAGCAAAGTGCACTAAACCCTGCTCTTGTGGCTTTGTGCCCTGTAGCAAAAATATCAGAGGCAGGCTGGCACACGCTCAAAAATAAGATACAATATCGCAGTTTATTAAAGAGGCGAAAAGGACCTGTGTGAGGCGCCTCGCCCTGTAAAACAACAAGAAATAAAACAAGCCATTCAGCATCGCCGCTGACATGACAGCTTATTCTCTTGGCAGGCGAGTGAAAAGGGCCTGTTACGTGCTTCTCTGACACTTTTCATTATCACCTGCACAAAAGCAACAGTGAAAGACGAGGAGGAGGAGGAGGAGGAGGGAGGAGGAGGAGGAGGGCTGAACCTGACAGTGTCCCCACGCTCATTCATCATAGCCAAAGGTATCTGCATCGTGCATTAGAGTCAATAAAGCCCGGTGAAACTGGAGCTGATTTCTTGCTAAATTCCGCCATTAGTCACAGGCCCATATTTCAGGATTAACCAATCCTAAAAGGGGTAATTGTTGCACAAGGGGTGGGGGGGTCTTAAGTGTGTCTGAAACTGTGTGCACTCTGCTTTTCAAAGACTTTGTTTAGGTATTTTTCTCTAAGTGGTGTCTTTCTCTAGGACTGGCTGCCTGTAAAATTCCTGCGTTTGAGTGATCTCCCCCTGAGCACAAAAGAGAGACATCAGAGGAGGGTCTTCTGAAGATATTATAGCATGTTTAAAAAAAAAACACACAACAGTCTAATGGTCGCCTTCTGAAAGTAGTCAATCGGTGCATGCTTTTTTTTTTCTCCCCCAGCAACGCTTCACCGTGATCATGTTTCTCCGCCGAGATGAGGCGTGCACAGGACGACATGACGCCCCGGAGCCACTTAAGATCCCCGGTGTCATTCGATAGAAGCCTTAATCGTTATTTTGGGGGCAAAGCGGGACAATGGCGCCTGCAGGAGTATCGCTCTTTTTTTTTTTGTTGTTGAATGCATTAAAACTTAAATACGTGTCGCGCACTCTGCAGCCGAGGGAATTTTCAGCACCCGGCTTCACCCGCGGGAGAAGCCGCCGAGGAACAAGGCATCGTTTGCAACTCTATCCTGTTTGATTTCCCTTCCGCACTGAAAGGAAATAGTTCCCACTGAGCTCTGTGAAACAAGCAAACCATAACATTTGGTCAGTCTCTCTCGTGTGGTTTCGGGGGGGAAACCAAAATATCCCGCTCGGAGCAGGCATCTGCAGGCTCACGGTGCACGGTGAACTTGTGCTGAACTGGCTGTTAATGATTATAACCCTGATATATGCGGGTGTATATTGTAAATGAGGGCACACTTAGGAAACCACAGGGGCCTTGTTATGCTTTTGCTATTTTCTTACGGCTTAAGGAGGTCCACCTGTTGCCTCTTAAGTCGCACCATGTTACTGTTAGCTAAAAAAAAAAAAGAGAAAAGGGACGCGGGGTAACATAAAAATGGGCGCTGTCAGCGAGACGGCTGCTGGCACAGAGCGAGATGAAAACATTAATGTCTTCTTAAGAAGCAGTATGAGAATAAATGTGTGCATATAAGGCTCAGAGTATAAATCAGACTTAATTCAAGCATTTTATTTATCCCCAAGGAGCAAGAGGTCCCAGGTTCACCTCCCGCTGTGTCCTTGGCTGAGGTGCCCTGAACAAGCAGCATCTAACCCAGTGGTTCCCAACCTTTTTTGGGTTGTGACCCCATTTTAACATCACAAATTTCTGGTGACCCCAGAGACATTTTTTTTCAAGAATCAAAACTTAAGCAACTGATAAATGGCCATCACAAGTAACTGTAATAATCCGTTCTCCAGTGAACGAACTGGGAACACTTTCTTTCGCAATCTTTCGCCATTTTGGGTCAAGTGACTTTGGGTCAAGTGACTCACACAGTCCGGCTCATACTGATTCGGAATGACTCGAATTCCTTGAAAGATCCGGGTTTTACACTATTACTGCATTAAAACAGTGCTGCAGCAAAAATTCACCTGCGGCACACTTCACAAAATGGGTTAAAGGTAAAACAATGGCACTTTAATAAAACGATTATAAAGTGACATGCGTTAATATCGTTCTTACATAGCCTGCATATCATTTAGCATTTTCAGGTCAATAAATTGAGACAATATTTTACTGGAGTTTCAAACATTTGTCTGGTAAATTGAAAACCTGCCGGTGACCCCATTTCAATTCCAGACGACCCCACGTGGGGTCGCGACCCCAAGGTTGAAAAACACTGATCTAAACCCTAAATTGCTCCCCTGCTCCAACTGTACACACTACTGCGTGAACAAATGGATGGGTCAAACAGCAGGATAGTGGGTCCCCATTGCAGGTCAATTAAGGGTTACAATTATTATTATAAAGTGGACAGAACTCTAAGAGGACGTCCAATGACTTTAGCAGACTTTTATGATGTTGTGTAGCCGTGGGTAAAAGAGAAAGTGAGCACACTATCAATAAAAAAATGATAAAACGTCATAAGGAAAGGATCCCGGCTTCCTAGCTCCTCAACTTTTCTAAGGATCTCCTCGAGGAATGAGCTCCTGTGGCGATCTGAGGTGGATCTGGGTCAGATGAGTCTATTCCTGAAGGTCCTCCTTAGACTGGCCAGTGTTTTGTGGAGCAGGTGGGACGAGTTGTCAAGGATGGTCCTAACTCTTACCAACATCCTAGAAGCTTCCCATGAAATTACCTGATCAGATCGGAAACATTTCAATCCAGCTAAAGATCTTGTGTTTGTGCTTATTTGGTGCTAAAGTGAGCGTCTGCTAAGCTTTTCAGGATTTCACCACCACCTTCCTAATATTGTGTAGGTCTCCCTTGTGGTGACTCATCAGAGAATTGACATGGGTCTTTTGAGGGTGCCCTGTGGTGTCTAGCAACGCAATGTTAGTGGTCATAATGTTGTGTCTGATGGTGGTGGTGTCTACTCACACAAAGCGGCTCTGTCAGTCTCAGACAATCAGAGCTGTAAGGCCCAAAGTTTAGGAGGTGAAATGAGACGTTTGCTGACATCTACACTTTCTGCTCTTTCTTGTTAAAACCATGAGAGAAGGAAATATAAAGCAATAAGGCCGTCACGCTTAGCTAGAGTTGCAGGAACTGATATCAGGTTTGTTTTCGGTTAACAAACGTTCAAGAATTTTCACATATTTGAGTCAGAAGAAACTCATTTCTGTTTCAGGATTTAGCCCGTGCACACGTGGTGCAACGAAAGAGACCTGAACTCTGAATGTGTCCTGAAGATTTGGAGAACACGGACTGTTTTTACATTCATCTGCCTCTTTCATTATGTCCACTCTGTGTCTTTTCACCCTTTAGTCCTTTGAATAATTCTGTATACCTGCCAATCAGCCACAACATTATGACCACTGACAGGAGAAATGAATGACATTGACCATCCTCTGACAATCCAGTGTTCTCCTGGGAAACTTCTGGACCTGGCATTCATTCATTCATTCATTGGTGTGGATGTTACTTAGACATGTAGCACCCACCTAGACCAGACCAGGCACCCCCACCCCATAGCAACGACACAGCAGGACGCAGCCTGACACAGGCACACACACAAAAACACTTCAGTAACAAACATGAAGAAAATCACAAGGTGTTGACCTGGCCTCTAAATTCACTAGATCCCAAACTGATCAAGTATCTGTGGGATGATCCACAGAGGCCCCTCCCCTCAAAGGCCCCCCATTAACCACATCCTGTTGTCAGACACCACAGCACACCCTCAGAAGGACCATGTCCAATTCTTTGATAAGTCACGACTCTTTAAGGAGGAGACTTACACAATATTAAGGTAGGTGGTCATAATGTTACGCATGATCGGTGCATAAATGACCAACTGTTACTGACTTTGAACGTGACATGTGTGACATCCCAGGTTGTGTGAAGGTTCTCAGTCATCCAGGTCATGGTATATCCAAAAAGGGTTCAGAAAAGGCAACTAGACTTGGAGAGTTGGACGATAACCTGGGATGAAATCTGCTTGCCTGGGATGCAGACACTTGACGCAACTGGACCTGCAGACTTGTAGAGTTTTTTGAGAAGACGTTTCACCACTCATCCGAGCAGCTTCTTCAGTTCTAGGGGACTGGTGGGAACTCCTACTGTTAAAACAACAAGAAAAGCTTCAGTAGGAGTTCCTACTTAAACCTCAGACTTTCCACCAGTCCCCTAGAACTGAAGAAGCTGCTCGGATGAGTGGTTTCTCAAAAAACTCTACAAGTCCAGTTACCTTTTCTGAACGCTTCTTAAAAAGCCCATGACCTGGATGACTGAGAACCTTCACAGACGATAACCTGGGATGAAATCTGCTTGCCTGGGATGCAGACACTTGACGCAACTGGACCTGCAGACTTGTAAACTGTCATACACACTGCGAACTTTCATACACTGCATGTCACATTCAGATTATGCTCTGATTATCCAGTAGCCTCCGTCTCTTCCTGCTACTTTCATATTTAAGTATTTTCCACCTGTAACGTGACGACGTGTACAAGCCTGGAAGAGTTACCACCACTATTTAACCTTCCTGCCTGATATATGTCGGCACCGTGGAAGAAAAGACAAACGACTCACAAAAGAATATTGACATTATTGTTGATTTGACGTCGGTAGAAGTGACAGTAACGAGCAGAATGCGTCTCTGCAGCGTTAAAACCAGGCCACCAGGCCGCGGGGCTTTACCGCCACTGTTCACACATTTCACCGTCTTTCATCAACAGGTTTCTACTGGTCACATCATTATTCCCTCCTCGCTGCTTTGCCTGCAAATCAAATTCCTCTTGATGACTGCAGTGGGCCTGCTACGCTCTGGCCCCGCGCCAGCCCCCCCGTCTACATTTCACCGGCGGACTCGCACAGCAATTTGCCTGAACAAACTTATCCCAGCTGTACAGGCAAACCTCTGGAAAACACATCACTGCGACAATTTCGGGCATGTTTGGCTTTTCAAGTGGATTTTCTGAGATGTTCCTTCCTGCTACGTGTGTTACTTGAGTCAAAATAAAAATAGAAGCAAACTGACTGGTGTCACACCTCTCGAGGATGCCATTCAGCTCATGCGTGAGCTTTTTCTTTTCACACACCGAGCTCAGTGGAAACCTGTCAGGAGATGAATAGCGGGGTAATACCGGCTTTGAATGTACCACAAATGACACCACCATAAATAATCTTTCCATGAGATGGAGCAGACGGATCTGCTTCTGATGTTTTTTTTTACAGAGAGTTTGATGTTGTGGCTCTCTGGATACATTTTTTTTTTTTTTTTTAAATGGACAAAACATGCACACGGCTGATGGACAGCATTCAGCGTTCTGGCACAGCAGGAAATAAACAGGGTCACCATCAGGACAAGGGTTACATCCTCAATACGTGAACACTTTATTAAATTATTTAACTTTTTATTGTAGGGCAACAAAGAAGTGGATTCATTTGAATATAGTCAGTATATATATACATGTATATATTTACTTGTTGCTTGTGACGCACAAGAAGAATTGGACTGTGTGAGGCTTGAAGCTGTGGAAAAGATCAGAATTAACATTTTTGGGAGCAAGCTGAAACTGGTTTAGACTTAGACTTAAACTCAGACCTAGATGGGCTCTGCTGATCCACAAGTTTAGTCATACGAGCTCAGCTGCATATAAAAAATACTCCTGGTCAAACTACTGGTCAAAAGGAAAACAGTTGATATTACAAAATATATACTAATAAATAATAATAATTATGATGATAATAATAAGAAGAATAAAGTATGATTGCGGTAATAAAATACTTTAGAGGCATATTATTATCAATAATAATGATAATAATAATAATATGTAATAATAATATGCCATACTGTATTTTATTATAATTCATTTTATTTTATTTTATTCATAACCACAGGCATACTTAGTAATATTAATTAATAATAATACCAGAATATGATTTGTTATAATTAAAATTATAATTGAATATTATTATTATTATTATTATTATTATTATAAGTCTATAAATGTATTTAAATAATAACAATTATTATTAGGGTTCAAGCAGCGAAGCTGCGTAGAAGCCCTATTGTGATTCTATGTTTTCTTATTATTATTATTATTTATTATTATTATTATTATTATTATTCCTAATTCTTCCGCCATGGGCGTCTATGGCAGCCCATAGAACCGTACGGTAAAAATTGTAAAAATTGGGCACATAGCTTAAGGCCAGTCTCAATATTACTTTGACTGGGTTGCATGTAAGCGCCAAGTACGGTCTAGCGCCACCAACGGGTCAAAGTTCAAAGTACATTTGTGCATGTAACTTTTGAACCGTGCGTCCGATTTTTGAAAACAAGGTATCGTTGGAATCCTTGGATCATGACGATTGCAACGCACCCTATGACGTCATAATGCATCAGATAGATTTTTCGCAATTCACGATTTTGTTGAAAAACGAAACTAATTTTCAGCGGTCACAACTTTTGTCCGATTCACACGGAAATTGCCACAGACTGTCTTCTGACCAATGCGCACAAAAGTTACTATCAGGCGTCCGCAGCTTCGCAACCGTTTGGCCGCTACAGCCAATCAAAAGTGGCGGCGAAGGCGGCGCTCATATCTCTGCAACGATTTGGTGCACTGTAACCAAATTTGGTAGCTTTGACACTATCGGCACTATTGCAGATGACCTGCTTGAACCCTTCATTGCTGCTTGCAGCTATATTTATTATTATTATTATAAGTCTATAAATGTATTTAAATAATAACAATTATTATTATTATTATTATTACTGCTGTTTGGAATTATGATTATTGTTATGAATAAAATAAAATAAAATAAAATAAAATACTGCAGACCCCCTTCAGACCTGAGATTATAACAGGACTCGCAGCTCTAATTCTTTTAATGTTTTCTGACATTATTTCTTTTTTCTTTTAGAATATACAGATGTAAGATATATACAAGAAAGGATGGTTGGAACTGTCTCTACACCAAAAAAAATAAGAAATGAGAAAATGTGAATTAGAGTTAATTAAATAACTCGAATTTAAAAGCAATAGTTTAGGTCCAAACTGCGTACTTCTTTCCTTGCGCATGTTTCTGGAGAACATTTAAGAAGTACATCTGTCCTTTCCGTGTGGTTAAGCCTGCGTTAGACCAGCTGAAGTTGGCAGGACGTGCAGCGCATGCAGACGATGAATGGCCCGTCAGCTGCCTTGTAGTTATACAGCGCTTTTCTATCTACTGGTAGTCAGAGCGTTTACGGTCACAGTGAAGCATCTACCCTCTTGTTGACACAAGCGCACACATGCTATGGGAGCAACTCTGGGCTCAGTGTCTGTCCACGTACATGGGATCAAAAAAAAGCTGAAACATTAGACTAACAGTGAAGTATATGCCGAGTGCTACCATGGACCCCGTAAACTGTAAAGATTACCTTCCTGTTCTTCTTTGTTTTTGTCATTTGCTCTACTAATGCTGCAAATTGTGACTGCGCGTCAACGTCAGGAGGATTAGAAGGTAACTTATTCTGAATTACGTATAGATACTTCCATTGTAAACGCTTCGCCTTTAGCTGTGAGTAAGACAGAGGGTCGGAATCGCCCAACAAAAACAGCAGCATAAGCTCACCTCTGGGAAAGGTTACAGAGAAGAAGTGCTTTGGACGTGGACCAATCGCTGACTGTCCTGCGAATGTTCTCGCTGCTTAATACCATAACAAAACACGAGTCTGACAAATATGACAGGCCAATCTGTTTAGGAGCAAGTCATCACAAGACTCCCGTCCAGGGTTAGGGTGTTACAAACACACAAGCTCCGACACAGAGGAGGGGAAAATACCTTGTGAATGGCGAACGGCGGGGGGAGGATTTGTATTGTGAAAGGCCTGAGAGGAGAGAGGTGGGGCACTTTGACAAGCTCTTTGTGAGCGGAGGAATCACATATTAATTGCAGCGCGGGGCGGTTGCCGCTGCTGTCAGTGAGCTTTCGTCTGCCGCGCCAGCTGAAATACCACAGGCCTAAATTCAACAGCTAAATACTTATCTGGCGCATTGTCCTCCCAAAGTGAGTGCTGAGTGGCGAGTCAAAAGATGAAGGCTGATGTATCTGAAGGCAGCGTCCGATCCCGTGTGTCAGAGTCTCGTCTGTCGTTGCCTCAGCTAGCAGGTTAAGCCGTGAGAGCTGTCAGATCGCGCGGGGCTGACAAAACATACATCATCTTCTGTTTACGCGCTCTGATAAGAATGGTGTGCATTACAGCAAGTGATAACCTGCAGAGACGCACGGAGCTGAAGTAGGAGCTCACGCCGTGGTCTGGGTCTGAGGAAATGAAATACGCACGAATAAAAATGTAGGTCCGGGCATGGGTCAAAGGTGAAGCTGCAAAAACAGAGAATCAAGAAGAAGAAGACACAAAAACATTACAAATACGTAACGGAAGACATCCTAACAAGTAGGAAGGAATACAGGGATCAGGCATAACATTATGACCACCTTTCTAATATTGTGCAGGTCTACTTCGTTCCTCCAAAACAGCTGTAGCTCATCAGAGAGCGAACATGGGCCTTCTGAGGGCATCCTGTGGTGCCTTTGAGGGCAGGGTATGATGAGGGTATGATCTGCAGTTGCATCAAGCGTCTGCATCCCAGGCAAGCAGATTTCATCCCAGGTTATCGTCTGTGAAGTTTCTCAGTCATCCAGGTCATGGGCTTTTTAAGAAGGGTTCAGAAAAGGCAACTGGACTTGTAGAGTTTTTTGACAAACCACTCATCCGAGCAGCTTCTTCAGTTCTAGGGGACTGGTGGGAAGTCTGAGGTTTAAGTAGGAACTCCTACTGAATCTTGCTTGTTGTTTTAACAGTAGGAGTTCCCACCAGTCCCCTAGAATTGAAGAAGCTGCTCAGATGAGTGGTGAAACGTCTTCTCAAAAAACTCTACCTTCACAGACGATAACCTGGGATGAAATCTACTTGCCTGGGATGCAGACACTTGACGCAACTGGACCTGCAGACTTGTAAACTGTCACACAGGTCCTCTCTGCGAACTATCATACACTGCATGTCACGTTCAATGTCAGTGGCAATTGGTCATTTATGCACCGATCATGCGTAACATTATGACCACCTTCGTAATATTGTGTAGGTCTCCTCCAAAAGAGTTGTGACATGGGCCTTCTGAGGGTGTCCTGTGGTGCCTTTGAGGGGAGGGGCCTCTGTGGATCATCCCACAGATACTTGATCAGTTTGGGATCTAGTGAATTTGGAGGCCAGGTCAACACCTTGAGATGTTCTTCATGTTTTAGTTGTTCCTAAAGTGTTTTTGTGTGTGTGCCTCTGTCAGGCTGCATCCTGCTGGGGATGGCTGCTGCCATCAAGGAGTGTCATTGCTATGGGGTGGGGGTGCCTGGTCTGGTCTAGGTGGGTGCTACATGTCTAAGGAACATCCACACCAATGAATGAATGCCAGGTCCAGAAGTTTCCAAGCAGAACATTGAATTGTCACAAGATCTTAGTGGTCTTAATGTTGTGGCTGATCAATGCATAAAAGTGCATTCAAATCTGGTAGAAACCAAAGTTTAAAGTGGGACTAGCTAACAGCATGTTTGTCCTCTAGACTTTCTAGATCTTTCTAATTCCACGGTCATACGAGGCCGTCAAGTGATGCATGTAGCATTTATCCTTCATTCATTCATTTTCTGTAACTTCTTTTTCTATAAAATAAATCTGGTAAAGCTTTGGATCCCGTTTTATTCCGATCGCTCTTAAGGTGGACCAATAGGAAACTATCTAATGGTTTAAATTATGCTAAAACGGCCCAGTATCTGAGCTCCATGCTAAATTTAAGTGAGTAAGTCGAAACCATCAATTAGTCCCAGCGCGGCAACTACAAGACCCGACTCTGCTCATCTGAACGACCGCGCAGCAATAGACACATTCCTTTACAAATGCGGACAGACATGTTGTACCTTTCTTTACACCTTAACACCGCTAACCCCACACCCGTGCATGTGGTTAAGATGAAGTGGTCTTAACAGCTCACAGATGCTCACCGTGCGCTGATGGTGGGCAGGTATTCAGGCCTGACTTCATCCCCAAACCTCCCAAACCCCCAACCCCCCCGTGAGCTGCAGCGATCCACTGTGACAAGTTCAAAACACATGCTGGCTTTGCACTCTCGGCTTCGGCCTCTGCTACAACTTGAAAGGGCTGGAAACACACTGGAGTA
The DNA here is from genome assembly GCA_005024645.1 of Planiliza haematocheilus. Lineage (NCBI taxonomy): Eukaryota > Metazoa > Chordata > Actinopteri > Mugiliformes > Mugilidae > Planiliza > Planiliza haematocheilus. The sequence goes on from SRSE01000884.1 coordinate 1,173,900, forward strand.
AAAAAGAGCCACACTAACCATTCTGCCCCGCTGCATCCGTTTCATCCGACTCCAAGCCGCGCCGGAGGACGAGGACACAACTCAATTACAGACGCCATTAACCCGACATGAGTCAGAAGCTGGTGCTTTTTTTTTATGTCCACTTCAAAACGTTACAGTGGAATATTTAATCTTTGTCTTTTGTTGCAGCTGCTCAATGTTGCCATTCAGTTGCGAGATTTTTTTCTTTGAGGTCAATGCTCATTTAACTCATGTCTTTAAGCTTATAGTTGGAAAAGTCATTGGGGAATGAGAAGAAGGAGGAGGGCTGATGTGATATTAATAAATGGAAATATAGAGGCTGACACTGTTTTCCAGTTTTGTAATTAGACAGAGCTATTACTATAAACTGGCGATGCCCAGCGATGCCCGTATTCCTAAAGATTCCCAGATTCCTCTCAGAGAGCTCCTAGCTTAGCCTAAACATTCCTAGCTAGGAGTCTTAGCTTAGGAGTGATTCCAGAAGATTCTCAGAGACCCCGTTGCTAGGTATGAGTCATCATTTCAAGAGCTGTGATTGGTTGATCCTAAAACAAGATAAAAATACAGTTTTGGTGATAATTGTCCTAGAATGGACGTCACATTAATAGACTTAATAACAGAAGCTAATCTCTGTGAAGACTGTGTAATTATAAATAATACTTTACATAAAGATAAATAAATACTAAGCTATACTTACGTGATTAATCTCAGGCCCACTTGTATTCACATGCTGATAGTTCTATTTATTTGCTTTCATTCATTTACCACGCTGGTAACTTTTTGCTCTTCATCCATCTGGTATTAACGAAGGTAAAATGTCTCAACTTTCATCAGTTTCTGTGATTGCTAACCGGCCTAGAAGAAGCAGAGATGGTTGGTGTTCAAATCTTTCACAAACCAAACAGTGATGGAGAAGAAATGAAGCAGGAAACCCAACTGGAAGAGGAACAGAGTTTGCTTCTGGATCAACTGGTCAATGAGAATGAAAGTGTTTAGAGACACTGTTTTTGATTTTTTCCTGTTGCTAAATACCTCAGTGTTGTGATGACTTTCATTTGATTGTAACAAGCTTGATTGTCATTCAGTGTTTGGAGAATATCTCTCCTGTCTCTTCTTTCAGACATTTTCTCCTCTGCTTAAGAAACTCCTAAGGCTCCTAAAAGTCCTCCTCCCTGCTCTGAACAGATCTCACCTTAGGAGCTAAGATTATTTAGGAATAGCTTTTATCTTTACCAGGAGCTACTCTTAACTTTGAGAGGAAATTCTTAGAAAACATCATGATTCTACACAGTGGCGTGGAGGTTAGCACTGATGCCTCACAGCAAGAAGGTTCTGGGTTCTAATACATCATGGCCGACTGGTTCCTTTCTGTGTGGAGTTTGCATGTTCTCCCTGCGTCTGCGTGGGTTCTCTCCACGTAATGAATGTTTAGTTGTGTTAATAGGACGAATGTTTTTTTTCCAGAATAATGACTTTCATTCATCTGGAGCGTAGATATTTAATATATATCATAACAATTTTCGACCCTTAATTTAACGCATACTCAACCCATTTTTACTAAAGAACAGTTGTTTTTGTTGTTTTTTGAATTATTATTACTATAAACTATTGTAGTTTGGGGCATTTTAAACTGATTTGCACCATTTAAATCATGAAGTTCTGTGCTTTCTAAAAATAACTCAACCCAAACAACAGAGCACCATTAACCAAAGACACCACATGAGAGACTCTAGCATGCTGGAGGTCAAACGTGTTACTCTGCAGTTTAATTCAGCTTAAGTTAAGTCCTCTTGTCCATTCTGTGAACGCACAAAGCGACGCTGATGTTTAGACATCATCTGTCGATAATCAACATCTGCTCATGTGTAATCTGTCAGAGGATATTATCAGGCGGGGTTATCATCCCGCTGCTTCCCCCCGGTCGGCCCCGTGGCCACCAGATGTCAGGCAGGTTGTAATATTAAACAGAGTGCTTTAACAATGAATGGCAGCACACCTGCAACAAAGGCAACTACAAAGAAGCTTCCTCCGACAGCGTTTCCTCTCTTCCCAGCCTCCTACATGGCCCCTGCACCATCTTGGAAAAAGATCTCAGCGCCGCTGCTCCGGACCAGACGCCGGTCCCCCGGGAGCGCTCAAAAAGCAGCTCTCGCAAATTGAGCCCTGGCAGGCAGAAACTCGGGGTGGAGTGATGAAGGAGCGCGCCGTGCACCTGCCCGTAAATCTTGCCCGAGTTTTCCTTTCATGAGAAGCACTCGAAGAGAGAAATAACAAACACTGGTCAGGGGGTCGGGGGGATAAAGCACAGAGAGAAAGTCTGCCAGTTGGACAAAGGTTTAGGAAAATCATTTACTGAGACAGCACAGCGGACGGGGGCCAAACTGGACACGTCTCAGATCCAAAAGTCAAATATGCACACTCTAAACGCCTGTTTTTTTTCTAGCAGTCTGTGTGAATGTGGATTATTCTTGTAATGTTACACCCAATAACTTTTAAGAATGACTTACAGATACACGTTAAACATCAATATCCTGAGCTGGCCATGAGACAATAGAAAGAACCTTAAACCTCTGCTGACAACACCATTACCACTGTTTTATAAGTGATGAATCTGCAACACCGTAACAGCTAGAACAACAACTTCTAAGTCTGAAAGAGGGAAAAGCTGAGAAGGAAGTGAAAAGACGAGTGGGAAAGAGCTGGACCCTGGTGAACTTTTTATTTAACTGACAAATGGGATTTTTTAAAATAAAGCCAACTGTAACATTTGCCTCACATAGCCTAAGTCTGGGCCCTAAAGCTGCACTTGAACACACCACAAAGAACACAGCCACAAGCAGCAGGCACTTATAATGATCAGCCACAACATTATGACCACTGACAGGAGAAGTAAATAACATCTTGTGACTATTCATCGTTCTGCTGGGAAACTTCTGGACCTGGCATTCATTCATTCATTGGTGTGGATGTTACTTAGACATGTAGCACCCACCTAGACCAGACCAGGCACCCCCACCCCATAGCAATGACACTCCTTGATGGCAGCAGCCATCCCCAGCAGGATGCAGACACACAAATGCTTCAGGAACAATTAAAAAAACCTGAAGAACAGCACAAGGTGTTGACCTGGCCTCCAAATTCACTAGATCCCAAACTGATCAAGTATCTGTGGGATGATCCACAGAGGCCCCTCCTCTCAAAGGCCCCACAGGACACCCTCAGAAGGCCCATTCTCTGATGAGCAGAGGTGGACAGAGTACACACCTTCACTACTTGAGTAAAAGTACAGATACCCCTTTTCAAATATTACTCCAATATAAGTAAAAGTAGCTTAGTCAAAAATGTACTTAAGTGAAGTACTAAAGTATTTGCTTTAAAAAAATACTTCAGTAAACGTATTTAAAAAGTATCTCAGGAAATACAGGAAAGGAGAGTAGCTTTATTGTCATTCGACACTAGGTATGAAGGGGTTAAAAAGTCTGACGTGGAGCAGCAAATTACAACATGCAAGGTTTGCAAACAAATAGTGCATAAAAAGGACAGTAACAGCACTAATTTTTTAAAAATAAAAAAAATGATAAAAAAAATAATCTGCTGATGTAAGCTCAAAAGTAGCGAGTAACGGGAGCATCAACAGAAAAGTGGTGGAGTAAAAATACAACATTTGTCCTTCAAATGTAGTGAAAGTAAAAATAATACTCAAGTAAACTCAAAAACTGCACTTAAGTACAGTACTCAAGTAAATTTACTTCGTTACTGTCCACCACTGCTGATAACTCACAACTGTTTTGGAGGAACAAGGCAGACCTACACAATAGGAAGGTGGTCATAATGTTAAGCCTGATCGGTGCAGACGATGCACCTGAGAGTAGGTACCTCTTCATACCAGCAGGTGGCAGTAGTCTGTGTTCATGTTTGAAAGGTCAAACCTGAAGAGCTGGGAGGTCAGGAAGCTTGATCTGATCAGTTTATTCTTTCCAGACGAACGTGACGTTTTGAAAATGTTTGTGTAAAGTTTAGACGAGATGAACAAATACGGGCTCCCGTCACCTCTGTTCTCATGCTCCGGTTCGCATGGCTGAACTTCCATTTGCAACTGAGCTGAGTCCCGAGAATAAGAGTCTGTTTGTGTAAACTAACCGGCAGTTAGATCTCTAACTACTGAGACATGTGGGTAAAATTTCCCAGTACTTTTCTCTGATGTGTTTAAAAGAAAACAAGCAATTAAAAACTGAATTTGAAGTGCAGTTAAGTGTAAAGAGTGAATAAATGAAGTAAAAGAAAATACAAGAAAAGAGAAGCAGCGAGCTAGATGGAATAAAACTGGAACAAAACGTGTCAAACTGTGACAAACGCCACGATTTAGACGAGAGCTGGAGCAAACCGCAGCAAGGCCCATTCACATCACCCGGTATGTGCTCATGATAAACGCGGCCGCTTTATTGCCTCGCCACTGTCCGCCGCCTTTTTCGCTGTTTGAACAGCCACGCCGTCGCCCGACGCAGAAATAAAATAAGTGCACCACAATGTAAGCACTGGTTATTCAAATGGGGCTCTGAGATAGCGCAGGGGAGAAAGCAAACAGCTCGCTGCCAGAAGTGGCTCGTGTAAAGCTAATTATAACACACCCTCTGGTTGCACACACACACCTGCGGATACCAGCGCAGTGCATGCACAGGTGTGTTTGTGAGTGTGTTGTCTTTGGGTGTGTGTGTGTGTGCAAAGACCTGACAGTAAATGTATAATAGCAAATGCGTTCACTTTTTAACATAGCTACATAGCAACACCACTTTACGTCTTCTTTATTGAATTATTTCTTTACGTTGCTTGCAGTAAAACAGCAGGTAACCTCATCTCACTGCACAGTAATGGCCGTGCTATCTTGGCACTTGGTGCTAGGGATAAAATTGTACCTTTACTGCATAAATTATTGTTGTGTTGTGGCATTTATTAGTGGATGTGCACTGAATGAGTGCATGTGCATGATCTTTAGCCTGGCTTTATAGTTCTTATATTCAGCGTAGTTCCTCTGAGATAATAACAATAATAATAATTGAATCCTTTTCTCCATAAACAGTCAAAAAGAGCTCCTTTTTAATAAGGAACTGATTTTATGTTGATCTTTATTTAATGTAACTTAGCCAAATTTAGGGTTTTGCATTCTTACGCTGACTAAACTTAAACCATCCTGTCGTTAGGAATTTTCCCCAAAGATTAAAAACAACATTGCACAAAGAAACCCTCACAAACAGAGGCACACAAATACAAACAAACACAGTTATTATTCAAAAAATACCAAAAAATACATGGAAATGTAACGTGTATCAGAGCAATCCCGCTTTGCTAACTTCAGTCTTCTACAGTTTAGAGCGAGAATGAGCTTCTACACGTGTTAGTACACTGCTACACATACTAACTAATAATTAAGGAATGAATCTGCATTGTAAGTTCATAAAACACAAGGACTATGAAACAGTTCATTATTATTTTTTATATTTTTTATCTTTAAAGATGCACACACACAAAATTGCAAAGACTGAAATAAATTCAGCCTTATTTCAACGCAACCAGACTTTTTTTTTAACGTAACGCCACTCCAGCGATTCCCCAGAGGGTTTCAAGCTGAATGGAAGCCACAACCACTAAGCCCTTTCACTGACAAATGACTGCGGCCGAGCGCTCGCCTGGCTCGGTGAGTTTCCAAGGGTGGCGGCGGCTGTAACCGCAGAGCTAATTACGTTTGTTTGAGCAGAATTTACATCCAGGTACCTTTTGCACTTTATCCATGAAGGCTGTATAGTGTAAGGATATAGTGTAATAGTTAAGCAAGGGCAGTTAAGACAAAGGTTTCGGTGAGTGCAATTTAAGTGATGAGTGGTCAGGACTTAGCAATCATCAAACTGGGAGCAAGTGAAATTTAGTTTTTAAAACCAGTTGCCAGTTGCAAGCTAAATAATCCAGTGGAGTTTGTGCATATAAGAAAAGGCCAACAGGTTGTTTTAATGATTTATTTGCTTTGACTGAATTTGAAAGTCTGATAGCAGAGGCCTACAAATCTGCTGCAGGTCCCAGGGAACCCATAAACTATATCAACATATGTAATCCCTCCAAACGGCTGTAGTCAACAATCGTTATTTTAATTTATTTGGATACGATACACTTGATGTAAATGCAGACAAATTATGAACTGTAGTATGCAGAAAAAGAGGAGGGAGGGGAGGGGAAATAAAAATACATCTCCACTCCAAATATCCCTTCTTTAAACAAAAGAAGGTGCATTAAAATAGCTTCATCTTTTCCCAGAGAAAACAAAACACAGTTTCTGATATCACACTCATGCAAATTGAGCTTTGCTAAACCTGTACGTCATTTGCATGGCTTGCCTTTGAAACTCCACAATGCTACCATCAGACGTACGAGGTTAGCGCATGTAAATGGGAGCTGTAAGCACTCAATCACCCGCACTTGACATGTTTGTTCAGGGCCCAGATGTGTGCAGGAGTTCACAGGTGCCGGCCCCGCCGCGTCGCAGAGCGCAGGGGCTGGTTCACCGAGGCAACCGCTGGTCACTGCTTCCATCTTGTGTTCACTTTCCAGACTGCAGAGAAGGGGTGACCATTTTAGTTCCTGGAAGTCAAACAACAACAAATACGCAACAAGTTTAGCATTTCAACACTACTTCAGCACTTTAAAATAGTTACGTAAGAAGTGTGCAGTTTTGAATTCACCTAAAAAAAGATACACAAAACTCATCATTCATTGATTTGTCAGTTATAACCAGTTATATTTAGGGAGCTGCTGCAGCTGTGAGACTGCAGATGCATGCCCCTGGTATGAAGGAGGAAGCCGGTGCACGCACATGCACAGTGGGGATGTTAAGAAAGACTGCAGCGGTTTTGAAATCTGTGAGGCATAACATTATGACCGCCTTCCTAATATTGTCTAGGTCTCCTTTGTGCCTCCAAAACAGTTGTGACTCATCAGAGAATGGAAATGGGGCTTCTGAGGGTGTCCTGTGATGTCTGGCAACAGAATTACATTAGTGTGTGTGGGGGGGGGGGCTTTTGAGGGGAGGGGCAGCTGTGGATCATCCCACAGATGCTTGATCAGTTTGGGATCTAGTGAATTTAGAGGCCAGGTCAACACCTTGTGTTGTTCTTTAGGCTTGTTTTTAGTTGTTCCTAAAGTGTTTTGTGCTGGCTGCATCCTGCTGGAGATGGCTGCTGAACATCAAGGAGAGTCATTGCTATGAGGTGGGGGCGTCTGGTCTGGTCTAGGTAGGTGCTACATGTCTAAGTAACATCCACACCAATGAATGAATGAATGCCAGGTCTAAATGTGTCCCAGCAGAACAGTGAACTGTCACAAAATGGTCAATGTTCTCCTGTCAGTGGTTTTAATGTTGTGGCTGATCGGTGTAACATCATATCTGTGTTAAGAATAAAGTAACATATGAATATTGCAGTAGCAAACTGCTGTTGTTATGTTAAACTCAACCATCAACAAATAAGTAATAATAATTAATAATAACGGTTAGTAATTGCACTATATAATGATTGCACTATGACAAAGTTATTACTAAATATAATAACTATTACTAAATGAATTAATCATACTTGAGACTGAACTTTTTCCTGACCATAATCGTCCACTTTGCAGTCACAGCCACTCAGAAAGTTACAGCAATGGTTGCAGAGCACATACACGCCCAAAAAAAAAAGCCCCCCACAAAATAAAATGATTGACGGGTCATCCAGCCAATCACCGTAGAGGTGGGCGGGATTTCCTGTGACAATGACAAATCAGTAATGGCGATGCAAGAAAAACTTAAATATGTCAGCAAAACAACACCGAGGAGGAGTGAACTTATGGACAGCAGTCATATTTTGAAGAAACATTATAATAATTCCATCTAATTGTGTGCAGTTTCAGTTCGGCCGAAAGGTAAAACGACTAACTGCGCTTCGTATTTGATAAATGCCTTTGCGTGACCACTCTTTGTAACCGCTAACTGTCCAAACTTTCTGACATGGACACAGTTCAGTGTTCAGAGGCAGAGACACCCCGGACAAGCAAGCTAGCAGGCGATGCTAGCTAGCGTCAGCTAGTTAGCCGTTAGCTAAGTTGCCAAACGGTCGTAGGAAGCGGGTAGCTTTTACAGCGTCCCTGGATGTGTTGTTTCGCTGTAACCGTGTGTTTTTATTTCCGTGTGCGGCGGAAGTTAATTTGTGCTCCCTTAAAATAATGTCAAGGTCGCGATACGGGGCTTGACTTTCATCTTAACTTTGATTTCGCTCGCATATCCGTGATGGCCACCAGTTTTGGGGAAGCCATGATCCAATCAGAGTCGGCTCTAGTCGCCAGGCTAATGTTGATGTTAACCATCGCTAACGGTGTACAGTTATGCAGCCAGTTTCTGTCGCACTATTTGTTATTGCTGTTATTGTTGTGCTCTGTTACTGTACATGTGGGTTATAAGGCTGCAAAATACGGACTCCCAATAACATACACGTCCATGATAACGACTGTCGTTAACCGTTACTTTTCCAAATGTAAGCGTACTGTATATTACCAGGTCTTGTCTTGTACGCACTTATATTAAAAACTGTATGTGATTAAAATATTCTTTTGTATTTGACATTTTCGCCTTTTATTGAATAATTTCAACAGCAGGTGGACTCTGTTTACAGTGTAAACATAAACATCATAAAACGGAGTCAAACCACTTAAAGCTTTATACAGGTGCCACTTATATGTACAGTTTATAATAAATTATAGTCCATAAATATGTAAATATACATTATAATGCAAAAAACAGGAGCATGTTTTCTTTATAATTTTTATTTTTTATTAAAACTCATTCAGGAGTTGATTTAACACAATAATAATTTAAGCCCCTTTTTTTTCCTGAAGCAATTAATTAACAGTTATTATATAATAGTTGCGCCTTAAAGCATAAGTTAAAATATGTAAATTAATCTTGTCTTTGTGTTGTTTGCACGGCATTAAAAATACGTTTTATCCCCTCTGTAGCTGTCTGGTTTCCTCCCAGCTTATTCAGTAGATGTCCACCCCTTCAGATACGTCAGGTGGTATGTCCCATCCTGGCCCTTCTCCTGGGGCTGGTCTTTCCCCAGGGCCCATCTTGGGGCCCAGCCCTGGGCCAGATCCCTCGCCAAGCTCTGTTCACAGTATGATGGGCCCCAGCCCCGGACCTGGAACCCCGAATGCACCTCATGGCATGCAAGGCCAAAGTGATTACTCTCAGGACAGCATGTATCCTATGCACAAGGTACAGTGGGCATACTACTGCTACCTGTCTGTTGGTGTCACTGCTGCACAAGGAGAGTGTTGTAGTTGTTTTCTAATTCCTTTATAAGTTGCATAAAACTTCAGGCCAGAAATATCAAAAGTTTTGTTTGAAATCATCTATGACATAGTTTGAAAAAGTAATGCTACTCTAGGGATTTGGATATAAAACATGCATTCATTAGAGAGGAGTGATGAAAAGTTCACTTTCCAAATTCTTTTGAGATATTTATCTATGTGTATATATTAAGCTGTAGCAGTTTTGTATGTGGGATGCTTTATTATGTGGATTTTCATCACATAATAACATTAGAAATCACTGTTTTATTTTATTTTATTTCTATTTTCAGCCGATGGAGGGGATGAATGACAAGACAATGGCTGAGGCTATGCACTTCGGTCACATGAAAGGTGTGGGAATGAGATCTCTCCACAGTGGCATGGGGCCTCCACAGAGTCCTATGGACCAGCACAGCCAAGGTGTCTTAGCCCTTTGTATTTAAAGCAGCGAAGTCATTGTTCACTCAGTGTTTTGAGGCAGTTGCTCCTAACCTTTAGGTCTTGTGATGCTGTAAAACAATCCCTCTTCACATGTTCCTTTGAAGACTATGATAAATTTGCAATTTAGCTACATTATTATATATATTCTCTTCTGTTTGGCCTTATTAATAAACAAGCAGCCCTTAAGATATAGTCTTTTTCTTTGTAAATCAATGCTTACAGACTTTTATAGACTTTGTGATATATAAAACCATTTCTAACATTTAATTTCTGTCTCCCCTAGGATACATGTCCCCCCACCCATCCCCCATGGGAGTCCATGAGCACGCTTCTAGTCCCATGTCAGGAGGTGGAGGTGGGCCCACACCGCCCCACGTGCCTCCCTCACAGTCGGGCCCTATGATGCCCATGGATCCACAAGGAGGCATGTCCAACATGTCCAACATGGGTCAGCAGGGTCGAGGTCCTTCTGCTTTTAGTCCGGTCCAGCTGCAGCAGCTCAGAGCTCAAATTCTGGCCTACAAGATCCTGGGCCGCGGGCAACCGCTGCCTGAAAACCTCCAGCTGGCTGTTCAGGGCAAAAGGAGCCTACCCACAATGCAACAGCAGCCGCCACCGCAACAACAGCAACAACAGCAGCAACAGCAGCAGCAGCAGGCACCTAGTGCTAGTCCCTACAACAGGCCCCCAGGTAGATGATCAGCTAATATAATATGTTTGAGTTTGCACAGTTTTTTTCTTGTTTAATTTCTGTGTCCAAAACAATTAAAGAACCAGAATTTAGATGTTATTTTTATGTGCAGTTAATTGTTCATTGTTAAGAATAAAATGAGTTTCCTTAGCAACTACACGACAGGCTCACATAATCTGATTAGGGCACACTGAGAGGTATTAAATTTATTTCTTTTGTTGACAGGTATGCCAATGGCACCTATGGGTGGTCCCCAGACAAGTCCCCACCCAGCCCCAGCCATGCCAGGACACAATCAAAGCACAGGACCTAAGCCTTGGACTGATGGTAAATGTCTAAATGTGCAGTGTTCAATGTGCAATAATTAGATTAATAGAATAAAGATTTAGTAGGACAAAATATTTCAACTAGAAACAAATTTGTGTTAATTACCAAACATGCATAAATAACAATACGTGCAAAAACACAACTAAAATAAAAACATTGAGAAAGCTTAAGTCATGCCTTGAGTGATTTTAATTTACATTTAATGCCACACACATTGCAGTAAACGTATGCATATGCATTTATAGCAGTTGGCAGTACTGTGGTTTTATAGTTCAAGGACTAATAGCATGCTTTGCGTTATAGTGCGGCTGCAGCATAAAGTGATAGCAATCATAGGCCTCCCTGGTGGTTTTATGTTTGCAGATACATAGAGTATATCAATAAAACAACGTCTTATTTTGAGATTTTTATCCGAGGGAATGGACTCAATAACTTCATACGTATTTGCTTCCTAGGTCAGGGTAGTGACAATCAAGCTAATGCTCAGAAGCACCTGACGTCCGTTGCCAGCGGCCGTCCATCCCCTGCTCCACCTCAGGCCTCCGCTGTGCCGGCTGGCCCCATACCAGGCAGTTCAGGAACTCCTCAGCCTCCGGGACAACAGGCGTCCCCGATGCTGCAGATGCAGCAAAAGCAGAACCGCATCACGCCGATTCAGAAGCCCCAGGGCCTGGACCCAGTGGGAATCTTGCAAGAGAGAGAGTACAGGTATTTATAACACATTTGGTGCTTTGCCCACCGGTACAGACTACCTCTGACATTTAATTATGGAACCAGACGTTAATCAGCATTTTCTGAGATGTGTCAGAGTTTTTATTTGTTTTTCTGTGGCTGCACTTCAGCACTTACTTGTCAAAGTATTTATGGATTTATGATTCACAAAGTGAAACTTTAATCCTATTTCTTGGAGATTATTAGTAACTATTTATCTCACCCTCTTCTATGCTTTTTAAATAAACTATAGCTATTTCAAGGTCTTCTGAATTATTACTCTTTTTTGCTGATTACAAATTGAGTTCCCTGTGCTCGTGAGAATTCACTAACACAAAATACTTGGAAAAAATGCGGTATTTTATGTCGGTATTCAAATTCTTCACATAACAAAATGGAGATGAGTGATGGAGATATGAGGAAGATAGCACAAACCTTAATCCTTACCTGGCCCCAAGGCTTTCTTTCTTCATAAAGACTAAATCTAAGCCAGGTATTCTCTCAGATCCCAGATTTTCTCAGATCCTTGACAGGTGGTCTTAGTCATGAAATGCTTAGAGACCAGGGAGAAACAACCTCTCCTCACCTCATCTGTCTAATTAGACCATCCCAATATGCAGTGCCTCAGGTGGAACTACTGGGAAAAACAGCAGTGTAGCAAAAATATTTGAAAAAATAATATATAAACAATTATTCAAATATGTTAATGATTTCGCTATTTTGTCACCTAGCCAATCTGGTTTCAGGCCAAATTTTTCCACATCCACTGCTCTTCTAAAATTTACTAACGACGTTTCATCTGCCATTGACAATAACATGTCAACTGGCGCAATATTTATAGATCTCTCTAAGGCCTTTGATATGGTTGATCACTATCTGCTTCTTGACAAATTATATGCAATAGGCCTCTCTAAAGAATCTCTTCTTTGGTTCAACTCTTATTTGCACTGTAGACATCAGCGTGTCTGTTTACATGGTTATGCATCTCAGTCTGTGATAATGGAGAAAGGTGTCCCCCAAGGTTCTTCCTTGGGGCCTCTTCTTTTTTCTTTATTTATAAATGATCTTCCACAAATCTGCTCAAATTGCAGTATCCATTTGTATGCTGATGATACAGTGATATATTCTTCGAACATCCTAGTCTCTAAGACCCAATCCTTACTACAGTCTAACTTTAATGCTATTCAATGTTGGTTCCAGTCCAACCACTTACTTCTAAATAAGAAAAAGTCATCGCTACCAGATCAGCCTCCCTGAACCAAAGTAATAATCTTTCACTCAAATTCTTAGACGACACTCCACTTGAACAAGTTGATGAATTTAAATATCGGGCCTCTGGCTTGACTCACGACTTTCTTTCAGGTGTCACATTAATTCTGTTGTGAAAAAGATTAACTGTAACCTACGAATACTGTATCGCTCTATTAATTGTTTCACTCAACCTATTAGGGTGAGAATTGTGTCACAGTTAATATTTCCTTTATTAGACTATGCAGATGTTGTCTACCAAAACACTTCAGAATCAAACTTGAAACCTCTAACTGTTGCTTTCAATAATATTTGTAGATTTGTCCTGAGATGTCCTTTCACAACCCATCACTGTGTATTGTATGACTCATTGAACATATTATCGCCAGAAGCCAGAAGACAGTATCATTGGTACCAGGTTCTTTTTAAATGTGTGTACCATGATTATCCCTCTTATCTGAAGGAATATTTAATTCCATATAGACCTAGATACAGACTGAGACATACTGAGTATCCCTTTTTTATTGTGCCAAATATCTCTAAAGAGACTGGTAGACATACCTTTAAATTTAAAGCCCCTTCAGACTGGAATAGCCTACCTGGGTCTCTAAGATCGATCACTTCCTTTTACTCCTTCAAAACATCGCTTCTCTCCTACTTGCAAGCAAAGTATTGCTGTAAATGTTTTCCTTATATGTGACTTGATGTATGTGTGCATATCTTAGTATGGGCGTAGATGTGTGTATGTATATTATGTGAATAATTGTATATACATATGTGAATGGGCTAAATGTTGTTATGCCTCTTACAGTAATACTTTCGGTTTGTCCTTGCTTATATGTATTTGTTCTCAGTAACGAATATCGGGGAGCTGAGGGGCCCCCGGGAGATTGAGCGAGTGAATGAAAAGTGTGTATTGTCTTCCTATGAGGACCCCGAAAACGCATCTCTCATCCTCCTAACCTAAATATGTAAAAAACCAACAACAACATTGACATTTTTATTTATGCATTTATTTTTATGTTCAAACCACACAAACAAAATAATTTATTAACATACATTTCAGACACTTCAGTAGTTGTATAATCAAACTAGTTTCAGGGGTGATGATATTAATTTTAATACAGTTTCCCCTCAGGTTTGTATGAGATGAGGTTACCTACGTGAAAATACTAAATATCTACTGTGAAGTATCTTTGTATGGACCTTCTGCTTTCCTTAGTCCTTCATGAAAGTCCTTCATCATGTCTCGTTGCAGGTTGCAGGCTCGGATTGCACATCGAATCCAGGAACTGGAAAGTCTGCCCGGCTCCCTGCCCCCCGACCTCAGAACTAAAGCCACAGTGGAACTCAAGGCACTACGTCTGCTCAACTTCCAGCGACAGGTATGCAACAGCTGACATGTTGGATGTGAAGGTAGAATGACTAGCACTCTGACAGGACACCTGCTGCACGAATACTTTACAGTATACTCCATTTACCATTGAGTACACACAATAGGTGTTAGTTTTGTGTCTGGGTGTTTTAGGATAAGTTGAGGTAAAAGCTAACCTCAGGACATTGAAAAGATTAGGCAGTCTTCCAGTTCATTATAAATATTCTAAAGATAAATTCATGTAGATAAAATATTTTGATTTTGGATTATCAGCACCCCCAAACTTAATCATATTTTTTTTTGCAATGATGTGCAACGAGCCTTGCTGACTCGTTTCACTGGGAAGTTACGTGCATGGAGCCATATGATTGAAACAGACTGTGTTATGTGCACAGTGGTAGAATTTAATGATGCACAGGCTAATTTACCAAAGGTTGAGTTGTATAGCAGATTGTCCTGTGTCGTGGGAATCAGTAGTATTTTGCAGCTGGATTGTTTTTCAAGAGGTTAAAACCCTATTTTGCTCACTTTGGGTACTACAATGAAAAACACAGAGTTTTCTACTCTGTAATCTGCAAGAAATTTTAGGTGAGGATACAAATGTAAATTCACTAACACTGGGAATCCATTCTCTGAAGTATTACCTATTCATAGTCATGCATATAAACCTGATCTTTTTAGTTAAGCTGAACCTGCCATCACCCTAGGGCTTTAGATGTTCATCATTTAGACCATTCGTGCCTCAGAAGCTGCATTTGTATGTGTTATTTTCAGGCCTGCTAAATTAATTTACTTAAATGTGTACAGTTTGAACGATGTTAACTGTGTAACCTGCGCATACCTCCAGCTGAGGCAAGACGTGGTGGCGTGCATGAGGAGAGACACAACGCTGGAGACAGCCCTCAACTCTAAGGCTTACAGGCGCAGCAAGCGGCAGACGTTGAGGGAGGCCCGCATGACGGAGAAGCTGGAGAAGCAGCAGAAGCTCGAGCAGGAGAAGAAGCGGCGGCAGAAACATCAGGTGATTCACGTCAGAGTCTGTGTAGTGGTCCACGAGGAACAGCAGAAGTGTCGTTGTAAGGCATGGGATCAAACCTGAATGTCAATCCAAGTAGACGACAAACTGACAAAGAAACAGATGGTGAAAGTTAAATGTTTTTTTTGTGTCGTTGTGTCTATAGAGACTAAGCTAAACACTTTAAGCCGCCGAGGTGTTACCACACCGGAACTCTTAACTGATGCTCTGATACTCACGCTGCATAAAATCTACCCCCGAGAATCTTCGACAGTGATGTATCGCTCTGTTTATCATTAATACGTTGTAATGTGATAGTCCGGTGGTCAAATGCTGTTAACCTTCCAGGTGGGACAGCTTACCCTGTAAGGACAGTGAGGATTGGTTCCTATTTACAGCGACACCCACTTAATTAGACCGCATACAGACAGGTTTCTGTGGTGTCAAATCTAACTCGAGACTCCTCGACATTGATGAATCGCTCCTTTTATCATTGACTACAATGTAACTTGATTGTGCAGCGGTCAAGAACTGGGCAGAACGCCTGACCCTGTTAGGATAGGAAGTAGGGATGTTGAGTTAAAAATGTAATATCGGGAATTATCGGTATCGGGTTTTTATAACCGATGTTTGTTCTGTAGGCTTCAGCATTTCCGAGTCTGCATGAACGCAGCATGGGATGTTAACAGGCGCGTGCTTGATGACGTATAACAACAACAACACGCTAGTCTCGTAGGTTGCTAACCGTGGCTAACAAGCTAGCTCGCCCGGTGTATGAGATGTCCGTGGTTTGGAAGTATTTCCAAGTGTCACCTACTAACAGTAAATTTGCGATTTGCAATGACTGCAAAGCAAAGGTGGTTATGAGAGGAGGAAACAAGGCGTCTTCCTTTAATACATCAAATTTGATCACCCACCTCAAGAAGAATCATGCAGAGTTATACGCTACATTTGTCTTCCTTGTTTTGATATTGTCTGTAGTGTTGTTTGAGGCAAAATTTTCTCTCTAAAAACACAATAAATAAATGAATGGCACTTTTTTCTGTAACTTATTTTGCACAGACAGTGTTTACATTTGAAAAGCCATGTTGCATTTATGTTTGCATCCAGTGGGACATCACAATAAAATTAGGCATAATGTGTTAATTCCATAATAGGTGATATGTTATGTTGTTACCTAACAAATTTGGTGTAAAAAGACTGACTATATCGGTATCGGGTGATATCGGTAGAAAAGCCAACTTCCCTAATAGGAGATATAGGTTCCTATTTACAGCGGCATCCATTTAATTAGACCATATACAGACAGGCTTCTGCAGTGTCAAAGTGTGCTTAAGTTTTGCCATTTTATTTTTTTTCCAGGAATATCTGAACAGTATCCTCCAGCATGCTAAGGACTTCAAAGAGTATCACCGCTCCGTGTCTGGTAAAATCCAGAAACTCACCAGAGCTATCGCCAACTGGCACACCAACACAGAGCGGGAACAGAAGAAGGAGACTGAGAGAATTGAGAAGGAGAGAATGAGGAGACTTATGGTAAGGACCTGGAAATCAGAATAAATCCAATTAAATTTATGTCAGACCCTGAAGCTCCACACTTTTTCCATGGCTTCAGGAAGTACACATGTTTTATAAAGATTGCACTGACACAATGAATAATTGTTTTGGTACATATAACCTAAAAGTAAAAGACTCAGGCCATATCTTTTCTCACACCATCTTCCAGACTCTTTGCAACGTTACATCAGGCTCGTCTCATCCTATTCTTGTGTCACCGGTTGCGCACTGAGCTCATTACGTTTTGTCACTTTCATGCATTCAGGCAGAAGACGAGGAAGGCTACAGAAAACTAATCGACCAAAAGAAAGACAAGCGTCTGGCCTACTTGCTGCAGCAGACAGATGAATACGTGGCCAACCTCACCACTCTGGTGTATGAGCACAAAGCTGCTCAAGCTGCCAAGGAGAAGAAAAGGAGGAAGAAGAAAAAGAAGGTACAGTGGGAAGGTCAAGTGGTGATTATTAACGGGAGGCTGCTTTATGCTGGTGGAGATCAGAGATGCATTCAGTCAGTTTCTGAAAAACTAACTTTTCTCCAAGGTTTGCGCTTTCTGGCATCTGTGTGTGGCACTCTAGCTCCTACCATTTTTATTGATAGATAGCAGCTACATGAATAAAGTGCAGTGATATTTAAGTCCAATTAAGGCTCAGAGTTGAGCAGGCGGGTGGCATGAATGTTGGACAAAGCAATAAATTAGAAACGTTTTTTTGACAAAATACAGACTAACATTGTTGACAGTTATGTTTTTATATTGGTGCTCGGTTTATATTTTTACATAACGTCAATTACCTCAGAGCATCAACTTAATCTTAATGGTTTGTTATTTCGCCTCAAATGGACGGACACTACCTGCTAACTAGGGATGGGTGATATGGACTAAAAATGTATCCCGATAATTTCTGGTATTTATCACGGTAACGATAAAAATGACGATAAATAAACACCAGTTCATCCTAATCTTTTTGACTATAATGCACCAAGTTTTCTCTGAGTTGTTTTTTTTTTCCCGGACTCTTTGGATGAAGTCGACGCTGCTTCTGCATCTTTGCTCATTTTCTGTCTTTCTTCATCTTCTGGTTTGTGCTTGTGTTTGAGGTGGTAGAACAAATTAGTGCTGTTACTGTCCTTTTTATGCACTATTTGTTTGCAAACCTTGCATGTTGTAATTTGCTGCTCCGCGTCAGACTTTTTAACCCCTTCATGCCTAGTGTTGCTAATTCACAACGCACTGTTTCCGTTCAGACTGCAGCTGAAATAACGCATGTAATACTCCAATGTCGGTTTGTGGACATTCAGAAAAATCCTAGGAACCTTTTGCAAGCACTAGTTTCTCGTAGGACCGGCCAGAGAGGTAACAAAAATACAAATATTTAATTTCTTTATATAATTGAAAAATCAATCCAGGCGTTAAGGGGTTAAAACCAAACCAGATAATGGAGGTGGAGCCTCGTTTAGGAACGAGTTCCTCTCTGCCGGCGTATCTGCTCCACCTTCCAGCCATTGTCAATTTGTCAATATTCCATTTGCGTTGGGCTGCGTGTCGCCCATATATATACGTCATCAATGGGAATTTATCGTTTTTATCACGGGATGACATATTCTTACCATGGGGAATGTTTTTGACGATATATCGTAAACAATGAAATATCGCACATCCCTACTGCTGACTCTTATTTCTAAATTTTCCATCAGAGAGGGTGAAGAAACCACACAACTCATGTGGTGTCACTTTTAACTGAAGCAAACACCTGCAGGCTCCCTGCAGTTCATGACATCCTTGACACTAATCTTTGCCATTTGACAAGGCTTTTGTTCCAACTGTATACCGAACCACTTCATGCAGTAATGATTCTGGCCGTGGCTTCTTCAGTACCAAAACCATTGCTAAGCACAGACAATCTAAATGACTGGAGAGCTCTTTATGCCACTACAGCCTGTGGAGCCACATTTACTTCTGAATGCTGGTGCTAAACGAGATATAGATATGAGATTTGCATTTACGTGTCATTGATTTTATGCATGTGTTATGTGTCCAGAAGGTGGACGGAGACGGTGAAGGCACCAGTGCCATTGGCCCTGATGGAGAGGTGAGTTGCAAAGCTAAACTGTGATCTGTTTATGCTGAATTCATTTGGATTTATGCATGACTCCTCTGTGTTTTGTTTGTCCTGCAGCCCATGGACGAGAGCAGCCAAATGAGCGAGCTGCCAGTCAAAGTCATTCAGACGGAGACCGGGAAAGTACTGCAGGGAACGGATGCTCCCAAATCCAGCCAGTTGGAGGCCTGGCTCGAGATGAACCCAGGGTAAGGTGGCACACTGATGATGAGTAATGCTTTTGTCAGCCTCTCTGTGTTGTTGTGGATAGTACAAGTGAAATTCTTGGAACTGAATTCTACGCTGGTTTCAAAGTGTTTATATGTGCGACGGCATCGCTCTGTTATGACCCCACTAAAACACAGCTGAGTGGTTTGCCCACTGTGTTGAAGTTCTTCTTGCACTTCACACAGCTCTGTTGGAAGTGAGTGGCTCATGTTGGAGGTGCTAAATGTTGATAGACACTACCCTGTCTTGTGGTGTTCAAGACCTCGTAAGTGGACTTTTTTCGGTGAGGTCCAAGTTCACAAGTGGCACACACAACTTCTCATGTCTTAACCACAGGCTCCCAAGTTCCATTTTGAAGGAAGCATTTTGCTCAAATCACTGCAGCACAGAAAATAGAAAGGACAGGCCGGACAAAGGTGCTTTTTCTGTGCTTGTTCTGTCACAGAGAGACATGAATGGAAAAACGCTTTTCAGACCAATCACAGCAATTGTTGCAGAGACGTGTAGTTATATTTGTATGTAGGGATGTGTGCGTTACAGGCTATGGCTTAGGCTCATACACAATACACACACATACAATCATAATATATATTCAACTCCAGTCACACATCTTTGCACACACTATGCTGCTAATCAGCGAAAATGGTTACAATCAGCCAAACTCACACTCTGTTAGTCCTACCTCGGTTTTCCAAATAATTCAGGAATGCCTCACTGGAAATAGGTGCAAAAGTGACACATGTGGAGCCGTATCCATAGCAGGAAAGAACTGTGCAAATGAACAACACTATAGTCAGACCAGGTCCCTTCAGGACATATCTCCAACTCTGCTTCGTGTCATTCATTAACCTTCCTCTAAAACACATTTAGCACTGTCTATATGTCAGCATCTTAGAAACAGAATATCTCTTGTATATTTAGCACACATCCTGGGAGTGCTTATGTTAACATAGGCCTGGCCAGTGCTAAAAATGTGAGGAAGTCCACCCTCAAAGTGAGGTAAAGGGTGCTTCATGCTTTTAAAGGATGTACAGTCTGCTAACAGTGAATCCTCTT
Organism: Planiliza haematocheilus; assembly: GCA_005024645.1. Taxonomy (NCBI): domain Eukaryota; kingdom Metazoa; phylum Chordata; class Actinopteri; order Mugiliformes; family Mugilidae; genus Planiliza; species Planiliza haematocheilus. The sequence continues at coordinate 1,194,038 of SRSE01000884.1, forward strand.
AGTGTGGGGAACCGATGCTTGTTAAGACGTCCATTCTGATGAAGGTCTTTGTCAGCAGCCGCCTCAGCAGGGAAGCCCAAGACAACCCTCTCCCCCGCCACTTCCGCCAGCTCCTCTGGAGGAATCCCTAGGCATTCCCAGGCCAGACGAGAGATATAATCCCTCCATTATGTCCTGGGTTGGCACTGAGGTCTCCTTTCAGCTGGAAATCCCCAAAACATCTCTCTTGGGAGGCATCCGGGAGGCGTCCGTACCAGATGCCCTAGCCACCTGAACTGAATCCTCTCGATATGGAGGAGCAGCGGTTCTACTCTGAGCTCCTCCCATGTGTCCGAGCTCCTTACCCTATCTCTAAGGAAACTAATTTCGGCTGCTTGTGTTCACGATCAGAAGGTGTATTTAATATATATTTGTGTGGCTGGCAAAAACTAAATGTTGTAACTGGACTTTGTTTCTCCTAAAACCAGGTACGAAGTCGCCCCGCGTTCAGACAGCGAGGAGAGTGGCTCAGAGTTCGAGGAGGAGGTCAGTGGCTTTAACAATAATGAACTTCCACAGTGATTGATTTTAGATTCTCCCCTGTCCTGTCCATCCCATAAATTATCTGAGTACATTTAGTACAAATCTCAGTCACATCAGAATCCACCAGGGGGCTGTAGCTGAATGCACAACACACGGTTTCACCCTCATCAGAGCTGCTTCTTTGTTCTGTCTCTGCTGTTATGACTGTATTACATATGCACTCAGCCATGTGTTATCAACATTCCCTTACAAGGAGGACGACGAGGTGGCCAAGGCTGAAACAGAGGAGACGAAGATAATCGATCCCAACGGAGACGTAGTGACCGTGAAAGCAGCCAAGCACATCATAGAGTATTGTATTACTTCATTCTTTACACATACTTGACAGTAACTGCGTATTCTGAACTACTGTAAAGGTACTAAACATAAAAAATACACAGTAGAGGCTACTGGTTTACCCAGCATCAAGGCTCTGCTAGTCCTTATTATGGATCTGTACGTGCAGAGGTGTAAGGAGCTCAGGCTGTCATCAAGCTGAGCCCCTTGAGCAGACACGGCTAAGGCTAAAAACATTAAAATCAATTTCAAAGTGTGTACGTCTTTTGGGATAAGGATCGTTTCAAATGCCCCTCTCCTCTCCCTCACCCTCACTCCCTCTCTCTTTCTCTGTCTTTTATTTCTTCGTATATATCATCAAACACACATTCAGGTCGGCCAAGCAGGATGTGGATGATGAGTACAGTGTTCCAACTGGGCAAACCTCCTCCCAGTCTTACTACGGAGTCGCCCACGCCGTCATCGAGAGGGTGGAGCGGCAGTCGTCCCTGCTCATCAACGGCTTGCTCAAACAGTACCAGGTACACACACAGACACGCTGAGAAGCTTCTCTCCCTCTTATCCTGTTCAGTTTTCTGCTTTTTTTGTCGTCGCATTTTAGTAGTAGTATTTTATTTTAACCTTTTAACATTTACATTTTCACTCATTACTCCTACTGGGCTGTTGTTTCTCAGAGGGAAAAATATACCTTCAAGCCTTTTCTCAAACTTTGAGTGGAGAATTGATTTACTTGAAGTAATCAGTTAACTTGACAGCCTTTTCCAGCACAGAGGCGACTGTAATACGTTGCTTAAAGCAGTGGTTCCCAAACTTTTCACAGCCCGTACCCCTTTAGACATTTGACCTCCAGTCGTGCACCCCCTAGTCTCATGCACTTCAGACTCCTCATCGCTGTGCGTGGCTATGCTAGCAGCTTCGCTAGCCACAGTTGACGTCTTTCTAACTTTCTACAGTCATAACTGTAGCGAGTATAGTATACATCATCTGGAGATTTGCACCTGCCCACCAATCACAGACATTTCAGGGAATCCGTGTCTTTCTTATTTAGGTGACCTACCGCTAGCTACATTAGCAACAAACTGATACATAGCTTCAAAGCCAGCTGTCCTGCAATCTAGCTACTAACATAACATTAGAGTGCGTCTGAGTTCAGAGTCAGTCGTACCCCATATTGAGACTGACTGACTTACAGCATGTCCAGATCATTTATATGGATTTCAACAGTGATGTGAAGTCATTTTTTCATAGATACCAAACCCTTTGTGTTGTCATTGATATTCTTCATAGCTTCTCTGTGTCAGACCACGTTTCCATCATCCTTGACTACTCTAAGACGTTGCCCTTGTTGTCAAATATCTTTGATCTCAGTTGTGATTACTGCAACCAGGATATTGGCTTTCAAACGATGCCCCTGGACACCTCGGCTCAGGCCTGGCTGCACAGTTTGGCTCAGTGCTGCTGTTTTGATTGGTCTCTTGAAGTTTAACTTTTATTTGCAGATAAAAACCTTTCTTTCTTTCCCTTTTTTTTTTAATGGTAAAGATGATTATATTATATTTAATGATGTTACCTAATAATAAACTTTCTTCTTAATTAGGCTTCATGTAGCAGCAGCTGTAAACACCTAGAGATTAAAAATCTCAGCTTGATTAGTTCTTTACAATAAGTACACTACCGTTCAAAAGTTTGGGGTCACATTGAAATGTCCTTATTTTTGAAGGAAAAGCACTGTACTTTTCAATGAAGATAACTTTAAACTAGTCTTAACTTTAAAGAAATACACTCTATACATTGCTAATGTGGTAAATGACTATTCTAGCTGCAAATGTCTGGTTTTTGGTGCAATATCTACATAGGTGTATAGAGGCCTAGTTCCAGCCACTATCACTCCAGTGTTCTAATGGTGAAATGTGTTTGCTCATTGGCTCAGAAGGCTAATTGATGATTAGAAAACCCTTGTGCAATCATGTTCACACATCTGAAAACAGTTTAGCTCTTTACAGAAGCTACAAAACTGATCTTCCTTTGAGCAGATTGAGTTTCTGGAGCATTACATTTGTGGGGTCAATTAAACGCTCAAAATGGCCAGAAAAAGAGAACTTTCATCTGAAACTCGACAGTCTATTCTTGTTCTTCGAAATGAAGGCTATTCCATGCGAGAAATTGCTAAGAAATTGAAGATTTCCTACAACGGTGTGTACTACTCCCTTCAGAGGACAGCACAAACAGGCTCTAACCAGAGTAGAAAAAGAAGTGGGAGGCCGCGTAGCACAACTGTGCAAGAAGATAAGTTCATTAGAGTCTCTAGTTTGAGAAACAGACGCCTCCCAGGTCCCCAACTGGCATCTTCATTAAATAGTACCCGCAAAACACCAGTGTCAACATCTACAGTGAAGAGGCGGCTGCAGGATTCTGGGCTTCAGGGCAGAGTGGCAAAGAAAAAGCCATATCTGAGACTGGCCAATAAAAGAAAAAGATTAAGATGGGCAAAAGAACACAGACATTGGACATAGGAAGACTGGAAAAAAGTGTTGTGACGGACGAATCTAAGTTTGAGGTGTTTGGATCACAAAGAAGAATGTTTGTGAGACGCAAAACAAATGAAAAGATGCTGGAAGAATGCCTGACGCCATCTGTTAAGCATGGTGGAGGTAATGTGATGGTCTGGGGTTGCTTTGGTGCTGGTAAGGTGGGAGATTTGTACAGGGTAAAAGGGATTCTGAATAAGGAAGGCTATCACTCCATTTTGCAACGCCATGCCATACCCAGTGGACAGCGCTTGATTGGAGCCAATTTCATCCTACAACAGGACAATGACCCTAAACACACCTCCAAATTGTGCATGAACTATTTAGAGCAGAAGCAGGAAGCTCATATTCTATCGGTGATGGAGTGGCCAGCGCAGTCACCAGATCTGAACCCCATTGAGCTGTTGTGGGAGCAGCTTGACCGTATGGTACGCAAGAAGTGCCCATCCAACCAATCCAACTTGTGGGAGCTGCTTCTGGAAGCGTGGGGTGCAATTTCTCCACAAATTAACAGCTAGAATGCCAAAGATCTGCAATGCTGTAATTGCTGCAAATGGAGGATTCTTTGACGAAAGCGAAGTTTGATGTAAAATCTTATTTCAAATACAAATCATCATTATTTCTAACCTTGTCAATGTCTTGACTCTATTTTCTATTCATTTCACAACGTATGGTGGTGAATAAGTGTGACTTTTCATGGAAAACACAAAATTGTTTGGGTGACCCCAAACTTTTGAACGGTAGTGTAATTATCAACAATTTCGAAACGCAGCTGTTGCTGAAACACAGGCTCAGTCTTCTGCAGTAATGAACTGCAGGCAAATTACATGGTTTCTTATACAATCTTAACACTATAGCGGCCCACCAGGGTCTAATTTGCTGCACTGTGGTCTCATAACGAATCACATATACATTTGCACGTCACAAACAATGATGTGCTTATGTTTTTTATTTTTTTTTAATTGCTCTTGAATGCATCTCTCTCCATTAGAAGACTTTATTATTTTCTAATTTTCCGTATTTTAAATATTTAATAAGTGATACTAGTGATAGTAATCATCCTTACAAGTGTGTTTATGTTCTTCAGCAGCAGTAAAGTAAGATGGTGGCGTTAGCTTCCAAACTGTTAAAGAGCTGTGTTCTTGCTGGTTTTCATCATGTCGGGTTTATGATATTTCTTTGCCTGTGAGGGGGAAGAAACAGCTTGATCACAGATAGAGGGTGTGCCACCAAACAAACCCCCTGCCAGGCAGACGCATGCTCGCTCGTCTTTGTCAAGCTCAAAGACAGTTGTCTTCATGTAACGACGCAACCTCACACTTTCCACAATCTTACCCTCACTGTCGTGTAGATGTACGTGAGTGATACGGCAGTATATTAGCAGGGACCGGATACTTTCCTTCAGACGGGGAGCTGTCGTAGTGCTCCTCTGATTTATGGTGTGCCAGATTTTTAATGTGATGTCGTGGCTGCTCCTTTGGGAAATTGGAAAAATTTCAGCTGCAGCGTAATTGGAGCAGTTGAGGGAGTTGTGAGATCAGGCTGTGTAACTAACCTGAATTGTCAACAAGAATTTATGTCAGCTGTTTATCTAGGACAGGTTCTGGGTTCTTTCAGCCACAGCCAGCTGTTTTCCTCTGGATCTGGCTTTGCTGACAGACATATACTTAAGCAACACTCAGTTGGTAATTGGTCCTTTTTGTGCTGCCTGTGCTCTCTTGCCCTGTTCCTCCTTCACGCTGCACCTTGCTGATTGTTTACCTCAGGTGGTCATGCAGTTGTTATTTTCGTACCCTCACTAGGAATATGAAATGCCACAGTGGTGATAAGTTCGAAGTGCACTGGCAAGGCTCGCTGTGAAAAACATCCAATTAACTTCTTCACCCACACATATCTTAACGTTTTCACTTTTACAAGTTAAGATGCAGAGGAAACATGTTCTCATTTTACTTTATTTCTCTTATTTTTTGTCAGCGTGTCTCATTAAACTCTGAGTTAAAAGTGACAAGAAATTTTGGTCTGTTACCAAAAGAGTTGTCACATCACCAAAATGAGTAACCTCGATACTACACCAGACAAAGTATCACGGTTCCGGGTATAATTGCGATACTGCGACCTTTTTTTTACTGTTATCATTTTTGTGAACTGCAATGTATTTGTACAAGTTATAAATACTTATTAATTACTTATAATGAGCAAAATTAATGGTGACACTGACCAGGCCAGCTGACAGTCTTGCCTGGGCTCGGGACGAGATAATCTTAGGCAGGCGTGCCGCTGATGACGAAGTTGCGGCAGACTCGCCGCTTGGGCCCAGTGTTTCTGCCGTCGTGATTGTGTTGTCTCGTGTTTGTGACTGTAAGCCGTGTGCACGTCTGGGCGAGACAGAACTTTAGCTTGTTGTTTATTTTGAAGCAAATTTCTATTGAAGCGGAGCTGTCCTCATGGAGTTGATTCTTGCCGGCAGAAACACACAAACAGCCAATCAGCTAACATACGGGCGGACCCAGCGTGCAGAAACAACCTATCATATCCCTGGACGTCACCAGTAACAGGCAAACAGCCAATCATTCAGCAGCTGTGTAGTAGCGTGCGTTGAGAAGGAGAGTAGAGGCGGGCGCTATGTAGCAGAAACTGGCACCGGTAGTATAGTAATCCACAGTAGTACCGTCGTGTAGAATTTCTAGTATAGTAGGAACCGTTACGATTTGGTACCGCGGGTACCGTGTGTACTGTGGGTATCATGCAGCTCTTGTCTCTCATTAAGTGAGCCAATCAGAAGAGCATCTGTGTTTTCTTTTCGTATCGACCTGTGTTTTGAAACAAACTAAACTGGTCGTTTAAAGTCATTAAGCCAGTCTTAGGGTACAACGTCTACATCCGTCTGCAGGCAGTTCAACGCTGGCCAACGCTTGCCATGGTTACCATGACTAACTGGATTTATCATTCATCTGCTAATGCACTGTATTTCCATCTTGCTCAGTCCAAGAGACTTTGTTGTTTTGTTCCCATTTACAGAGCCAAGACTCTGCACAAACACTGGATTCTTCAGGCCACACATAGAATAGGCTGCTACATAGGATGGCTTACTTCACCTTTAACATCTGCTCTGTCTCTCACATGCAATTAAAACTGCAGTAATTTCCCTTGATCTCACACGTCACAGCTCCAGGCTTTCTTTCTCTTTAATATATTTGATTTTTCTGCTTTTTAAGAATCCGCACATGATGCTAGTAAACCACATGTTGAAGAGCGCCTTTATCTCTCTGCGTGTTCTAGATCCAGGGGCTGGAGTGGATGGTCTCCCTGTACAACAACAATCTGAACGGCATCCTGGCTGATGAAATGGGGCTCGGCAAAACCATCCAAACCATCGCCCTCATCACCTACCTGATGGAGTACAAGAGACTCAACGGACCCTATCTCATCATCGTTCCTCTCTCGTCAGTATGACTCTCATTAGGAAAAACAGTTTTTCAACATCAGGGATAAATCGGGGATAATACAAGTAATATATTTGATGAAAATACACTTAGAGAGTTGTAATAGAGAACACTAGAAGCAGTAGTGTCTTCTATGATTGAGACTGAAACTGAGCAAAGTGGTGGAACAATCATGGGCAGTAATACATCGATCAGCCACAACATTAAGACCACTGACATGAGAAGTAAATAACATCTTCTGTCAATGGGAAACTTTAAGACCTGGGATTTGTGTGGATGTTACTTAGACATGTAGCACCCACCCAAACCAGACCAGACACCCCCACCCCATAGCAATGACACTCCTCCTTGATGGCAGCAGCCCCACTAACAACATTCTGTTTCCAGACAAACATGTAGTTTTCAGTCAGACGCTGAAAAGAGGATTGAAATACTTCCTCGTCTTGTGCTACAACTGTCACCTGGAGCTCAGTATCAGCAAAACCAATGAGCTTGTGGTGTACTAACAGAGTAACAGGAGGCTCCCTGCTCCATTAGGCAGTTGTGTGGGATGTTGTTATAATTAATGATGTTGTGTACTCTGAAATGAATAATGCAAGTAGTGAGTTGGAATCTTGTTCTCTCCAGCAGCTATTGAGCTCCTTTGCAATTAAAAAGTATTTAAATAGAAACGTGTTCAGTGTTCTGCTGGGAAACTTTTGGACCTGGCATCCATTCATTCATGTGGATGACATGTAGCACCCACCTAGACCTTAATCTTATGCCTGATTGGTGTATATTACATCACAGTTTCACAAAATGGTTCAGTCTGCTGCCAGTTTTACTGGGAAGGACACATTTTGAGTCGTGCTCATGAGGAAAAATATTACACAAGCTGATAATCAGAGCTCTCCAAGCACTTCTTTGAATAACTCTTAAATACACAAACTTGAAGAGCCTTGCTAACGGTGTCATTAAGGCTCAAAACGAATTTTTGAAATTTCACTTGGAATTATTACTGATTAAACTCATTAAATTCAGCTCCCACCGTCCACCAATACTTTCCCAAACTTCACTTGCAAACAGCATGAACCCTGATTCACCAAGGTGCAAACCCACTCAATTAAAAAAATAAATAAAAAAATATATACTATATATGAGTGGGCTATTGGTCCTGGATTCTTTCTCTTTTCTGCTCTTTAAACAAGGCTGATGAAAGCCCCCACACTGCTCCCACATATTTTGTAGATTCACCCAATTGCAATTTGACTTAATTAATAATTCCTTTTAAGTTATGGTTTATAAGTGCAGGTGTGAAAGGATTAGAAGGAACAATGGTTTTGTTTTTGGCAGCAAGCATGTTTTTTTAATGGCTACTGAGGGGAGCACTTTTATTTGAAGTCAAACGGAGCACTCCGTTAAATGTGCTTTTTAAATACACGCAGTGAACAAATGTGGTGAAAAGCCTGCAACTCGCCTATTCTCTATCTTTTTGATTATCTACCCCGGGGTGCCCGGATAGTGAACAAAGCATTTCAGTAAAGTCTTTTATTGTGGACTGAAATTAGTTTGACCTGTTGGAAAGCTAGCACGCGTTGCCGCTGCAAGATTTTATTGTCGTTTTTTTTTTTAATTTGTTATTTTTTTGTTGCCTCTGAGCCTGTGTGATATGTCTGAGTATCTGGTTCCTTAAAGCGTGACAAAATCCACTTTCTCACACATGTGCCATGATTGTTATTGACTTTTGTTTCCAGGACTTTGTCTAACTGGGTCTATGAACTTGACAAATGGGCACCCTCCGTGGTCAAAATTGCTTACAAGGTAAGGATGTTTCCTGTCACTGTTTCCATCTATTCTCTTTGGTCTCACCCGACTTTTGACTCAAACTTGTCTTGTGTCTTTTCCATTATAAGGGAACCCCTGCTTTGCGTCGTGGGCTTGTGCCTCAGCTCCGCAGCGGGAAGTTCAATGTCTTGCTGACCACCTATGAATACATCATCAAGGACAAGCACATACTGGCCAAGGTTTGTCACCTCCATATAACACTCTCTCTCTCTCGCTTGACACACACACACCTTTTAGTTTCTATTGATATTTAGTTCAAAGTTTGATGAGGCATCCAGAAAACAGTGTATGAAATGCAGATTAATGAGCTTTTCCATTCATTAGTGAGATCACATGAACGGCCAGTCTAACCTCAAGTGCACAATATGGAAAATGGGATAGAAATATAACCTTTCTGTTTGTTTAGTTCATTCATCTGAGGAAATGTTGAGGCTCATAACTTCATGCAAATTTCCGTTTTTACATTTTCTCCGGTAGACAATCAGCTTATACCCCGATCAGCCATAACATTATGACTGCGGCCAGCAGAAGTAGATAATGTTGACTGTCTTGTGACAACACAGTGTTCTGCTGGGAAACTACCACCCGCCTAGACCAGAGCAGGTACCCCCACCCCATAGCAATGACGCTCCAACCATCCCCAGCACGATGCCCATGACAACGCTGTGTTGCCAGACACAACAGACAGCATATGTCCACTCTCTGATGAGTCACACATGTTTTGGAGGCACGAGTGAGATCTGCACAATATTACCGTAATTTCCGGACTATAAGCCGCTACTTTTGTCACTTGCTTTGGACCCTGTGGTTTATACAACGGTGCGGCTTATTTTTACAGCCAACGGTCACCAGGGGGCGCACTATCATGGAAGAGCGAGACAGACAGTTAGCGCCAGGTAACGAGGGCAAAACAAACCAAGTGAGAACAAATGCAGTACGAGAGCTGCTTTTAAGTTAAAGGCGATGGATCTGGCTGACTTCTCTGGTATAGTAGGCTGGTTATTATGATCCAGTAAACGGCCGCGTTACTGCACCTTTACTGCCGTGTTACAGGCAAGTACTTTTAAAAACGAATTAAATTTAGCCATTTAACGTTATTGCCTCGTCAAGCGTTGTAAGCTTTGTTTTTTGTTATACTGCACTACTACGGTGCTATAACTGCAGGAAGTGTATTATTTGTGCGCTGCACGAATGCTGTTTGTAATGTCAAAGATGAGAAAGTTTAATCGATTGATTGTTTGACTGATTGATTGAAAGAATGTAAATGACGTTTTGTGTTTCCAAACAGTCATTTCTGTCCAAACAATCCCCTCCGTGGTAGAGGAAACCCTGTATGGTAATTAAACATTAAAACACCAGCGGCTTATAGTCGGGTGTGTCTTATATATGGAACAATCTGTATTTTCCCCAAAATGTAGCTGGTGCGTCTTAAATTCAGGTGCCTTATAGTCCGGAAATGACATCAAATCATCATCATCATCAAATTACGTCATAATGTTATGGCTGATCTGTGTTTCTTTTCAGCTTTGCCACATTTAGTTTTTTATGTCAACCAAAGCTAAAAAGTTTATTTGTTTTCGCAGTTTTTACCACCCACTGTCTTTAATGCTGACAGTGAACATTTGCATTAAAAATTGTGTTAATCAAGTGGTTCATCAGCTCTGTAAAGCACAATATAACAGCAAATGCCTTCATAATCAGTGGTAAGTCCATGAAGCGGTTTATACACGTTACTGTTGAACTTGTGTTAAGTTTGTCAATTATTTTATCCCGTTAAAACTCTTGACAGCAGCCGTAATAGATTTATTGACTCTTCAGGGAGGCTTGAGAGCACCGTAGCACAGTGGTCGATCTTATTTGTTCCAAATTAACGCACAAGCTGCAGAGTGTCTGAAGAAATAAATGACCCTATGTCAGTAATGCTCTTTTGATGATAGCACGCTTGTTTTGCTGTGCTCCTCTGTGTGCGATAGAGGAGTTGGATCAGAATCAGTCATGTGCTCAGAGCATTAAAACTACAACCGTTAGTGGCTCTTGGATTATTCATTAATCATTGTCGTAGCAAATCATTGCGGAGTGGATACAGCTCATTTGTAAGTTCTGCAGGCCGTGTCAAGCGTGAACGGTTGGTTGGGCAGTCTGCAGGACCAGCATGACCTGGAGTAACAATGGACCAGACCCCCCCCCCCCCCACACACACACGCACACACACGCACACACACAAACAATCAATCACAGTTCAGTCCTTGGCTTGAAGTGTTGAAGCAGCCCTGCGGAGCAGAGCGACTCTTATCTGGCACTCGGCAGGTGGGCATATAAAACGTGACGGCTGTATGAGACCTTGATTTTATACAATTCTTGTATCATACAAGCTGCAGTAAATGGAATCACACTTTGTTTCAACAAGGAGCCAAATACATCAGATACCAAGAAAACAATGGGCTGTTCAGTAAAAATGGTTTGCAAGAAGAATTGCCATCTTCTGTTTGTATGCCCAGTGAAGTTGCACACATAATATACACCGATCAGCCATAACATTACAACCACTGACAGGAGAAGTAAACAACATTGACCATCTTTGGACCTGACATTCATTGGCAACCAGTGGCTGTAACTTAGGCCTCGTCCACACGTACCAAAACCATCTTTTCCTCCTCCGTTTTCCCTGGCATCATTTGAAGAATATCTGCGTCCACACGGATCCGTCTCAACACGACTCAAACCGATACTTCATACTCCAGGCCTATAGGTGGCGCTGTTTCAGTTTCACAAATTCACCAACAACAGAGAGGAAGAGGTGGAGCATGCACATAAAGCTTGAGCGCTGTTTACAAATCGGCTTTAGAAGAAACCAAACTCAAGGAGAAATGATATTTAGCCCTAGTAACCATAATAGGCTCAATATCTTCTCCAGCAGGAACACGAGCATGTAGTCCACCATTGTTGTTGATGTTGTTAGGAGACGTCTCGCGGGATATAAGAGGTGGAAGGCTGCTCAAGGGGTGTGGTAATGACATCAAAGAAACGCACGTATCTGTTTTCCCCCGTCCACACAAAAACTCGAGCTGCATTTTCCAATTTTTTTCAGCCTGGGACCAAATTTCAGAAAAGTGCGTTTTAGATCAATGCGTTTACAGGATTCGTGTGGACGATCGGCCAAAACGATGCCAAACATCTGCGTTTACACCAAAAAGCGTTTCCGTGTGGACGGCCCCTTAGACATGTAGCACCCACCTAGACCAGACCAGGCACCCCCAGCCCATAGCAATGACACTCCTTGATGGCAGCAGCAACTGCTTCCAGACAAACGTGTAGTTTTCAGTCAGACGCTGAAAAGAGGATTGACGTACTGCCTCGTCTCGTGCTACAACCCTCACCTAAAGCTCAACATCAGCAAAACCAATGAGCTTATGGTGTACTAACAGAGGGGCTCCCTGCTCCATTAGGCACTTGTGTGGGATTTTGTTATAATTAATGATGTTGTGTACTCTGAAATGAATAATACATGTAGTGAGTCAGAACCTTGTTCCCTGCAGCTTCTCCCGAGCTCCTTTGCAATTAAAAAGTATTCAAATAGAAATGTGAACGAGGGATTCATTTGTTTCCTTCCCCCGGCAGATTCGTTGGAAGTACATGATCGTGGACGAGGGTCACCGCATGAAGAACCACCACTGCAAGTTAACTCAGGTGCTGAACACGCACTACGTGGCTCCGCGTCGCCTCCTGCTCACTGGGACGCCGCTGCAGAACAAGCTGCCTGAGCTGTGGGCCCTGCTCAACTTCCTCCTCCCCACCATCTTCAAGAGCTGCAGCACCTTCGAGCAATGGTTCAACGCGCCATTCGCCATGACGGGAGAGAGGGTAACTGTCAGGAGATACTGTCATATGTGTTTTATTTTTAGGGCAGCTAGTCATTTTAATTGGCTGCTTTGGTGTGTGTGCTTATCATGAACAGTAGAATCACGCTCACAACAAAGCATCCAGCATAGACAGTTATTTTATCTTTATATCGTTGTTAAATCTGATTAGTTATCAGCGAACAACAAAACTGATTATTTGATTTATCTTTAAAAAAGTAGTAGTATCTTAAAACATCAGCTTGAAGGTGTTCTTCAAAGATGTCCCCTTTTGAATTTTTATTATTTATCTGTTTTCAAATCCCTTTAATCAAGGACATCCATATCTCATCTGTCATTTCCCCTGAAAACAAAACAAAGTGACGTTATTTGAAGAGTAAAGTTTAGTCCAATGGCGTGAAGATGGTTAACAAAGATTATTTAAAGGCATAAGAGAGGTTTGTTCTATACGCTCACTCAAGAATGAATGCAATAGTAATATTTGCCCTCAGGACAGTTAGGGAGAAGGTCACTTACACACTAGCATACAGTACTTTTTAGTTTTTAATAAGGGATTTTTATTTTCTCAAGGCTCATGTCACTCCCTCTTCACCAAAGATGCTCAAGGTGGCGTCAGTCTATGCATGTCACTTATAACCAACCTCTTGTTTCACGAGTCAGCTCAACAGATACAAAACGATTTTCCCCCTCCTCCTTTCCATGCAGTTCAAGTCTGCGGCATGATCGTCAACGACTCAAACGCTACTTCTCCAGCAGGTGGCGCTGTTCAGTTCACAAATTACCAAACGAGAGAAGAGGGAGCGCATAAAGCCCACTGTACAAGTCTTTAGAGAAACAAAGAGAAAATGATTTGCTAGTAACCATAATAGCTCAATTCTTCTCAGCAGAACCACATGTAGTCCCCTTGGGTTGATGCAGGAGGTCCTCGGGATATAAAGGTGGGCAGGGGTGGCATCGTATGCGATTCTCTCCGTTTTCGCTGTCCACACGAAAACGCACGAGCTGCGTTAGACAGGAACAAAATACAAATAAGCTGCTGCCGATCGTCGGTCTATGCCAGAGATGTTAAACTCATTTTAATTTCAGGGGCCATGTACAGCCTAGTTTGATGTCAAGGGGGCTGGACCAATAACGCCATGGCGTGTTTTTACCTATAAATAACAACAACTCCAGATGTTTCCCTTTGTTTAGCGCAGAGAAGATTATGAAAATGTTTACATTTAATTAACAACTGGACATTTCTTAAAAAAAAGAAGTGCAATTTCTATTTTGTTCTAGGGCTCAGTTGTTATTCACAACTCTTACTAAATCTGCATGAACCCTTGGAGGAACAATTACTTTTATTGGAAAAATTGCAGTTAATGTCTTCCCACGGGCCAGATTAGACCCTCCGGCGGGCCGGTTTTGGTCCCCCGGCCATATGTTTGACGTGATCGGTCTATGCGAACCTCACATTTAACATTTGGCTAGGTTTGCACATTAGTTTCAGTTTGGTTTCACTGCTCAGAGCACATCCAAATAAAAACTAGAGCCTCTTTTGCTTCAGAAAGTAAATAATCAAATAAAGTTAATGAAATCTGGTAATAGCTGAAGCTTTTTACGCTTGTGCCGTAAGATGTTTTGCTGTAAATAAATAAAGGTTATGTGCTGCCGCTAAGATAGCCATCGTGAACAGGTCTGTCTCAGGACTTCTGTTACATTTCCTGTCATCTCTCCAGTGCCAGCCGGCTCTCAGGTCTCTGTCATGCATGCTCCACAGATAACACCTGCATGCTCTGTGGGCCAGCATTTATTGAAACGTGTAGAGTATCTCATGGTGGACGCTTTGTATCTATAAGGCGTAAGCACCACTGAGCAGCTACTAATAAACGAGGTGCTATCTTGTAATCTGGTAACCAGTTTTCAGTCACATACGTAGCTGAATGATGTATCCTGTTTCTGTTTTGTGTTATCTCAGGAGCTTAAGCTGCAGTTTAGCTGCGTGTCAGCTGCTTCAAGCTGCTGCCCGGTATGTGGGACGTAACAACGTGTGAGCTCTAATCACATGAACCTTCTGACTTGTGTAGGTTGACCTGAACGAGGAAGAGACGATCCTGATCATTCGCCGTTTGCACAAGGTGCTCCGCCCCTTCCTGTTACGCAGACTGAAGAAAGAGGTGGAGTCTCAGCTGCCAGAGAAGGTGAGACTGAGATGTTTATACTTTATTTGACGTAACATGGTTTTATTTGAATGTCTTAAACCTACAACGTCAATTGAAATTAATATATTCCAAGTTGACATTGGAATTGAGAAAATAGCTTTTAATGCATAGATGCACAGATCAAGCATAACATTATGACCGCTGATAGGAGGAGGATTAAATAACATTCACCATCTTGTGACAGTTCAATGTTCTGCTGGGAAACTTCTGGACCTGGCATTCATTCATTCATTCATTGGTGTGGATGTTACTTAGACATGTAGCACCCACCTAGACCAGACCAGGCACCCCCACCCCATAACAATGACACTCCTTGATGGCAGCAGACATCCCCAGCAGGATGCAGACACAAAAGGAACAACTAAAAAAACAAGAAGAACATCTCAAGGTGTTGACCTGGCCTCCAAATTCACTAGATCCCAAACTGATCAAGCATCTGTGGGATGATCCACAGAGGCCCCTCCCCTCAGACCATACTGTAGGACCCACAGGACGTCCTCAGAAGGCCCGTGTCCATTCTCTGATGAGTCACTGTTTGTGAAACCTCTTTTCCAGTGGATTCAAATGTCTTCTATTGCTAATCCAAATGCCACTATGTTTATTAATTATAGGGTCGCCCGCACTTTAAATGGCACAGTCTTTGCTGACTGTTATTTAGCTGCTTTCCAAAGTAAACAACGCTCTCGACGGCTGACGTTTTTTAGCTCTAAACTTTAACAATTAATTTAAAACGTATCTGTGTGTCGATTTATCATGAAGGTCAAGTTATATCAGTGATACAACTATAGACTAATTTAATACTTCTGTGTGTCACAGAGATGCCAGACTGTAGGATAACAGGACTTGAAGTGACCATTGGCTTTCTTTAAAACTTTAAGAAGTTTGTAAAGTAGATTAGAGATTATTGACTGAACGTTTATTTTCTTCCTCGTTAATTGTTTCTCCTCATGGTTTCAGTTCTGTGCTGTCAGCTCAAACCTCTTTTCCGCTGCAAAGACTTTGACTCTGCCACTGAAGCTGTGACTTTTTTCTGTCACTCACACAGGTGGAGTACGTCATTAAGTGTGACATGTCTGCCATTCAGAAGGTTCTGTACCGCCACATGCAGAAAGGCATCCTCCTCACCGACGGCTCGGAGAAGGACAAGAAGGTAAATATTAACGAGATGGGAGACTTTAGTAATATTTTACGATCGCTCTCTTTTTGGCATCAGGTCTGTTTTGTTGTGTAGCTGGAGTACTCCTGTGCTTTTACTTCTAAAAACAAACCCGTCGTGCTTACTAATCTTAAATGGTGTTTTATTAGGTTAGTTTGCAGCAGCCACAGCGTTTTGTGAGATTGTAGTTGCTGGCAGGTCGTTGCTTGGGGCTGTAGCGGTGTTGTTGTACCCCGTACGATGAAAATGTGACGACAGCGTGATGACAGCATTGATCTGAATATGTCAGACTCAGACGCAGCTTTCGTTAAGTTTCTCCTTCACCACAATGTTGTTGAGATTTATTGAGACATGTAAAGCTGTCTCCATTATCAAACTATGACAAGACTCTCTTAGGGATTTAGAATTTGCAGATGTTAGATATTATTAGATATTTTTTATCACGGTGGTGTGAAAACTGTGTGACAGAGCGTGAATTTGCTGTGATTAACCTGCAGAGAATTATCACCTGAAGTAAAAATAAAAATATAAAACAGCACTAAGCCCCACCACACTTAGCAAGTAACTGATAAACACATTTTTATCTCAGGAGTTTTCCCGAGACCAAAAACAGAGTCTCTTATGTCCCAAGAGGAGTTAACGCTGGTCCCTTACTCCTTTATGTTGTGTTCCTGCTTCACACAGTTGGTCAACACAACATTATTGCGAGACTTATTCGTTGTTGTCGTCTGGACTGTCTGTGATAATCGCAATGACAATGTTCTCCAGGGCAAAGGAGGTGCAAAGACCCTGATGAACACCATCATGCAGCTGAAGAAGATCTGTAACCATCCGTACATGTTCCAGCACATTGAGGTGAGCTCTTCTGAAACGATATTTGACTACATATATATGTGGCAACATACCCTGACATGTCTTACTATGGCAACTCAGGGGATTTGTTAAAAGTAGAATCGAATTTAACAATAACGTCTGTCATTCAGGAATCTTTCGCCGAGCACCTGGGCTATCCGAACGGCATCATCAGTGGGTGAGTGGCACAAAAAAAGCCTCATTTTACTGTATCTATATCTTCCAACTGGGATGCACTGATCAGCCGTAACATTATGACCTGATGGGTGTATCCTAATACTGTGTAGGTCTCCATTGTTGCCTCCAAAACAGTTGTGGCTCATCAGAGAATGGACATTGGTCCTATGAGGGTGTCCTGTGGTGTCTTGGGGAGGGTCCTCTGTGGATCATCCCACAGATACTTGATCAGTTTGGGATCGAGTGAATTTGGAGGCCAGATCAACACCTTGTGCTGTGTCATAATGTTATGCCTGATCATGTGCTTTAATATATATATTTTTTTTAGTTGAAGGCATGAGTTTGACTGTGACAGCAATAAAAGTCGTGGTGGGAGACTTGAAGGAGTGAATTAAAATAATGAGCTATGGACCGGTCTCCTGCCACATTAAATATGGATGTTATGAACCTCTCCAGGGTTTTCTTATGAGTGGATTAAGTAAGACGTGGAAATATCAAATTTGCTTTATGTTGTAATATACTGTGTCTGTGAAGGTGCCAGGGGAAGCTGATTGAAAAGGCTAATGGCTGACACTCTGTTATGGTCCTCCAGGATGTGAGAGTTTTCACTGAAAAGGCTGCAGCCTGCAAAGCCAGTGTTAACAAGCAGTCCCATCATGGAAAAAAAAAAAACACACAGCGTCAGGCCATCATCAGTCGATTTAAACTGTTAGCCTCAGTCAGAATCAGCCCGGTTAATGAGGAGATATTTTGTCGTCTCCCCTCAGGCCCGACCTGTATCGAGCTTCTGGGAAGTTTGAGCTCCTCGATCGCATCTTGCCAAAGCTCCAGGCCACCAACCACCGAGTCCTGCTCTTCTGCCAGATGACCTCCCTGATGACAATCTTGGAGGACTACTTCGGCTATCGCAACTTTCAGTATTTGCGTCTGGACGGTAAGAAACACGTACATGTGAGGTGTGTCACTCACTTACTTACGTACTTATAGATTATCATTGAATCAAATCTGTCCACATTTTAATAGATGGATAGATTACAGTTACGTCATTACAATGTGTTTCTTTGACTCCGCCAACTAGGGATGTGCGATATTTCATTGTTTACGATATATCGGCAAAAACATTCTCCACAGTAAGAATATGTCATCCTGCAATAAAAACGATAAATTCACGTTTATGACGTATATATGTGCGCGACAGATTTGCAGTCCAACACGTGTGGAGTATTGACAAATTGACAATGGCAGAAGGTGAAGCAGATACACCGGAACAAGGAGCTCGTTCCTAAACGAGGCTCCACCTCCATTATCTGGTTTGGATTTAACCCCTTAACGCCTGAATTGATTTTTCAATGTTAGCCAACCACTCCAGTTTGTGTTCCAGCTGTAGACCCAGGTACTTATAAAACTAAATGAGCTTTGCCTGATTCTGACCTCTCAAGCACATTTATAAATGTTCTCAGTCTAATCATGTCGTAGTTAAGCTTCCATTCATATCAGCTGAGTAGTATCGACATGGAGTTTGGTGAAGTAGCTCATTGATTAAAAGCCTTGATAGCTGTTCTTTTAATCATATTTGATAAAATAAAGGAAAACGTGAACTTGTCTGACCAGACTCGTAATTGTTAGTTTCTAAAGGGCCGCGTCCTGCTTGGTTACAAAAAGAAATAATGAGCCTTATTGAAGGCTGAATGATACTCAATGTTCTCGATCCAGCTCCGTGTAATTCAGGACAGTATTATATTAAAGTGGGAGAAAATATAAAGCTCTCCATGGTGTCTTTTCCAACATGTGTCCGTGTTGTACGAAGTGTCCCAAAGTCTGGTACATATGCTAATATTATACATCAGTACATAGAGTATTTAATGCACCCAGCAGATATATAAATCCTTTATCCAGCTACTACACTGCGTGAAGATATGTAGCTTCGTTCTTGTCAGACTCTGTACCAAGACAACTCGTTATGTGAGATATCTTTTAATCCCTTTATCCAGTTATTTTTTTTATTCCTAATTTGCGGCTCACTCGTACTTGTCAGACTAAAAGAAAAATAATGAGGGTAACATCCATTGAGCGCGATCCATATCTCAAACAAAAAGCAATCCAATTAGCCACCGGGTTCTGGCAGCAGTAATCCGAGTTCACGGCAGACATTTTATTGATTGATTTTTCGGGCTGTTCTTGAAACTGATTAAAATGTGAAGCGTGAGAGCAAACGTGGTCCTCACTCTGGTGTCCTTTGACTCCTGCGTGTGAGGGACAGACGTATTCCCAGCAGTGGGAGCTGGTGGCAGTTTATAGCAAAAATGTTTAAATAGTGTTTTTGAGTCTGACTTTTGCTTCTGTGTGTAATACATGAGGACTGAACACAGCTACACCCTGTAGTCACTCATCTGCTTATTGTCAGGAGTTAACTTAACTGTTTCTCATATTTAAATGAGACATATAAACCATTTGTTGGATGGTTTTGTCACATTTTGAAGCCGCCTTCTTAATTGGCTCCACCAGATACTCCTCTAAAACACGTCTGAGTGATAGAAGGGACATAGCATCATTAGGACAAGAGGAAATTCAAGCAAACTCTTCAGAGTTATTTTGACTTTGCATTTCAAGAATCAAGCACGACAAATCTGCTGCCAAAAACCCACCTATGCATAACTATTCTTGTTTTTATTATTAAGAAAATGAAAATGAAAACTGGACAGTGGTGGCCACACAGCTCAGATAAGAAGAAGCATGAGAAAATGTGAACCCTTCAATTAGGCTCAGGATGCTCAGAGTTAAGAAATGATTGGTAGGACATATTTTATGAGATGAGATATGTTTATTAATACCACGTATGGGAAATTTCCTTGTCACAGTAGCATGGAATTTGGCAAAAAAACCAAACAGGACCAGACAGGGAAATAGTTACCAGAAAAACACAAATACAAACATTTTTAAAAAATATATACAAAAAATATGCAAGAAATAACAATACTCTGAAAAAATATAGAGATAAAGAACTAGAAATATAAAGACATCACTGCAAAAAAAAAAAATTATTAAGATGTATTGTCTTAAAACAAGTCCTTGTGTCTTGCTGAAATGGTACTCTTTAGGCAATTGTGTCTTATATTAAGTGTAATTTGATATTTTGACTAGAAATGAGACAAATATACTTGGTAAGATTTTGTATATACTGTGTGGTGGTGGAGTAAACTTTGCTTAAACTTTGAAGAAATAAAACTGAGTTGGTGAGGTAATGGCATGTGCAAAAAGTCAGTGCAACAAAAGCAGATTAATTTGTGCAAAGTACGGTTATTATTGACTCAGGCTGGTGTTGAACAGCCTGATGGCAGCTGGAATGAAGGACCTGTGGTAGCGTTCCTTCTTGCAGTGTGGATGCAGCAGTCTGCTGCTGAAGGAGCTGCTCAGGTCTCCTACAGTCTGATGCAGTGGATGAGAGGGGTTGTCCATGATTGATGTCAGCTCGGCTACCACCCTCCTCTCACCCACCTCCTCGATGGAGTCAAAGCCATTCAGGGTAGTTTTCCTTTGTGTACCACAAAAGGATTTGAGGGATTTTTCTAGAAATCCTATTAGGAGCTTCTAGGAGTAATCCTGCAACATCTAGAGTCTTATAGTACGGATAGAAAAGATGAAACAAATTACAAATATACAGTATATCAAGCCCAGAAAAGCTCAGCAAGGTAAGGGTCCTGTTATGGTTATCAGTGTAATAATGTCTTATTTTGTTTTGGTTTCTAACATATAAGGTTTGACATTTCAGGAACCACCAAGTCTGAGGACCGAGCGATGCTGCTGAAGAAGTTTAACGAGGAAGGATCTCAGTACTTCATCTTCCTTCTCAGCACCAGAGCCGGCGGCCTCGGCCTCAACCTGCAAGCTGCCGACACCGTCGTCATCTTTGACAGCGACTGGAACCCACACCAGGTACGCGACGGGTGTTTGCAGCTGTTTACGTCACTGGCTCCACTTTTGAGGAAGTCAACAAAAGGAAACTGTAAACTGAGAAGATTTTGAGGCGTATTTGAAAGATTTACAAGCCTTCATAATGTTTGTTTTCGTCCTATGTGCTAAGTGACCACACTGAGGGTCTGAGCTGATGATTGCATGCTTTGTCACACGCAAGACGTACCGTGGTATATATTTTAAGGCACGCCTGTTTCAGTGGTGCAAAGTTTTGGTGGAGTAAATGCATCACACATATATTTATTTCATCAGATTGCTCATATGCGAATAAACCTGCATTTTCTGTCATTTCCATGCAGTGGTTAAAGTTGCTTTAATGGAGCTGAAGGTGGGCAGCAATCTGGCAACCTGTTATTTTCCCCGCAATTTTCCCACAATCCGTTTCCCACTGTGACATTCTCTACTTATTACTTTGTAAAGAGAACACAATCACAGGAAAAAGACAAGAAATACTTAGAGGGGCACCTTAGAGGGGCTTTTCATTGCAATCAGTCCATATGAATAAATAAAGAAATAAAAGAAATCAATACAGTTGCAAGCACACAGCTCTGACTTGTTTTGAGCTCAAAGACTTATTTCTCTGTGAATGTGTTTTTTGAAACAACTTTGTTTTCTCTGACTAAATTCTTTCGACTTAAAAAGTTGTAGTCCGTTCACATTAGCTAAAGGGTGCCTGTGCCGCGTTATGTTTTACTAAAAGCCCTCTGAAAGTGATGCAACGTTCAGTGTGTGACGGGCTCCGTAAACAAGCCCCTCTTGTTTGTCTAGAATCCACTGGCTCGTTTTTTTGCAATAACATCATGTTATGACGTGACCAGCAAACTGGAATTCAGATGAAAGTCGCAGCTTAGCGGCCGCGACGGAGCTGATGCTTCGGGCGTCACATCAAGCGTCACCGGTCTGTCACTGGATGTCTGCAGCCGAGCCTCACTTTTAGTTTTTGTGATGCGTTTAGCACAGTTGACAGTTTCCAGAGTGGCTGTTAAGTCAAGTGAATCTGAATCATTTACCCATTTTCTCATATTTTCTGCTTCTACAAACAAAAAGCAGCAGTTTATTATTAACTATTCAGTAAAAGGGTAAGAAAAGTAACAGAGAAAGCATTGTTTAACAGTGTGATTTAGCATCCAGCTAACCCAGGATGGATCATTTCTAGCATTTGGCAATCATCAGGCGTTCATCTCGGACTTGGTTGTTGGTGAAAAGCGTTTTTTCTCTACTCTCATTCAAGGACCTTCAAGCTCAGGATCGGGCTCACCGCATCGGTCAGCAGAACGAGGTGCGCGTGCTTCGCCTCTGCACCGTCAACAGCGTCGAGGAGAAGATCCTGGCGGCTGCCAAATACAAACTGAACGTGGATCAGAAGGTCATCCAGGCAGGCATGTTCGACCAGAAGTCCTCCAGCCACGAGCGCCGCGCCTTCCTCCAGGCCATTCTAGAGCACGAGGAGCAGAACGAGGTACAGTCTGTTCTCAAAATGAAGTTTTATTAATATTAAGGATAAAGTAATTTGACTTAGATGTCCTTCTTCAGCTTGAGTTGAATTATGCTGAAGGACTCTTTCTGTCATTTGTAATTCTAGGAGGAAGACGAGGTTCCCGATGATGAAACCCTTAACCAGATGATAGCCCGCAATGAAGACGAGTTTGAGCTCTTCATGGTAAGCAAGGACACATTTTAGTGAGCTCAATTATTGCATTATTTAAATTGCAGGGTAAAACCATTGGTATCATAGTTCTTACAATATTAAAAAGAAGAATAGAGAGACCGACACTTCTTTTATCATCTAACCCAAAATATATATGAAACAAGCTTTTTGGACTTTTGCCGAGGTTATTTTGCTGCTGTTATTTGCTAAAGATAAATCATGTTTTTTCAGGAATTACACTTCCTAATCCTATTTCAAGTTGGTGATAGTCTGAAGTCTAGGACAATGTCACTATTTTAGAACCTAAAATGAGTTAAATACACTAAAATATAGCTCAAAATAACTTTTTCTGGCTAATTTCAAGATCACCTTTATCTCAAAAGTCCTAAATATCACATCTTATTTCAAGAAATCTTGACAAGCCGATTTTCACTTCCATTGGCAGATTTCTTTTGCCTATTTCGAGCAAAAACGTCTTCTATTTGTTGTTTTTTTTGGTTTGGTTTTAAAAGTCTGATGCGGAGCAGCAACTTACAACATGCAAGGTTTGCAAACAAATGCATACAAAGGACACTAACAGCACTAAAACACAGCTCAAACCAGAATATGAAGAAAATGCGCAAGAAGCAGCGTGGACTTCATCCAAAGAAACCTGCCATTGCACTACAGTCAAAAGGATTAGGCTAAATCGTTTTTTTATTTATCGTCATTTTTATCGTTACCGTGATAAATAGCAGAAATTATCAGGATAATTTTTTTAGTCCATATCGCCCGTCTCTAATCTACACAACCTCTGGCTTTGCTGCTTCTTCGTGGCGCTTCTGCATCTCCATTCATCTCGAACTGGAGTGACTGGGTGCAAATACCTTTTATTCATGAGAACCTAAAGCAAATCGAAGGTCATGGTTATGCAATTTGCCCACGGTGTTGCCTTTTCTTTCCTTTTTAGCAACGCATGTAAATGCAAAGCCATCTGCATTGCAAACCCATTGCTTCCTGAGATCATTCATTCATTGTGACCCCAGGTAGACATGGTAGAAAACAAACCAACCCACCCCCCTTCGTCTGGGCTGTAGGGAACCCGTGTAGTCAGTCACGTTTCAGGACATATCAACTGAGCTGAGACCGTTTAGAGAAGGTGGCCTCAGCTGTCTTGCGATATCTCCCTGGAGCTTTTAGTTTACAGTAAGAACACATTTTACCCATGTGCCGATACAACTGCTATTTATGTAGATATATGGTAATGTAATCTAGAGGAATAATTGGTTCTAATACCACAGTGGGACTGAAATATATCCTCCTTTTTCACGTTTGAATCCATTTATTATTATTATTTCAACCGCTCTTGAGGTGAACCTTAAAGGAACTTGAGTTACCACCTGCTGCTTGACGCCGTTCTCCTGCTTTTCTCCTCCAGCGCATAGACATGGACCGCCGGCGGGAGGATGCCAGGAACCCCAAGCGCAAGCCCCGTCTGATGGAGGAGGACGAGCTGCCTTCTTGGATCATCAAGGATGACGCCGAGGTGGAGCGGCTCACCTACGAAGAGGAGGAGGAGAAGATGTTCGGCCGGGGGTCGCGCTGCCGTCGGGACGTGGACTACAGTGACACGCTGACTGAAAAACAATGGCTGCGGGTAAAGACTGAAATAGTACAGCAAACAAGGTGACACATGTAAACGTGATTAGATACCACGCTGCAGAATAAGTTCTCCATATCTCCACTTGCCACCGCTGCAGTTAATTACAGCAGTGGCGCTTTATATGATTACTGTTTCATTTGCATTAATTTATTTTGAGTAATTAAATATAAAAAGGAACTTCTGTACTCTGCACCACACTCGTTAAGTCGTTCAGTCGGTGTACATTACAATGCAATAAGCAGTCGCATGGTAGTTTAATTACATTAAGACGTTTTGTTTTGCTTCTACTCACACCCTCAAATTAATTTCTAATTTATTTTTCTAGTCATTCTGTAGAATTTAAATTATTTATAGTCTGGTCAACAAACCAAAGACACACATCATAAACACATTTGTTACATATTTTTCTGCTGCGATCTTTAATCTTTAAAAACTGCACATTGTACTTCTTGCTGGCTTGTTTTTCCACCCACACATTAATACACACCTACATTAGCAGTTCCTAGCATCAAATGGAAGAAATACATCAAGTGTCCTCATGCTCAGAAGACACATTAGTGGGAGCAGCTGTGATTTTGTTGACAAGAATAGAAGACTGGAATTATATGAAATCGCTGGGATCTCTTTGTGATGTTATAATGATGTTATAGGGTTATATTTAGCCTTTTAGTAAAGATTGTATACAGTGATAATCCTGCTTTTCTAATTAGTTCATCACGTCTACAACTTCAAAAAAACACACTGATCCGGCATAACATTATGATATTGTGTAAGTCTCCCTTGTGCCTCCAAAACACTCATCAGAGAATGGACATGGGCCTTGTGAGGGTGTCCTGTGGTGTCTGGCAACTTGATATTGTTAGCGCGGGGCCTTTGAGGGGAGGGGCCTCTGTGGATCATCCCACAGATGCTTGATCAGTTTGGGATCTAGTGAATGTGGAGGCCAGGTCAACACCTTGTGCTGTTCTTCTTCCTAAAGTGTTTTTGTGGCTGCATCCTGCTGGGGATGGCTGCTGCCATCAAGGAGTGTCATTGCTATGGGGTGGTGGTGCCTGGTCTGGTCTAGGTGGGTGCTACATGTCTAAGTAACATCCACACCAATGAATGAATGAATGCCAGGTCCAGAAGTTTCCCAGCAGATTGCTGACTTGCTATAAGATGGTCAGTGTTATTAACTTCTCCTGTCAGTGGTTTTAATATTGTGGCTGATCGGTGTATACTTCAAGGACATTTCAGGCATAACCCTGAATAATATCTATACACCAATCAGTTACTATTGATTGTCAGCACTTCATTCAGAGCTCTAACTGGACCCCAGCGTTTTTCTCAGTTTGATACTAATTGCACCGAGTCACCCCCGCCGAACAAACTGTGCCACCGCGTCGTCCTGAGATGTATCTCAGACCTGACAGATCCATTTTATTGACTTGACTCGGGTGTTTCAGGGAAAACAAAAATAGAACGGAGAAACTTTGAGGCCAAGGTGACAGGCAATTATTGGAACCGCTGTTAGCTGCGTTTCAGATAAGCCCCAATTAAAATGCAAGAAAAACAAAAATCAACACGTCCAGACTGCTTACATGCTGCACATGGAAATTAGATGTTTGTTTCTCCACTCTCACTAATGGATTTGTAATATCAAACATCAGATATTAAATGAATTCCTGTATTTGTTTCCAGTCAATTACATACTGCATATAGTGTCATATGAATATAACATGAATATACCACATCTTTGGCTCTCATCTTTAAACAGTCATCTATTGTTTTTTGGCCTTTTTGCATCAGACGTGATAAAACACTGAGATTTTCTTTTGAGGCTGTAAAAAGAGCAAGAGATGGTCTAAAGCAATGCACAGCAGCTAAATCTGATGAAAGACGTTTTGTAAAACTGTCGCTGATTGACAGCAGCCCCTTACAGCTCGACATCACATGTGGGCAAGCTGAAGTGACTGCAGTGATTAACTCTGTCTCTTGCCGCCTCCAGGCCATTGAGGATGGAAATCTAGAGGAGATGGAGGAGGAGATCCGCCTGAAAAAGCGCAAACGCAAGAGACGCCAGGACAAGGACTCGTCGAGCAGAGAGGACGGCGGCTCGAAGGCCAAGAAGAGACGCGGACGGCCGCCGGCGGAGAAGCTGTCCCCCAACCCGCCCAAACTCACCAAGCAAATGAACACCATCATTGATACAGTGATTAACTACAGAGATGGGTAAGGAGGTTTATCTCTATGAGTTAAAACTTGGAACATTAAAGCATTGTTACTTTAGGTAAAAATTAAAATAGAGCCACATGGATCAGAACTACATGTGATGTCAATAGCACGTTTATTATTACATGCTGCCTGTTGGGTTTGGGTCTATCAAACAAGGCTACGACTTTTGAGACTAAATAAAACACAGTCTTCAGTGATATTTAGGCCAACATCTTGTCTCTAGAGAAGTAGAGACTCTGCAAAGTTTATACTGTTAATTTGATGTAGATGAAGTTTTGGAATTGTAGGGAAAATACACCAAGCAGGCGTAACATTATGACCACCTTCCTAATATTTTGTAGGTCCTCCTTGTGTCTCCAAAATGTCCTGTGGTGTCTGGAAACACAGTGTTGTTAGTGGGAGGTCTTTGGGTCCTATGGGTTGAGGGGAGGGACCTGTGTGGATCATCCCACAGACACTTGATCAGACTAGGATCTAGAGAATTTGGAGGCCAGGTCAACACCTTGTGTCTGTGCGAGACTGCATCGTGCTGGGGATGGCTGCTGCCTTCAAGGAGTGTCATTGCTGTGAGGTGGAGGGAGGTTTGGTGTAGATTAGTCACGATACCAAATACTATACCAGACAAAGTATCACGGTTCCAGGTATTATCACGATACTGGGGCCTTTTATTATTATTTTTATGAACTGCAATGTATTTGAACAAGTTATAAATACTTATTAATTTCTTATAATATTGAGCAAAATTAGTGGTCCCACTGACGACGACGCCGCAGCAGACTCGCTGCTAGGCCTTAGGCTTCTGCCGTGGTGATTGTGTTGTCTTGTGTTTGTGATTGTAAGCCGTGCGCGCGTCTGGGCGAGACAGAACTTTAGCTTGTTGTTTGTTTTGAAGTGTATTTCTATCAAAGCGGAGCTCTCTTCATGGAGTTCGTTCTTTCCGGCAGAAACACACGAACAGCAAATCAGCTAACAGACAGGCGGACACCAATAACAGGCAAACAGCTAATCATTCAGCAGCTGTGTAGTTCAGTAGTTGCCATGTGGGTTTGTTGGTTTTAAGGGAGTAGCATGTGTTGAGAAGCCGGGAGGAGAGTAGAGGCGGCCGCTATGTAGCAAAAACTGGCACCGGTAGTATAGTAATCCACGGTAGTAGTGTCATGTAGGATTTCTAGTTTACGATTTGGTATCGCGGGGAACCGTGCAACTCTACTTTGGTCTGGTCAGGTCACTCGGTGTATATAAGAGCAAACAAATTAATGTCTTTACAATTTACAGCATAATTACAGTATTTAGTTATTGCATGGTCAGTATGAATAATGAATGATTTTAGACTGAGCGAAGGTTACAGGCAGATTTTATTTCTGCATTGCGCTGCCATCAAAAACAAAATAAACCTTTGAGGCAAAATAAAAGCAGCAAGTCTCTGCCCCATGACAACAGTTTTAGATCTCTAAACGTCCTGTGTTTAGGTCACATTTTTAAGAGGCATGCCCACAGCACTGAGGAGGGATCGCTTAAAGTGATGCTGATGGTGAGCGGCCATCCGGCTCAGCAGTTTGATAGCTTTGTACCATCTGTCTCGGCTGAAATTCTGTTCCAGCAGTATCATTAAATGTGTTCAGTTCAATTGTTGCACCCTAATAAACGTGTTAGTGCTGTAGAGCACACCAGTGAAAAGGTGTTAAAATCTATAAATATACACCAGGAGCTTGTGGAGAGATCAGCCAGAAGGAGGGACGGTGTCTGCTCAACCATCCAGCTCCACCGGGGGTTCAACTATCACCTTATCCATCAGATTATTAACTGACTGAAAAAAACATATTTTGTTTAGTTAAAGTATTTTAGAGTACAAAAAGGAAACTAAATTGTGAGGCGCTGCTAAGGCACAAGTATGTTTTTCAAAGAGCATACACTGATCAGCCACAGCATTCTTTCTTTTCCCAGTTGGTGGTTTTTCTTGGAGCGTCTCAATCATTGCTCTTGTGTTCCTCTCACTCGAGTTACCCGGGACAAAATTTAAAATTTCTACTTTAGGAATTTGGTTTCCCGGCTGCAGTGTTGTTATTTAATAAACCAAAGTACATATCCCCGATAAAGCAAATGTTTGTGCAACTTTTGATTCGGAACTTCTTGGAATTTATTAAACTCTTATCTAT
Source organism: Planiliza haematocheilus (assembly GCA_005024645.1). Lineage (NCBI taxonomy): Eukaryota > Metazoa > Chordata > Actinopteri > Mugiliformes > Mugilidae > Planiliza > Planiliza haematocheilus. Next base: position 1,222,566 of record SRSE01000884.1, read on the forward strand.
TGAGTGTGTCCAGGCAACAGTCTAGCCACCATTTCCTCCAAAAGCCAGATTAGGAGATCTCGTTGCAACAGATAACATTGCGCTCTCCAAATAAAGTATGTCACGCACAGACCGGATTGTTTGGAAACCAGCCAAAAGCGTTACTTCCTCCCTATCACGAGCCACAGCGAGGAGCCCTCGCTTTCCAAGCTCCTTGTTATCACTATTTTCAAATAATTCCAGTGTCTTTGATGGAAGTCAACAGTTGGGTGTGCTCCCGAAGGAGATGCCAAAATCTATTCTGAACATGCAGTCTACCTCCGTCTACCTCTAGCACGGTAGATAAATCTAAGCTTTAAGCACGTTCTGAACTCGGAGACAGTAATCTGTGAGGAGGAGCACTGAAATCAGGCAGAGCTACCCGGCTGCTTCTAGTGAGGGTCATTTTGAGGTTTTATTTCTTAAAGATAAAATGATAAACCCAGAAATTCATAAATAAATATTAGGGATGCACAAATATTCGGCCAACGAAAATGTTCAGCCGAAAGATTTTTATCACCAAAAAAACAGGATGTTGTGATAAAGCAAGCGAAAACCGCAGCCAGCAGCAAAGGCATCTCTGCCATGTGGACGTATTTCAGTGTATAAAGTATCATATAAATATTATACCTACATAGGGATGTGCGATATTTCATCGTTTATGATATATCGTCAAAAACATTCACCACCGTAAGAATATGTCATCCCGCGATAGAAACGATAAATTTCCATTGATGACGTTTATATGTGTGTGACACGCTCGAAGCCCAACACGTGTGGAATATTGACAAACTGACAGCTTTTAAAAGTCTGATGTGGAGCAGCAATTTACAACATGCAAGGTTTGCAAACAAATAGTGATACAAAGGACAGTAACGCCACTAAAACATATGAATATGAAGAAAATGAGCAAGAAGCAAGAACCAAAAAAACAAACAAACGTAGATAAAACTTGCCGATGCACTACAGTCAAAAGGATTAGGCTAACATGGCGTTTATTTATCGTCTTTTTATCGTTACCGTGATAAATAGCAGAAATTATCGGGATATTTTTTTTAGTCCATATCGCCCATCTCTGTACCCACTGATAGTGATTTGCCTTTAATATCTCACCTGAACTCCAAACATCCAAGCAAGGAAGTTTCCCAGAGATGGCGTAGCATTGGAAAAAACAAAATGTGTTAAATGTTAGTGTGATTGTTTATCTGCTGCGATTAATTTTCGTTTTGTTTTTTTCGGTTTCGGTCAAGAATTTTCATTTCAGTGCATCCCTATTAAAAACTGCGTAAATGCTTTCTATTGTCATGCTTACTCTCCATTGAGTGCATCTTTGTGGGTTCCAGTTCTTTTACAACAGGACAACTAAACACTGTCCTGCTTTCTTGATCTTCACATAATTTTGTCTAGTTATTCGTAATCCGAGCAGCCGAGTGAACGCACTGAAGCCCCATGTGGTTGTTTTCTAATAGGGAAAGACATTTAGCAGTTATTTATGTCGTGACCGTAAATCATTCATTACAAATTTAAGGGTCGCACCAAGCAAACTGACTTTAGAAGTTCAGTTTCTAGACACAACTTTTCACCATTTTGTCCTTGTGCCTGTGACCAGTTTATCAGGCCTCTTCTTTGCTAATTATTAGTCAAAGCCACGAGTGGATCCTTAAATTATCTGATCTATTAGTAAAAGAACGTGAGCGAAAACACAATAGCGGTAAGTTTGTGTTGGCACAATCTAACCACCTAAAAACATTACAACACATTAATCATTTAAGGCTGGCTGATTTGTTTTGAGGGGACCTCAGTGCCCAGAATCACTCTCTGGGCTTAAGTAATGCAGATGAGCAGCGACTGGTGTTACAAGTGCCTGTTTACGAGGTCTATGTAAAAATGAAAAGGGGAAAAACAAAACATTACCACTGATTAGTTCTCACTCACATGTCTCTGCTCCTGTTTTCCCAAACTCTGGGGAAATCAGCTGAAGGTAATTGCAGTTTAAAACTGTCAATCTGTGTGTTTGCTTCGGGACATTACATATACAAGATTAGTTGGATTTTTCACATCCTCATCCTATTGGCTCCTCATGTTTAATCTCAGAAGAGCCTACAGAGAAATGAAAATGTTTACCTTATGCATATTATTTTAGTAAATATAATCTTGTAGAATAATTGAAAGTCTCAGTTTACCACCGGCTCCTGTGTTAAGACCAACCACGTTACAGCTATGTGCTGGATTTAATTCAACAGCTTTCTCATATATTATTCCTTAAATATATCCACCGATCAGGCATAACATTATGACCACTGACGGGTGAAGTTAATAACATTGATCATCTTGTGACAATTCAGTGTTCTGCTGGGAAACTTCTGGACCTGGCATTCATTCATTCATTGGTGTGGATGTTACTTAGACATGTAGCACCCACCTAGACCAGACCAGGCACCCCCACCCCATAGCAATGACACTCCTTGATGGCAGCAGCCATCCCCAGCAGGATGCAGCCACAAAAACACTTTAGGAAGAAGAACAGCACAAGGTGTTGACCTGGCCTCCAAATTCACTAGATCCCAAACTGATCCACAGAGGCCCCTCCTCTCAAAGGCCCCCCACTCACAACATCCTGTTACCAGACACTACAGGACACCCTCAGAAGGCCCATGTCCATTTTCTGATGAGTCACAACTGTTTTAGAGGCACAAGGGAGACCTACACAATATTAGGAAGGTGGTCATTATGTTACGCCTGATTGCTTTATATCATTTCACAGTTCAAGAGGCCCATTTACAAGTTATTGTTTGGTATTACTTTGACTGTTAAATTGAAGTTTTAGTGGTCCTGCTTTAGAGGGGAGCTCAAGAGGCATACTGCGCATTTCAGTTAGGACTTACCTTCTGACTTAATGTTGCTCAAGTCTCATTGTATTCTCAGAGGTGGTCTGTGTCGCATGCGGTGACTTTCTTGTAGCGGTGTTAATGCAAATGTGTCACCCACTCAACCGACATCCTCTGCATTAGTAGAATGTTGTGTCGTTCCCTTTGCATGCGCAATGTCTTATACAGAAATGTATCATATCTCTTTTTATGTATATACACTAATTTATTGAGATAAATACAGCTGTAACAGATCAGATTAACAAGACTCACCAGCAACATTAACAGAGCGGAGACTTTGTTGTTTCCATTGCTTCCAGCTATTTGTAGGAGTCTGTGCGTCATACAGCAGCAGGATCCAAAGGGAGAGAGTTGCATCTATATTTCATTTTTTAAAGTTTCTTTCACAACTGTTGAGTTTTTTTTCTAATTCTGGGGCCATGAAACACCAGTCTGATGTGAGTCACTGGTTAGCGTCTGTGTTTTTATTTTAAGCTGCAGTCATGCAGCACAAACGAGTCAATGTGAGACATCACTCTGACTAACTGTTCAGCATCAACAACCAGTTTTTATCTAATCTGAACATTCAAATACTCAAATATTTTCACAATGACACATTCATCTACAATGAATAAACTAGACGTACTGACTGGGAGGATTCTGTGTGCTGGTGTGGAGCTCTTCCTAGCTTCCTAGCCTTCCTAGCTAATAGCCAATGTCAACGTCAAACTTTTTTTGGCCCAGACACAGTGTTGCAGGGCTCTTTTATTTTCTGGTAACTAAAATCAATTTCTTTAAGTGGAGTCTTGTATTACAGAGGTTTTCGTTTCACACTCTCACAGCAGGCTGGATGATAAATTAATTTACATACAGAACACAGAGCTGTGATCCAATCCCATGTTGTCACTAGACTAACATGTCTGGATGCGATGTCTCAGGTTTTCCATCAGTGCAATGAAAATGTTGTTTTGTTCAGGATGAAAATAGAGGACACCCACCTTTTATACTCATAAGTCCACAATGTGAACATATGAATCATTCTTTTTTAAGAATTCCCAAAAGTAAAAAGTGGACAAGTAATGTTTCCTGAAGAGGAGTTTCCGTTTCCCATCAGCAGCATTGTAGATCATGAAATAATGTTGAATTATTATTATCATTGTTTCCAGGTTAGGAAGACAACTAAGTGAGGTCTTTGTCCAGCTTCCCTCCAGGAAGGAACTCCCAGAGTATTATGAGCTGATCAGGAAACCTGTGGACTTCAAGAAGATTAAGGTGCGTTTACTGAGATAAGCAAATAATGTCGGCGGTGGATTTCATGATGGTGACGATGATAAGTACAAATTGACTGGCATATACTATATAGACAACTGTGATAATAAAAATGTAGATGTCTAGTTGTCTGGATCCAGCTTTTAACAGGAAATGAATAGGAAATGAATTTGGACGTCTTGTGAACATCAGTTAATCAGTTTCTGCAGAAAATAAACATGCAAACCAACAATAAAAACTAATATTAGCATCATTTAGAAGTGTATTTCCACATTTTATGACCAAAGAAGAGCTGAATCAAGCTTTTGCTCAGTGCAGGAGTTTTTCTTGTTGTACAGGAACGTGTGAGGAACCATAAATACAGGAATGTGGGAGACCTGGAGAAGGACGTGATGCTGCTCTGTCAAAATGCACAGACCTTTAACCTGGAGGGATCTCAGGTCAGAAGTCTCTGATTTACCTGCTCTGTTTCAGTATTTTATTGTCGTCTAAGTCCTCGTCCACACGTACCAAAACGATCATTTCCCCCTCCGTTTTCCCTGGCATCGTTTAAAGAATATCTGCATCCACACGGATCCGTCTCAACACGACTCAAAATGCTACTTCATACTCCAGGCCTATAGGTGGCGCTGTTTCAGTTTCAGAAATTCACCAAAAACGGAGAGGAAGAGGTGGAGCATGCGCATAAAGCTTGAGCGCTGTTTACAAATCGGCTTTAGAAGAAACCAAACTCAAGGAGAAATGATATTTAGCCCTAGTAACCATAATAGGCTCAATATCTTCTCCAGCAGGAACACGAGCATGTAGTCCACCATTGTTGTTGATGTTGTTAGGAGACGTCTCGCGTCAAAACGATGCAAAACATCTGCGTTTAAACCAAAAAGTGTCTCCGTGTGGACGTGGCCTTAATCAGCTGACACACTCTATAAGCGAGTACTCATCTACAACCTTCAAGCTGTAATCATTTCTCTGTCCTTTTTGTCACTTTGACTTTGACCCTGCAGCTTTCTGTTGTTTGGACGTAAATTGTCAGGATGATCGTGTCTCAAAACAATCGAGTCTCAAGTGTGATTTAGTTTAGCCCTTTACATAGCCTTCTATCTGCGAACAGCTTGATTGAGATCATGAGAGACTCCTCATGGCCTCGTTGAGCTGAGGCAATTATTTTGAATGACGCACCTTCGTTCGTTTGGCCGAACGTGAGGGAGGAAGAGCCCACATCTAGACATCTTTACCTCCAGCCACTCATGTCTGCATGCTGCTTTTTTTAAGAGTCACATAACTGTAATTTAAATCTCCTTGGGTTGTGCTTTGTTTATTAGACAAATTGCACTGAAGTGATCTCCATAGTCAACTAGAAAAACACCATGAGCATATCCACACCCGACGACAGTGACGAGAATAAACTGTTTATTAAAACAAGCGGATTTAACTGAGGAAATGACTTTAATATTTCTCCTGTGATGAAGACAGAGCCCAGGTTGGATAGAGCCTTGTTTCATTATCTTAATTAAACCGATCAGCCAAAACATTATGACCATTATGACAAAAAAAACGGTGACCATCTTGAGACAGTACAGTGTTCTGCTTGGAAACTAATGGATTTGCCTGTCGTCTTAGACATGTAGCACCCACCTAGACTAGACCAGGCACCCCCACCCCATAGCAATGACACATGGCAGCAGCCATCCCCAGCAGGATGCAGCCACAAAAACACTTTAGGAAGAAGTGTTGACCTGGCCTCCAAATTCACTAGATCCCAAACTGATCACACACACACAAACAACATCCAGTTACCAGGCACCACAGGACACCCTCAGAAGACCCATGTCCATTCTCTGATGAGTCACCACAAGGGAGACCTGCACAATATTAGGAAGGTGGTCATAATGTTATGCAGTTTTAATAACTGTTGGGAACATCAGGAACTCTTTCATACCATCCAGTCTTGGTTTTTTCTTCTCAGATATACGAGGACTCCATTGTTCTTCAGTCCGTCTTCAAAAGTGCCAGACAGAAGATTGCCAAGGATGAAGAGAGCGAGGAAGACAGCGATGAGGATGATGACGACGACGATGACTCAGAGGCCGAGGGTGAGGCTCACGCTTTGTGGGACGTGCGCAGTTACATAGACACGCGGGCAACCTTGTCCCAGCTCATTTAAATTCTGCGAAACCAGTCGTCGTTAGTTTACATTCACAGCCATCCCGCCGAGTGTGTCGCGGTCTACTGTAGCCTTCAGACCATAACACAGATGACATTGTTGTTTGCATATTGTAAATGGGGCTTTGAAATACGACGAGCGGGGAAAGAAAAGCAGCCTCGACTGAAAGGACTTTAAACATTTATTCTAAAGCAGCTGAAAGTTATAGAAGAAATGAGTCAAAGACGGAATAAAAGAAAGCCCTAGAGAATGCTGTTAATTAGATGATGAATAAAGGAAGGTTTATTGTATTTCCAAGTTATTCAAGAAGTCAAAGTACAATGCATACAATACAGTCATGTTTTTTAACAACTGACATTAGTGTTAGTGCTACAGATTATTCTCATTATCAGTTTGTCTAGTAATTATATGTTCGGCTGATAAAATAATGGAACATCACAGATTTCCCTTGTGCCTCCAAAACAGTTGTGACTCATCAGAGAAGGGACATGGATCTTCTAAGGGTGTCCTGTGGTGTCTGGCAACAGACTGTTGTTAGTAGGGGGGGCTTGGTCCTATGGGTTGAGGGGAGGGGGCCTCTGTGGATCATCCCACAGATACTTGATCAGTTTGGGATCTAGTGAATTTGGAGGCCAGGTCAACACCTTGTGCTGTTCTTCGTGTTTTTTTTTACTTGTTCCTAAAGCGTTTTTGTGGCTGCATCCTGCTGGGGGATCCCATCAAGGAGTGTCATTGCTATGGGGTGGGGGTGCCTGGTCTGGTCTAGGTGGGTGCTACATGTCTAAGTAACATCCACACCAATGAATGAATGAATGTCAGGTCCAGAAGTTTTCCTGCAGAACAATGAACTGTCACAAGATGGTCAATGTTATTTACTTCTCCTGTCAGTGGTCATAATGTTGTGGCTGATTGGTTTGCAAATTAAACATGCTGAACAAATAAATGATTCTTTGTGTTATCAGCTTTCACAGTTTACTCTATTCAAATAACACCTGTTGCTTGTTTGAATTACTGTCTTTCTCTCTTGTTTTTCCTGCAGCTAAGTCGGTGCGGGTTAAGATCAAGCTGAGCAGAGAAGCACGCAGCCACGACAAAGGCAAGAAGAGGCAGAGCCGAGGGAAGGCAAAGCCGGTGGTCAGCGATGACGACAGCGACGAGGACCAGGACGATAATGTAGGTCACTGCGCTTCACTGCATTTCACAAGGGCTCCTTCATGTGAGCGTCATTCTGATCAGGCACACGAGAGAAACAAATTTATGTGGAAAAGTCTGACGTGAATTGCAACTGTCAAATCATTTAAAAAAAAATATATCGGCTACCACAGCTTAAGAAAGGTTGACAGAAGCTGCTTATTCCTGCACAGTGTTACACGTGGTTGAACGGTGCACATGCCCCTACTGTCCTGCTGCTCAATCACAAGCTGTTTCACACCTGCAATACTGAAGTGAAAACGGCCGATATGTAGAAATTCCTCCAGAGAAACCAGCGTCGGTGTTACAGCAGGAAGGAGTGAGGGAAGGGTTATGATTAGGAGACTCTGAAATGAAATCCTCCCAAAGAAATGTAACTACAGGCATGTCCTGAAACAATAGTTGAAAAATGACTAAAGCATCAATGGATGTTCACACAAGTTCTGACTGTAGACAAAAAGAACAAGAAGAACAGAAATATTGTGGTCTGGTATTTGCTTACAGAGGAAAATGGTACATATCTGTGAGGTACACAAGGAAGTGTACCTCTAGGATTATAAGGATTTCAGTCCATCCTCTATTCAGTGTCTCGTTTTGCTTAAAAAGCTGAGATTTGTCTTCACAACCAGAGGTGGACAGAGGACACACCTTCACTACTTGAGTGAAAGTACAGATACTCCTGTCAAATATTACTCCAACACAAGTAAAAGTAGCTTAGTCATAAATGTACTTAAGTAAAGTACTAAAGTATTTGCTTAAAAAATACTTAAGAGAAAGTATTTAAAAAGTATTTCAGGAAATACAGGAAAGGAAAGTAGCTTTATTGTCATTATACAATCCAAAGCCTCTCTCTCTCTTTATACAATTACGTTTAAAATGTTCATCAGCAATTTAACAAACATTAAGCTAGCTAACGTCAGTAGCTACTTAACATTAAGCTAGCTAACATCAGTAGCTACTTTACATTAAGCTAGCTAACGTCAGTAGCTACTTTACATTAAGCTAGCTAACGTCAGTAGCTACTTTACATTAAGCTAGCTAACGTCAGTAGCTACTTTACATTAAGCTAGCTAACGTCAGTAGCTACTTTACATTAAGCTAGCTAACGTCCGTAGCTACTTTACATACTGCGATGTGCTTTTTCATGTTAAAAGACGAGTTCTTGTAGGCCGTGATATAATTTGTTTGCAGTAAGCACAACAAACATTTAAACTGAAATGAATCAGTTGGGTTTGAGATAAGGCCACAGGTGCTCGGTGGGACTTTCTCCAGGTGTTTCTCCAGTTTCTTCCTGCATTGTATGGATTGTATGGCATGACGTAGCCAATCAGCAGAAACAGTTTGAAAAAAAAAAGAAAAAAAACATCAGCTGACGTAAGCTCAAAAGTAGCAAGTAACGAGAGCGCCAACAGAAATGTAGTGGAGTAAAAAGTACAATATTTGTCCTTCAAATGTATTGGAGTAAAAGTAAAAGTATCCTCCAAAAATAATACTCAAGTACAGATACTCAAAAACTGTACTCAAGTAAATTTACTTCCTTGCTGTCCACCACTGTTTACAACACATGTTTGTAGTACGTGTACGATGGCACAGAGCTTTCTGAGGAGCTCAGAAAATGAGTTGTTGTTTCTCGTCAGGCTTGAGAAGGTTTGGAGTCAGAGTTTGGAATCAACAAATCCACAGTCGGACAGATTGAGAACAGATGGAGGAGATGTACGACGACTGTTCCCCTCCACTGGAGTGGTCCACCAACAAAGATCACTCCATAACAGTCTGAGGGGTCCCAAAGGCACCCAGGGGAACTTCTAAGCAGCTAAAGGCCTCTCTCACACTGACTAATGTTAATGTTCACGAATCCAAAAAGAACATTTCCACCCATTTGCTTTTTACTACATCATTTAGACAAGCCAAAAGACTATTGGGAATGTTTTGTGGATTGATGAGACCACAGTTAAATTGTTTGGTTGCATTCCAGCGTTAGAACCTCATCCCGTCCATGAAACATGGGCCTGGTGATAATGTCCTTGTTCGGGCCTGTTTGGCTCCATCAGGCCCAGGACGGCTTGTCGTCACTGATGGACCAGTGCTTTCTGAAATATACAAGTGAACTCTAAAAGAAAATGTCAGGACATCTGTCTGTGAACGGAATCTGAAGAGAGTCAAGCACGCAAGTCGTTCAACAAAAGGACGGTTAAAGAAGAACAAAATTAATGTTTTGGAACGGCCAGATCAAAGTCCTGACTTTAATCTAATATAAATGTTGTGGAACGACCTGAAGCAAGCAGTTCATGTGAGAAAACCCACCAACATCTCAGAACTGAAGTGGTTCTGTCCTGAGGAACGGGCTACAGTCCCTCCAAGCTGCTGTAGACGACTGATCAGCAGTTACACATGTAGTAGCTGCACAAGGTGTTAATGATTAATTTTCTTATATAAACAAGTACAAAACAATAATATTTCAGTTTCATTTATTGGATTGGGTTCTCTTTGTCTGCTGTCAGGGCTTGTGTGAAAATCCACAGAAGCTTTAAGTCATTTTTATGCTGATTTCTTTGGCGTGCAAATGCTTTTAACTGCTACTATACTTTCAGTTGTTTTCCTTTTGAACTAAACTGCCAGTTTATTACATTTTCCATTATACTTCCATTCAGGCACGACTGTATTTCCCCGTATTGTCCGCTTCCTTCTGTGTTTATCCTCCCTTTCATTTCAAACAGTCTAACATTGTCTAATTTATTTTCCGCATACAATGAAGCTGGTAAAGGCAAGTGAAAGCCATGACAGCCATTGTTGGTGTACCCATTGTCAAATAATTGGCACTCAAGCGGTAGCTAGTATCTTCCCATCCCTTTCCTTCTGTGTTGTACATTTAAGTAAAAAACCTGAACAATATAATCAACCTGGATAACTGAGAATCCTCACAGACATGTCCTGGATTATCAGATCACAGGGACACCTAATTAACGTGTCCATAGTGTCCATGTTTGATTCGATCGCAGTTACACACTCTATATGCTTATAAGCAGCTAAATCATTCAGCTGCTGTCTTAAACAACAGCTTGGTTTGTTGTGTGCACACATGGTAGCATGATGTGATGTGAATATGAATCTGTGATGCACCTCTTATTTTTATCTCTGCCCTTGACGTTAGTTATTTTAGAGACAGAGATCGTCTCCAAGCTTAGATTTGAACTTCAACCCTACAAGCATCCATATGCACAAGTAATGTAACTGCTGCAGTGTTTACAGCAGTGAGTGTGAAAAATATTTGACAATAAAGGTAAATAAATGACCCAGTCACATTCAGGATGTGGTAGCTACGTGGCTACTTTATACCTCTGAAGGACTAGACGTCGTAACCTACGTACGTAGCCTACGCCACGGGCTCACTCTGTAACAACATCCCCCAAACACTAGTCGGCGCTGTGTCTTTATTCCCAGTCAGTTAATTTTTGTTTCTTCTTCCTGCGACTGGCGACTGAAACTTTCGTCCAAGGCAAGTCATACAAATGTTTGTATCCCCGAACCTCCTCATTTAACCTTCCCTCCATGTGTTTCATCGTTATTGGTCCAAAACAATTCATTTCGAAATTTACGAAGACGGAGAAGCAGCCGGAAATACGCCGCTACTACACTATTACAGCTCTTGCAGTCCGTGTTGTCGCAATGTGGACGTACATTTCTTGAGAGGTGCACGTCAGACTGTGGTGTTAGGGTCTGCACTGTCTGCACCGTAGCTATGGCATCAAATTGACACAGAAGTATAAACTGCCTGTTAGGCGTGCTTACGTCTTTTCTGTTGTGCGTACGTAAAAGCAGCATTGTTTTGATCCTGTTACCAGGACACATGTAAAAATCAGATATAGCAAACACCACAATTTGAAACACATAACTCTAGCTTTTTATAATTGTGATTATATGAAGTACTGCATAGAAATGGTCTGAAGTAATTTGTTTTGCAAGGTACTGATTGGTGTTTGTGTTGTAGTTCTAGTTGTTGAGTGTTGGATAAATTTGCGAGCTTTGTCCCTACTGCCGCCTCGAAGTCGTCTGACTCACCGGAGTTTCTTTTTTGCACAATACTGCACATGAAATCAATGCAGAGACGGCTGTTGTGGATAATTGTCGGTTGCGGAGGCTCCCACATGCAGATCTCCTAAATTAAAGCAACACATCATGCTGTCACTACTGTCAATATTCACAAAAAAAATAAATGTGCAGTCAGAAAGATTTATTTCTATTTGAATAAGAATCCCGTTGTAGACACCTGCAGCATAGGCTGTGATTGACAGTTGAAGATTAAATGTGTTTATACGTGATTGCACCATATCATTGCTTCGGTTCCCCTCAGTTACCGCATCGTTCTGTGCATACAAACAGTGGGAAGGCGGTCGGCTTGTTTTATTACTGAATATCAAACTGTTGTGTGCAGCCATCGTTCTCACCTTGTTTCACTCGGCGGGATAGACAACGGGGGAGAGATGTCATTTGCAGAAGCTTAGCTGAAAAGCAGAACTTAACAGCTTCGCTTTATGTTGTAGTCACTGCCAACAATACGCTCCACAGACACAGCTCACAGTTTGTCACAGCCTGAATGTGGAGGTACGTGTTTTGGCTTTGTGTACGCTGCCACTGCAAAAAACAGCATTTGAAATTTCCTCCTACTCTTTGTAATATATTCTGGGTCATACACATTATATCACACCAGAAAGTTGAATAATTAACCCTAGGAGGCTCCAGTGTAATGCAGGAAGTGTGCGTTTGTGGCTAAAAGTTCTTTACAATTAGAGGCGTTGCTTTACTTGGTTGTTTGCAAGTGGTTATAAAGCTAGCAACGTCTCGGCAAAACATTTACAAACGTTCACACACTTTGCAATCTCAGTATTCTCAAAAACCTGATTTCGGTCCACTCCACAAGATCTTAACATTTACAGATGCTGTCATCAAAGGTGCAGCATAAGGGACTATGCATTATTTATTACATGTGGCTCCAAGTTTCCCATGAATAATGTTAATTTTATGTAAACAACTTCACAAACATGCCTTCTGGAGCACAGACGGGTATTTAGACCAGATGGATTTAGGCCGTCCACACCCGTTGATTAGCTTTAAAAGGATTTTTAACGCAGAAAACTCATTTCACATGACTATTAGTCGTTTTATGCTGGAATGCCATCAGTCCGTGTAAAATTTACAGTTTAAACACAATCTTTTTGTCATGTTAGTGCCAGAGTCTGCAGAGCACGGCCCAGACCCATGTTACTTTGAATATTAATCCGGCGAGTGATTTCATCAGCCGCCTGCCAGCCGTGGTAGTGACATACTCTTCACAGTATCACAGCACATTCTTGTCTTTCTCTTAGTTTGACTCCTCTTCCTCCGTCACTGCTCCCCTCGTTATTTTGCAGGATCAGAATCAAAACAGGCCGAGAGGATCTGAGGAAAGGGCAGCGGCTTCAACTTCAGATGTCCGGCCCTTGTTCATATATTCGGTTTCTGGTTTTCTAATGCCTTGTTGCTGCTCTCCACAGACAGTAAACCTTCATCCCTCTCCCCTGTGTACCTTTGTCTGCCTTTAACCTCCCTATTTCTTAATGCTCTTCCCCTCTCTCCTCTCTCTCTCTATCTCTCTCTACAGGATCTGTCAGACAAGAGCAAAAGCGACGATGACTGAGGAAGGACGTGAGGATGTTGTTTATAGCACTTATAAACAAAAAGGAAAATATCTTCCATTGCTGTTGTTCAGGTTAATATTCTGTATTTTTAAAAACAATTTTTCTTCACGTGTCTTTTTCCGTGTGCGTCCGTAGCGTGTTACTGTCGTCGTCTCCTCCCCGCCACCAGCTTGGAAATGTATTACTAATAACCGTTAACATACAGCAATACCAATCCGCTTATTTTCCTGTTTTTAAGACAGTTTTGTAGTATATTTTTTAACTGTGTGCTTTAACGAAGCACAAAAAAATTCTGTATGAAAACAAACAAAAAAAAACATTCTGTATGCGCTTTTGCTTTATTTGTACTTGCTTGCTTGCACTTTTAGAAAAAAACAATCCCAATTTGAATGTCAAAACATATATAACATATATATATATATATATACACACAGAAACACTTTATTCAAGGACGTCCAAGTTGATTTGGAGAACCACTAGCTGATGATCAAATTAAAATGGCAATCAAGTTTTTAGAGTTTTTGGATTTTCACCTTGTGCAGTGCCAAATGTAGAAAAACAAACCGTTAGCTAAGCCCCGCCCACGAGCAAAGACTCGTAGCTTAATAACCGGGACTTTTTTTTTGCGTATAAATCTCTTTCTTAATGCTCATTGTCCTTCTCTTTCTTTACGTTTATTTAAAAAATATTAAATAAAATTAAGAGCTGCTGGAATGCAGCTTCTTCTCCAATGACGCCTTAGCATGTTTGGCTAATTAGCGTAGAAGGATGGAAACTACGGTTACTAAGAGGCCAAGAAAGTTTCTACTTAACGCCTCAGGTCACAATATTTCAATGAACACATTCATTAAAGCCTGTTTCAGGACAGAAGCATCCACAGCGAAACCCAGTTTGAGCAAAAGTTAGCACCAGATGCTAACGTTGCTTGATGAAGAATGGGCACAAACACAGTATTAAGCCTTCAAACTTGAAACTCTTTTCACTGATTTGATCTTAAAGTCAGTTATCTTCCAGTACTACATTGCAATTCATGAGCAGCGTTTTCTAGACGCATCACCTCTGGTGTGGAAAAATAAATCCTGTGAAGCTAACACGGTCCTCTGTGTTGTTTTAATACACTTAATCCAACTTAAGAGCAAGACAAATATTTTAAAGTCAATAAAAGCAGCCCTGAGGAGGACTTTAATATTAATTTATAGCAGCAGCAAATTATCTTTTCATCAGTTCAGCTTAATTGGGCGACTTGAGGCCTAATTGTGACGGTTTTTATTCATGCCAGCGATGCTGAAGGGTTTAAAGGCATTACTTTGGTCAAGCTGTTTAACTTCAGAGGCTCCAGAGCGGGACCCAAAGCCACGGTAGGGTGATTTAGTCAGCTGTCAGACAGCCATGGTAGAAACAAACAACAACAACATATAGTGTAGCGTGTTCAGAGGGCGGTCCTGTCTCCTGACTCCTTTCACTGTTGTCCTCGTTAGCTTCTGTCCAGAAACAGGATCAAAATAACGGGACATGATCTTAAAACCTCCCTTCCTCTACTTTATTGAGAGTTGATATATATTCTCTTGATGCAACCCACCAATTACACTGTTCTAGTTCTCGCAGTCATTACTAGGTAGTAATTGTAATTAGCATTAGCCTAATTAGCATATTGGCAACAGCTATTGATGTCTTTTTAGCATCAGTTGTCCTTTTTGCTGGCTCAAAATGTCTGTTTCTATCTGAAAGAACAAGAAGAACAGTTGCAGCGCCTCTAAAAGCAGTGGGCGGGGCTTAGCTAATGGTCCGTTACCAATCGATTTACTTGTGAACCACAGATACATGTATCTATAGCTGCAAATTCATTTGAGCTAAACGCTGAATGCTTCTTAAACTGCTTTTATTGCCATGTAATCACACACAGTCAGGCACATCATTTGTACTTTATGTATTCTTTGTTCTAATGCTTTCAGGAAGTTGTGTATCACAGCTTTTGTTGTTATAATTACCGAGGAACTGGCCTTCAAAGCAATACAATCAGATCCATGTTGCTTTGTGTTTTTTTTTGTTTTTTTTAAATGAACTCTATCTGTCGTAGCAGTAAATGTAGCGTCTGAATAAATGTGGACTCCAGCGGTGATGATTGACAACAGTGAATTCAAGAAACAGTATTAAAATCGATCGAGTGACATTCAATATAACAGTACGTTAAAAAAAAAAAGAGAAATGCTGATTTATGCCTTTGGATTGAGGTGTACCTTGTGACTTAGTTACATGCGCCCTCATTTTATTGATTTAGATGTTTGTAGCATGAACTCCTTTGACAGTATACCGTGCACATGCAGATAGCTCATGTTTTGTTTTGTGTAATATGTGCTTGCCAACTCTCCATAAGTGTGACTTAATCTTTGCTTTCTTTGCACAGTGTCTTGTGGTTGTATTTCATAGCCGAGGGCAAAATAAAATATCACTGACTTTCAGCACAAAAATGAAGTTTGTTTCCTCTTTTTGTTTGTTTTCTACCATTTGTGCTTATGACATTCGTTCCATTTTAAGTGGAAAACTCAATTGGGAATTTGAAATTTTTTGGTTACATGACAGAAACTGTTGGTAAACTCTATTAGAGTTTAGGAACAGGATGTCTGCAAGTGTTGCCAAGGTCCTTGGGGTGCTTAGAAATCCACAAAGCAGCTTTGTGACTTAGAAATAATAAGCGAGGATAAATCAAGTCGTGACTTTTGTAAAATATTGCAATTCTACTGAAAACCAGTGTAACATATTTCAGAGAAAAACTGTAGATATCCTGAATTAATACTTTTATACGTGGCTCAGTCGCTAAAATATTAAAGTTTTCTTCAATTTCAGCTTTAAAGCAAACACCAGAAGGTTCAGTTTCAAAATTGACTGGTTCTTCATAATATTCATGTTTCCCACTTCCTTCAATATATAACAATAGACAAGCCCACTCTTTGGATTTTTGAAGCTTAAACTACTGTTTTCTTACAACCTGAACCTTATTTCTAGTATAAAATACCATCATTTGCTCACTAATATAACTTTTGTTTCATTTGCACTTGGGAGATAATTAGATCTGCGTATATCCATATAATGGGAGTGAATGGGGCACCGAGACGCAGCTTCTAAATAACGCATTATCTGCCGTGTTTATTTAAACTCGTAAGCCAATATTTTGTTATGATACGCTAGTGCTATTCCCCGTTGAGTCTATAGTTACCTGTTATCGTCACCCGGGGTCTGTAGATTGAGACCTACAGACCCCGGATGGTGCCTTCTGACCTGGACGATGTTGTTTCTGAGCTGCAAACACAACCACGACGGTCGGCTCGTTTACCTGTAATTTGCTACTGCTAGTTTTTTGAAACATGGCTGAATAATTTTTTGGACGAATCGTAGGATAATGATAACAGGTAACTCAATGGGGTATAGCAGCGTACGATAACAAAATATTGGTGAAATGAACGAGTTTCCCGGCAGATAATGCGTTATTCAGAGGCTGTGTCTCGGTGCCCCATTCACTCCCACTATATGGATATACGCTGATCTAATTATCTCCTGAACAAGTCTAAATTAAGCAAAAGTGATATTGGTGAGTAAATGGTGGTATTTTATGCTAGAAATAAGGTCCAGATTGTAAAAAAAAACACAGTTGTTCACCTTTAAGCTAGGCAGGGACGGTGGTCGCCAACTTGGGACGCAAAACGAAGCCCGGTTGAGGAAACACGCTGCAGCTGAAGACCCTCATGGCGCCAATGCGTCACCGTGAGTATGATGTTCTTTTACCGATATTCTGTGTTGTTGTTTTCATGTCTTACGAATTTGAATGTTCCCTGACATTTTTCCATGTCGTTCTGGGGCTGGGTATGCTTCTGCAAAATGTAGCTGTGCTCAAAAACATCAGAATTAGCTTGACTCTTGCCGTACTTGTTGGCCTCTTAACAGACTCCCTGATCAGTTTTCTCTTTGGAGGGACTGTCACTGTTGTGTCATACAGTACTTCCTCCACTTGTTGAGGACGATCTTAACTCTGTGCCTTGATATGTCCAACTAGCCTTTAATGGTTTGTTTTGTAGCCCTCACCTTAGTGATCTCAACATTGAGATCCCGCTGATGCTTTGCAAGTTCTCCGTGGCCCACGCCTACGTGTGCTCTACCCTCGGCTTCATACTGTATTTCATGGCATCACGGCTTCATTTTGCAGCTCAGGCGCTGCCGGGCAGAAGAAGGGCCGCTGCACTGTACAGCTGGCCAGACCCTCGCACTCCACTGCACATCAAAACAGCCCTCCTTTTTGTATCCCTGCCATTTTAAACAGAGCTTCACTAAGCCAATTCCCCCTGAAGAATGACCGTCCATCGCCCCCTTTTTATCTGCCTCTTTGAAGTCCCGAACTGTTGGGGTAGACTTGAGCCCAAGAAGAGAGGGCCAAATTGGATGTTAATCCTTGTCCGAGTGCCAGAGATGTCAGCTGGAAAAACTCAGGTGCCAGTGCAATTCCCGCTATTCCTCTGTAGCCTTTGTCCGGGGCTCCGCCGTCATCACATTCTCCCAAGCAGCAGCAGCATATGCAGGTCCCTCCAACCCCCCGAACTGAATCAAGGAATTTTCCCTCCTAATAACTCACGAATGGTGACCTGAAAGGGCCAGGTGCTCTCTATTATTAGAAAATCCAGTTTATCTGGTGTTGTAACCCGTCTGCATTCAAGGCGGGGGGAGACGGGCCCTATCGACGCTTACTCTTGCACAACTTAAAAGGAAGAGCGGGGAAGGGGCTTTGTCTCCCTTCGGATTCCGGGGTTCACTATCAGTTTAACGCATGATCGAGGAAAAGGCTCATTTTCCTTTGCGGCGCCGCGGCCGCGTAATCTGGAGGGCTACATCACAGAGGACACCAGGGGTTTCATGTTCAAACACCGATATGTGTTTATCAAAGTTCACGTAGGGATTTTCACGACTGACTGACGCTCCGTTGTTTTCATGATAAATGGTTTGTTCTATAAAAGGTCAGGAAATAGTGGAAAATGTTCATCTACAAATTGCTTGTTTATATTTCATCAAAAAATGACAAAACGCAAGAACATTTTTCTTTCAATTGCTGGTGTTGTTTGACCAATTTCCATCAGTAGCTTCCATCAAATCCTAGATTGAGCATAACACATGCTTCACTATCACATACATAGAGTTGGTTCACATATAAAACACAAGCTCAGAAAGACACTTCAATCCTGGGCCTCATGGCATAAAGCTTCCTGTCACCCGTGATACCATTTATGAAAGTTCACGGTTTCAGTGGGACCTCGGTGGCAGGATGCTACCTCTCTACCTCTCTGGCAGTTTGGGTTGTTGTGACAGTCTTTTGCCTGAAGAAGAATTTTAAATTTGAAAAATAAAAGCCAGTTTCACATCTTCAACGATGCAACTGATGCAGTTTGAGGGACCTTATAAATTCCCTGTCATGTATTAGGGGTTTGCACAGATTGGTCAACTAGTCCTAGGTTTGTCGACTTCACTGCTACACGTGACAATAACAACATGAATCTAAGAATACGGAAGCAGACTGCAGCAAACTCAAGTGTGTGGAAATACTTCGCTAAAGATGAAGATCATACTACTGTGACATGTCAGCCCTGAAATTTGACGAAAGGACTGCTGCAAAGGCTAACGCTAGCAGAGGAACAGTCCAAATCCTCTGGACAGCAGTCAGTTTCATTGTCACAATTATTAGACCTTTAGCTGCAGTACATGGAGAATGTTTCAGAGAAATACCCTACACCAGGGGTTCCCAAACTTTTCCATGCCAAGGCCCCCCAAACAGCATTAGCTTCTGGCCGTGGACCCCCTTTGCAAACTACCGTGACACTAGCAGAGGAACAGCAGTCAGTATCATTGTCAAAGTTTCCCTCGCTATAACACGGTTCACTTTTTCGCGGCGTCGCAGTTTCGCAGATTTTTTTAGTGCAATTCAAACAGCACATTGTTTTCTGCGTCCTGATTGGCTTAGGGACTGTGGGACTGTAGACCATTGTCAATCAATCTCCTCGTACGGTGTCTCTTGTCCAGTACAGAATGCGTTCAGCTTGCCAGATTTACATATCCAGTATGTTTGATCGCTGGCAGTGTGACTGAAGTGCGGTATGTTTGCAAGTTATTGAAAAGAAAAGTGTATAAAGTGTGTAGTGAGGGGTTTTTCAACCTTAAAACATTTATAATCATTGTAAAAAATAAAGCTGACTACTTAGCGGATTTCACCTATCACGGGTTATTTTTAGAACGTAACTCCCGCGATAAACGAGGGACCAGTGTATTAGAGCTTTAGCTGCGGTACATGGAGAAGTTTTCAGAAAAATACCCGGCTACACTATCCCTACTATTAAATGCTATTGATGGTGCTGAGGTGCTGCCTGTTTTTATACAGGCTATACACATCTGTATAGCTCACAGTATGTAGCACATGTTGTTTAGGCGTTCTTTTTTTTGCCTGTAAGTATTTCTGTTATATTTAGTTTGATCTGCTGACTTTAGGCTCTTATGTTTTATTCCGTTATTTACTGACTGCTTCTACCTTGCTGTTGTTGGTTTTATCCAGCCTCTGGTGTCTCCTTACCTACGATAGCGTTTCCACAGGTCTTGCTCTTGTTTTAATGAATGCTGTTTCTGCTTCACAGATTATTAAGTGTGGGTGTATGTCTTGTGTTGGGGGAGGGGTGGGATTTACACTTGGCGCTACATTTTGTTCGTATGGAAAGTGCTATTCAAATAATATGTGACTGGTTGATGAGCTGTCTTTTCTCATATGTATTCAGGTCAAGAATGACTTCATTACTTTCTGCTGTGTTTTTATTAGAGACGTCACCAGAGACTAGTCGGTGTCGACTTGATTTTCATCGCATAATAGTCAACTTTAACAAATCTGAACACGTGCAACCCCTATCATATGTATTAGTGTTAGTATTTAGTGTTAAGTTTGTAGTTAAGAGTGTTTCCCACTTTGCTTTCAGAACCTCTTCAATGGAAAGAGGATGCCATTTCTTCCTGTTCAAATTTAGTTTGAGTCCCTGAAAGATTTTTATGAACTTTAAACACGACTCTCGGGATCCTAGTTCATTAAAAGATGCTTTACCGAAACCCTGAAACTCCCTGAGCAAGTATTCAGATGACACTTCGGTGGGTTTGACTGACTCATCAGAGACTTTCCACCAAATCCACCTGCTGTGCCTCAAGGTTTTAGCAGAAGATTGAAATCCCTCCACGCGTCACCTGATAAACCTTCCTGCAGCTGCCTGGTTCTGTTTAAACTTTCTTTATCAGAAAGTTTTTCTTGTCATCTAGATTTTGGTCACGACTTCTACTGTTCTCCTGAAACTTCCTTTCGGTGACATTTCAGACGGTGGACATCGCGAAACCGGAATAGCTTTGGTGTCCCGTTAATACTCCTCTGTTGTTAATGAGCTGCCTTTAAGATTCTCAAGTCAGCTGCTTAATGGAGTCTGTTGTTGTTCTGTTTTAGCACACAGTTTGAAAAGAGAGGACTTATCAAGCTGTAACTGTCACCAGCTGACAGATCCCAGGGACTATTCTTGACCTTCGTACGAGTCCGAGCCAATTAAGGCCTGAGAAGTTACTGGAGCTGTGGAGCTTCATAAAAATCCATTAAAATAGAAAGTAACAAGGCTCCAGTCTGCTGTACAATACAACGAGAAATGAGACAGGAATGTTAACGTAAAAGCAGTCCTGGTTAGTTGGGCTTATACAACTGTAAGTAGTTTATCATTTCCAGCATCTACTGCTGCGTTAATGGAATGAAAAGAATATTTATTGTCATTCTATAATGATGCTGCTCCTCATGGTGCACAACAACATTCACCATAAAAAAAACTCAGTGCACACACACTCACATCCACAAACAACTTAAAAATTGAGTCCATATTGCAATTAAACTCTGCAACCAGCAGCAGTGAAGTGCAACACGAGTAACAAAATGATAATTTGCAAAAATTCAAATGATTATAGAAAGTTTAGTGCAGTGATGGCCCAAGGGAAGAAACTGTTTCTGAATCTGGACGAGTCTTGATGGGTCGATAGTAGGGATGTGCAATATTTATGATATATTGTTAGAAACATTCCCCACGGTAAGAATATGTTAACACGTATGGAGTATGGACAAAGTGACAATGGCGGAAGGTGGAGCAGATACACCGGGCAGTGAGGAGCTTGTTCCTAAATGAGGCTATTTGTATTTTTGCTTACCACTCCGGCCGGTCCTACGAGAAACTAGTGCTTGCAAAAGGTTCCTAGGATTTTCTGAATGTGCACAAACCAACATTGGAGTATTACATGCGTTATTTCAGCTGCAGTCTGAACGGAAACAGTACGTCGCAAATTTGCGACACTAGGCATGAAGGGGTTAAAAAGTCTGACGCGGAGCAGCAAATTACAACATGCAAGGTTTGCAAACAAATAGTGCATAAAAAGGACAGTAACAGCACTAATTTGTTCCACCACCTCAAACACAAGCACAAACCAGAATATGAAGAAAGACAGAAATGAGCAGGATGCAGAAGCAGCGTCGACTTCATCCAAAGAGTCCGGGAAAAAAAACAACTCAGATAAAACTTGATGCATTACAGTCAAAAAGATTAGACTGAACTGGTGTTTATTCATCATCATTTTTATCGTTACCGTGATAAATACCAGAAATTATCGAGATCATTTTTTTAGTCCATATCGCCCATCCCTGGTCGATAGTGTCTGTCTGAGGTTCATGTCCAGGTTGCATGGAGTCCTTTATAACGGTGGTGGCTCTTTTGAAGTAGGTGGCAGTGTCATGAAGTGAGGTGAAATGAGCAGCTGATGACTTTCTCAGCCGTGCGAATGATCCGCTGAAGAGATTTCCTAGCTGCAGCTGTGCTCCCTTTGTACCAAACTGTTCTATGTTAGCGGTAGAAGGTCTGAAGCAGCTTCTCCTCCAGGTTGTTCCTCCTCAGCAGCCTGAGGAAACGGAGACGCTGCTGCGCCTCCTTCATGATTTCCTTGGTGTTTATGGACCAGGAGATGTTATCTGACATGTGAAGCCCCAGGAACTTAGTAGATGATTGAACCTGCTCCACACGTGCTCCATTAATCCAAAGCCTGTGTTTACTCTTGAAATCCAAGATGAGTTTGTTTGTCTTTGTTGTGTTTAATTCCAGGTTATTTGTACAGCACCATCCCATTCCTGTAATTGGTCTACCCCTGCTATGAGTATAATCACGACTGTATCACCTGTGAACTCGATGACGGTGTTAGTGGGGTGGGCTGGGGTGCAGTCATGGGTGGATAGAGCACAACCTTGGGGTGCGCCAGTGCTGAGCGAGATGGAGGAGGCGAGTGACTGCTAACCGTCAGACTGCGTGCTGAGTCTCAGGCCCCCACAGCGGGAAGATAAGAAAACAAAAATATCAAAATTAAAAAATGTTATCTAATTATCTTTAATCATTATTATATTGTTATATAGTGAATAAAAGTAAGCTGTTAATAGGCATCAATTGGTGAGGAAGACAGGATTGTGCAGTGGCGGTGTGGAGGGAGGTGACTCCAGGATGCTGGAAATCACTGTTAAGCCTTCTCAAGGTGTCGTGGGCCTAACTTAACAAAACATCGGTGAAAGGAGGTGCCCACTTGAAAACCCCAATGACATGCTGCATACTGCTGTTGTTCAGGTCAGGTTCCTGTTGTTTTCATGTTGCTTGGTAGCCATGGTTAGCTGCTGAGCGGACCATACAAGCCAGCAGCGTTTAGTTAGGTTATGTTTTACAATGTTTGAAGTATCCTCTGCTGCTCAGTGGGCTTACAAGCCAGCAGCTTTTACTTAGTTTATGTAGATTATAGGTTAATTATCATATCACATGACTATAGGTTTGGTAGGGCCTCTTAGTCGAACGGGGCCTCTAAATGTGTTTTGCCTGGGATTCTGGCACAAGGGATTGTAACATCTTATCCTATATGCTATACAGTGAAGAAAAGTAAGAAAAAAACATTATAAAAGTTGATTTTTTTATTTTATTTTTTTACATATTTTGTAGCATTGTCTGTTTGTTTGCAAAGGAAGCCCACGGCCAGAAGCTAATGCTGTTTGGGGGCCTTGACATGGAAAAGTTTGGGAACCCCTACACTATCCCATCTACCAACACGCTGTGGAGTCCTATTAAATGCTACTGATGGTGCTGAGGTGCTGCATAAAATAAATAAATAAATTAAAATGTATGAATGCTTTTCATGTGTCTTAAGTTGGTGTAAACAGCGCAAATTGTCCTGCCACAAAGGAAATGCAAAGTGACGCCCGCTCACCCATGGAAGGGAATTATAAAAGTGAGAACAGCCTTCCTGTCACCTTGGGCTGTTTTGCCGTCAAGTGAGTCCTGTGGTTCGAGCAACAGTTGTTCAATTTGAAAGAGAATTTGCATGCGCGCGCACAACCGCGTTTTCAGGACGTCTTTTAAGTGCCGGTCATGAATAAATCCTCAGCTGAACAAAAAAAAAGAAGACATTTCCACAAGGCCACAGTCTGCACCTCTGCACAGGAAACAGGAGCCAGAAATAATTTGTTTCATATAGGAGATAATTACATGAAATAAGTCCAAATCTGCTGGATGTGGAATTTGAAATTATCTTTTCTGAGACATGCAACAATCTGGCATAACATTATGACCACCGTCCTAATATTGTGCAGGTCTTTCTTTGTGGTGACTCATCAGAGAATGGACATGGGCCTTCTGAGGGTGTCCTGTGGTTTCTGGCTGTCTTTGAGGGGAGGGGCCTCTGTGGATCCTCCCACAGATACTTGATCAGTTTGGGATCTAGTGAATTTGGAGGCCAGGTCAACACCTTCACCTTCGATGATAGCGCTGGTTGTTTTAGTTGTTGTGTTCCCTCCTCTGGTTGTAACCCTTAGCTCCACCTGCCTCCAACCAACCTCCTACTCAGCTTCATTTGTTTTCAGTGTGGTTGGCGTTGAGTTTAGTCTTTGTTTCATGCAGGATCTAGTGAATTTGGAGGCCAGGTCAACACCCTGTGCTGTTCTTTTAATTGTTCCTAAAGCGTTTCTGTGTGTGTGTCTGTGTCAATCAAGAAATGTCATTGCTATGGGGTGGGGGTGCCTGGTCTGGTCTAGGTGGGTGCTACATGTCTAAGGAACATCCACATTAATGAATGCCAGGTCCAGAAGTTTCCCAGCACAACACTGAACTGTCACAAGATGCTCAATGTCATTTACTTCTCACGTCAGTGTCATAATGTTATGCCGGATCGGTGTATTGTAGTTTAACATACAGTCTGTACAGAGGAATCTGCACACACACAGTCCTGTAAGTGCCGCTTTTAAACCGACTGAGATAAGTGTCCTGTTTTGGTTCTGCACAGCTGCTCCGACCTCCAGCCGCGCTCCAAATTCCAATTATGGCGAAAGCAGATAAGCTGTTAAATTAGTTTGCTATTATTACTAAGTACCGCTAATGAATTAGAGGTTAAACCGAGGTTGTGCATTAGTGGGATACTTTTGTCATGTCTTAATAACAAACCAGACAGTCATGGTTTATTTTGATCGGGCGGGAGATTTAACGAACGCTGAAGAACATCACATAGACGTGAGATGTGTTGACAGTGTCCATCAAATCTGACTCCCACTCATGTTCAATGGAGAAGCCGGCTTTTTCAAACCAGAATTTCTCTTCCAGACCTACTCATACTTCCCTTCAAGGTGCATTTTCAATCTACACATAAAAGTACCTGTGAGGAAACAACGGCTTCGACAGTAAGTCCATTAAAGAGGTGCAAACATCTGTGCAGATGATAAATGCACCATTACAGAAAGGACCATTGAGGAGGTGGTTATGATAATGGAACCACTATGTGAGGAAGGGTGAAGGTCAGATTTTAAAAGCCACTCAGTTTGCTTTATACCACTCCTTTGCAGCGTAAGTCTCAAGGGCGTGTTAGCAGCTCAGTCACGTCCTTGCGTCTCAGCAGTTCCCGGCTCTGTTAATTAGCCGTACAAGCAAAGGAAAGTTTAAAAAAAAGAAAAAGTACCGGACCTGCAGCGGCAATTACAGTGTATCTCTTAGCCGTGTGCAATCCGACGTGTGAGGCCGAGTCTCCTGCAAATGGCCGGAGTTATCTCAAGGCTTTCATGCCAGTTGTTCTCCTCGCCGCGTGGTTTGAAGGTCCCGCAGTGCTCCGAGGCATGAAATCTGATTCTTCAGGCAGATATTTAACTCTGCTGAGATGAAATGTGGGATGCGTGGGATTGAACGGCGCCGCCTCGATAGTAGCCGAGGCCTCTCTGGCGGCACGGGCAGCGGAGATCCCAGCTTCAGCGTCAAGGTGAAAGGAAATGGAAGAAAAGGAGGGGGGCGGGGGAAATTCATTCAGAGATGACATGTTGCTTTGCTGGAGCGACGTTAACAGTGATCTGAAGCGAAGTTTTCCACGCCACGCGAGGCAGGCGTGGAAAACTCTGAGCAAATTTGCAAAGACAACAGTCCCGGAAGCTGAGAGGAAAACACTGCGCGGATTTCACCGTTAAATTTGAAAACAAAACGCTACACCTGAGCAAAGGCACGTCATTTGTTGACAGGTTTTCATATTGGTTGAGGATATTCTACACACATTTTGTAGAGAAAACCAGGAGAGACTGAGCAAAAATTGTGTAGGTCTCCCTTATTGCCTCCAAAACAGTGGTGTCTCATCAGAGAATGGACTTGGGCCTTCTGAGAGTGTGTCCTGTGGTATCTGGCTACACAGTCTTGGCCTTTGAGGGGACGGGCCTCTGTGGATCATCTCAAAGACACTTGATCAGTTTGGGATCTAGTGAATTTGGAGGCCAGGTCAACACCTTGTACTGTTCTTCATGTCTTTTTGAGTTGCTCCTAAAGTGTTTTTCCTGCTGGGGATGTCTGCTGCCATCAAGGAGTGTCATTGCTATGGGGTGGGGGTGCCTGGTCTGGTCTAGGTGGGTGCTACATGTCTAAGTAACATCCACACCAATGAATGATGTTATTTACATCTCCTGCCAGTGGTCTTAATGTTGTGGCTGATCTATCACTGTGATATGCTTTTCCTCAGCCACTGATATTCACACTGGCCAATGGACTCCAGTCTGTGCTGAGGTGAAAGCAAACAACAGCAGGTCAGAGTAAACGGGATAATTCAGAGCGGGATTTAAGTGAGAAGTGGAAGGGATCATGTTTCCTCAGCCTTTTTCTTTACTGTGGGATTTACAGTTGTTGCATGGGAGGATTATCTCTGCAGCTTTAGTTTCAGACGCGGGCAATCCTCTGAACTTCTATTCCATCGACGAAATAATACAAAAGAACAAACAAACAAACTGAGGTGTAGTCTGATAGTGTGGTATTTATTGTCTTTAATCCCTGTTGTACGTTTTCATATTTATTATTACTGACGACTGTCCGTCAGACAAATGACGCCTGAAGGACCTGGTGTCCATCTTTGTGCAGTGGTAGAATCAAACGTGCGTTTGTAGTTTAAACTACTTGTGTGTAGATTTAATAGCTAATTTAATGGCTGAAGGAGGAGAAATTGATTTAATCGAATTTAATTTATGCTTAAAAAGCCATATTCAAGATGTTTCAAGAAAAGCTGGACATTGAGAGGAAAGGCCGCCAAACCCTGGAGCTAGTCAGCCTGTCTGAGCCTGTGTGAGATGAAATTTCCTGTTGTTCCTGTTGTTTTCATGTTGCCTGGTAGTTATGGTTAGCTGCTGAGCGGGACATACAAGCCAGCAGCTTTTACTTAGTTTATGTAAATTATAGGTTAATTGTCATATCACATGACTGTAGGTTTGGTAGGGCCTCTTAGTCGAAGAGGGCCTCTAAATGTGTTTTGCCTTGGATTGTAACGTCTTATCCCGTGTATTACTGAATGTTAAATATCAAGCAGTTTATTGTGGTGGTTTAGATATAAACATGTAGTCACTGTACAGCCCCCTACAGCCCGAATTTCACAGAACATAGTACGATTGTACGCCAAATTTCATGAAGTTAGCTATTGCAGTTTTTGAGATACTGAAATATTGCATGTGTAGCGCCCCCTAGAGACCAAGGATTACAAAAGTTGGAATCATGTTATTGTCAATGTCATGAACGTTTGATGCCTTTCGCCCTTGCAGTTTGTCCTGGGCAGACACTTTTAGTGAAGCAGAACATTAAGGCGATAAATATAAATCTGAAGAAAAACAATAGGGATCCTCCAACCCCTAAATATCACTGCAGAGGCAAAGAAAGAAAAGTGGAAAGGTGATTGAACTCTCATCACACGCAGACCAATGCCAACCCGCTGCCACTTCAGTTAGTTTCAGTCCGCATTGCAAAACACCATGCAAAGACAAAACGTCTCAGCGAGTTAATGTCTTCATATATATCCAGAGGACTGGTGCCGTCTCTCACTCTTTCTTACCTGAGTGCACCCTGATTGCCGTGTCTGTATGTTACTGTATTATCAGTGTTTTTTTCACCAGGTCAAGACTTTTCATGTCGCACCTGCTCGCGACAAGCCGTAAGATTTAGCATCAGATGTAGCTCCTCAACGGCTAAATGGTGCAAAAGGTATTAAATCTAACGACCAGGTCTTAGTCCAGCTGCTGCTCTCAGCTGTTACACACAGATGTCTTGATGTTTTGAAGAGCGGGGCATCATTAAAGAAGAGCAGTCACAGCCGGTGTGGTCCAGGCTTACAGAGATCTGTAAGGTTTAAATTAATATGGCAGCTGTTGCTGTACAGTGAGTCAGTCCTCCGCCGGCCTGCGGTAACAAGACTGAAGGTTGACAAGGAGAGAAATGTATTATTGTGCATGACCACAAGAAGCTTTTATACCTACCCCCTTCATCTTTTTGACAACCGAGCGGAGCAGCGATGTAGGAAAGGCTTCACACGGCGACATGTGCCAACCTTCTGCTGGTGTGTGAGGGTGTGAAAGCTGCCCACATTCGTCCCATCAACACGGTGGAACCAAGTCAACACGTGTAGGAGCTGGTTAAAGTATTATATATGAAGGCTGCGACATTTGACCAGGGGGAAAGGGCTGCAGTGTGAAGATGCAGCAGGGGGAATCTGGAGTGTTGTCCCTGAGTACGGTTAATATCTGAAAGTCTGTTGTGTTTCAGTTTCAGAATTCTTTGTCTCATGCAAAAATCCACAAATAAGAATTGATTTAATAGGTACAATATATGCAAAATACAAAGATCAGCCACAACATTAAAACCACTGACAGGAGAAGGGAAGAACATTGACCATCTTGTAACGATTTGAATTTACAATGTTCATGTCTGTCTCTAATATTTGATTCACTACAATCCATTTAAATTAAAAAATGTTGCTTTTGTGGACGATTGTTATGTGATTAAAAGGTGATTAATCAATATCAATTTAATACAAAGCCTAAAAAATCAATCTATTTTAAAGCTCTCTTATTAATTTGCTTCATTTTTTTAATTAATTCCCACCCCTATATAATATACGTATATTTCAATCTGGATATATACAACCTAGCATTTCTTCATGCATCATGTTGTGATAAAGTCACACGATACCAATTTTAGAACTTGAATCAGTTTATCTAAAAGATTAAAAGTGTCATTTTTAAATATGCATGAATTAATTCCTTATTATCGTATTTTATAAATATTTATATATGATTTTGTTAAATCAACCGTTTGTTGCAGAGGTTCACTTGTTAGTTGTCTTTTGTTGTCCTCACAACACAATTACATGACTGTCATAACCAATATAATATATATTTACACCTACCATAACGCCAACTTTCTTTTCTTTTCTTTTATTGTATTTTTTAAATTTTGTAGAAGAAAGAAATTCAGATAAAATTCAGGGACACATTATTCCAGTTCATCTTAACCTGAACAAGAACAAAACCCTTTGTTTTTTTCAACCACAAAGCAAAATAAAAAGTTCACAAAAGGGATCAAAAGAGATGTTAACAATGTTCTTTTGGTTATCAATCATTTATTTGGTTAGTTTAGAGGCACTTTTTGGACTGTTATTTTATGTCGAGCTTTACGGGATTAGAAACTGCCCAATTAGGTGGTTTCAACCATAAATTATGTTGGTTCATTGTAAGAAAAGCACAATAATGTCTAAACTAACTATACTAATAAATAAAGATAGACAAGAAGTAACACATTCAAATACTGAATATGATTAGACGATGTGTAACTGCCTCATAAAACAACAACAACAACAACAACAACAAAAAGAATATTTATTAGCTGACCTAACCATTGTTGAGGGAAAAAAACAATCCGAGTCTAGTTCCAAGTTTGCTGAAGTGGTGGAGGTTTATTGGAGTTCCAGGTCATGGTGAGCCTACCGACACAGAGTGGGTCTGAGACCAGAGACTGACCGTGAATGTAAGGCCAGAGCACAGATATACCCTGTCCCTGGGTGTGGTTGCAGACAGTTCCTGATTAGATCGTATAGTGGATGTATATTCGTCAGCTGAGGGCAACTTCACACAGGAGGGTGAACTCAGGAGGGGGCAGGGGTGGCTCCCAGACATGGTCAGAACAAAGGGCAAAAGGACAAAGGAGTGATACACAGGTAGCATGATCAAGGCTCTGATCAGCAGGGGAGAGGAGATGGGGAAGGTAGCATAATCAGGAAGTTGTGATCGGCAGGGGAGCAGAGACAGGAGAGATCAACATATAGTTGGAATTGCCCCAGACGTGTCAATTCCAATGTCTCTTCAAAATTAACTTCTTCACTATCTTGTGACAGTTCAATGTTCTGCTGGGAAACTTCTGGACCTGACATTCATTCATTCATTGGTGTGGATGTTACTTAGACATGTAGCACCCACCTAGACCAGACCAGGCACCCCCCAGAACACTTTCAGAACAATTTAAAAAACCACGAAGAACAGCACAAGATGTTGACCTGGCCTCCGAATTCACTAGATCCCAAACTGATCAACATGTAGCCTCTATAACTTGAATTATCAGCTTAAACAGAGCAGCAAGTTCAACGAGAGAGAGGTGGTAGGACAAAGACGAGGAGCAGGAAAAGGCCCGGCATGTGGACTCATCTCTCCGTTCCATCATTTGACCCTGATGTGCTCAGGAGGAATTCAATGACTGAAAGAGAAGCGGGATTAGAAGCGGGCCCTGAAGCAGGTGGCTGGATTGTAAACAGAGACTATCGCAGGCTGTTGTCTCAGGGTTTCGACCTTCTGATAACATTTTCTCTGCAGCTGAACCATCCGGGCTTTGATGTAATAAGTCCCCCCCTCCCAACCCCCACCCCGCTGCTCGACTAAAATTTAAACTGCCAAGACAACTTACTGTAAAAGGTAGTGGCTCAGATGTTGTTTGGTTGATACAGGGGTTTACACGCCCAAACCGTTTGAGTGGCTCAGCAGATCTATCAGTTTCCAACAGTGCGGCTCAACTGTTTCATGGCGTGGGCAAATCGGTATGAGTTCCAGGCTGCCTTTATTGGATACGTGTCAGTGCGATATAGCCTCAGTTTACTGAGCATCCCTCAACCAGGTGAGGAGAACAGACAGCTCATGTGCTACATACTGAGAGCTGCAGATATGCATAGCCTGTATAAAAACATGCAGCACCTCAGCACCATCAGTAGCATTTAATAGTACTCCATGCACTAATAACTTTATCAAATAGTTGATGTGCAGCCTCCTTCTCTCTGTTACCACAAGACGTTTGGTGAAGTTGTTAACTGACTGCTGTCCAGAGGATTTGGACCGTTCCTCTGCTAGCGTTAGCATTAGCCTTTTCAGATGCATTGCAGTAGTACTTTTGTTGTGTTTCAGGACTGATGTGCCACAGTACTATGGGCTTCACACTTGATGAACCGTTGCTAGTTTTGCTGCAACGACCCACTGGACTCCTCACCTGTCTTCTTGGAGGCGTCCATGTTTTTATTGTCAGGTGACCAGTCGACATGATGCTTAAAGTGTCATGGCACAGGAGTAAAGTCGACAAACCAACTAGTCGACTAGTCTGTACAAACCCCAGTGCATACATTACCCACAATGCAACTCAAGAAGAAAAGGTGTTAAGAAACCAAGGGACTGTCACGTATTTTCACTACCAGATGGTGGAGACCAAAAACAAAGCAATAAGAGAGTGATTACAGGGCTTAACTCATTGAATATTAATGCTGCTCTGTATAGAATGACGTTTAAATGGTCAACCTTGGTGGTACATTATTATAAATGTACAATTTGTTTACAACACTACAAATGTTAGTGTGTTTTTACAGATAGAGTGGAGCACTTTTAGTAAGAAACAGAAATCACCGAGGTCAAATAGGGAACCATCTTCTGTAGCTAACGGGGGACTCGTGAGTGGCTGGGTATCCCTGGATCAGAACAAAGCAGAAGTGCTGTTCAGCCAGTTCAGTCCATGCATAAACATGAGGAGAATCTGATCAGACATGTCCCGCAGCAGACAGATGACCCACTTCTGAACCGCAACTACATTTGGATCCGTCATCCCGCTTCAAGGCGAATGACGATCGAGTTAGAAAGTGACTTCTGAGAAACACAAATCCACTTTTCAGGTAATCACAGAAATGATTAGTAAGGCTGAGGACATTTAAAAAGCAAATGGAAAGACGCATTGATTCTGAAAATAGGGATGAATCTGTCTGTTAAAGAGACAATTTACTGCTAGCTGAATGCGGCGTGACGCACTAATTATAGCTCCATATTTAACCTCTTAATAATGATTGACAAACAGGTAATGATTCCTTTTTCTTGCTTCGTGTCCGTGTGATTAGCGGTTCAAGGTTTTCGATTCAAAGCAGCATATTAGAAGACGGTTTGGTTTTAGGAGAAACTGCAGAGTGATGAATGGACTGCATTAGTCTGCCAGCCGGCTGCAGACTACAGCATTTAGTTTGACATTTTTCAGAGTCAAAGCTGTTTAAGGAGTCAAATGGAAAAAGAGGCAGAGGTGAAGAGCACCAGCCCTGAGTGGCGCAGCTATTAGAGGACGGGCCAAATGTTTGGACACGGTTATTTTTCACTAAAGGCTGTTTTCAACACTTTGGATTAACACTGGAGACATCAAAACTGTGAAGGAACATAGTACACACACCGATCAGGCATAACATTATGACTACCTTCCTAGGGATGTGCAATATTTCATTGTTTGCGATATATCGTCAAAAACATCTACCACAGTAAGAATATGTCATCGCGCGATAAAAACAATAAATTTCCATTGATGATGTATATATGTGGGCGACACACAGCCCAACACGTGTTGAATATTGACAATGGTGGAAGGTGGAATTTTCTGAATGTGCACAAACCGACATTGGAGTATTGCATGCGTTATTTCAGCTGCAGTCTGAACAAAAACAGTGCGTTGCAAATTTGCGACACTAGGCATGAAGGGGTTAAAAAGTCTGATGCGGAGCAGCAAATTACAACATGCAAGGTTTGCAAACAAATAGTGCATAAAAAGGACAGTAACAGCACGAATTTGTTCCACCACCTCAAACACAAGCACAAACCAGAATATGAAGAAAGACAGAAAATGAGCAAGGATGCAGAAGCAGCGTCAACTTCATCCAAAGAGTCCGGGAACAAAACAACAACTCAGATAAAACTTGATGCATTATAGTCAAAAAGATTAGGATGAACTGGTGTTTATTTATCGTTGTTTTTATCGTTACCGTGATAAATACCAGAAATTATCGCCCATACCTACACCTTCCTAATATTCACTCAAAGCAGCCCCATCCTTACGTTAGCATAACGTGGCCAATGATGACGTTACAGAGACCGCACCATTTGTTTTTTATTTATACCAGCCTATAAACATGTTTATTTCTGCTGTAAAGTTTAATGTGTCCAACCAACTCATCCTGTTTTCTCATTCTGACCGGCTCTTATTTGCTATCAACAAAGAACAGACTGGAAACTTGACATGCACGCCGGGTATTTCACAACTGTCTTAAGGCAGCTTTACTACTGTACGTGGAGGCAGTGGACTTAAGCGCAGTATGCACGCCGCAGATCCATAGCTGCTACAATTTGACAGGTAAACACAGAAAAAAGGCTTAAAGGACGTGAAACATGTGAGAGAAAAACGCACATTAGGGCAGCAGGAGGAGAAAAATAAGCCTTTATTTCTGCAGAGACAGATATAAGAAGAAAAAAATCTTATTTCCAAGTCCGGGAAAAACACTAAGCATGGCAGATCATTAGTGCAGTTCAGTGTTGTGTGTGCAGGAGTACTGTTAAATCTGAACGAGTAACACGCCTGTCTTCTGTCAGGCATCCTATTACAGCCTGGCATTTCAACCACAATTCAGCCTATTATGGTATTTTAAGAACATTTGGACAATGATTTAAAAAAAGGTCAAATATAGCAGCCTACACAAAACCTAGAGTATTGAATCATTAATCAGCCTTGCTGTCCTTCCAAGAATGCCACAGCCATCACTAACGGAACAAAATCAACCCATCAGGCCAACATTATGATGAACCGGCCACTAAATGGGGGCCATTGGGTCCTGTGGGTTGAGTTTGGGTTCCTCAGTTTGGGATCTAGTGAATTTGGAGGCCAGGTCAACACCTTGAGATGTTCTTCTTCCTAAAGTGTTTTTGTTTCTGCATCCTGCTGGTGATGGCTGCTGCCATCAAGGAGTGTCATTGCTATGGGGTGGGGGTGCCTGGTCTGGTCTAGGTGGGTGCTACATGTCTAAGTAACATCCACACCAATGAATGAATGAATGCCAGGTCCAGACGTTTCACAGCAGAACACTGAACTGTCAAAAAATATCAATGTTATTTACTGTTAGTGGTTTTAATGTTGTGGCTGATTGGTGCGTATAGCGAACAAGTGAAAAAAGTAGTGAAAATGATCCAGAATATGTGTTAAAGTTTTGATTCTGCAAAGTTGCCTGTGACTTTGATGACATCTCTGCATACTCTTTCTTATGGTAGTCACCTGGAACAGTTTTCAATTAATAGGTGTCAGGAGGGTCAAGAAGCAGGCAGTTCTTTGCAGTGAATAGTCCAACACTATGACAAGAACCACTCAAATATGTAAAGATGCCCTGAGGTAGATGGGTCCCTCCATATGAGCTGAATTTTCAAGGTTTCCTCCAGGTAAAAGAAGCTTTTTCCTGCCACCAACTCCTTAAGGCGCTAATATGATACTAAACGCAAGGACCTATGTACGTAACCTCAATCAGTGGGAGCCATTTATACTTGTACGCTCTTCAGTCTGGCTCGTTCTGTAACAACGCCACCCAAGCACTAGTCAGCAACAATGGAGACTGATACTTTTGCCAAAGTTTTGTAGAAATATCTGGATCTCTGAACTCTTTCATTCAGTCATTTGTTCCTGTTAAGGGTTGTGGGATCTGATGCAGCCTTTCCCAGCTGTCATTGGGCGAGAGGCGGGGGTCCACCCTGGACAGGTCTCCAGTCCATCGCAGGGCTAACACAGAGAGACAGACAACCATTCACACTCACACCTACTGCCAATTTAGAATCACCAATGAACCTAACCAGCATGTCTTTGGATGGTGGGAGGAAGTTGGAGAACCTGGAGAGAACCCACGCAGACACAGGGAGAACATGCAGACTCCACACAGAAAGGCCTGTGGATTCAAACCTGGTACCTTCTTGCTGTGAGGCATCAGTGCTAACCACCTCACCACTGTGCCGCCATTCAAATCAAAACAAAACAATCAATTTGAAAATTGCGAAGATGGAGAAGCTGCAGGAAATACGAAAGCAGAAACACTGCGTAGGGGTCTGCGATATCGCCCTAACCCCTGCTTCGTCTTGAAACTATTTGTATTGTTATTGTCGATTTATAAATAAAGTTGAAAGTTGAAAAAAAAAGGTTGTTACAGCAGGTCAGTGCATGTGATGGATCAAAAATATATATCTAAAGAAAAACAAGTGAGCAGAGGCGCCTGACTGTACCTGCAATAAACCACGAGCTAAAAATCATAAAGTGACAAACAGGTTTGTTATTGTGTGAATTCAGAGAGTGACATAAATCATCTGCACCGAACCCTCGGCAGGCATAAATCACTGCTTCACTTGTGAAACAATTCGCGGAAATCCATCAACAGCAAAAGGCCGGACGAGTTTTCCTAACTACAAAACGTGAACTAGCGGACACTGCTTTCAGAAAGACAAATGGCTCAGGGAGTTGCCATAGTGACAAGACAAATTATATATATTTTTTTTTTTTTTTGGAAGCCAAGAGATTGTCAGCCAGGTTAGTGTGTCTGTCTTCCAGGCATGAAGGCGCAGCTTAAATCAATTTTGATTCCAGTCACACAAGGCGATGAGGGGCCAATTTTGTGCTCAATAACTGAGGACAAAGTGTTTGTGAAGAAAGTGTCACGAAAACTAGGATTTATCATTCTGTGAGGTGGAACAGAAAGAGGCGGCGGGGGGGGGTGGCGGCGGCGGCGGCGAGGTCAGTGCCGTGTTGGACGTGTTGAGCCCGGGCGGCTGCATTTTTTAAAAAGCATCTCCTTCATATTTCACTTAATTAAATTTCTCAGCGTTACATTGTCCAACTGTGGTAGAAGGGCAATTTGGAAACGAACGAGCTTTGTGAATGGCTCAAAGGTAGGGTGACCAGACGTCCTCAATTGAGTAACCTGTCCCTGGCTAAAGCTGTCCCCGAAAATGTCCCCGAATTTAGCGTTTTATGAATTGAAAAAAAAATTGCATGTAGACTAGAACAACAGTTATTACGGTAGCCAGGTAGCAAGCACGAGTTAGCATGGTGCGTGCATACTAGAACAAGGGTTATTACGGTAGCTGATTGCGCTCAGTTCCAGGTGCTTTAGCCCGTTTTATTACTCTATTACTTAGAGGTTGCGCTAGACTTTTTCGTTGTCTGTCAAGGTAGTATTTAAAATAAAATTTGCCTTCCATCAGTCCTAGCAACGTACTATATACAGTCAATGGTTTTCATCCAATTCCTTCATTTTGGTAGCCGTTAGCCGCATATACATAGATATATATAAGTATATATGTATATGGTTAGCCGCATAGACGTATAGCCGCGTTCTGACGTGTGTGTCAGTGTAATCGGTGCACCAGAAAATCGTGCACTGACAAAAGTTCCGTGACGTTTGGAATGAAAACTGTGATTACAGACAAGAGCCAATTAATACGGCTAATCGCCACCAAGTGGTCAGGTGTGTGCAGTGCAATCTGTCAAAATGACTGATGGCCTTCAGATTTGTCTGTCACAGTTTTTTAAAAAAACGGTCAAATGACGGAAAATATTCGCGACTCCTGCTATACTACGACTACTACAACAACTATTACTTTATTCCTTTTACTACTTTAGTATCCCAATTTTGAGGCTTATCCCGGCTTTGAGCATATCTGGGATATGGTGTTTACATGGAACACAGAGAAACCCGGTTATTCATATCCCCGTATACATGATGAATTCTGATCACTGCATCCTATCTGCGCATGCGTGTGTTACGTCTTTTACGGCGTTTGTTTACAACAGATTGAGCGGTGGAAAACCAGCGTCACGTAGCTTTTCTGGTGTTTTCTGCATCTAAACGCGTCGTTATTTTTAGTTCTTTCATTAGTTTAAGGGAAAATTCAGTCTCTGCGTCGCTTCAGAAGTGAGAAGTTCTCGTTGCCGCCATGTTGTTTGTATATCTACTGCGTAGCTTGGCGTCACTCACGCCTGCGCACACAGTGGGCACCGTCAGAAATCGGGATAAGGTGTTTACATGCTCCAGTATCCCAGCTTCTATCGGAGTACTCCAGGTGGCAAAACCAGGTTTCTCTACATGGATAAACACAAAAAACGGGAAAGAGAAAAAATCACCCAACCTTCAAATGGGTTTATTTTGAAAGCGGCTTTAAATAAATACATTAAGCTCAAAGTCCTCGCTGATGAATCCAGTCCTTAAAGGAAAATTGCTGCAGCTCGGCTGACATATACAGTGCGTCAGCTTCATTTGCATGCCACTCACTAGTTTCAGTCTTTGTGCCCAGAAGCATTGTGTCAGTTTAAATCACGCATGGGAAACACTGGAAATAATTGTTCAAAAGCTTCCTTCTTCTTCTTTTTTTTTTCTGTCAGACTCCTGAACGTAGAGAGTGCAGAGCGCGGAGCTTTGTGACAGCACATTTTAACCACAATTTAAATTGTCATCGCTGCTGTTCAGGCGCACGCAGCTTGTTTCGCTTTTATTTTCTGTTACTTAGATCCTGACATATCACTGTTGCTGTCAGCTGCACGCGCCTTGATTTGAAGTCGCTGCGTGTCGGCTTTTTCCTCACCCAGATAAACCGCTCAAACGTCTGCACTTCGTCTGCACATTCAAATATCCTCTTCCCTCGACGGTTAAGTCTGTGATCTTCACCCGGCATGTCCTTGCTAACTGCTATTTGATGACTTTTCTTAATTTGCTAGCCCGACGTCATGCATGTGTGACTTCGGCTTTCTTAAATTTGATGATTCATGTGTTTATAGGTAAACACTGACTTGTAAGCGGAATGCTAACACAGTTCTGGGGATGCTAAGCATGTTGAGTGTCAACAGTTTAGTGTCATGTTAGCATGGTAGCCTTAAATGCAGCTGAAGCTGAAAGATTTTGCAGTCAAGTCGACATCTTTATGGAGATGGACAAATGGCTAATACAGTTTTCTTGAATGGAGAAATTAGCTGCAAAAGGGTTAGGGTTAAGACAAAAATTCTTATATGAGTCTGGTAAAAGTGAAGATTTCCTGGCCTGGGCTAGCTTCCAAGCTACCTTATTGGATAGTTGTCAGTGGGCTATAGCCTCAGTTCATTGGGTGCCCCTCAACCGGGTGACATGCATGTGCAAAATAGGGGTTGCACAACGTCGTTGACTGTTGTGGGATGAAAGTCAAATCAACACAGACTAGTCTCTGATGATGTCACTGATAAAACCCAGTAGAAACTAATGAAATCTATATTCTTGACCTGAAAACATCCGCTGAGAACAGACAGCTCATGTGCTACATACTGTGAGCTTCAGATATGTATAGTCTGTATAAAAACATGCAGCACCTCAGCACCATCAGTAGCATTTAATAAAAATAAATAGTTGATGTTCAGCCTCCTTCTCTCTGTTACCACAGGACGTTTGGTGAAGTTGTTAACTGACTGCTGTCCAGAGGATTTGGACCGTTCCTACCTAGCGTTAGACTTTTCAGATGTATTGCAGTAGTACTTTAGTTGTACTCCAGGACCGACATGTCACAGTAGTATGGGATTCATCTTAAATGAAGTATTTCCTCTCACTTAATGAACCATGAACCGCTTCTAGTTTGCTGCATTGACCAACTGGACTCCTCATCTGTCTTCTAGGAGGCGTCCATGTTGTCGACATGATGCTTAAAGCTTCATAGTGCAGGAGTGAAGTAGATGAATGTGCAAACCATCGTGGAAAACTGGGCATTTTCTAAATGTCATGAACAATATTGGAGAAAATTAAAACTGAAGATGGTGTAGATGAGTAGATGTTAAGATGCTGCATTTCACGGGATCATTAAAAACTTTTAGCAGTGCCAAGTAAAAGTCAATAGAGCCATTGGGGACCATTTAATACATGTTTAAGTATTTCAGTCGAGACCAAAGTGGTGAATTAACGTACATCCTTTGATTAAACAGTTTAAAGCGTTCATTTCATTGATGATTTAAAGATTGGCAATGAATGTGTGAGGTTATACAGTATATTCCCTTCGCTTCTAGAAAATTCTTTCAGTAAGCTAACTAATGAGACCCAGACTATGAGTCCCCTCGGTTTCTCCAAAGAGAAGAATATCTAATACCAGCCTCATCAAACCAATAAGGCCAGTCATTAACAAGCATTCCTCTACATTTTGCAAATGATATTTTTGATTTAATGAAAAAAAAAAACTTCCTCGGAGCCTCGTCCCACTCAAATAAAATTACCTGAGATATCAGCCTGAACGCGCCACAGTAAGATCCAGAGGTCCTCGCCTCATTAAAATGCACGGATTGCACCACTCAATTTATTATGCATACTACATCCTTCAATAATGTATACAGAGTGTGCACAAGAAGCAGATGTCCTTGAACTTTTTTGAGGCCCTACATTGAGAAGGTATTTCTAAAGGAAGGTTGAATTCTGAAGAGGGGGAATTCAATTCGCTCAGGTCATAAAATCTTCTCTCAGCAGTTTGGGGAACTGATTATTTTTTTTCCCTTCATGTATCTGGGTCTTCAGCTCTTTTTCATTATTCAAACATGATGCTCTTACATCAAAAGTGTGTTACCGAAACTACTGTATATGCAAATTATACAATGGGCTATTTAACCCCCTATGCTTTCAAGGGCACATGCGTCACAGAACTCAACACATGAATATTCATTTTCCAGTATTCGGTGCTTTTCCATAGGAGGAACAGTAATCTACGTCTTTTTATTCATGATTTTTAAAAAAGATGCAAAACATGTGTAATTTTCTTTTATTTGCATCTCATCTGCAGAGCTTCACGCAACTGCAAAACAAGAGCAGCTAACAAAGGAGCAAATAATAGAGCGCGACGAGAGTAACAACACTGATCCGCATTTTACTTCTCAAATGTCTTGGTGTCTTGATCGCAACTCCTACGAATCTTCTGAATCTCCTGAATCTTCTGCGAGACTGCCCTTCAGGTAATTAACATTTCAGTTAAAATAAAGAGCCGATTCTTCTTTGGGAGCCGTGGCAAAAGAGTCGGCTCTCGGAAAAGAGCTGGACTGCCCATCACTAACCCCGGCTTCCTCCCACCATCCAAAAACATGCTTGTTAGGCTGATCGCCCAATGACAGAGAGGCTCTGACCCCTTCAAGCCGTTACAGCGGTTACAGAAAGCGAACATGCTGTTTAATGTGAAACTTAAATATCTGTTCGATATTTCTGGGGAGTTTCTTATCCCCACCTGCAGAGTTGTGCATGAACATTTTCAACGAATGTTTTTTTTTTTTTTGTGAGCCGTGAACTGACTGCATCATTTTCCAACTTTGAGCTTAGACATGAGTTTCGCTCAATCTGGAAGGAAATAACAAGGTTCACCCTGTTCATGACACCTGTCACCTGACATGCCATTTACTGCATTGCAGCATGGCTGGTGCAGTTGAAATAGAGGCCGTCTGAGTTATTTGAAAAAAAGCAGCACAGATCCAGGAGGAAAAAACACATCAGTCTGGGGATGGACAGGCAGGTCAGTGAGAGATTCTGCTGAATGAAGAATAGCTCAAAGCTGCTCATTAATAAAAAAACGCAAACTGTTCATTTTGGAGTCCATGAACCTAGTTCAAAATTAAAAAATGTGAACTATGAACTCGTTCAATTTCATATGTGCAACATGAACTTAGAACTAGTT
The DNA here is from genome assembly GCA_005024645.1 of Planiliza haematocheilus. NCBI lineage: Eukaryota > Metazoa > Chordata > Actinopteri > Mugiliformes > Mugilidae > Planiliza > Planiliza haematocheilus. The sequence continues at coordinate 1,263,156 of SRSE01000884.1, forward strand.
CTTCTTTGGTGTGAACTTGCACAACGCTGCCCATCTGCAGCAAGAGTTGTTTTTCGGTGATGTTGCTCGACGCTGAATCTGTGTCGTATTCCGCGTGAGTGGTATTATTCTAAGGCCTCGTCCACACGTATGAAAACAATCTTTTCCCAAAGAATATCGTGTTGAGATATCTTTGAGTCTCAACACGACTCAAAGCGCTACTTCATACTCCAGGCCTACAGGTGGCGCTGTTTCAGTTTCAGAAATTCACCAAAATCGGAGAGGAAGAGGCGGAGCATGCGCATGAAGCTTGAGCGCTGTTTACAAATCGGCTTTAGAAGAAACCAAACTCAAGGAGAAATTATATTTAGCCCTAGTAACCATAATAGGCTCAATATCATCCCACTGATACTTGATCAGTTTGGGATCTAGTGAATTTGGAGGCCAGGTCAACACCTTGTGTTGTTCTTCATGTTTTTTTGAGTGTTTTTGTCTGCTGCCATCAAGGAGTGTCATTGCTATGGGGTGGGGGTGCCTGGTCTGGTCTAGGTGGGTGCTACATGTCTAAGTAACATCCACACCAATGAATGAATGAATGCCAGGTGCAGAAGTTTCCCAGCAGAAACTGAATAGTCACAAGATGGTTACGTCAGCTAATAAATAATTTTTTTGTTGTTGTTTTATGAGGCAGTTACACATCGTCTAATCATATTCAGTATTTGAATGTGTTACTTCTTGTTTATCTTTATTTATTAGTATAGTTAGTTTAGACATTATTGTGCTTTTCTTACAATGAACCAACATAATTTATGGTTGAAACCACCTAATTGGGCAGTTTCTAATCCCGTAAAGCTCGACATAAAATAACAGTCCAAAAAGTGCCTCTAAACTAACCAAATAAATGATTGATAACCAAAAGAACATTGTTAACATCTCTTTTTATCCCTTTTGTGAACTTTTTATTTTGCTTTGTGGTTGAAAAAAACAAAAGGGTTTTGTTCTTGTTCAGGTTAAGATGAACTGGAATAATGTGTCCCTGAATTTTATCTGAATTTCTTTCTTCTACAAAAATTTAAAAAATACAATAAAAGAAAAGAAAGTTGGCGTTATGGTAGGTGTAAATATATATTATATTGGTTATGACAGTCATTTAATTGTGTTGTGAGGACAACAAAAGACAACTAACAAGTGAACCTCTGCATAAAGCTTGAGCGCTGTTTACAAATCGGCTTTAGAAGAAACCAAACTCAAGGAGAAATTATATTTAGCCCTAGTAACCATAATAGGCTCAATATCTTCTCCAGCAGGAACACGAGCATGTAGTCCACCATTGTTGTTGATGTTGTTAGGAGACGTCTCACGGGACATAAGAGGTGGAAGGCTGCTCCAGGGGCCGGGCCATGACATCATCGAAACGTACATATGTCTTTCTTGCCGTTTTCGCCATCCACATGAAAACTCAAGAGCTGCGTTTTTCCACCCTGGGACCAGGTTTCAGAAAAGTGCGTTTTAGGGCAATGCATTAACAGGATTCATGTGGACGATCGGTCGGCCAAAACGATGCAAAACATCTGCGTTTAAACCAAAAAGCATCTCTGTGTGGACGTTGCTGAGGGACATTGATGAGTGCACACACATCTGCATCACCATGACATTTCCCTGAAGGTGCACGTCAAGCCACACCTACGGCCCAGATCCCACAAAGAACCATGAATCATAAAAGATCCGTCCAACCAAACGACTAACAAAGAAAAACGACTCTTTCTCCTACTACTCAAAATGAATTAAATATAGAAGCGTAGGAGAGTTAGCCTTGTGACAGACTGGAGACCTGGCCAGGCTGTACCCGGCCTCTCGCCCGATGACAGCTGGAATAGGCTCCAACCCCCTTTGCGACCCTTCACATCACAAGCGGCTGCAGAAGATGAATGAATGAGTCGTTGCGTTGAGTATAAGACATCTGTATTCATGCGCACGTTCATGAACCATGTAATGAGTGAAATGAAGGGACTAAATTAGTAAATACATGCACATAATTAATCAAAAATGAAATAGAAGTAGAAACAGAAGTGATTCCCGCCCGGCTCAGTGCGTTTCCTTGTTTGAGTTGATGAGCGTCACAATCAAAGGCTGCGACGAAGCGTGTCAGTGGCTCTCCAGTCACTCTCAATCTTTAATGATAGACTTTGAGACCTTCACGACGCGCTATCATCTCCACATTTTGAGCGCCGTCTCTCGCGTCTCTCTCTCTGCTTGATCTCGGGAATCCCTTTGATCCGCTCATTCTGATCGTCTCGCATTGTGTTAGCGACTGACTGACGCGGAGACGCAGGCAAAGATCAGCGTCAGTCTCGCCACGCGGTGTATTTTCTCTGCATCTTAATGCTGGTGCAAGTGCTGACCGTTTTTTTTACACGGCATTTGCAGATGGGAAGACTGGAAGCATTTAAAAATAACACGCTGAATCAGAATAGAATGTGTTATTCTTTGGTGTGATATGATTCAGGTAAGGTTCTGCAGTCACATCATGTTCCTGCCACACCTCAGACACTTCTGCAGGTGTTGGCAGCATTTGTCTCCCGGGTCCCAGCCTCACGTGCATCCTCCACCTCACTCACATGATTCATCCTCTGCATCTCTTTGCATTAAACGTTTTCTCTGTCGTTGTTCTGTCCTGGTCTTTGCTAGTTCAAGTGCACATGGTAAACATGATAGAGCTGTGGAGTGTCTTTCACTGAACGCACACATGCTAAGGAAATATTTATTCATTCATTTGTAGGTAGTTAGTGAGAGACCTGAACAAAGCTTTGATCATAACTGCTACCATATACGGCAATCAGGCATAACATTACGACCTCCTTATATTCTGTAAGTCTCCCTTGTGCCTCCAAAACACAATGTTGTTAGTAGGGGGTCTTTGAGGGGAGGGGCCTCTGTGCATCATAAATACATTTTTTGTTGTTGTTGTTGTTTTATGAGGCAGTTACACATCGTCTAATCATATTCAGTATTTGAATGTGTTACTTCTTGTTTATCTTTATTTATTAGTATAGTTAGTTTAGACATTATCGTGCTTTTCTTACAATGAACCAACATAATTTATGGTTGAAACCACCTAATTAGGCAGTTTCTAATCCCGTAAAGCTCGACATAAAATAACAGTGCCTCTAAACTAACCAAATAAATGATTGATAACCAAAAGAACATTGTTAACATCTCTTTTTATCCCTTTTGTGAACTTTTTATTTTGCTTTGTGGTTGAAAAAAACAAAAGGGTTTTGTTCTTGTTCAGGTTAAGATGAACTGGAATAATGTGTCCCTGAATGTATATATGAATTTCTTTCTTCTGACAAGTTGGCAAGTTAATTCATGCATATTTAAAGATGACACTTTTAATCTGATTCAAATTCTAAAATTGGTATCATGTGACTTTATCACAACATGATGCATGAAGAAATGCTAGGTTGTATATATCCAGACTGAAATATACGTATATTATATAGGCGTGGGAATTGATTAAAAAAAAAAAAAAATGAAGCAAATAATAAGAGAGCTTTAAAATAGATTGATTTTTTTAGGCTTTGTATTAAATTGATATTGATTAATCACCTTTAAATCACATAACAATCGTCCACAAAAGCAACATTTTTTAATTGAAATGGATTGTAGTGAATCAAATATTAGAGACAGACATGAACATTGTAAATTCAAGCTCTTTTAATGTCTGAAAAAACAACAACATTTAATTGTGTTTCAATTCAAAACAGTAAAAAAAAACAGAAAATCCCTGAACAGACCTAAAGTTAAGGCGTCATTTCAGAACAGTATTCAGTTAAATGGTTTAAAATAAATAAAAACTTTTGACTCGTCTTGTCCGTTTTCACATTAAAGTCCCACCCCTATGTTATATATGTCTATATTAAGTATTATTGTATCGTAGCCTTTTCAAAATGAGAAAAGATTTCCATGCAAAAAAATGAGAAAGTTAGTCCATGAAGGCGGCCATTTTGGAAATGGCTTCCAAAAGCTACTACTGAATGCACAGCACAGATACATCCACTAGAGGGCAGGTGACAGGTTTTTCTGGTGTTAGAGGGTCAATTAAAAATAGAGTTGGTCAGATGAACAAATCCTGGTGATTACTTTTTAATGCTGATGTTTTTACTCCCTCCCGAGCCACTCAGCATTATCTGTTCTACGTTTGCGTGCGGGCGTCTCCAGATGACAAGCAGCATTTGGTTCAGATGTTTGAGCTGCCTCTGATCGTTGTAGGTAGGTGTGGAGGTTGACAGCCGAGGTTTGTCACCGTGTAATATCCATAATGCATCAGCTGCATTGTTCCTCATGATAGGCTACACTGAAGGAATCAGCGTGGGTGGTTACAGAACCAAACCAAATATCAGTCTTATATTTTGGGCTGGAAACCATCGGCTGGCAGTCTGTCGGGACGCACTACCACCTCAAGGTCTCAAATGAGTCCTTAGCACATCAGGACACATGTTAACACCAGGTGTGAACTGGGACTTGGTGAATATTCAATCTAAAACAAAAAGAAGGGGTCAGTTCTTCTGGATCGATTATGAGACGGATACAAAGCGTCTTAGATCAGAGAGGAGCAGCAGATTTAAGTAGTAGTCCTCTGTAGGTCAATCAGTACAAACGGCCTCTGTAATATAATCACACTGTCTTCATATTTTCATTTGTCACATTCATTATAAAATGGCTGATTAAAAAGGTTTTAAATTGTTCTCGCCTCTAATTTTATGTTTCTTTTATCTTTTCTGGGAATGTTTTAATCACTATTTCCAAAGGCTTTGCAGACAAAAAGAATAAAATAGATCATTAACAATTCAATTATCCATACGCTTTAGGCTACTTTCTTTATTAGTCTTTCATTTGGATAATCCATAAATGTATTCACCATCTATCCTCTGGAAAACAGAAGCACTGCATACACACGATATCAAATACTTTGTTGTTGCTGTTAAATGTATTCACTTATCTCCGTCCCCCTTCAGGAACCGCCCACGTGCACTTAGCGTTTAATTGTGTCAGAATAGAAGTCAGTTTTTAGTCACGCCACGGGGGTTTAGAGACATGAAGGTACGTGAGAAGTCGGGCGCTGTTTCACGCGGGTGGTGGTGCAGATGGAATTTCATGCGGTCACATCCAATCTTCCGTAGAAATGAGACGTGATGCGGCTCCTGTGAGGTTGAAATAGCTGCAGTCACAGTTTGATTTTAGTGACTTGTCCTGCAGCACCAGAAGAAGAAAGGTTTGATAAGACTGCTCATAAACTCTCTAACGTAGGAGCTGACATAGCTACGTTGTTTTTATTTTATTTTATTTTTTTTATCTGATTGCTTTACACTGGAGGGGACGTAATGAATATCAGCATCTATAGACAACATGTGATGCTAATAAATTATATGAAGAGAAGGATTTTTTTCTCTTTAGAGATGAACTCCAGTGGGTCCTCGGTGTAAATGCAAATTCCACAATGGGCTATTTAACCTCTCTGCTTTCAAGGGCACATGCATCATGACACTTAAATCAGTATTTATTTCTCAGTGTGCCCTCAAGGTGGTCATTTATACACATTTACTCATGTTCATGATTTCAAATAGAAACGTACGTAAATGATGTTATGTTACCAGGATACAGCCGTGTACAGTGTTCGTTCACAATTAAACTGTATTGTACACAAAAAGCTGCTAGCTAACGGTACAGTAAAAGAGTCTGAAGAGGGACTAAGTGAATGTGATCATCTGAAGGCTGCATTTTTTTTTTCCAAACTTCATTTAAAATAAATAAATTAAAAAGAAGTTTTGACTAAATAAGTAACAGCTAACACAGATGTGAAGCTCCCTTTGTGGTTCCTTTGGTGTGCACCACTTGATGTAATGGTAAGATAGGGGTTGCGTGAGTTAATATTTTCTAAAGTCGTCTGTGATGACGTCAATGAAATGTTATGTATAGCCTGTATAAAAACATGCAGCACCTCAGCACCATCAATAGCATTAAATAGTACTCCATGCACTGCAGCTAAAGGTCTAATAACTTTATCAAACAGTTGATGTTCAGCCTCCTTCTCTCTGTTACCACAGGACGTTTGGTGAAGTTGTTAACTGACTGCTGTCCAGAGGATTTGGACCGTTCATCTGCTAGCGTTAGCATTAGCCGTTTCAGATGAGATTTCATGACTGACATGTCACGGTAGTATGGGCTTCATCTTAAGTGCAGTATTTCCACACAGTTGATGAACCGCTGCTTCTATGAGGCGTCCATGTTGTTATTGTCACGTGATCAGCGACTGGTCGACTAATGTGCAGCCTCTAGTCAGCGCACAGCCTTGCATTGCTTCCCTGAAAATGGATGTTACCGGATGGGATAGCTTCAATGACAGAGGTGCTGTCACAAAATTCAACAATCTCCACATCATCTGCAGCCTGAACCTGTAGAAGAAAATGGACTGTGCATGTTTGAGACAACTAGTAAGACATAATAATTGCACCATTTATTATTTTCATTAATAAAGACCATGGCTTAAGCGATGCAAGGACGTCTACTGGTAGACAGGACATGAGGGAAACGGATGGAGGGATGAAAGGGTTATAACAGATAGATGATGGCCTTCAGATGCAAAGGAACCCAGCTTGAGTGGAGAACGTTTGATGTCATTAGCAGTTTAAATACTTTACTAACTGATACACTGCGTTCTCTATTTGACAGATGAATAAAATACCACTAGCGACAGCGGTGACATGGTGGAGCGGAATAGAGAGCCAGATATCATGAAAGCTGTGTGATCTTCTCCTCATTTACAATTTGGCATCTCTGACACGTTGCTAAAAGCTCAATTTAAAAGCTGGCAGCGAGATGAGGGATGGAAAGGATGCACTGATCATATTCTCCAAATTGTCTGGGCTATGTTTTGTTATGTAGATATCCAGATGATTGAGCACCTGAATTTACGCAGAGATCAAAAAAACCTTCCTTTATCTCAACACTCCATCATTCACATATTTTTTTTGTCCCCTAGCTATAAAGTATTAACATTGCTATTTAAATCTTTTTTTTTTCATAAAGTTTGCAGTTTATTTTAAAAACTGAAATACAGCGCTGCCTAACTACTACGCCCGTGCATGTTCTCTTTTTATCATTGGTGATGAGTTGTTGAGATCATTATGTGATCAAAATGAATTGACAGCAGGGAGCAGCTTGAGGCAGGGACTGGTGTGATATGAGAAGATGTGCGGCTGTGTGACAGCTCGCAAAAGAAAAATGCTCTTTGTGTTATATTAGAATTTAAGGGCGAAATAAAACATCGTTAGATCTGAAGGCATATTTTTGTGTCGTGGGTGATTTCTCAAACAAATGTTTTCTCGCTCCTGGGAGGTTCAACGCAAATGGTGACGCAACAAAGCCCAAAATGAGAGAAAATGTCATTTCTCTAAAGACCACCGATGGAGCTTCTTTCTTCTGGTTGTCTAAACGCTCATAAACGCTTCATAAAATCATTTGTAAATCGTTTAATCGACAGAAGTTAAACCACTTAAGTATTTGACAAATCTATTCAGTTGAGGTAAAACTGAAATGACTACAGCGTTATTCTTTACTTGGCTAAGTCGACTGGTTTAAAACAGAAGACGGCCACTGTAGGTTGAGGTGCGAAGGGTTTATTTGGATTTACCATAAGCTGTATAAAGATGGATGGTGGTATAGCCCCTCAAAAGTGAAACCAGAATAGGTAGTGCTCCCCCTGGTGGCTGGATGGAGTATAGGTCATAAGCTCCACCTCCTGCACAGCTGGTTCCATGGTGTAATGGTTAGCACTCTGGACTTTGAATCCAGTGATCCGAGTTCAAATCTCGGTGGAACCTAAAGTTTATTAGCATGCGATTTTTATTTTTCAATGATGGTTTTAGGTGGTTAATATAATGCTGATGTATGTTCAAGTCTCAATTTTTTTGGATGAGTTTCGTTTTAGTTAGCTATTTGACGCTATAGAAACAGTATGTGACATAGGCTAACTAAAAAAAATATATTTTAAAAAAAACAAGTATAATGTATAATCATTGGCTGTATGTGTATAATTCAACATTTCCATGTAACTGGTGGAGGCAGAGTTTAGTATTAATTAAATAAAAACGTGAGTGTGGGCGGGGCATCCACTCTCGGCTCTTACTGCGCAGACTCTAGCGCTAAACGGCAAGATGGCGCTGCCTGCATCCCTGGGAAAATAGCGTCAGTTTGGCCAATGCAAGGAAGTGGAGACACGTTGTCCATAGCTATTTATACAGTCTATGGCATTTATTAAAGAACGACAATCTCTGACTAAACTTAACCACAAATTCTTTTGTTACTGAAACTACTCTCAAGGTTCTGGATGCAAACCCAAAAGCCTTACCCAGAAGCTTTATGTTTCTGTCATCCACCAACTCTACGCCAGGGGTCTTCAATATTTTATAGGCTAAGGACCTTCAAACTGGTGGAATTTTGTTTCATAAATTTCATTTAAATTAGAATTAAACAGTAATGGCAGTGACCCAAAAAGTTTCAAAAAAGGCAACTGGACTTGTAGATATTTAGAGAAGACGTTTCACCACTCATCCAAGTAGCTTCTTCAGTTTTGAAACGTCTTCTCTAAAAATCTACAAATCCAGTTGCCTTTTTTGAAACTTTTTGGATTACCATGACCTGGATGACTGAGAACCTTCACAGACATAATGGCAGTGACCATAGAAAGTAAACTGTTTACTACTTTCTAAACTCACAGCAGTACAGGAAGTATTACATGGGCTACACAACTGCTATCAGCCAGTCCACACAAAAGGCAGAGTGAGGAAAAGTTCAAATGTTGGACTTTCCTCAGAAGGGATGTAGAGTCTGCTGCCGAGTCGCTGGATGTTTCAGACAGTTGGAGGAACATCAGTGTGAAGCTGGCATCCTCTGTGCACAGACCAGCAGGCACAAATTCGCAGTTGCCTGTCAGTGTTTCTGTTGTTATTCGGGACGGTTTTATTTAAATTTATTTTCTGGCACCATGCGTAGTTCCTGGCTCCACGTGGAATTTCGCAAACACGTACAGTCACACACTCCCAGAAACACCTCAGAACGAGGGAAGAAGAATTTAACCCAACCCAAGATTATAAATTACTGCGTAATTTCATACATAGGTCTTAATCAGAGAAGATTATTTTTGAAGGGAGTGTAATGGTTTATGGAGGAAAGTCACATAGAAGATGAGTTGCAAGAATCCAACAGAATAGTAATCAGTGGGAAAGGTCTGTAACACCAAAAGCCAATCATCTATTTAATATCCTACAAGCCGCAAACAGGTGAGGTTTATGACTGTTTCACTTTCAACCTTGTGGTGGCAGGATTTTCATAGATAGAAAGGCTCTCAACAACTTTGTCTGGAAATGCAGGTACTATCTGGGCTTCTTTACAGTGAAGCAGGTACTATATGTCTTGCGGCTATAATGTCAGTCTGAAGTGGCAGCTCAGAAGTGCGTGTGTTTGCAGGTGCAGACTCTGTCTGACGTCTGTATGGCTGCTGTTCTTCATGTCGTCATTTATGATCCGACCTTTGCTGTTTTACTCTTTAACTGTTTTGTGACTCTCTCCATGAGCCTTCGAAGACCAGCAGGTGCCTGTCACAAAGAGTTCTCATGACCTTTTCAGTGTCCACCTTAAACCCTGTCACCGGTCACCCATAAAAATACTCACAGCAGTTTCACAGTTTCAAGATTTTCTAAATCCACACATTTGACCCTCACTAATGGTTCTAAAATAAGGTTCAAGTGGGACGGGTCAAATTTGACCATAAACAGCCTTTTACATCACTTCTATTTGCTGTGTGTTGTGTGTTTTGGGACACCTTCACAAAAGTCATCAAATAACACATACACTGTAGTTCATTCAGAAAGAGTTGTTCTAAAAACAAACTTTTCCTGAAAACATCTTAAAAAACATGACTAGACATACTCAATGTGATGAAAACCATAGATTGTATAAAAATGGACGCAATGACAGCTCCACAAAAGTAAAGCCAAAGCAAGTAGAGCTCCCCCTGGTGGCTGGCTGTGGTAAATGTCATAAGCTCCACCCCCTCCATGTTAGTGGATGGGACTTGGGCCAAACTAACTAAAACACTAAAGTGCACATCAAATAATTTTTATTTTGATCAGAAGGATGGTTTCTGTCATTTTAAGTAGATAATATAATACTGACGAATGGTCATGCAGCAATTTTCAGAGAAGTTTCGTTTTAGTATATTTGACGCTATAGAAACAGGATGTGACATCATAATGATTGACAGTGTAGTTTATCCCTGGACTTTTAGCATCAGTTTGACCAGCGGAAGGAAGTGGAGACGTGCTGTCTTTGGATGGGAACCATAGCTGGTAAAAAATGATTTGAGATGTAATTTGTTTTTGTTTTTCTTGTTTTTCTTTTTGTCTGAGGTTCCGCTTGCTAATGTGAAGAGGGAAACATTTGAGACTTTTGAGACGAGCTGTCACAGATAAATCTTGATGGGTACAACAAGCACAGCCAGAAGAAGCTCTTCATCTCCTGTAACCACTTGTCCCGTGAAAGATCTCCGGTCTATCACAGGGCTAACACAGAGAGACAGACAATCATTCACACTCACACCTACGAATCACCAATGAACCTAACCAGCATGTCTTTGGACGGTGGGAGGAAGCTGGAGAACCTGGAGAGAACCCACGCAGACACAGGGAGAACATGCAAACTCCACAAGAGAAGAAGCTGCCATTTGAAAACACAAAGCTTTCGCACGAGGTTCAAGATGTTCATTTGATACACAAAGTTTCTCAATGCTCATGTGCTCTTTATTATAACACACATAATGATCATAGGAAGAAAACCCTGAATTCCACAGCTGTGTATATTTAAAAAATAACAAAAGAAATGGCAGATCAATTGTTTGGCCAGGACTGTTCTCAGGTAATTAGTGAAAACTCGCCAATACAGTATTATTCTAATGCAAACTGTCATTTTCTCGCTAGCAAAGACGGGGTCCTGTGTTTTGCCCAAGGATGCCCTTCGGCATGCGAGCGGCCAGGGTTTGAGCCGTCAGTGCTGCGATCTGTGGAAAATCTGCTGTCAAAACAGAGACAATATGTCATGTCGAATTATTGACGTTGCCGCTGTGGTGTCAAGGAACTGGAAACTGCTCTTGTCAGTCAAGTCTCGGCTTCCATCTCGCGCAGTCGCAAGTTATTTAGCGTACAGTAGATGGTCACTGTGCACTGGAGCCGATTCCATTTGTTATGGGAGAGAGTCAAGTCGCCAGTGTTATTATTTTCCTTTTCAGTTAATCTTTATTCACACAGGATTCAAAGATATATGGTTTCCTCTGTTTGTAGTAAAATCAGAGCAGAGATGACAGCCTCCGTCCGCCTGCCAATTCTGAATTAATCCAATTATAGATGTCCAAGCTTTTCAACACCAGCAACCGGATTTAATGAGGCTTAATGGACTGATGTCTTTCGTTGCTCTTTTGCAGCATTTTCCAAACAACACACCAGGAGGCCTGATTTACGTGTCTTGCTTGCTTCATGTACTGGAAGCTGTGACACGTGTCCTTGTGTTCTAATTTACTTTGATTCACTTCAGGGGTTGAGGGGCGGTGCTGTTGTCTCCGCCATCGTCGGTACATCTCCATGCCCACAAACACATCATTAATAATAAATATTCAAAACATTACACGCATGGCTCAAAGCTGCGTTTCTAGACGACAACCTTGAATTTGCCGGAGTTAATTTGCTCTGTTGAGAAGGGAGTGTACTAGTCTGAACACTAATAGGAAATTATGCATACGGTACATATAACAAGAAATTGAAGGGTTGCATGTAGCTCGAGTAATGGCACTAAAATTGTTTCTCTTTCTATAGATACATTCAGTTTCTGTAAATCTTCTGAGAAAATGGGATTGGTCCAGAGTGCTATGATTCTGGTTAAAAGGCTGACAGCTGATTGAATTGTTGTTCTGACAGGTGAAAAGGCTGTTAGAGCAAGTAAGATGCAATGAAGCTGAAGCGTGTAAAATGGTCTCTGTGTCCTTAACCATCTGGAGACGACAGATGGTTAAGGCCAGCACGTCCAAAATACAGACGTAATACAGAAAGACGACGTAGCACCAAGATGCAGTCTCACTGAGTCTCCGTTTCAACTTGTGTAGAAAGTGCTAACTTCAAACTATATACCAGTTTTTAAATTGTTGCACAGGAAGAAACGGTGAAAAGGAAAGCGCTAGCAAATGGAGAGCGCTAGCAGGTGGAGAGCGTTAGCAAGCGAAGAGCACTAGCCACGCGGAGAGCGTTAGCAAGCAGAGAGCACTAGCAAGTTAAAAGCACTAGCCAGCTTCAAGTGCTTGAAAACAAGCAACAACTTTCCTATTGGTGGCATCACATCAACCGATCAAAAATAATATGACAATGGTCGCTAAAGAAGAAGGAAAAGTTGTGGGAGTGACTCTATATACCAGTGGTGTCAAACTCATTTTAGTTCAGTGGCCACATGCAGCCCAAATGTCCAAATGACCTTTGTTTTAGAGCAAAGATCATTATGAAAATGACATTTGCTTAAGAATAAGATATGTAGTTTCTGTTTAAGTTCTAGGTCTCAGTGTTTTGTTAGGTCCACAACTCTTACTAAATAGCAGTTACTTTTATTGGAAAAATTGCAGTTAATGTCTGCAATATATTTTTTGCAATTCGCAAATTCAAACCCTGGGCCAGATTAGACCCTTTGGCAGGCCGGTTTTGGCCCCTGGGCCGTATGTTTGACACATATGCTACATAGAGTCTATGTAGTCACGACTGATTTTTTTTGTAAATAGTTGTACAAAAAACACCTGATGCATTCCATGCATTTTAATGTAAACTGTTGTTAAATAACTTTGTTGTTTGCTAAATTTGTACATAAGCTTTTGTAATGTACAGTTTAGATTTGCATTCTAAGTTATGAAAATCGTTCGTTAAACATGATTGTGGTTTCTACAATGAAAAATCCGACTTTCCAATTTTATGTTTTAAGTGTGATTTTAGGTCCAGTGTGTTAATGCAGTATGTCACAATGAAAAAATAACTGTAAAGTCACACATGTGAGGCTGTGCTGAAAAGAATGACGCCAAACAAGGTAAGGTTAACATGTTTTTAAGATGAAATACAAAGGTAAAACCAAAAGTAGTCAAAAACGGCCAATTATACTGTAGACCCCAGAGGGATGGGTGGGACGGGTTTATGACGTGGTCCTCAGACGGTAAAAACTAGTTCGGACTGGCGTAGTGCGTAGGACTTAAAACGTAGGTCACAGGAAATGTAATAGGTTCTAAGACGATCATTTGACCTTTGTCTGCAGCAAAGGTAGAAGGCGCAGATGCTTTTACTGTGTCCTTACTGAAACCACCGATGGAACTCGACTTGGACAAGTGCATCGAGACCTTGCAGCGCAGTGAGCAGAGACGTATGATTAAAAGATCAGATGGAATTAGACCGCAAGCAGAATAAGATGTGAGCTTCACCCACCACTTCAGAAACCAAAGTAACCCCATCATGCTTGACCTACTCTGACAGCTGACGTACGAGCTCCACTCACAAGCTATAGCATCCATGCTCGCCGGCCGTCCCCTCTGCCCTTTTCTTCATACGTCTAGTCTGCACTTCCTGTGTGCGCGTTACATTGTGTTATGTGTGCAACATTTATGCATCAAAGCCGTGGCCTTTGCTCGGTTTAGCCTTTCATGGCAGAGCTCTGCTTTGCATTTGCACTCAGTTAAGTAAGTGAGTTATGTCATTGTTCCGTGGACGTATTAACGGATGCATAAACATACACAGCCCTGAGCTGGTTATATGTAAAAATGTTCCTTGCTTTTTGTAAATATGTCATTTGAGTGGGAGGCGTGCAGGCCTGCCAGAGGTCCTTGTTTCACAAAGGTTAATTGTGTGGGAAGTCTCCTTGACGATGGATGAATAAGAATAGTCAGGGTCACACAACAGATGATGTAAGACACAAATCAAGTCTTTGCTTTTACAAACGAAAATGTCCAGCGTTAGTGACTTCTTGTTGAGTTTTTGTGCTGTTTGTCCTGCTTGGTGTCTCTCACATGAACAAGCTTTTTGTTTTTTTGTCCTCTACCAAGGCTGTTCTGGTTTTGATTTGCTCAAAAACCTTTTCCCGTTTTTTTTTTTACATGGAAGCTGGTAGAAAGTTAGCCAAGCACTTTTAGACTAATGCATATTCACGGGAGCTGCACAAACGCACAAAACATACAGACCCAAGAGGATTTTAACTGTGCTTTATCTTTTACATCCAGCTTTGAATCAAACTACACACAAATTATTATTATTATTTTTCTGCTGGGGCAAACATTGCAGCGTGTGGTTTTAAGTGTTACATGTAAAGTGCAGTTCATATGGAAATGCTCTCATTATTTTTCTATTGAAACTAACTGCCCTCATTCAAGAATATTTTTTCATTCTTTCAGTGCACTTACTTGTCCTCCTGCAAAACATCGGTCTGCACTACATCATCAGATGGCCCTTGTTTCACATTTGGTGTCTAAGTGTATGATTGCAACCCAAAAACAGTTACAAACTACTGTGTTGTTCTGACAGCTCATTCCTCGCTTCGCTGGACATTTGTGGTATGAGTGACACAATAATTTCTTCACAAATTATTATTTTTTTTCTTCCACAAAAAAAAAAAACAAATACAGCTGAAGACATCCAACTCTCGCCTTTAAAATCATCGTATTTTGACCCAAACTATCGTATGTACTAAAACAACCTGACAATGCAATTGGAAATCAAAGCTATTCTATGTTCATGGAGCTGCAATTACCAAGGGAATAAACACAGAGGCTCGACTATTTGAATGAAACAACTGCTTTATTCATTGTCAGTCAAATGGCAAACTGTTGTATATTTGCCCTTTTAGAAATCGTGTGGACTTGATTAAAAAACAAATGTAATTAAGTAGAGGCTTTGTGATTAATTCATCTCGATTAATTGCATTTTAATTTCATAACAATATTTGCCCGCAAAAGCAACATTTATTTATTTTTTTAATTTAAGTGGATTTTAGTGAATCAAATAATAGACACAGGCATGAATATTGAAAAGCTTTTGAAAGAGCTTGAATTTCAAAACAGTAGAAGAAAGAAAGAAAATATCCCTGGCCAAAAGTTATAAGTGCCATTTCAGAACAGTATCGACTTTAAAAGGTTAAAAAAACAAAAACAAACAAACAAAAAAAAACAGTTCAGCTTGCAAACACGTCTTGTCTGTACTCGGATTGGCACTGCTAGCACTAACAGCTCCGGCGGTACTGTAGGGTTGAAGTGCGGTGGTATGCAGACATTTTTTTAAAATTTATTTTGCACAATTTGCACAAAACCCTGCTTTTATCAAGGCTTCCATCAGTCCTAGTGACATACTTTCATCCGTTTCCTCCATTTTGGTAGCCGTTAGCTGCATAGTTAGCCGAGCTCTGACTTATGCATCAGTGTAGTTCGTGTACCAAGAATTCTTGCAAAGCTCCACGTTGTTTGGAATGCAAACTGCGATTAAATGCGTTAATTTTTTAATAAGATTACATTTTTTTGTAATCGCAAACGTATATCTGGTGACACTGATCCCTCTACTTCCTTGGGAAATTTTGAATAAACATGACAAAAACGAGCCGTTTCGAGTGTGTCAGACGTTTTAAATCATGCAGTTGTTATCTGGACGAATCAGGCAAAAATTAAGCCGGTTTTTTGTTTTTTTAAAAAAAAAAATAAAATAAAAATCTGTTGTGTGTTACCGGCACAGTAGGCTGAACCAAACAACTCAACTGTGCATCTCTTCAATCCATCAGGTAGCGCACAGAGAGAACTCATGGAGGAAGATTGCTAGGGCATTTGGAAAAGATGAGAAACTTTGCAGAAAACTGTCAAATGTGCCTCAAGCCAGTATAAAAAGTTAGAGAGTGATTGAGTAAGAAGTCATGGTGCTGTGCTGATGTTATAATTCTCTTGTGCAGGGACCCAAGAGCTGCCTCGTAAGACACTGACATTCTTCAAAAAATTTTATGACTCTTCTTTAGACAAATTTAAAAAAGGAAACAACACAGCAAACGTATCCATCTGGTAAACCAATAAATATTAGTCTTAGAAGACAAAATACTGTATGTAAGTAGAGCAGGAACACATTTTATTAAACACCATTACACACAGACTCACTAAGATTTTCTGGAACTACAAGATCTGACTTTAACTGGCTCGTTATCATCGGTAGACGTGTCACACATAAGGAGAGAAAATGAACAACACAGCAGCTCCAGGACATGAATAATGCTTGGGTAGTAGTTTTTTTTTTTCATGTTCTTGTTTACAAGGTGACGTGTAAAAGGATCAGACAGGGTAACATGACCTAGTTCTAACTCCGTATGGGGCCACTAATTCACCTCCTTTACAGTTTGGCCACGGTTTATGGCAGTTTCCACTGGGCTCCCTCTGTTAAAGCGCGTCTCATGAAAGCAGAGCATGACGGGGGCGAGAAAGCGCAGCTCCCGCTCTCATTATTCCTTATTGTTTCAGCGGTTTGTGTGGCGCAGCAGAGGAAGTAACGAGGAGACCACTGACTGAGGTATTTGGGAGGTATTTCTCTGATGAGTGCGTCCGCGAAGACGAGAGTCATCGGGGAAATTTCATCTGACACGACTTCGCACACAAAAGAAACAGGACCACGTCTTAAATGGGTTAACTGATGCAAAATAATGCACTTGAATCACACACGGAAACCCCAAATATTTGGAAAGAAGAACAAGAACTGGGGAATGACATGGTGAACTTCTGTTTTTAAATGTGTGACAGTGTAGTAGCATAATCTTATTAACCCTGGTATTGGTTTACTGTTGCCCATGCTCCTGGGTCAAAACCCAACCGGTCAGTTTGACTATTTATGAAGCCTAAAACAACATATATCCCCTAATTCTGTTTTTCACATTGTTAGCTACCTTCCTTTCAACTAATTGCTATATATTTAAAAGTTCTTTGCAGATATAAGTGGCAGTAAATCACATTTATATAAAATTATATGACATAGAAGCATTCGAGACTAGCATTAAAGGTGCATTTATTCAACGTTTGCCACTAGGGGGCAGAGCAGTTCAAGCTGACAACCAAAAAGAAACAATGATCAAGTTATTATTTATGAATGTTATCATGGCTGAAAATGTGTTTTGCTGCTAACCAGCTGATCAGCAACTTTCTTAGTTTGGTGCCATGCCAGTGACTTTACCGTCCCTGGATTTACATTTTCATTACTGATGTAAAAATATTCTTTTTGTAAAACTTTAGAGTGCTGTTTTTGAGAGTTTGTGATACACATTTGACCCAAACTTGGGTGAAGTACCTTGTTTTCTATCACTTCTCCCTAGCTTGCTGTAGCCAGATTCAATTCTCATTACAATAATAACATTATGACCCCAAAGATTTTTTCCTGAGTAGAGAAAATAAAAGAGTTTTTGGGGGCGTTTTATATCCTGCCATAGACAAACTAAAGTTCTTGTCAGAATGTGAATAAATAGGAAACAGGAAATAAATACCTGCACACGCAGTTGCATGCTCCTCCAACCAATCACAGCCACTTAGCTGTAAACAAATTGGTTTCGCCCAAGCTATCCAAGAAGATAAAAAATATATGCGATCTGTGCTTCAACCGTACACTGCAAAACGTGTGAAGATATATAAAAAATAATGAATTGTGACAGAATAAATCTTAAAAGAGTTACAAGCTTTACAAGATGATTGTGAAAAATTAGGGACAACAATGAGGACAGCTTATCTTTTTTTAAACTCTGAACTAGATTTGTTTCTGTTGTGTGCCACGTGTTTATTTTCCTCCACACAATGAAAAAACAACATTATTTTAGCACACACTATCAGGAAATGCGTATGAAAATAATCCAACTTGCATTAAAGGTGCATTTATTACATGTTTGCCACAAGGGGGCAGAGGAGCTCAAGTTGACAGAAAAATCAGCTTCATGTAAAGGTAACCTGTAAAGGTTTTCCTGAATCGAGAAAATATATATATTATTTTTTCTTATCAGAATATAAGTCTGATAGCATTTGGATTTCATTATTGAGTGACTGCACATGGAGTGTGTTTTAACCTATACAGATAAATAAATACCTCCACATGCGATTGCATAGTCCTCCAAGCCATCACAGCCATTTGGTTGGTTGTTTACAAGCAAACTATTGGATTGGCTTGGTAGGTTACGGTCTACTATATGCAATCTGAGATTCAACCGCATACTGAAAACGTGTGGAAATGTAAAATATAATGAATTGTGACAGGAAAGCTAAAAATAGGGGAATGCTTTACAAGATGGGTACGCTAAATGAGGACCGCTTATCCTTTTTGAACTAGATCTGGTTCTGTTTTAAGCCACGTGTTTTATTTTCCTCCACCAGTTTCCATTAATTCATATTAGCAGGGAAAACCTATGAAAAGCTGACCTGAACCCACAGATTAATTTCTTGTAGTCTTGCGCTACATTAATCAGGATAAATTCCAACCTCTTGTGTTGGAGCACTCATTAGTGAGAGTTTGAACCTTCGCAGGGTGGTGGCCTGAGGCTACTCATAAAAACTGCAGAGAATCAGAAAAGCAAAGCGTTTTGAGAAACTGAAACTGATCAGCACTTTGAGAAATGAAATGGAAACGAAGCAAAGCAGGTACATGCTTTCTAAAAAAAATACAAATATGAACCTTTTCCTACTAAAAATGTGCCTTTACTGGTAGTGAGTAAGTGATTGTTAACCATCTATAAATAGGCAAGTTAATTCATGTTAGTTCATTGGTAGACAAGTGAATTCAGTCTCCTGGGTCCTGGATTAGCTCTAAATCATCAACAGAAAACTACTGTAGTAAAATGAATTCAAAGCCAGGCCAAAGGATTATTCCAAACCAAAGAGCGTGTCATCTGTAATTATTTTATTTTTTAAAAGATGTTCTTCACATGGAGGAAAGTACAAACATGAATTTAAAAAGTCTTTCTGTCAACTCCTACTGTCAAACAATGCAACGCACAAAGGAAGCAGGAGGAAATGCACACAGCTGCACGCAATTAAAACTGATTACGTGCGTTGGACGCCGCTTTTGTTTTGGTACCGACACAAAAGTATTGCGTGTCATGTTATCATCTTTGGGAAAACTTGAAAACGTACCTTGTGAAGTTAAACTGTGTCGAAGATAATCAGTCTGATGCATGTTTTAGATCATTTCCTTCTGGTGATTAAAGGTTAAGAACATCGTGTCCTTGGTAGCGCCAGAAATACAGAGTACAACAGTTCAGCTACATACTGTACATACGGATGGCATGCCCTAGGCACGGCGGGCCATGACAGCCACGCCATGGTGAAAACATATCATTTGACATTCATCTAAAGGTTGGAAGTTAAACAAAATAAACCGTCTTTTGTTCTGTGTTGCTGTCGACTGGAAATAAAAGTTGAAATCTGCGTAATAAATCTCCAGCACACCACCTTCCTACGGGCGGTGAACTGTCGGCCCGTGTATCTGTTATTAGTTTGTTTTCCCAGATTCCATTTTTACACAGTTATGTACTTTTATTAAACTCATATGAGAAATTGAACCCAGTCCACTCACTGATATGTTTGAAGTCACACCCTCAGAAATATGTACCACTAACACACAAATGAAACTCGCAGGGTGATTTCAATGAATTGTGAATCCAACAAATGCTCACCCTTTAGGGGATGGATTCAGGAGGTTCTATCTACTTTAGCCAAATAAAAAAATAAGACATACACTGAAGGACTATTCTTGGTCTTGGTTTTGTGTGTATATACATGAACTTTTGTCTCGATAACCGAAAATTACTAAAGTTACTAACTAAAGTTGTAAAAAAAAAGAAAAAACTTGTGTGAATGCAAATCGTGTACATTTTATTTTATTATTATTTTATTTTATATTTTTTATTTATATTATTTTATTTTATTTTATTTCATTTTATCTTATTTAGTTTTATTTTATTTTTATTTTCTATTTTTTATTTGTATTTCTCTTTTTATTTATTTATATTGATTTCTTTTTAAATTTCTATTATCTTACACTTACTTATTTTTTTTAAATAGTCATTTTCAATGTTTTTTTTTTCTTTTATGTGCAGCAGAGCTACCGTGACCAAGCATTTTCCCTTGTGAATCACTAAAGCCTGTCTTAGTCTCAGCTAACTCTGTGTACATATTTACTCTATCCCTTCCCACCACTGGGCCTCGCTCTGATCCTTAATGTCATAATGGAGGCGCTGACGTCATTCTGACACTAACAAGCATCAGTCGGTGTGGATGTGGAGACCGGCTGAAAACAATCAGCCAGTTAATTCGGTAACACATTACCCTCACGTGTTTTCATGGGGGCCCTGCTGCATCTGCTGGGAGGCATCCGAGGTTGAGGCTGAGGGTCGTTGAAATTCACCCACCGTCTGAGGCTACGCTGGCAGCGTTTCCTTAGAAACAGCGGAGAGATGGGCAGGAATCAAGGAATGCAGGACACCAGGGGCTGCATTCCCATGTGCCGAGAGGACCATTTATCACTTCATTTAATGGAGAGAACGGCAAAATAATGCCAAGAAACCGACCCTGTGTCTGAGAATTATCCCTCTATTAGAGATGTCAATAGATTCAAATGTTTTATGACTATTAAACACATGGCTCATCATGATTTTTTTTTTTTTTTTAAATCAGTACTTGGAAGGAGGAGTTTTTAAATTAGTTTTACATCCAAGCTGCTCATTAAGTCCGTGCTCGGTTCGCATCGACAGGGAATGCAAATAACTCCTTTTCAAGGGAACCATCTGGCAGGGCTTTGAAGCTGAACTTACTGTTCAAAAGACCCGTTTCTTTATTCAGGTCTTCTTGTTTGTTTCTGCTTCTTTGGGGACTTTTGTCAGTTTTGACACTAAAGCGCTCTGCGGTATGAAATTACTTAAAACGCCTGCGTGAATAGCGTTTACGGTAGCTTTGATCATTTCCTGATTTACCCAAAGTACGGGGCGGGCGCTGGTCAACATACTGTATTAACGGGCTTTTAATGCTTTCCCTTTGAAAGCTCTACTGTCTATACATCTCAGCTGAGGGAAATGCAACTACAAGCAGCTTTGGTGCAGATCCTTAATATGCTCAGTGACATATGAGCATGTGATTATTGGAAATAGCTGATCAGCCTCTAGATGCTACAGCACTGAACCCTTATCTAGTTATTAGTTAGTATTTAGTTTGCACCATTAGAATCATGATTTTCAGTTTGGCATGAGTGTGGAGAAGACACTGCAAAGAACAAATGTACATATATATACGCCAACTGGATACCTGCAAGGTGGACTTGGTCATGTTGCACCTGGCCAACTAAACAGGGAACACCTAAAAGTGTCAGATGAGTTTATCATCACACGGTTTCTGGCCTGGTTTCAGTGTGGAGAAGAAATATAAGCAGAAAAACTGTAAGTAAATAGATTTATTTGCACTATATTGGAGAGCATTAGAGCATTGAGAAAGTTGTCACAAGATGGTTTGAATCTTTTGCGTAATCGGCGCATGTTTAAATTTCTGGAACAACAGAAACATCCCATCCTCATCAGTTTGGTGCTTGTGCTTCCTTTTTTGCATTAGCAGTATATCTATAAACCTAGAAACCCCTTGATCTCATTGCCATGATACAGGCAAATGGTATGGTACTGGTAGAAGAAGTAGTGGTAGTAGATTAGGAGTAGGAGTAGTACAGTAAAGCTAGTCGCAATAATACAGTGACCAGGCAAGTAACTTAGTGATAAAGGTGGAATAATACCAACTGCATGTCTGTTTTGAACTTTATCAAACCCTGCAGCTCTTTCCATTTACTGTATATCTCTCTGTTTTTGTTGCTCCTCCATTTAGCTACTCATACCACCAGCAGGTGCTACCAGGAACGCGCCTCATTTAGCCATAAATCACCAGCTCCCATCTTCCTGGAAGATTTCCTAACAAATTGCATACTGAGCCAAGGCTTATAGGAAACCATTCCAACACGGAGCGCAATCACCATTTACTTTACAATGATAAATCAATGCCTAGCGTCACCAGAGACGGCGAGAGTCGAGATGCAAATCCATCGAGTCAGAGATACGTGTTCCACACACGCACAGGATCCAACTCAACCTCATCTTCCAGAATAAAAACGTTACCTTGACAACGTAATAATGTTTCAGAGAAACGTCAGCGGCTGTGGCCCTGGCTCAGTTAGTTATTCAGTGTAAGACAAAAAGAGTGGCAAACTAAAACTAAACGATTAAGACAATTTATACAACACGGAGTTGTGAGTCACCCGAGGCAAAAATCAAACCGAACAAAAGAGAAAGAAAAAAGAAGATTAAGAAAGAAATAAAGAGAGGAAAATAATATGAAACTCACAAAATGGACATAAACATCCAGCGGACTGGATTATCGACGACAGAGCCGTCCTGCAGCACGTCCGATTTGGGCTTGTTTGGGCTAATTGGCTGATGCCTGTGTTTGCAGACTTTGGAAGAGGGCAGCAGGTGGAATAAAAAAAGAGAGCTCCATTAGCCCAATAGGACCAAACGTGGGCTTTCAGGTTTCTGTAAAATACATACAAATAGAGCAGGGGCAGCAGGTACGAGCGCACGGACACTGGGTTTCACTAACATGGATATTTGCATCTGTTTTCGATCGTCTGCAGTACATTATTTTTTGCTTTTGTGGCAGCTGAAGAGAAAATGATCACACCGTGAAGTCCATTTTCTGCAGCAGCTGCTCCGGAGCTTTCATTTATATCGTGTGATTTTCATCAACAATTAAATCACAACAGGTGTTAAAAGGAAAAAACAAAAGGTCGTACGATGAGACCATGAAACATGACGAATACTAAGCTGTCCTTTAGCTAGAGTTATTTTTTATCAAAGGTTTTCTGAGCGTAACGGAATTAATTCACTTTCACTTCAGTTATTGCTGAAACTGATTATTATTATTATTATTTTTGCCTCAGGTGGAAAAAGATCAGACATAATGTTCTAAATGTTCAAAGAACCATTAAAGGCACCGTTAAAGGTAACTGGTGCAACAGTTTGAATGCCTTCCAGCGGAGACACCGAACAATAAGACCACGTCATGAAGTCTAACAGGTTCAACAGGTGACTAACAGATGAGCATAACATTATGACCACCTTCCTAATATTGTGTAGGTCTCCCTTGGTAGGTCTCCAAAACAGCTGGACCTTCTGAGGGTGTCCTGTGGTGTCTGGGAACAGGATGTTGGCTTTGAATGGAGGGTCCTCTGTGGATCATCCCACAGATACTTGATCAGTTTGGGATCTAGTGAATTTGGAGGCCAGGTCAACACCTTGAGATGTTCTTCATGCTTTTTTAATTGTTCCTGAAGCATTTGTGTGTGCATCCTGCTGGGGATGGCTGCTGCCATCAAGTCATTTTACTGCAGAATTTTGAAGACAAACAATGACAAAGTCACCCAACCTAAAGACGTTCTAACAGTTGAATTGCTCATTTCCAAACACTCATACAGGCCTTTCCTTCATAGGTTTGCTCAAATTTTGACTTGATTCATATTCACAGTAACCCTGACTAATAATGGACAATAGCTCAACTCTTTTTACTGCAGAATGTGGAAGAAAATAAATGACAAAGTGACTCAAGCTAAAGACGTTCTAAGGGGGCGTCCACACGGAAACACTTTTTGGTGTAAACGCAGATGTTTTGCATCGTTTTGGTCGATCGTCCACACGAATCCTGTAAACACATTGCCCTAAAATGCACTTTTTTGAAACTCGGTCCCAGGGTGAAAAAATTCGTAAATGCAGCTCTTGAGTTTTTGTGTGGATGGCGAAACAGGAGAAATTCGCAGCCTTCCACTTCTTATATCCCGCGAGACGTCTCCTAACAACATCAACAACAATGGTGGACTACATGCTCGTGTTCCTGCTGGAGAAGATATTGAGCCTATTATGGTTACTAGGGCTAAATATCATTTCTCCTTGACTTTGGTTTCTTCTAAAGCCGATTTGTAAACAGTGCTCAAGCTTTATGCGCATGCTCCACCTCTTCCTCTCCGTTTTTGGTGAATTTGTGAAACTGAAACAGCGCCACCTATAGGCCTGGAGTATGAAGTAGCGTTTTGAGTCGTGTTGAGACGGATCCGTGTGGACGCAGATATTCTTTAAACGATGCCAGGGAATCTACACCAATGAATACCAAGTCCAGAAGTTTCCCAGCAGAAATATTACAAGATGGTCAATGATATTTACTTCCTCCTGTCATAATGTTGTGGCAGATCGGTGCACACACAAAACAGCAGAAACCTTAACTGAAGGATTGACCCTGGCAGATTCCAAAGGCGACAAAATCACACTCCAAATATCACAGCAGTTGGCAGAAATTTCCAGAAAACCCTTTGCAGCACAAACCTGTAGTGATCAGCAGCGCTTAAACTGAAACCTTCTGACTTAATCTGTGTCAAAATAAAGATCAAACTGAGCAACACTGAAGAGAAAATGCATTAAAAATGAATCTGACACTAAAAATTTGGGGTAAAACCTTCTCTTCATCATTAATGAGGCTCCCTGGAATACGTAAGTGCTGTTTGTCCCTGCTGATTCAGTGTCTAATCACTTCCCCTCCATTCATATGCAGATCTGGACACACTAGAGTCACCCTTGTGCCCTCAGCTTGCCTTCCCCCTGTTCCCAAACAAACCCATTTAGCAGAATCCGTGCTTACGTGCGACAGCCATGTTCTAAATTATGTCAAATCGGAGCGGTGCCCTCCCTCTGCCGGAATGCCTCCTTTAGCACAGAGGAGCTTTATTGCCCTACCTTCCCTCCATTGTGGCGACACTGGTGAGACAAAAACCAAAGCGCTGACCTCACGGGGGCATCTGCTCGGCTCGCCACCTAGATGCACATTGTGCCGCGGCATAACTTTGCTGTTGGACGTCACCGAGTCATTGTGTCGGCGGCATTTTTGTGTCTCAGGACAAAGCGTGAAAGAGAGAAAAGAAAACAATCCAAATGCCTTTCGCTGAAACGCCTCGGCTTGCCCCCTTTTATAATGCAAGTGGGGCCGAGCTTTGTTCCAGCGTGGCTTTAGACGCTGTTCTAGTGAAACCAACTTTCAAAGCGCATACCTACATCTTGTAATTAGGTTAGCCGTTCCCCTCAGACCGGACTCGCTGATGGCCCTGTCCTCGTGCGGGGATTATTTTCATTTGGCAAAATTATACAAAGCAGAGTCGGATAAGTATTCATTTTCTTCGACTGAGTACCACTTGTCCAAATCCAAGGCACGCAGAGGCTGTAGTTAAAGTCTTCTAAAACAATAGGCTTCAGCCGCAATGATAATTTTTGTTTCTCTTGTCTGGTTTCTGTAAATATCTGCCAAAATCATTTGCTCTCGCGACAGAAAAAATAAAGACTGGGATGAGAACAAAAAAGGAGAGAGAGCGTTTCAAGAAATTTACAGATGGCTCTGTGGCTTAATTTTACATTTTAAGCTTGTCAGAGGGCAGACGCATTCAGAAGCTTCAAAGTAAGATTAAAACATTGCGTTCAAAGCCGTACAGATGTGTTTTCTGGCAATATGGGCCTCAAGAGTACTTCTAAGGGAATAAAGGCTGTTAAACATGTTATTTATTTTCAGGATGCAGGTCAAACAGAATCACTGGAGAACTGAACTCTTTATCCATCAACACTAACTCTACAGGTGCATATAGTTCTCTGTTATAACTGACTGAGGTGGAGCGGTACTCCTCCTGCGGCGGTTTCCAGCAGAGGAACTGGCAACAAGAGTCTTCAGATAAATCCACGGGATTACAGTATTATAAGGAACAGAGCTTGACCTGGGCCCTGGAGGGGAATGGGGTGGAGAAAGGCACAGTAGGGGGTGCACGGGTTCAGATTTTTTAAAGTCTTATGTGAAGAAAGTCAAGTAGATCCTGACTTGTCTCTGGAGATGTCACTAATAGAACCACAGTAGAAAGTAATGAAGTCTGTACTCTTGACCTGAATACATACGCTGAGAACGGACAGCTCATGTGCTACATACTGTGAGCTGCAGATGTATAGCCTGTATAAAAACATGCACCTCAGCACCATCAATAGCATTTAATAGTACTCCACAGCATGGTGTTAGATGGGATTGTGTAGCAGGTGTTTCTCTGCAGCTAAAGGTCTAATAACTTTATCAAATAGTTGATGTGCAGCCTCCTTCTCTCTGTTACCACTTGCTAGCATTAGCATTAGCCTTTCCAGATGCGTAGCAGTCGTACTTTAGTTGTGTTTCAGGACTGACATGTTACGATAGTACGGTACAAAGTATGCAACAACCCACTGGACTCCTCGCCTGTCTTCTAGGAGGCGTCCATGTTGCCACGTGATCAGCGACTAGTCGACCAGTTTGCGCAACCCCTAGCGCACTTCTGACAGCGGCGCATGAGAAACACGGCAGAGAGCAGCGCAACAATCACGAACAAACCCGTTTTAAAAGCCTTTTAGTGCCACGACACGAGCCTAAAAATAAAAAAGGGCGAGCCATCCAGGAACTTGACCCCCTCGCATGCGGCGCTGCAGTCAGGAACTCCCGGGTTTGTGGCGTTCATTAGCGCATAAACAGAAAACACTCGTGAAGGCGGGTGGGTAGAAACGCACTCACTGACATGTAAAATAGGACCCGGGCACTTGAACTACGCACAGGCAAATCGTAACGTACTCCAACCGTACCTGGCAAATGGACCCCTCAGTGCTACACCTGAGCCAATTAGATAGATAGATAGATAGATAGATAGATAGATAGATAGATAGATAGATAGATAGATAGATAGAACAGAGAAATCTATGTGTAAATTATTATTTATTTTTAAAAATTGAATGAAATGAAGCCCTGCGTCAGACTGGCGGCCTGTCCAGGCTGTACCCCGCCTCTCAGCCGACTGGGATAGGCTCCAGCCCCCGCGACCCTTCGCAGGACAGGCGGCTGCAGAAGACGAACGATGCAATAAACGCACTCGTTCCGATAAGTCCGGTGTGTCATCTGTCACACACAGATGAGGAGTTCTTGGAGGATATGAGTAAGAGGGAGGAAGTGAGTCTCCCAGAAACAGATTTAAGAGCACGACACGGAGGATCCTGCTATTTGTTTTACGTCAGTATGAAATGTAATGCCACGCTCGGGACTAAGCGCGCTTTTGTTTGGTTTTAAGCAGAAAAAATCCCGCCAGTGATTTCATTTATAGAAACAGAAAGCGAGTAAAAAGGAAGACGTAACCACACCTATGTAAACAGAAAACAGCTGTTGTCCCGAGCACTGTGATCCAAAAACAACCCCCCCCCCCCCCCCCCAAAAAAAAGAAAAAAAACTCTTGAGTGAAATGTTTTGCTCGCGCTATCTGCGTCGAAATCCATTTTTTTTTCTTTTTTTAGTCTTCTGCCGGGGCCTGCTTTCAATTTGACTCATGTGAATCCCTGCCAATTGTAACAGCAACTTATTTGTCTGGATCTGTGGTTTGCGAGGAAGACCAGATGTTGGACTGTGGGGCCACACGAAGGAAGTCAGACGGCCTGTGTCTCTGCGGCAGGTCAAGGAGGAACAGGATGTTGATAAACTAACAAACCAGGAAGTATTGACTCCTTAAAAAAAAATAAAAAATCCTTCATGCTCCCCCAGCTGCCCTCTTCCTACCTTTTTTTTTTACTCCTTGATCTCTTACTTGTTAGTCCGAACCACCTGGCCCCTCATTTATTCCCCCTTCATCTCGCCTCCACCCAACCCCGTCACCTAGTTTCTCTCACCTTTCTCCTGCCTGTCTGTCTCCCACAGCGACGAAGCCATGAGGCGTGCAGATGTGCCATTTAATCAGGGCTCCTTATCTGCAGGCAGCTCGCCTACGGTCCGGGCGCGAGGGCCCGCGAAGCAGACTCAATCACAAACACCGGCAAATGACACTGACGGGGCCCCGGCTCTGCCTTCTTTCTTATCGGGCTTTTTAATGAATCCTGGAGCGGGATGAGAATGAAGCATCATGTCGTCACTGTGCAGACAGAGAGAGAGGGAGAGAGAGGGAGAGAGGAAAATGAACAGAATGTCTTGACACAGACCTCTAACAGCCCTTTGGTTGTGCTCAATAAAAGCAGTGATATATGATCATGTGTCTTCCATGTGTGCTGCAGCCAAAGTGCAGACTCAACAGCGGCTCGGAGCGCCATCAATCTGCCGCTTCTGACTCTCGCTCACAAACCTAAGAGGTGGAACTCAAAATTTGTTTTCTTGCTTTATTGGGTTTTGCCTACAGCGATCAGCCCGAGGCTTGTGAGAATGAATGGCCTTTAACGGCTAGACGTCAGCTAGAGTGAGAGATTTCAAGGGTTAAAAAAAACATTTATAGATGGCTGTATTAATATGAGACTTGTTTTAACACCATATCGTTAATTATAATTCATTACAATATTCATTCTGATGTTTGCAGAGCTGCGTTTGAGTCCAATGGGGAAAATCCGACATCACATTTGTTATATTTCAACTATTTTCTTCTTGTTAAGTCTGCTTTTGTGGAAAATACCATTAATTCAAATAGTCTGAGCTTTATTTTTATTTCTTGAAGGGCTTCTGTTTTGTTCAGGGCCCCTTCTTAAATCTTTACATCTTGGGATCTGCACAATCAATGAGTTGAATTTTCTGTATTAAAAGCTAATTCACCAGCCCTGATTAAACGAACGCTGAAAGACGAGACTTGATTAGCAGATCAAAATCCATTAATGGCGACTCTCTCTCGTCTGTCTCGTTTAATTTAAACGGGGGAAAATGAAGAAGAGGCGTCTCTCTGCAGGACTGATGCGTCGCTTGTTTGATCTCCTTTTTGTATTTTGTATTTCACCCCCACATTTACGCCGGCGCCTCAGAGCAAGGTCTCTAACTCTCGCACAAAAGTCCGCAAATTACAACTAAAGCTGTCTTTCATTTGTCAGAAATGAAAAAAGAGACTCTCTCAGTGGGGAGGTTAAGGTGAAGACTCTGGGAGGTAGAAAAAAAAACAACCAAAAAAAACGTGCTGCACCATTTTGACGCCCTCAGGTACAGAAATGAGCACCGACATGAGCAGCCAGTGAAGAGGTCAAAGGCCAGAAGGCCCTGATGATAACACAGGAACAAGCCTTTGGAATATAGTATATGCTGCATGTATTGGGGGCTGCACAAGTTCAGATTCGTCACCGATAGAAAGCCAGCAGAAAGTAATGAAATCTAACTCATACGCTGAGAACAGACAGCTCATGTGCTACATACTGTGAGCTGTAGGTATGTATAGCCTGTATAAAAACATGCAGCACCTCAGCACCATCAGTGGCATTTAATAGTACTCCACAGCGTGTTGGTAGATTTCGGTGGTTTAGAGTTTGGTGACGTTGCTAACTGACTTCTCTCCAGAGGATTTGGACCGTTCCTCTGCTAGCGTTAGCATTAGCCTTTTCACGTGCATTGCAGTTTGGTGTTTTTGAGGACTGACATGTCACACACTTCTTTGTTTCCACACACTTGATGAACCGCTGCTAGTTTGCTGCAACGACCCACTGGACGCCTCACCTGTCTTCTAGGAGGCGGCCATGTCATTATAGTCACGTGATCGGAGACTAGTTGACAAGATGCTTAAAATGTCAAGTCACAGCAGTGAAGCTGACTAGTCTGTACAACCCCTAGTATAAAAACATACATATATATATATATTTGTATATACTCTGTTGCCCATGAAGTTGGGCAACAGTGAGTCACGGTGTGGTTTATTCTTGATACATAATGTGTATATCTTCTCAAAACTTTATTGCTTGGTCTCTTCCTGTCTGAAAACAAAATTATTCCAACTTTATTTGCTTCCAGAAGCGTTGATGGTCCTTCAACGCTCCAGCGGAGACATCAGGTCTCAATGATTTTTCTTAACAACAGCACATAAAATACTTCCTCTCAACATCTATAAACTGTTTTAATGTACCACCATCCCATTCCACCTCAATAACAAGGCCCTCGAAGAAGATCGCTCATGCACCGGCACCATTTTTGGGACGATTGAAGAACTCGGCGCAATCAGTGGAGACGACGCCCAGCGCCGCAAAGAGTTTAATGGATGTCGAATCGATGCTTTTTTCTTCTGTTGCTTCTCATCTGATAGTTGAGTGAACAAGCGCTAACGGCCTCTGTGTTATGTGTTATGTGACTATTTGGATTTTTTTTTATTAGACACAAACAAAATTTCTTGCCCTGGCCTGGGGAAGGAGATGAGGAGGTGGACATTTTCCCTCAGCTGCTCCTCATCCACAGAGTCCAAGATTGCTCGGTCTAGAAATACAGCTGAGAGCTGCTAATGATTGACGTCGAGCACTTTTTCCAGGTAAGAAATGTGAAAATGATGGCTGGAGGTGTAAAAGGTCGATCATCTCTCAGTCTCTGCAGATTTATCTTGTCTCCCTCTGGTGGCGACCCTTCAACAACCTCTGGCCCAAACCACCGGCTCCTCCTCAAACTACTACAAAAGTCTGCAGCTAATTAAACCCTATAATCAAACACTATCACAGTTCTTTTACTTTTAATAGACTCGGAGATTACACTTGCAGATTTTAACGCAGATTTATCCGTGGGTATTTCACTCCAATGAAAGATCCGACTGCTCGGTGCACGCCAGCTGCATGACAAGTCTGATTCCTCGTCATATTTGTGCTGCCATGTGAATAATAATTTGCGGGTTGGAGGTGTTCTAATAGCCCGTGTGAAGCTGTCAATATTTATATGCGTGATTTCTATTCTGAGGCCAGAGCCATTAGACTTCTTGTTAAGTCGACATCCACTGGAGACATTTCCACTAATGTATTCCCCTGAAAGCTTTATAGATCTGTCTGCTGGTCTCACCGGGGGCGTCCCTATTTGCTCACGCTGAGTTTTTGTGTATTAATAATCAAAACGCCCCGGTGGACCCTTCATTAATCTAAAGGCCTACTGCCATTTGCGAGTCCCCTGACGTACAATGACACAGAGAGACACAGAGAGAGAGAGAGAGGGGAGTGACATGATGTGCAGACGGTAATGAGGCAGGATACGATTCATACAAATGCCTGCTCGGCCCCGACCTGATATTACATAAATACTCTGGAGCTTTTTCAGTCAGCGGAGACTCTGCTGCTCTCGTTCACACTTTCGACTGAAATGCGTTCACGCGTTGGAATATTTTAAGACTGAGAGCTGCAGCGTTGTAGAAAAGTTTGGAAAAGTAGCCCCGGCTTCGTCAGCATCAGAGATTTCTTTAGAAACTGAAAGTAGTTTGTAAAAAAAAAACTGTAAATGAGTCAGAAATGCTGAAGTGTTTGGAACTGGATGAAGCTAATTGATGCTTCTTTCTCAGGTGTAACAGCTCCTCTTCCTTCAGTAAGAACACGGGGTCCAACCTTCATTCATACATACATTCATCGTCCTTAACCGCTTGTTCCTGTAAAGGGTGGCCTCGGGGTTGGAGCCTATCCCACCTGTCATTGGGCCAGGGGCATAGTCCACCCTGGACATGTCTCCACTATCTCAGGGCTAACACAGAGAGAGACACACCTACGTCCAATCTAGAATCACCAATGAACCTAACCAGCATGTCTTTGGACGGTGGGAGGAAGCTGGAGAACCTGGAGAGAACCCACGCAGACACAGGGAGAACATTAGAACCCAGAACCTTCTTGCTGTGAGGCATCAGTGCTACCCATCTTATCCTGTTTCAGTTTTTATCTTCCTCTCTGACACTCTCGCCGTCAGTTGCCAGACTACATCTGCAGCGCTAAACATTCAGAAGTCGGTGTCAAGGAGCTGCAGACGACGCCGGAAAGATTGACTGCACATAAAATGTTTCAGCACTTTGTCTAGAAATAACAATAATTAGGATAAGGCTGTGGACAATCTTCTTGTCAGGGGAGCACTCTGAGCTGAGTCACAACAATATCATAGATGTATGAAGAAGGATTAAACGGTACGTTATAAACTGATCAGGGATAACGGACATGGGCCTTCTAAGGGTGTCCTGTGGTGGCCTTTTAAGGGAGGGGTCTCTGTGGATCATCCCACAGATACTTGATCAGTTCGGGATCTAGTGAATTTGGAGGCCAGGTCAACACCTTGTGCTGTTCTTTGTGTTTTGTTTTTTATGTTTCCAGGTCCAAAAGTTATTTACTTCTGCTTGTTGGTGGTTTTAATGTTGTGGCTGATCGGTGTATTTTGCACACGTGTTGTTTTATTATTGCAATTATTGGGATTTCTTTGTTTCCAAGCTCAGAAGACGAAAAATTCAGCTTCTTTCATGTTGGCTTTTGCTTCTTTGGAGACGCAGGAAGGCTGTAAGATTATAAACAAACCCTTATTTTTACAACTATTATAATGCTTCACATGTCTCTGAATCTGCAGAGCGCAAACCGCAAACCCCTTCCCTGTAGGAGGGAGTAAAAAAGTTGCTCCACACTGTTTTCTAAAAGTTTTAATTCCAAAATCAAGAAGCGAGGAGGGGGGACTCCCCAGTTTGAGGACAGAGTGACATCAGGACATGTGGACGTAGCTGCTCTCGTTGTTGCTCCACGCTGATCCTGCTGTCCTGTGCTGTGATGAGGTTAGGGAGGGAGTTCTTCCTCCTCCTCCTCCTCCTCTTCCTCCTCCTCCTGTGTCCCTCCATGTGTTCAGAGCGACGTCACACAGGGCTGGTCTTGCCGTTTATTAGTCAGGCCAGTGAAGTGCCAGGTTGCAAGAACTTCACACTGCAGCTCTGTCCGGCCAGCGGCAGAGGGTTGTCCTCCTAACTTCACCCCAAAAAACTTTCTAGAAACTTTCTAGTCAACGTAAAAGAAAAGAAAAGAAAAAAAGAATTAGGAAACTGACAAAAGTGTCGCAACTCGCCTCACTCCCGTTTTAATGAAACTTTCTTTTTTTGGTTTTTGAACCAGCAGGCTGCACATCCACAACTCTCTCACAAGTTTTGAATGAGCCGCTCGAGTTTTTTTTTTTTTTTTTTTAATCTTCACTTTACGTTGGGATAAAGACTTTTCTTTCCAGCTCAGAGACTCGTGATGGCTGTCCTGTCACTAGCTGTACTCCTTGTAGGATTTGTTCTGACTTCAGCTGACAAGGTAAGTGCCCGCACCGCTTTCGCCTTCTCCCCCCTCCCCTCCCTCCTCCTCCGGTTTTACGCACAAGCGTGTGCGCAGTTTCTCCCCTCGACGCTGAACCCCGTTAGTCGCTAAACGAGTCCAGCCGTACGTGGGGTGGCAAAAGCGGAGCAACAGGTTTTCAGGAGGCTTTTTTTTTTTGAGCGCTCCTCTCCCGCACACTGCCTCCTCTGTGAAATGCATGTTGACACTGTACACGCGTGAGTTTAGCCTGTTACATAAGTCATGTGAAATAGAGGCATTTTTGTTCCTTTTTTTTTTTTGCACAGTGAAGAGCTGCAGGGCGGTAGTGTCGCTGCTGCTGGACATCCCAGACTCAGATTATGATGTCCCACTGACTTGTACCGCATTTAACGAGTTTCTCTTTCTCTCTTTCTCTTCCTCTCTTCCAGGCTGGTGAAGTAGATAGAGAGGGTAAGTTCTCCTTAACGTGTCCTCATCTTCTTAACCATTAGAATCAAGTTGTGAGGAAGATGGGTTTCACCTCCAGAGTCAGTGAACTCTAATCTAAAGTGGGAGGGGAGAGTTTACGTGTGAGTAGCTGGGTTATACACACCATAAACCCCCTTCCCACACACACACACACACAGACGCGCTTATATTACATGAGCTAACTGCTTCAAGGGCTTTGTTATACAGGAAAGAAAACCCCACATCTAAATCCTGCACATCTGTTATCCATTCTGAGGTTAAGGAACAAGTGAGAGCTGCAACGGTGTCCACGTAGGATCCTTTTACGCTCGCCGTTATCTCCCCGGCGTTTCAGGAGCCCCTCGCACAGGAGGTCTGCCCCGCGGTCTGCCGCCGTTCCCTCTGTGTGGCCGTTTGTTGCGGTTTCCCCCGGTCTTTTCTCGTGCACTTTGGTTTCCCCAGAGAGAA
The DNA here is from genome assembly GCA_005024645.1 of Planiliza haematocheilus. Taxonomy (NCBI): domain Eukaryota; kingdom Metazoa; phylum Chordata; class Actinopteri; order Mugiliformes; family Mugilidae; genus Planiliza; species Planiliza haematocheilus. The sequence goes on from SRSE01000884.1 coordinate 1,297,293, forward strand.
CACAAGTGATTGCCCTCGGCTGGTTGGGTAGATTCGTCCGGGGATGGAGGCGGAGAGTAAACACAGATAGCAAAGCAAGTAGAGCTGCCTAAATATCAAGGTCTGGGTTATACCTTGACCTTTTGTGTGGTTCTAATGGTTCGCAGCTTTTCGCGCTAGCTGCAAGAGCTATTATTCTCCTGAACTTGCGGTGTGAGGTTTTTCTAAGGTCACATTAAGGTTGGATCAGGAGCTCCTCTGTGTTGTCTTCAGATCAACACAAATCCAATTTAGCGAATCTAAACAAAGCACGTTTCAAGAGGAGAGTGGAGTCGTGATTTTTATGCAGACCCATGTCCAGACAGCTGACAGTGTAGCTTCACCGCCTTTTGCCAGAATTGCCTGGTGAAGCTTCGCACTTTTAGTTGTGGTTGTTTTTCACACTTTTGGGATAAAATCTTCCCTCAAATGCAGCAGCACAGGTCGCCTCGTCCATCTTATACATGCGTTCAGGCTTTGATTATGATAATGATCTCATCAGAGGCATCTACATCTCGACAGCGAGCAGGTTTCATTCAGCCGGTCGAAACGAGCAAATTACGACCGGTTTGTGCTGCTCCGAGAGTTTGGTCAAGGTTCAGGGATGCGTTTACAAAAATATGCGTGGATGAGTGCAAACCGTTTACCGCTGAAGCTGCAACTCTTTTGTCGCACTCTTAACCGTAACCTGGGGCAGAAAGTACGATTCGCGCAAACTGCTCGTGACATCCCCGGGCTGCCGCGTCGGAAAACAGCAAATTTCTCGCCGTCAGACAATCGGGCAATCACGGCCTCTTCATAAAGGGACGCACGCAGAGCAGTGTGTGAAAGTAGGCATGTTTGAAACCTCTTTCTTTAGGTGGGAACCACAGACTCGCTTCAAGCTTTCGAGTCGAGATGACGTTGGTCGTGTTTGTTTGAGGGCAGCTCGGTGTGTCGGCTCCAACTGAAGAGCATCTACTTCCCATCACTGTATGTAGAAATGAGGGCGATGAAGGCTTTGAAGGGAGACTGTCCAGAGATGTACTTTATCCCCCTTCTAATCCGTCTTTATTGCGGCAGGCTCGCTTTCTCGCCTTCTAGTGAAGCCGTCATAGATGCCAGCCATAGATGCTCTTGCTTTGAAGTGTGGTCGGAGAGTAGTGCGAACTAGTTCATTTGAAGAAGACCGTTAAAGACCAGAGAATGGTTTGTCTTTTTGCGTTTTTTATGGCTTAGAACACAGTTTATTTACCCTCTAGTGCTGTACCTGTATCATTGTGGTGGTGATATGCATCCGTTTGTTCCATTGGGTCTCTAAGATGTCCACACATTATATATTTTATTTAATCTTTGATCTTTTGATTGTTATTTTTAGATTAGTTAACTCATCTATACATTTTTTGGTTGCTCTTTTCTAAGTAGTTAAATAATCCTTTGGTTGGTTTCTATATTATAAACAGAACCTCCTCTATTAAACCTTCATTCCAGCATGAATCAATGGATCTCATGGGACGTAATAGTGGACAAACGTGACGGCTGCATATAAGAAATACAAACCACACAGTTCAAAACAGAAACTTGTTCACATTTCGCGCCGTGTAGTGTTGGGTAGAACTGTGCGAATAGCGTTCTTATGAATCATCAGGCTTGCCTATTGCTGCCACCTCCGCCTTTAAACAATAAACATGGATTTGTAAGTTAGCGCTGCCCTCTATTGGTCGTAAAATGAACACGATGAACATTTGCGCAGGCATTAAGAGAGAAAGTTAACCATGGTAATTAAAAGCTATACTTGGTTCAGTTAAACAGTTAGCTGCTAATGTAGCCTCGTAACAGTGTTAGGAGAGCCAGATTAGATCTTTTTGTTGGGGCTTTTGTCGGGTAGCTCTACAGCAAGTAGTGGTTTCCGGACTTTTGACTTTCCGGTTCTGGCTTTTTCAATCATTTAAAGCATTCCTGACACAGGAAGCTGTGATATTACAAGGCGGCAACGTAGCTGTGGCGCAGTTAGGACCAACCAAAGGCCTTCACAACAGGTTCCTGCATCTGGTGCTACGTTTAAACTCCCAACTAAACATCCAGTAGGTGGATAGATGGAGATTTGAGAAGATCGTTGTCCTCAATCAACTAAGTGAAGCCACGTTTCATTGTCATTTTTCCTATTTTTCCCTCATTTAATCAGATTTTTCCACTTATCTTTCTTTCGGGATCTTGAAGACAGTTTTTTATACCACCTTTTGCATTTCTTGGCTCATATTTAGCTCTTAATGGATGTCCCGACAGACATTTGTGCTTGTGTTATAACATGAACCATTTGAGCAATTTAAGAGCCTCTAATGCTTTATAATAAATGGCACAATACCACGGTAGACTCTCGCAATTAGAGTGAGTGTGTCATTGGTGAGCTGTCTTATGGCGCCAATGTGCAATAAACATCTGCCATTTAAGACACTTAAAAGAAGAATTTTGCAGTTATACAAAGGTTATGTGAAACTTGGGGTTGTCTAACCATTCTTTGGAGATTAATAAATTAGAATTAGAATGCAACAGAATCGTCTGAGGCGAAAACGGGGATGGGCTTTTCTTTCTGTAATTCATAAGTCTTACAAAAGCTCCTTACGGGTGACCATATGATGGTCACTAATCCTTCTGCTGGTGGCTGGAACTTCCACCAGATCTGTCAGATATCTCCCAAAGCGCTGCTGAAGACGTGACAAGAGACCTCATTAAAGCAGAGACTTGTGACTCCCGAGTAGCTCAATAACACAGTTATTTATTTTAAATTGCGCACGTTCCTGTCAATGAGTGTTCTTTTTGAAATATACTCTCGCAACCTTGTCTTTTTATTCCGACGGAAAGACTCTGAAGGACATGTGCTCGTCGGAGTTGGAGCGAATGATCTTTTAGAGCGATCTCACGGCCTTCGTTGTGAGTGATGTCTGGCTTCAATATTCGGTGAATGTATTTTATCTTTCCATCATTATTTAGGAACAGCTGCAGATTCGCGGTGACCTTTAAAGCATCAATGGATTTTTTTTCTTAGCTTGTCAGTTGTGTGCATGCAGACACGGGGAGCAGTTGTACTCCTCGGAGAGAACGGTTTTCTCCTTCTTTCTTAACAAACCAATGGATTCCAGTCTGTAGTTCTGCATTTGTAGCTCAGTAAACGTGGATTCTCTCCCCAGAGCAAACAAAAAGTCTTTAAGGTCTATTAAAAGTAAATGTTCCTGCAAATGCCAGTCTACCAGAAGAAAAGTTCAGGTTTCATAACCTAATCTCCTTAAACCAACAGCGCTGCAAATGAATTTATATCAAAAACCTTTGTTTAATTTTACTCTTAACACGCGCTCATTTGATGTGGCCGGCTTTAACATTTATGGATTAGTATTCTGTACAAGAACTTAATCAGCTTTTACTGCGATCGGCACGTTCCCGCATAAACGTGCTTTGATTATCTCACATGAGAGAAGTCTGGGCTGTATGGCGAGGGCTGCAACTGAACAAAATGCGACGGCAGCCGTTGGGTTGTATGTATCATCGACGTATACATGGACGCCTCATTGAGGGAGTCAATGGAGTGAACTACAAAGTACTATAAGTGAATGCCTCTCATTTATTCACACACAAACGTATATATTCAGGAAACCGACAGGAACCAAAAGCAACGTTTGTAATAGTAACTACTCTGAATGTTCATTGACTCGTTTTGGTTCGCTGGGCAAGAGCTGCCTCCTCCAATATGGCGGCAACGTTGGCGTAACGCAACAACTAGCCAACCTGCTCAATGAGGCGTCTATGGTACGTTTGCTGTCAAACGAATCGAAGCATAAGCACAGAAATGGCTTCAGTTCGGAGATCAAGTATAGTTTTCTGCTGCGGCAAACTGTCCTTGAGCCAACAAAGGAAGAGATCCGAACAAACTCACTTTGTTTTAAGTCTAGAAAAAGGATTCTACATTTCAAATGGGATGTAATAGCAATAGGACGTCGCCTTGCATTAACATAGCTTAACAACAAGCAGCGAGGCGGATGCCAGTGAGCTGGATTACATACATTGTTTTCCCGTGAATCCCTGCTCCGTATGTAGGTAAGAAGTGGTTTTCTCCAAACTTGACGAGGTTATTTTTGCACAAATATTTAGAGACACAAAAAAGGCACTTCAAGTCAGAGTGTAAACCGAGAACAAGAATGTACAGAAGTGTGCTCTTTTCTTTGCTCCGAGGAGAACAGGCTCCTGAGATCAGACCTGGGCCTCCTGGGGATTAGGCAGAGGAAGCTCGCTCTTCAAAAACATGCTAATGAACGTCACTAATTCTTGGCTTCTCTTATTGGAGACTCAAGGCTGTATGACTTCATCCCGACTAGATCTGTCACCCCGGCTTTTTTTTTTTGCTAAAAGCAAACAGCGGGAGATGTGAAATACTCAGGTCTAAAATTACATCACTCCCACACATGTTAAACAAACAGTTGGGAAATGTGTAATTATTTGTCTGAAATTGCATCAGCCTGCACACAGGCGTTTCAGGTATCTGGCAACTCTGTCTGCAGAGGGAGTCAACGAGAGGTATTTGCACCGTAAAAAAAAAAACGACTTAGATGTTTCTGCATGTTCCAAACGCGTGCCTCCAGTTTGCTTTGGTCACGTAGCGACGACAGAGCCCCCCTGTTTTTGCTTATCTGCATTAACCTATCATAGTCAGCGTGATGGAGCTGCTTCCGTCTGTCAGCGTTGGATTTATTTGAAACCTGCCCGTTTTATCTTCAAAAGCTTGTCAAATGTGTGTTTGCTTCATCACGTGTCCAGAGCGCGCACACTGTGATTTGTAAAGCATGTCATTTCCTCAGACGTGTAATTTGAATTTCACCGACACCTGTTTCGATGCGTTTCGGTCAAAATCTACAAGATAATTAGAGGGTTTCAGTGCTGATGATACATTTCTTGCTAACAGAAAAAATATTATGTAGTTTTGCGCTCGCTTTAAAAGCCAAAGTGAGCCCGGATGGCTTTTTCCTCGTGTTAGCGCCTCGATCAGAACGTGAATCAAATTCAGAGGGGTATGGAAAGCCTGTGATAATCTGATAGGAAAATATATCACCTAATAAAAGTGTAAACCCTTGATAATTGGAATAAATAGATTCCACGTGGGGAAACATGGATGTGTTAACTGATGTTGGCAGTGAAACGCATGAAAGTGTGGCTCCAGCTTGGTTTCTATTCTGTATACTATTCTGTTCTGTTCTTAGAGTGTTTTGGGGGCATGGTAACACAAACAGTATATCTTGTCAGGTCTTTGTTTAAGTGTAAACAGTTAAGTTGGAGTCTTAAATGAGTGATTGCAGTCCAGTTGAGGACATATTGCTCCCTAGGGTTAAGGTTAAGACTGTTAAATTTGTTATATCTGTTCTTGTTCTCGATGTGATGCAAGAACAAGAACAGAGTTCGTACTAGCCAGGTCATTTATACTTCACGAAAAGCATTTTTTGCGACAGACGCGCTCCTCTTTGCACGATGTCCTGGCTACATTTTTTGCATGAACCACGGCTGTTTCCAGTTTCTGACCAATCACAGAATAGTTGTCGGACACCACACAAGAAAAAAGTTCTGCCTGGTTGATGTGTCGAGAACAAGCCGCGAGAACTCCCAAACGAGGGCCACGAGAAAATAATGATGTCTTGGTCTTCTTGCAGCCCCGGGAGAGGGAGAACAAATTTCTTCATTCTGTATTATTATTGTGAGAAATTTGTTCTTGCTTCTCTTAGGGCTGCGAGAACAAGAAAAAAAGTTTGTTCTGGCCAGGTCATTTATACTTCACGAGATACAAGCAGTGAGAACTTCCGAAAAAGGGCAAAATTATGTTTTTGCAGCCCTAGGTTCAAGAACAAATGTCTTGCATCTTGTGGATTATATATGACTGTGACTGTAAGAACAGAGAAACTTGTTCATTTCTCGAGATGGCAAGAACAAGTAATTCTGCATTTGCAGCTCAGCTAATTTGTCTTGGCCAGGTCATTAATACTTCACGAGAAGCATTTTTTTGCGACAGACGTGCTCCTCCGTGCACAACGTTCTGGCTACATTTCCGCATAAACCACGGCCACTTCTAGTTTCTGACCAAAAGAATGACGTCATTCTCTACTCGGAACCCTAGGAGAGAGAACAAATTCCTCTGTTCCTGCTGAGTGTGTAACATAGCTGGATGTGAATTATCATCTGAATCTTGCAGCTCATAGGCACGCTACTTTGCTTTGGTTCACACTTTGTGCTGTCATGATCTAGTTTAGCAGTCTGTTCCAAAAACCCACAGAGCTTTACCTGCTCAACACAAAGCAGCAGACTGATACAGGCAGAGACTATTTAGGGAACATAGAAGAGCTAAAGAGACAGACGGTTCCTTCAGGAGCAGGTAGAGAGCAAAAAGAGTAAAGAGTAAAGATTTGACTTAAATGTGTGAGGTGGCAGAACGATGACTAAATGACAAATCTTTTCTTTGTCACTGTGTCGTCTCACAGGCCAGCTGAGGAGCCGTCTGAAGGAGTACGGCCTGGTCACCCCCTTCAGCACCGACTCCCATGGACACTACCTGTCACACCTGCTCTCGGCCACTCACAAGCAGCGCGTGAAGAGAGAGGTGTTTTCTTCTGCCGAGACCGAGCAGAGACTTTTCTTCAACATCACAGCCTTCGGGAAGGAGTTCCACCTGCGCCTGCGCCCAAACAACAGGCTGGTGGCGCCCGGGGCGATGGTGGAGTGGCACGACGAGGTCCAAGGATCTGAAAACGTCAGCAACGGCACGGGCGCCGATTTCGGCGCGGCCGCCAACGAGACCGAGCCCACCAACGGGACGGAGAGGATACTGCGGCGCGAGCTACTAAAGACGGACTGCACCTTTGTTGGGGACATCACAGACGTCCCCGGGGCCTCCGTTGCCATTAACAACTGTGATGGACTGGTAAGTCCTCTTTAGCCGTAAAACTCCTTCCTCCTCCGCCCTCTCTTTTCATTACAAAAGTGCCATGACCTTATCAACTGACACTAACGAATTTTAGATGCGCGTAACTCCTGAGTTTAACCTTTCTTTACGTCAGCACTCAGCATTTTTACAGCACATCGTTGTTCCTCGGGCGGGCCGACGGAATAGCTTTTTGTGCAGAAGTTTGTCACGGTTGAGTGGCCCTCCATTGCACCCACAGACCTAACAGATTCTCCTTCCGACCTCTCCCAAACATAAAACCCGAGTTGCCTTTGTGCTCTACAAAAGTCTGCAGTCCTATCCTCCCCATCACCCCTCATAAAACACTTGAACCGTGATAGTTGGAATGACCTGGACCAAAATCTCAGGCCTGCAAAGGCTTTGCTGCTTCAAAGGAAAGAATCAGATCAGAGACTCAGATGCAAAAATCCTTTAACTGAATTTACAGCTGTTTTAAAAAGCATCACACGGGATGTGCTTTACTAATTCCCTGACAAGCAATCTGAAGATTAAGACCGGTGTTATTGTATGATTTTGTTATTCAAGCAAGTCCATAGAAAAGACTGAACCAACAAACAGTTTAAACTTCCAACAAGTAAAATCTCTGGACCTTACAACCTGGACCTTATTTCTGGCATAAAATAAAATCGTTCACTCACCCATATCATTTTCGTGTCATTTGTATTCCTTCGGGAGATAATTAGATTAGCGTATATATAGTGGGAGTGAATGGGGCACCGAAATCGGAGTTACCTGTCATCATCATCCAGATGATGATGACAGGTAATTCCGGACTCGACGAGCGTACGACAAATTTCTGTGAAGGCTCTCCTTAAAGGGGAATTGCCGTTTTTTACAACTTGGACCTTATAGTGGGAGTGAATGGGGCACCCGAAATGCAGCCTCTAAATAACACATTATCTGCTGCGGAACTCATTCATTTCACCAATATATACTTATTATACGCAAGTGCTATTCCCTGTTGAGTCACTATAGTACTAGCATATCCTAACAAAATATTGGTGAAATGAACAAGTTTTGTGGCAGATGATGTATTATTTAGAGGCTGCGTTTTGGGTGCCCCATTGACTCCCACTATATGGATATACGCAAATCTAAATATTCTCCCCAAGGAATACGAATTACACCAAAGTTATATGGGTGAGTAAACGAAAAATGTTATGCCAGAAATAAAGTCCAGGTTGTAAAAAACAATAGTTCCCCTTTAAGTGCAGTTCAAATGGAAACAGGTGAGCTAAGCCTTCACTGATTTTCTGTTTGTTTTTCTGAGCTGGTATAAAAAAGTGAAAAGGTCAGTTGATTATTATGGTCAGTTTAGTTTAGGACTGAGTGATTGCACAAATCTTAGAGTGCAGACTTTATTTTTTTATCTTAGATATGGTGTTAACACGACTCAGCAATCAGAAATGCAGCCAGCCTTTGAGTAACCATTGGATGGATTGATTTGCTTTCCCTGTCCCAGATGATGGAGCCACGTTGCGGTGATACTCTGATTTTTCTTATTTCTCCACCAACCGGCCACGTTCATTTATTCTCCACATGAACTTGGCATGTCGCTATACATATATATATTAAAAAAAAACATTTATGGTTCCCAGAGGATGAATCCTAATGGCACCGGTCACACCCTGACTCTGCTCCACCAGCAAACCAACTTATTCCGTGATGTTTATTAGAAACATTTATGGATCCCAGATGATGAATGCATTGACTTCAGCGACTCTCTTTTTTCTGACCCCGCCGTCAGCTTGACATGTTTGGGTTTGAGTGAAGTTCCTCTCCAGCTATTAGATGCACTGGAATAAAACTTTATACAGATATTCACCTCCTGTTCTCTGTTCATATTTCTGGAGGTGTAGTGCTTGAAGCTACCTCGAGCTGCGGCTGCATAAAGGGAACTCCTGTTAGCAGGGGCGCTAAGTGCTTTAGTTTTTCAAGGGAATCTTTGATGACAGTAAGAAAAAAAGCTTTAGCGTCTAAATGAGACGCTTTTAGTGGGGCTAATGTGAATCCGTTTTGTCTCAGTGTGCCATGCAACTGAGTGTCTTTATGGTCAACGAAGACTGTTAAGAGTTTGTTAGTGCACGCATGCTGGTTGGTAAATGTATGATATTTACTCAAACTTGGCTGTGCCTTCACGTGGAGCCATCGGTGACGCATAGTTATTTGCAGCAAAGTTATTTGTAAAAGCTTTTTCTGAGATATTTTAAAAGCTTTTTTTCTTCGAAGACGGCCGAAAGGCACCGCACTTCACTGTGTGCACATGTCAGCTTATAACAAGCCAGTATTTGTAAAGAGAGCTTCTCACAGACAGGCAGGCAGGCAGGCAGGCGTGGGAGTGTGAGGTCCTGACAGTGACGCTGGCCATGCTAGAGTGTGTCATAATGATGTGAGTGTTGGTGGGAGATGAGTTCCCAGGAAATTTAAAAACAGGTTTCACATGAAAGAAGAGTTTACTGTGTAACTGTCAGATAAGTAACTATTCTTAGAATAATGTCATTCGATCATTTATTATTTTATTTTTTTTAATCTGTGTCATGGCCGATCCAAACATCTTTTAAAAACCACCGTCCGATCTGTTTTACGGCCGGCTTCATCAGAACTTGAGCATCCCCAACTAATGACTTCCCCAGGTCTCATAGAGATATTTCCATATTTAAGTTAAACTATGAATCACCGAGCTTTTCATAAAGCTTAGCTCAGGGGTCGGCAACCCGCGGCTCTTTTTTTGTATTATATGCGTCACAACCGTCAATGTGTGACACCTGCCGGGACGCAACTTCTTGAACCTTTCGTCCCGTGGGACGCTATCCCCGACTTTGATGTTAACATGAAAACGTAGGCTCTTGGAGTCCTGTCGATCGGATCCTCACGCGTATGTGAGCAGGTCTTCTCTAACATGAACTGCATTAAAAACAAACATCGCTCACACCTGATAGATGACAGCCCCGCTGTGCAGGCGAAAGATTCGGGATCCGGCTCATTTAACTGACCGTCTTGAATATAGACGTCTATTTAACCGGCTCATTTGAGTCCTTCTACGTTTGATTGATAATCAATAAACGGCACCATTCAAACATCTTGAAACTAAACGTACTTTACCACGAGCAAGCAGCTCAAACTAAGGCACTCAGCCACTCACTTACGCACAATATGCAGAGAAACGAAAATGAACCGACTTATAACCTCTGCTCCTGGATTCATGCTTAACCGTAGCAGGTCCTCATTATTTTTTTTGCACAGCCTAATTTTGAGCTTTAGTTTTATGTAAGAGCTATTTGATATGATTTTCATTGGCCACGTTTACATGATCACACTGATAAATGACAATAATTTAGGGTCAAGTGACTCAAGTGACTCTTACGACTCAAAATTATCCGAAGCCCTCAAAAGATCCGGGTTTTTCACTACTAGAACCGAGGTTCAGGAGCAGAAATGAGATTAACCAAGTATGATAAATGTAGATTGAAGTTAAGCTTATTTCTATTTTTAAATAAATACAAGGACTCAAATAGACATTGAGTATTTTATTTGAAAGTAAGCTTCAACCCAAAATATTTTTGTTAACGGGAGAAATGTAATTTTGTTTCCTCTGTACCAGTTCATTGACTTCATAAATTCAACACACCATAGTTTGTTCATACATTGGTAAAAAACGTTGTATGCTGTGTTATGAACTGTCAAAGGGTTTTGCGGCTCCCTGAGTTTTCTTTTCTGTGGGAAACGGGTCCAAATGGTTCTGGTGGTTAAGGTTGCCCACCCCAGGCTTAGCTCATTTCATAAAGCTCTTAATTTAGTTAATTCATTAGCTGATGTGCACCTCCCTAAAAATGTAACTAAACGTTGCGGCAACGCAAACCCTAAGAGCTGTGATTGGTCCGCTTGGTAGGATCCACTTTCCGGCTGCTTCTCCATCTCCGCAGTTTTCAGATTTGATTGTTTTGGATCAATAAAAGATGGAACACACGGAGGAAAGGTTAACTGAGGAAGTTTGGAGATACAAACATTTGTAGGACTCGTCTTCGGCAAAAGGTTGAGTGGAAAAAAGTGAAGCAGGAAGTAGAAACAAAAATGAACCCAACTGGCAAAAAAGACACAGCGCCGACTAGTGTTTGGGTGGTGTTATTACAGAGCGGGCCAGACTGACGAGCTAGCACAGGTGTAGCCTACGTACGTAGGTGTAGGCTACATCTATAGGTAGGCTATACGTAGGATTAGGTTACATCCATAGATATAGGCTACGTACGTAGGTTATGGCGCCTATGTCCCGCAGTACCTTAAATGAACCTTTACATTAGATCGGCTGATAATCAGTATTAAAATAATGGCATTACATTAACTTTAAACCGACCTGTCATTTAAAATGGTAGAATTATAATAATTTGAAGTTTGTTTATTAATTAGTTTGTTTATTAATTTACAGGAAAGTCAAATGAATGAGTTCTTATTGTTTTATTTTAATTCTACTGTATGTATTAAAAGTAGTTTTTACACTTTACTAGGTGTTAATCTGAGCTCTCTTGAAATAACAAGATCACACTATCTTTCCTAAAATAAATCTAAACACGGGATTTAACACGCTTTAGAGCGGACCACAAACGCGGATGAGTCACTACTAGACTCAATTCATAAGCATGGCAAAGAGGTGGAGCCTGTACGGAGCCGAGGCTGTGGGATTACACCTAATCGGACAGCTGGCAATCTGTGAGGACACCCACCTTTCGCTAAATTATGCATTATTATAAGGCCGTATATTAAACAGGTGAGTGATATAAAGATTCAGACCCCATACGGTTGTCATGAATTATGAAACAAGCTTTAAAGATGAGCATTTTAACAAGGAGCTCTATGGGGATTTGAGTCTCTCTCTTGGAGCACGTCTCAAGCGGCTTTATGGTGACTGCTTGGATCAGACGCATATAGACAGACTTTGTGTGGTGCTGACTGTGCAGCAGTTTTGAAAAAGCATCAGCGTCAATTGAAATGAAAGATTACTGAAGTGATAAATGAGGCTCTTCCTGTCTTTAAAGCGTCCTGGCGAACAAGTCATCTTCAGTGCTGACCTCAAGCATGAGAAACTTAACCAGACACTGCGTTTTAAATGACTTCCTCTTTGGCTTGTTTAGTCTATAAAACGTTAGGCAGTCGTATAAAATGTCCATCAAGTTTACCACAGTCTTAAGTTTGAACACTTTTAACACAGAAACGCTGATGTTTGAGTCAGATAAATTATGTAAAAGTTCAAAAATCAGCAAAATAACAGCTGATGAGTCTTTGCACTGATGTTTCCAAAAATGTTAAAAAAAAGCAACTGGACTTTCTAGAGTTTCTTGGAGACGTTTCACCACTGATCCAAGTACACTAATCAGCCACAACATTATGACAGGAGAAGTAAATAACATTGACCATCTTGTGACAGTTCAGTGTTCTGCAGGGAAAGGAATGCGGTCGGGGGTTTCTAGTTCAAGGGTTTCTTCACCTTGGTGCATTGGACAGCAGCTACGCTTATAGATATATTGCTAATGCAAAAAGGAAGCACAAGCAACAAAAAGATTCTGAGATGTTTCTGTTGCTCCAGAAGCTTAAACGCACACCAGTCAGGCATAACATTATGACCACTGCCAGGAGAACTGAATAACATTGACCATCTTGTGACAGCTCAATGTTCTGCTGGGAAACTTTTGGACCTGGCATTCATTGGTCATGTAGCACCCACCTAGACCAGACCAGGCACCCCCACCCCATGGCAATGACACTCCTTGATGGCAGCACTCTCAGAAGGCCCATGTCCGTTCACTGATGAGTCACCACAACGGAGACCTGCACAATATTAAGAAGGTGGTCATAATGCTTTTCCTTTCTGACGGACTTGAGGGGAGTTGGGATTTAAATAGGAACATATGTGGGTGTGACCCATCAGAACTCACTTGGCTAGACCGTCTGAAACGTAGGTGGTTCCTGTAATCTATAAAAGTTTCTCCTCAGTGTCCTCTCATACTCCTGCACCAGTCGAACGGTGCTTGTCTCAAAGTGCATGGCAATATGTCTGCGAATGTTAAGCACGTTGATCATTTCAGCCCTAGAGCCAACACAGTGATTGCAAATCTCTTAAAAAATGCACATTTCACGGGAACATTAAGGATAAGATGATTTTTTTTTTTAAATATAAAAAGATCAGAAGCAGCAGTGTATTGATCTAGATGACTCTGGCTAGTACTCTGTGGGTATCCAAAGTCTGGTAGAGATCTACAAACTCTAAAAATGTACTACTAAGATATACTGGCAGAAACTCATCTCCCCAAGGGACAAAAGACCCAGATGGGCTCAGCTCAGGAAAGCTCACTGATCAAGTCAGGACTCAGGGGTTCACCTGGAGGAGCACTCACATTTTATCCTGAGAAGACAGATGGTTTGAAAAGAGGAGTAAAGGAAGCCAGCGTAAGTGTAAGATTGCACAATTCATCCATTTACAGCACAGCCTTAATATCCCTCCCCTAAAGTTTCACACCGAGTCTGGGGAGTTTCATTGCGTCATTAGAGAACCACCAATGCAAAGTGAAAAGGAGATACCACCCAGGTTAGTGCGAACAACATCCTCTAATTTAGGTAAGCGGTGGGTTCTTGTTGATGAGTTTCAGGTGGACAGCGCTCGCACATGTTCCCAATAAAAACCTAGAAGAAGCCACTTGGATGAGCGGCGAAACGTCTCCAGGAAAGCTGAAAGGAAGAGCAGCCTCCTGGTTATTTTGAGACGCATGTTCCGAGTGCTTTTGAGAAATTGGAGGCGCTTAAATGGTTTCGCGACAATTAACTGCCGACGTCTGACCTTCCGGATTGAAGCAGAACTGAAAAACATGCTGTATAATATACAGTACGCGTGATAGACAGATTGCAGCGTGACTCATGTCGTTTAAATCAGCCATTCAGCTCATTTCCATCTCCCCCTCGGCTTTCTTTATCTTTGGGAAATGTTCACGTGTTCGGCAAGTGAGTTAAAGAGAGAAGCAGAATTAGCAGCAGATAATACAGTAATGAATCTCATTCTTCAGACTGATTCATCTTTTGACGTCAGACCTCTGTACGGTCGTTTTATCATCAAGGACAGGGCATCGCACAGAACCGAGCAGCAGCAGGAGTAAGGTGATTCACCAAAATAACAAAATTAAAGTTAAAGACACATTTAAATTCTCCTTGTGGAGAGCCACGACACTGCAACCTTTCATAGCTACCGCGCCCCCTTTCAATTATCAAGCTTCTTATTCGGTTATATTTGAATCCTGCTCAGACGATGGAAGCCAGTTAGCCTAGTTTGCTATTGCACCGTTTCAGATGTTTGTTCATTGAGTTATTGTTTCAACACCTGACCAGCAACTTGTCCACGCTCAGAGCTCTTGTCATTTGTGCATTCGGTACAGATTACCTGCCTGTAATACAGCTGCAGGTTGCATCTTAAACAGTGGTTTCATAATATTATGCTAGTATGCTAAGGCAAAACTAACATTTTATGCCAGTTTACTTCCTTAAAAGTGCTGTATTGTAAGAAAAGACTGGGTAGCAGGATCCAGCCAGAAGTGGAGTAAACACACAGCTTGGTGCAGAGGTCACAAATGGATCTAAGCTAGCAACAGATGTCTTTGTTGTTTGCGGGGATTGATTGCTAACTGCAGGACATCACATTTTTGTTTCATGATTTGAATCACAAGCAAAAAGGAAGAACCAGGAAACAAACTGACTTTGTCAATAACTAGAACTAAAAGTGCTGCAGGTTACGCAGGTAAAAACAAAAAAAGAATCACAACTTCAAAAACAGGTGAAAAACAAAACCAAGACAAGGATTAAAGAACAAGCAAAACATTAGCCGTCAGTAACACCTCAGACGACCCGGCAGAGGACAAAAGGAAAGGCAGGGTTTATTTATATATACACTCACACACACACACAGGGGCTGATGGAGTAATGAAAGACAGGTGAGACCAATGAGGGGCGGGGCATGCAGACACGAGACACTAGGTAAGACAGGTGAGTGGAATCACAGAGGCGGGAATGGACAGAGACAGGAAGTAAAACTTAAATCCGACAAGAAAAACCAAACAAGGTTATAGAAAACATTCAAAACTTAAAACCTGTGACACGTTACACAACAAAATTAGCTGTTGACTGTTAAAAGACGGTTGCGTTTGGACTTTTTCTTCGATTTTCCTGCTGTTGCGTTTAATTACTATGAAGTTTCTGGCTTAAAATATCAGTTAAGTTGACAACAAATGAGAAACCATGCAGCTGCAGTGTCAGATGCACACGTGCTAAGCTGAAGTAACGCCTGTTAGAGCTGTAAATCATTTCTCCTCTGTGCTGGGTTTAGCCGTTTTTCCTTTGATTGGAGCCGGAGGAAGCGGTTCATCACTCGGGTCTGGTCTCTCTTATAGCTGAACGTCGCAGGAGACTCAGGCCTCAGGAGGGCCCACACAGGATGTGAGTTTTGCTTTGTAAACACCGTTGTGGCAGGATGTCATTTTGAAGACGCCAACTTCCAAGGTCACCCTGCCCGGTTGAAGGCTGATTTGAAAACACTGCCACTCTTTAAAAAGACGACCAAAACAAGGAACAGTAGAGAATTCTGGGTAGTTTTTAATATTTTGGTTGATGGAGCGAACTGTGATGGGAATTTTATCTTTTAATCTTATTTCTATGAATCATTTCCTGAGCTCCAAACACGACAACACAAAGTAATGACCTGCACCCTTCTACAGCAGGACACCACCTAATTGTAATTTGTTACACGATTTGTAAAAGAATCAGAGGCAGCGCTGACTCTGAGACTAATGTTCAAACAAACACTCTTTAGTTTGACGCTTTTTACAAGACTTTGGATTGGATTTTACGGAAATAGTCACGCTCTGTTGCCAGAAGCAATTTCAGAGCTGTCAGAATCACAACAGGCCGTTATTTGTTGCTGTGTTTCGCTGCTATGTTACAGCAGGAGACCAGGTTCAGTCAGTTTCAAGCGATGTGCCTTTAAAACGTTGGTGCATACACGAAAAGCAAAGGGAACGTCGCATGCTTATAAAGAAAGCATGCTAAAAATAACTAAAATTGAGGTTCTGTAAACTGCCACTGCTCATATCCATGGAACAGGAAAATGTGAAATCAGTAAAAGGTAATAATCAGGAATTCAGATATTGTGTTATGCTTTTTAACCCCTTGAAATTCCTGTACTTTTCACCTAAAACGCCTAAAAAAAAGTCAATTTAAGGCTGTTCTTGAACCATTTGGAGTACAGACAAGGTTTTGACCTTTCTTGAAAGACTGGCACTGAGTAATAGGAGTTTGAATACACTCAAAAAAGAAGGATTTTATGTCCGCCTGTAGCTCGTAGCTTGGGGGTGTTTCCTAAAAAACACAATAACACCAATTAGCTTGGAGTCCTACCTAGTCCCATTTAAAATCTGACAGTAATACTACACCCTTTCTTCTACGGACAGCAGTAGGCATGCCAGGTCTTTGCCAAAGACCTGGTAAACACTCGTCAATTGGGTCAAGTGAGGTGTCAATCAAACGTTCTTGATGTCTTGGTGTCACGCTGTGGCTAATAAAAGCAAGCTAACCGAAGTTACAGTTGAGTGTATGTGGAAATTGAGGAAGTATGCTGCAGTGGACATTGTGTCATTATAGATCAAATGCTTGATGTGGACCAGCTAGTTTACTGGAGGACATTTATTAGACCCTTGGCAACGCAACAGGACAATTTGTGTTGGAGTTTTATCTGCACTTAGAGTACTATGAGGATCGATAGATGTGGAGACTGGCCTGACGTTAGCGTTTACTGGGCCTGCATTTATGATGATCTGAATCTCAAGATATTAAGCTTTCCAACTGTGCCTGCAGGTGGCCCCACATTTTGGGGTAAAGGTCTGTGCAAACAAAGACATTGGTTAGTCTATGCAAGGATACAACATGCATTGTATGACTTCATGCTCTGTTGTGCTCTGTTATGGTCTTATGGTCGTTCTAATGCAGAACATGGTCATTGTTATTCCTCATATTGCTTGCAGCCTCAATTTAAGGCATGCAGGGCTACCTAACTCCAGATCAAACGCTCCCCAAACCAGTGGTTTCTGATGAGAAAGCCTGTCGTTGAGGGCCAGCAGTCTTTGATCTCAAGTGGTAGCCCTAGCCCTCGCTAGGTGTGTGTTTTACTGTTTCTTAATTATAGCCAGGCTGCTGTCTGGAAGTCTTTACTGCAGCAAGCAGGCCGGCAGTCAGCCTGGCAGCTGAATGCTTACGAGGCAGATACTTCCTCTGTTGAGCAGCCACCGTGTGGGGGTGAAGCCGGGGTGATCTCCTCTGGCCTGCGGCAGCCGGCCTTCAGATTGCACGCATGCTGGAGAAACCATGTTGGAGTTGTTTCTTGATAAAAGATGAAATAATATCAGCACTGATTTCCTCGACCTTCTGTTGGTTGCAGACGTGTTAGAGGGAAATCTGGCCGGCTTACAGAGGCATATGATTCAAAGATCCATCTGCCAACACATTAGCCCGTTTATTATTATTTCTCTTGTTCACCGCAGTGATTCATGCTATGATCTTTCCTACGAAACCTGGGTTATTTTCCAGCTCATTACCAGACGAGAGAGGATTTAAAATGCTAAAGTCTGAAAGTCGTATACTTTCGAATTAGACCTCAGCTCAAAAAACAACTGTCAGACAGTCATCATTCAGGGGTCTGATTCATAAACTTTGGAGGGGACTGCAGAGCTTCCAAATTTATCTGCAGTTTACTAGTTTGTTAAATAGCATGCCTTTTGAAAATCCCTTTCGTGAAACAGCCATTAAGTCAAACTAACAAGGAGCTTTGGGCTGATTTATCCTCCTATTCACTCCTCGTCCATACGGCGTGAGGAGAATTCCTTTCACTCCATATTATCTGGTAATGGGAGGCATTTACAGATCAGGTCTTAAACCCCTTCTGAACGGCTTAATGCCAAACATATTTAATTATTTAAAATCTATGACATCTCACAAATCTTTTCCTCATCCACAGTTCTTTACATTCAGTTGCATCCTGGCTTGGTAAGGTCTGAGTAATATCTTGTTGTGTAGGAGGTGCACGTTTAGGATTAGAGAGACAAATTTCTGTGAAGATTCTCTTTAAATTCTCCTTTTTTACAACCTGGACCTTATTTCTGGCATAAAATACGATCGTTTACTCGTGCATAGATCCGCGTATATCCATATAGTGGGGGTGAATGGGGCACCCAAATGCAGCCTCTAAATAACACATTATCTGCTGCGGAACTCATTAATTTCACCAGTATTTGCTGATGATACGTGCTATTCACTGTTGAGTCACTACAGCACTAGCATATCCTAACAAAATATTGGTGAAATGAACCAGTGTCGTGGCAGATAATGTGTTATTTAGAGGCTGTGTTTCGGTGCCCCATTCACTCCCACTATGTGGATATACGCTGATCTAAATACTTTCTGAACAACTCCAAATGACACCAAAGTTTTATAGTAAGTAAAAGATCGTATTTTATACCAGGAATAAGGTCGAGGTTGTAAAAAACAGTAGCTCCCCTTTAAGAGTGCGATGCAAGTACATTACATGAAGTCTATGCTCAGTATAACCTCGTACTGCCTCTGGCTCTTGTACAACCTTGCTCTACCTACTGATCCTCAGCTGCCTGGCTTTCATGAGGAGTTCATGCCTTCCATCAGATCTTCATCATGTTGACTTTAATCCAAAGGTTTGAGGAACATAAAGGAGATTCTTTCACAGTTGGGAGCACACGTTCGTCTAAAACACTTTCTGGAGTGGAGAAACTTGACATTTTCCAGGACTGGTTACACAGGACAGCTTGAATGTTTGTGTTCATTCAGTGAAAGAAACATCTGGCTCGTAAATGCTCCGCTATGATCACCAGCGATCTGCGACTGTCTGGTGCCGTCTTATTTATTATTATTGGTGAAACATTGATTACTACAGCTTTATGGCATGACACCTCATTTTTAATGAGCAAAACAATAAGATGTTAATCTATGAACACATACACGGTCTCACAAGTTAATCTTACATCCTGATGCTCTTTAGCGCTGGCAACCCACAGGCTGAATAACACAGACAAAATAATCAAACCTCTCCTGAAGGGTACTGATGATGTACAAAATATTGATCAGCGTGGCTTACTTTGAATTATCTCTGATATTTTCGCACAGTCAAGATGAATGCTGGTGCTTAGGTCTCGGCTGACCTTAAGGTCTTGGATGCACCAGCGTTTAAAATGTATTCATGGGTAATCCCCACACAAGCTAACTTCAGCTTTAAGATGCTTTTTCAGGTTGGAGGTGGAGTCTTTGGACAGTCGGGGGTTGGTTACTGACAAGCAGAGTTTGCACTGCCCAATAATGTTGTGTTCTCCCTTCTTTTTCTTTAATGTGAAGTGCTGGCTCTGGAGATGAGATTCATGATTCTTTGAAAGGAGTCGAATCTTGTGGATCTCTTCCTTTCAAAGAGTGGTTCAAAAGAATGGCTCATTTTGTATTCATTCATTCATTTTTAAGATACCAGCCTTCGGGTAACTTATTTTAAATCCTTAAAATAAAATAAATCTAGATAGACACATGAAATTAATTCGGTAAACAACTTTGCTCTGTTCCGGTTGTGCGTTTTAAAGAGCCAGTCAATAGAGTCGGCTCGTTCGCGAACGTCACTCAACTGAATATAAACATGGCATCTTTGGTTGCATGTTCTACACTAGGGTTTCTTTCGAGATGTGCAGAGTTGCTATTATTTGTTCAGAGAGTGAATAAACACATAAATAAAAATACCATCATGGATGTAACTGATGTAATGTAACTGCATCCAACAGTAAATCTACTCAGCAGCAGACAGTTTGTAAAAATCTCTCTTCCCGGTGAGAGACATTTGCGCACCGTCAGAACTCTCCTCAGGTTGTCTTTGATATTAAATGCGTAGACCTTTTCCTGGAGATCGATTAGACCGATGAAGACCAAACCTTTAAAACCCTCCGGCCGTCGTCTGCACCATACGCACGTAAAGATCAAAGCCCAAGTCTGCCGAGAGTCTGAAGTCTTTTCAACTTCGTCTCTGTTTTTGCAAAAAGACGCATTCGGGTATGTTTCTGGGATGTAATGACAGTGTTTGCTGCTCCAAACACACCTGGTTTGTAAGGGAGGTTTTGGGCTTAGACATCCTTCTTAAAAACAAGAAGAAGGGATGTATTTTTTGAGTATTTTTTCACGTGAATGCAACATACAGCACACAACCATTTAAAAAACCATTAGAGTAAACAGCGGAGGAATGCGGCCGACCTCCAGATGTCAAAGGTGGGTGTATACTGTATCATTCCCACCCCCATGTCCTCCCTACACACAAACAGTCCATGTACACTCACAGCTCACAGGCTTCTCTTGTCACAGAGTGGATGGTTCACATACTGCAGATACTTTATTGTGAAATCGTTGCCCAGAAAGGCAAAGAGGGGAAGCTTCTCATGACCGCTGTATTTTTGGACTTAAGGGCTCAGGATGTAATCTCTGGGTCTGGGTTTTGTTCGGCTACTTAAGATCAAGGGAATACGATGGATGGAAATAAATCTATGTCTTCCAAAACTGATTTGAGATGAGTAACTCTCTCACCCTTGCATTAATGACATAAACAGTTGCCGGAGCCTTGGGCCTCAAAAGCAATCAGACTTTGCTTTTTTTTCCTTTTCCCGCCTTCAGAAAATATGTGTAATTATTTTGCATTACTCTTAGTAAGTCCTCGAGGATTTGACCCACATATGACACGCGCATTTAATCACAAAGATATGAAATACTGTACTAGCAGAAGGAATAACTGTTTAACCTCTTCTGGTTTTAGTCTTGTCAGCAGGAAGGCTGTAGGGAGGTCTGTCTGCCACTTTGGTCCAGACAAAAATATCTCAACAACTATGAGATCGATTACAAAGAAACGTCACACAAACATCCATTGTTCCCAAGAGGATGAGCTGCTGCCACGTTTGCTGACCCTTCTTGCTTTTCTTTTAGACCAACCGTGACGTTGACATTTGCGGTTTTGAGTAAAATGTCTTCACAGTTATTGGACTGCATATGTGCAATGTGCATGCTAACACATTAAATGAATGTATCCGTCAGGGTTAAGCATTATGACAGCTGGTTAAGAGGAGACAGCCCTAGAAGTGCGCTACCCACGTTGTATAAAGGCCACAAGAGCCAAGAATCAACACGCAACCGGCATCATCCATTAATTTATTTTCCAGCTCTCAGCGCGCAGAAGTGTTTGTTTTGTTGCCATGCACATTAACAGACTAGCAGATGCCACCTGGGTTCATTTGCTCCAGTGTACACCAATCAGCCACAACATTAAAACCAATGACAGGAGAAGTAAATAGCATTGATCATGTTGTTGGAAACTTCTAGACCTGGCATTCATTGGTGTGGATGTTACTTAGACATGTAGCACCCACCTAGACCAGACCAGGAACCCCCACCCCATAGCAATGACACTCCTTGATGGCAGCAGCCATCCCCAGCAGGATGCAGCCACAAAAACGCTTTAGGAAGAAGAACAGCACAAGGTGTTGACCTGGCCTCCACATTCACTAGATCCCAAACTGATCAAGTTGTTGATCCACAGATCCCCCTCCCCTCAAGCCAACAATCCCGTTGCCAGACACCACAGGACACCCTCAGAAGACCCATGTCCATTCTCTGATGAGACACAACAGTTTCGAAGGCACAACACAATACTAGGAAGGTGGTCCTTTGAACTAAAATATAACCATTGCCTTCCATTCTTTATGGCGCAAGAAACCACATACGGTTTCAGCACACATTTTAAATCGCGTCCCGGTGCCTCTCAGTGATGTTTAGAAGCATGAGATTTGAACCCAGACCAATCGGAGAAGATCAAGGCGACGTTCTCAGGTCTAATGTGGTCTGCAAGGTCAGCAAGTAAGTCCTGTAGGATTTGACCCACATATGACACGCGCATTTAATCACAAAGATATGAAATACTGTACTAGCAGAAGGAATAGTGGTCCTTAGAACTGCTCTTCTTGTCACAAAAGAGTATGTTGGGTAAAGTCTCTCCTCCTAATTTGATGTTAGCAAGTAACAATTGATCTGCGGTCTGTCTGCAGCCACTTCTGTGATTTCGATCCCGACAAACGTTGGGGTAAAATACAACCATTGCCTTCCGTTCTTTATGTCGCAAGAAACTATATACGGTAACTTCAGGACACATTTTAAATTGCGTCCCGGTTTCCATCCAGCCAATCAGAGAAGATTGAAGGCAATGTTTTCGATCTTGGCAACGTTTTGCAATGACACTCCTTAACACAAAAACATCACAAGGTGTTGACCTGGCCTCCAAATTCACTAGATCCCAAACTGATCAGGTCAAATGTGGTCTGCAAGGTCCTCCTCTGCCGTAACTGCTTTATTGGGTACCATGTAGAAGAAGTGTCCTAATGTTGTCTAATGTCATAATGTGTCTGTTGACGAGTGTCTGAATCAGCACAAGGGACAAGTAACCATATCTGGTAACTTCATAGACCTTGATTTTCTACATGAAACTGTTGAAATTTAGAATATCTAAATATTTCAATGAATGCCCTATAAGTCCAACAGGTATGCGTCATGCATTAACCTGCGTTCATCTTGTTATGCAGCGCTTCCATGCTAATGTTGTTGTACCCTGTTTGTACTGATGGTGGATAAAGTCTTTGCTTATTGGAGAGGGCTAAATGTGAGCGTGCTGTTGCTGTAACTCATTATTTACTGTTAGCCTCTGAACGGCGAGATTGTCGGCCGTTGAAAACATTCCTCAGAGCTCCGCGGATGTGGAGACGTCTGTTGCTCCGCACAGATCACGCCGGGGTAATTATCCCTTCAAAGCGCCCAGCAGTTATCACACTGCTCGACACTCTTTCTGCACAATGTGGGCAAATACGTCGTACGAGTGTGTGACGACGCCCGAGCCAGTCAAATCCAGAGAGACTTTCCTTCGAGTGAACGGCGGAAGGTTTTATCTGATAAGGCCGCTGTTGAACGGGGTGGAGGAGGGTCGCCGGGAAATTCGACGTGAAACGACAGCTGACATGCTGATTGAGATCGTGAATGGTTAAACTGGAAAAGTCATCTGATTCTGAGAGAGAGAGAGAGATGGGTTGATGGGTTGAGCTTAGGCTGAATTTCATTTAAAGTGGCTGAGGAGACGTGTTCAGAAACATAAAACCGTCTGAGTTCAGATCCACATTTGTCCGTAATTGAAACACATCCCATATCTCGCTCACCTTGATCACGGGTTTTATATCTACACCGCTCTCTAACTCATTTTTGAATAGGCCAGAATATCAGCCTCTGGTTTTGTGCGGCGATTTGAGTCCAAACTAAATCATGAGTCACATCAGTAGGTGGGTGAAACCGACATCTCACGTGCCGCTGCGAGTTTAAAAAGCTGTATTTTATGAATTACTTTCATTCCTGCCGACAAGCCTCAGTGTGCTGATGGATTATTCAAATGAAGGCATTAGCTTTTCCAGAGATGTCCCACATTCAATTCTTCTGGTTACACATCATTTGGATTTCATGATGGGGCGCGTTTCAACAGATGAGTCAAAAATGACACCATCAGCTATATGTTGTGCTTGTATCATGAGTCAGATACTGTACACCAATCAGACATAACATTATGACCACCTGAGGGTGTCCTGTGGTGTCTGATAACAGGATGTTGTTAGTGGAGGGGCCTTTGAGGGGAGGGTCCTCTGTGGATCATCCCACAGATACTTGATCAGTTTGGGATCTAGTGAATTTGGAGGCCAGGTCAACACCTTGAGCTGCGTCCTGCTGGTGTGACAACCCTCCCACTCTCTTCCTTTGTTTGATGCTGGCCTTCAGGTGGACCTAGGAGGGCTCTGCTGCATGTACCTGCCCATGTGGGCTATGGTTTCTAGAAGGACATAAAGGACGGCTCTTCTCAGAGTCTCTCTCTCTCAGTCAGACCAACTGCATCCTCGTCACCCTGTTCCTTTGTTTGGTTTGTTGTACCCTCCAACATGCAGTTTTGGGATCTAGTGAATTTGGAGGCCAGGTCAACACCGTGTGCTGATGCTGTTGTCATCAAGGAGTGTCATTGCTATGGGGTGGGGGTGCCTGGTCTGGTCTAGGTGGGTGCTACATGTCTAAGTAACATCCACACCAATGAATGAATGAATGCCAGGTCCAGAAGTTTCCCAGCAGAACACTGAACTGTCAAAAGATGGTCGATGTCATTCTCTTCTACTGCCAGAGGTCATAATGTTGTGGCTAATCTCACTCCTGATCAGTCCTCCATACGAGGAGAAGGTTCTGCTCAAGGTTTCTTCTTGCTAAAAGTGAGTCGGAGTCATTTTGTTCTCTACGAATTCAACTGATCTGATTCACCAGACGGATCTTTGCCAGAGCATAATCAGTTCCAACGCAGTGGTTCAAAACCGAGTTCCTGCAACAACAAAAAAAAAAACATTTCTGATGTAGACGTAGGTTTTATTATCAGGCTACTCTGAAGTATTCGTATTACAAAAACACCACAGGGAAGCTGAGATAACAGCACAGGAGCTGAACCATGTAAATACGATCTGATGTCTACACTACGCCGAGTACGGCTATGAGTCATTTTCTTTTAAATCCTGTCATTAAAAGAAATCACATTAGTCCTTGGTGTGATTGTGCCATGATTGTGTTTTAAAATAGATATGTATCCGCGTGACTCATCTGCACGCGGGCTTTGTTTTTTTCCAACCTCCACTAACCACTGGACGTCAGATCCGTAACCCACGTCGGGGGAAGAAAAACGAAAATGGTGCAGCGTCCTCATGCCATGTAGTACCGGCTTTCATTTCAGCATGACAAACAAACTGTGAGCTGCCTGGAAATGCCTTAAAGCAGCCATGAAATACCGCCTCAGCCCCGCTCATTTGTTTCCACGAGGCGGGACAGCTGGAACAAAAACCTCCTCTTTCCCCCGCGTTGCATGAAGGAGATATTGTTTTTTTCAGCAGACCTTGGCAGACGGCTTGACAGATCGACTGACAGATACGGACGGAGCGGAGAGGAGAGGAGAGGAGAGGAGAGGCGACCTGAGAAACGGCGCTGGCAAGGGCGCGCGCGACTGTTGATGTTAACCTTTACCTCGCCAGCGGCTTTGTAAAACTTGGCCGCCTCGAAATGTGTGTCACGTTGCGTAATCGGCTCTGCCAGGCCAAAAAAGTGGAGGCACTGCTCTGTCTGTCTGTGGTGTGTGAGACTCGCAAGTGTAAACACTCCGCAGGCCTGATGGGTAATGCCTCAGTTAGAGTCTCCTTTCCGAGCAAAAGCCTTTCCTTTTGGAGCGCATCTCGAACTCCCCGATCCTCCGCTGTCACCTCCTCCTCCTCCTCCTCCTCCTCCGCTATCTGCAGACGTCTCCGTCGAGACTTGCCTTCGGAGTAAACGTCCGCCAGGCCCCAGCTTCGCGAGGGGCGACAGAGTGAGCGTTTTGCTAAGAGCTGCGCGCGCTCAGCGGCCTAAACTTTTAGCCTCAGGGACATAGAGACGAGTATCCTGGACGTGCGCGGCTCCTGATATATCTGGAGCTGCAGCGGAGGCGAAGGGAAGGCAAAGAAAATATCTGATTTGATGAGAAAAAAGAAAGTGAACCAGCTCCTCTTAGCAGCGAGCCGTCGACGGACACAGGAGTTTTATTCACTAATAGTTCTTAATGTTCCTTATTGACATAGCCAAGGCTTGTTGCAGAGGCCTGACCCCAGAGCTGTTTGGGTATATGGTTTGAGGTACGCCGGGTGGGTGGAGGGGTAGGAGGGAGGGGGTGGCGCACACCAAGATATGCAGAGCCCAAGCTATTCCTTCCAAGTTTTCTCCTCTGCTCCTGAGGCTTGACTTCAGTGCCGACTGCCAAGGTGCGTTTTATTGATATTTATGTGTTTAAACATTTTTAATCACGACCTGTATAAACCTAAGAGGAGCCCACATTTTCTGTTGTCGTTTCAGACGCACATTGAGAGCCTTTCAGCAGGTTTTTTTTATTTTAAGGCGAGCGAAAGGCTCCACCTCAAAGGCATCTGTAAATGTTTGCGCTGTTCGGCGGAGCGGCACAAAAAGACGCGGAACCCGAAAATAAGTTCCTATATTGTGTCTCGAGGCGGAGCCCGATTCGCAAGACGCTGGATTTAGACTGTATCGGATCGATTATTAACGACGCGTTTTCACCAGGAACCCTGTAAGACTCGGTGTCGTGTATTGAGGATATGCTGCGGAGATTTCATTTTCTCTTGTTTCGCTAAAATTTCCGTTTGAAATTGTTTCGCAGACGGGTTGAGGAATTTCAGCAGCCGCTCCTGTAGGTCATAAGAAGTGAACATGTATGCTTTTTTCCTCTTGCCCCCCCCCCCGAACGTTCCTTTAAAGGCCGGGGATGAAAATGGCAGGTAAGGATGACGAAGGTTTGCTCACATTTTTGAAAGCAAACACACCTTTGAACAACACCGAGGGTGAAAGGTGGCAGTGTCCTGACTGAATCCAGAGCTTTTTTTTATTTTTTTACTTTTTTTTTTTTTTCTCAATGTTGCAGTACCTCAACATTTTTTTTTTTTTTTTTTTTTAAACCAGAAACCCGTTCATACCGACCTCTTTAAGAAGTTTAGACTGAAAGAGACTGTTTTTGAAAAACTGGAGCCCTTCAGCTGAATCCCATATGTTTTTTTTGGCAGACGGGTGCTGTCTGCTTGGCCGGGGCTGATGTTAGGGATATTAAACTGATGGAACACAGCACTTTTGATCCCCCCCCCCCCCCCCCCCCCCTTTTTTATTTGAGGGCTGTGTTTAGATACCAACTGGCTGAGTGTCTGTCAGACCCCTGCCATTGTTTCCTCTGATACTGAATCAGGTGTTGGAGAAAATGTGTCACTCTGAACCTGAAGCGTTTCAGAATCTCATCATTTCAGGTGTTTTTAAGCCTCTGTGGTTTTACACTAAGCGTGGCTCAGATGCCAGACACACCGATCACAGCATAACATTGTGACCACCTTCCTAATATTGTGTAGGTCTCCAAAACAGTTAATCAGAGAAGGGACATGGGCCTTCTAAGGGTGTCCTGTGGTGTTTGGCAACAGGATGTTGTTAGTGGGGGGCCTTTGAGGGGAGGGGCCTCTGGATCATCCCATAGATACTTGATCAGTTTGGGATCTAGAGAATTTGGAGGCCAGGTCAACACCTTGTGATGTTCTTCATGTTTTCTTTGAGTTAATCCTAGAGCGTTTCAGGAATGTTATTGCTATGGGGTCTAGGTGGGTGCTACATGTCTAAGGCCCCGTCCACACGTACCAAAACGATCTTTTCCCTCCTCCGTTTTCCCTGGCATCGTCTCAAAAAATATCTGCGTCCACATGGATCCGTCTCAACGTGACTCAAAACGCTACTTCATAAAGCTTGAGCGCCGTTTACAAATCGGCAGGAGAGGGAGGTGGAAGGCTGCTCGAGGGGTGTGGCGATGACATCATCGACACGCACTTACCCGTTTTCGCCGTCCACACGAAAACTCAAGAGCTGCGTTTGCGAAAAGTTTCAGAAAAGTGCGTTTCAAGGCAACGCGTTCACAGGATTCGTGTGGACGATCGGCCAAAACGATGCAAAACATCTGCGTTTAAACCAAAAAGCCTTTCCGTGTGGACGGGGTCTAAGTAACATCCACACCAATGAATGCCAGGTCCAAACGTTTCCCGGCAGAACACTGAACCGTCACAAGATGGTCAACGTTAGTCACTTCTCCTGTCAGCGGTCGTTATGTTGTGGCAGATCGGTGTATATTCATCCACAGTACCATTTATCTTACGGATTTCCAAGAGACACAGTTTGGCTTTTTTTTTTTTTACTTTGGTGGAGAAGATTCCTGGACAGTAATTTTAAAAGTAGTTTAGACGAGAGTGAAATAACGTGTAATTACTGCCCAGGAAGCTGTGTTCATACCGTTTATATGGTTTGAGGTTACACTCGGTGTCTTCCTGTCAGTCTGACTTCCACAACCCTGTGGTCCTTCTGACCTTCCCTTTGTGAGTTTAATCACCTTTAGGGCTGCAGCTCATGACCACTCTCGTTGCACAGCTCATCGTCTTCCTTGACTTAGAAGAAACCATCTGCTACTGGATGTACGGTTTCATTTGATGTGAATATTTTGGAGAGATACAAATATCCTGTGAAATCACCCTTTAACATCTCTGATTATTTTATCACCCACTGCTGGTTGGGGGTGTATGAATCATCTGAAAGCAGCGAAAGCGCTTTGGAAAATGGATTTTGATGAGATCAATAGATGCATCTAATTATTATGTTGGATAATGAAGTGGAAAAAAATCCTTAATTCACTTCAATTAGATTCAATTAGATTTATTTTTTCTCTAACCAGCCGACAAAAAAAACCCAAAGATTTTATGTCACGATTAAAACAGAGGAATGCATCGACTCCTGATGCTGGAGAAGATGGAACCGGTTGTTCGAACGTAATCTGATCAGACCTTGAGCTGCTCAAAAGAAAGATGCTGTAATTTGATTGCGAGTCGTGGTTTTGATCTGAACCAAAGCTTTCAGGTATCTGTCGTCTGAAATGAACCTTTCAGAAATGGTTTCAAACAACAGTTGCATCCCCTGTTGCTCGTTCAGTCGTTGTACCTTTCTATGAGGACATCAGAGGTCAGTGCAGGTCCTCACCAGGCTCAGCTGGTGCACAATAAACATCACTAACAATGCGGCGGTAGGAATGTAATAATAGATACTGCTTTGTGCACTTACAATAACCCTGTACTGTCTATTCTACTTGGTGATCTT
Organism: Planiliza haematocheilus; assembly: GCA_005024645.1. Classification (NCBI taxonomy): domain Eukaryota; kingdom Metazoa; phylum Chordata; class Actinopteri; order Mugiliformes; family Mugilidae; genus Planiliza; species Planiliza haematocheilus. Next base: position 1,326,172 of record SRSE01000884.1, read on the forward strand.
TAAGTATATTGTGCTGCAAATAGGCATAATCCAAATTCAGTAATCCTGAAAAGCTTGTGTCTGGATTAACGTGTTACAGCCGCTTGTCCTCTGGAAGGTGCGCTGGAGCCTATCCCAGCTGTCTTTGGGCCAGAGGCGCGGTACACCCTGGACAGGTCTCCAGACAACCATTCACACTCACACCTACGGCCAATTAAGAATCACCAATGAACCTAACCAGCATGTCTTTGGACGGTGGGAGGAAGCTGGAGAACCTGGAGAGAACTGCAAACCTGATTCCGATCCAGATAAACAACCAGGAAGTCTCAGGAAGTCTTTCAAAGAAGTGATCTATTATCAAAACCAACTAAATTTACATTTGACACAATAATACCAGGCACAATGGCATGATGGAGCACTGATGCCTCACAGCAAGAAGGTTCTGGGTTTGAATCCTTTCTGTGTGGAGTTTGCATGTTCTCCCTGCGTCTGTGTGGGTTCTCTGGAGACCTGTCGAGGGTCGTACCCAATGACAGCTGGGGTAGCCCCTCCACGAACTTTCAGAGGGCGAGCCGTTACAACCATACCCAACTCCTCCATTAGATTTCACGACGGCACCTCTTCTAATCGCCTAGCAGAGCTTCAAAAACCCGCCTTCATCAATAATATTCATTACATTTAAGCTGCGCCCGCGGAGAGATCACAGAGGTCAGTCAACAAATGACCAGCAATCGATCCGAGTACCTGCCGGCTCAGAATGTTTCTCCCGTCAGTCGATGCCGCCTTTGATCACGGTGAACTAACTGAACTGCCGCATTGATTAAATGACAGAGAGATGCACGACAAGGAAGAGAAAACATCCTCGGCGCTGGAGCAGCCAGCTGTGGAGGATCAGACGGAATTTTTTGAAAGCTTAAGGGACTTCATTACCCACGTAACAGCTGATATTATAAACTGCACACAGTATTTGTCCGAAGACCAGTTTAGGTAGATCCATTTGAAGGATGTTTCCGAGGCTTTAGGTGACGTGGTAACATTTGAAGGTGGAACAGTGGCAAAGAAGGTTCTAGATTAAAAAATGTGGCTTATTCTCACAATGCAAAGCCGTACAGCTTTTAGGTTTTACTGTTGCGGCTACGGCGATTTTTGTGGCGCAGCGTCAGGTTTCAGTGTTGTTCGGCTCCAACCTCACAGTGACAAAGTTCAGAGGTGGTCTCTTCGCTTGGATGTGGTCGCTGTCTTACTGATCTCTCATCCGTCCATTTATTTCCTATTATAAGTTAGAGTCTACTTTCAGGGACAGGCCGAGGACACAAACAGCATGCATTTAATCGGTTTTATGTAGGGATGCTCGATATTGGCTTTTCTGCCGATATCCGATATTCCGATATTGTCCAACTCTTAATTTCTGATGGCGATATATTCAGTCTTTTTACACCAAAATTATTAGGTAACAACATAACATATCACCTATTATGGAATTAACACATTATGCCTAATTTTATTGTGATGTCCCACTGGATGCAAACATAAATGCAACATGGCTTTTCAAATGTAAACACTGTCTGTGCAAATTAAGTTACTGAAAAAAGTGCCATTCATTTATGTTTTTGTGTTTTTAGAGAGAAATTTTGCCTCAAACACTACAGACAATATCAAAACAAGGAAGACAAATGTAGCGTATAAGTCCACATGATTCTTCTTGAGGTGGGTGATCAGATTTGATGTATTAAAGGAAGACGCCTTGTTTCCTCCTCTCATAACCACCTTTGCTTTACAGTCATTGCAAATCGCAAATTTACTGTTAGTAGGTGACACTTTGAAATACTTCCAAACCACAGACATCTCATACACCGGGCGAGCTAGCTTGTTAGCCACGGTTAGCAACCTACGAGACTAGCGTGTTGTTGTTGTTATACGTTATCAAGCACGCGCCTGTTAACGTCCCATGCTGTGTTTATGCTGAAGCCTACAGAACAAACATCGGTTATAAAAACCTGATACCGATAATTCGCGATATTACATTTTTAACTCAGTATCGGCCGATAATATCGGAGGGACGATATTATCAGACATCTCTAGTTTTATGCAAAATGTTGTCCAATTTTTAAAGAAAGACAGGTGTGACGATGATCACGTATCCTTATCCTGCAAACTAGACAATACCCAGATCGAATTAATAAAATACAACAAATAAGTGATACTGTACTAAACTAATAACACAATATGAAGCTTCAGAAAACACTAGTAAGTGAATCTTGAGAGCAGTTTCACACCTCAGTTCCTAACACAGATATAAAGTCCTTCAGCTGGTGAGGATGAAATTGGAGCAGCCACTGAAGCTAGATCCATTTTTATGACAAGTGACCCAAACCCTGTCCATCCATTCACGAGGTCTGATAAAAGATTTCTTATATTCCCAGCTACCGTTTTTATTACTTGATGTCGGGAATATCTCATTCACCTCATCTGGAGTCTGTTCAGTAGCTTCACGGGGTGGAAGAGTGAGAACATGTGGCATCAAAATGCATTAAAATGTCCTGACTAATGTATGAACTCAGTGACAGAGGAGTCAGGACATGAGCGTTTGCCTTCCAGCAGGCTAGTGAGATATTTCTTATAACAAATAGCCGTTGCTGTACAAACTTATTGCTCATTCTCATCAATTTGGATTACAACGTGTCACGACTAAATCCTTTGGAATAACAAGAAAATCTTTCGACAGCGCAAACAAATGTTCGAGACTTAAATCTGGGTCTGTGTGTTTTCAGCGTCGCTGAACCTCGCGGATATGTGTTTTATAAAATGTGGCTGCAGAAGAGGAACTGCACCGTATTTTATGCTTCCTGCTGCACTCAGACAGTCCTCACTCCCTCATTACAGATGAGTCTGTGACTCCAGGTGAAGTAATCCCTCAGGTTCAGTTATCCAGCAGCCTCCTGTGTCAATGCGAGAAACTCATCATCTCATTTTACTGTTCTTTTCATCATTTAATCCATAAATCAGCAGTGATACGTTGAAATAATATCTGTACTATATTAACAAGTGTCTGGTGATGTTCCAGAGGAGGCAGCTTTAATGATGCCAGCTCCTGTTCTCATTGCTCTAATAGAGACGGCAGCCTCTGTCATGATATGGTACGACAATAAAAACATTATTAACTGATTATTATACGCAATACGGTAGTTTAATTATGAAACTCTGTACTGTCAATGAGAAAAACCATTTAAACCTTCATAAGGCGTTGATTGAAATACTTTAATACTAAATTTGAACCTTATAGTGTTGTCATTGGACATAAGAAGACTTATTTTTACTTTTGTCATGTAGAAAAACAAGGTCAATAAAGTTACCATATATGATTCATTGTCCTTAAGTAGCAAACAAATGTAAACATGTATTTAGACCATTAGAACATAAGTGGTGATTCAACATACGCATTATCACATTAGACGACATTAGGCCTCTTCTTCTTCCTGGTGCCTAATAAAGAAGTCACACTCGGCGTTCATGCAGAGGTGGACCTTGCAGACCAGATTTGACCTGAGGATGTTTCCTTGATCTTCTCTGATTGGCGCAGAAGTTACCAAACACAGTTCCTCACCCCATAAAGCAGGAGTGTCAACTCAGATACATAGTGGACCAAATTTAATAATTCAACAATTCAGCCATTAACAGTCCTTGCCTTGTAGAACAGGCAAGTTTTGTCACATCCAGGTTTGCTCAGGACAGTCCTTTACGTTCATGAACAGATAATCTGCCTCCACCTGAAAGCTCCTGTTTTCTATCCTTTGTTTGGCCATTTCTTGGGGGAGGTGACTGGTAGCATGAAGTTGCTAATGAATGTCAACAGGAAATGCTTTTTGGGATTTGCAGTATTAGCGGTGTCTGTGTTATGTATTTATCCAGGGGAGGTTGGACCCGAGTGCAGGACAAAGAGGGAGGAGCAAGAAAAACTAAGTTTAATTAAACAAAAAAGAAACAAAAGGTGCCACTAGAACAACAGGAAATCCAACAAACAAAAATCAAAATTCTCAAAAAGCCAAAAATGCAACGTGAGACTGGAAAAGAAAACACCTGAAACACTGGAGAGATACACAGAGGAGTAAAGAAACGTGGAAATGACGCGACAAGGAGCAAAGGGGAAGGCGGAGCTATATATGCACATGCAAGGAAGACGGGTGACGAGACACAGGTGAAACAAATCAGAAGACAAGAAGGAAACCAGTTACCTAATCAAACAGGAGGGAAACACAGGAGGCAATACAACAGGAAATCAAAAACTTATCAAAATAAAACAGGAGACAGGAAGACAAGAAACATGAACGAAACTCAAAACGCCAACACAGGTGAAACAAAACCAGAACCATCACAGCCTGTATACCTAGCCTGTATACTGGCGTTCCAGCTCTAATAGGCATTTGAATCTTTATCTTTGAGTTTGACATATATGACATAAAGGGTCACTGATATTCTTAAACTGTTCGGACAGAAATGAGCTAATGTAATATTCCCGCTTTAGAGTCGTAGCGCCAGCATTTCTAAATGACTTACGGCGTCATGCTAACAGTTGCAATAAATGGGAGGGGTTGAACGACTTTGGATTATTTTAAAGTCGACCGATATGTCGCGGAAGTCGTGTTGATGTCGACTAGTCTCCGATGAGGGACAAAGGAGTCCCTCAGTCTCTTTGTCCTGCGCCTTGGGAGGAGCAGCTGAAGGTGCTTCTCCGGCTACTGATGGTCGTGTGCAGAGGGTGGCTGGCAAGCATCCTACTCTCTGCTACGGTAGCCAGAGGGTCCAACCACCGAGCCAGCCCGCCTGATCAGCTTCTCCAACCTGGAGAGGTCTGCCTTTGAGGTGCACACCACAGCGTAGGTCAGGACAAGATCCCCAGGAGCTTCTTGCATGATGACGCCACTAATAAAGACACAGTAGAAAGTAATGCTGCAACAATGACATCTATGTTCTTGACCTTAACTCAGCGTAGCGTCTCACGTAGCTGAACACGGGCCACGTTAACACCGTCAGTCTGACTCCTTTAATATGCGGCTATCGCTCGGCAACACGCTCCAGAACCACAGCAACAATGTCAAGTAATAGTACCTGACAGAAGTGAACATAAACACACAAGCTTATCAGTACTGTGCTCTGCAGATACGTTTAGCCTGTATAAGTAAATCAGCACCGATTTAGCTTTTCACGGTTCCAGTTTGTCAAACGAGAGGACGCGAATCATTTCTGTAGCACGCCACGGTAATCTGTGTCCAATCGCTTCCGACTTAAACGACTCAAACTGGTGGGAGTCCGGCACTTCCTTTTGTGGACGCCGATTACCGCGAGGAGGGTTTTAGCTTTGTGAAGACGCGCGCGCGAGCGTGTTTCTGTTAGATATTCACGAAACACCCGGGTGTCTGCTTTTATGCATTCATATAAAAGCATAGCAGGGATTTAATGAGATGCTCTCTCTCTCTCTCTCTTTCTTTTTTTCTGTGCGTGTTGCACATGTTTAGATAAACAGTTTTAAAACTGTGGAAGCGACGAGCAGCACTGGCTGATTACAGCTTCTCCGCAGCGAGAGTTTCATCTTTAAAAACAAAATCATCCGGAGAAAGTGTAGACGGTTGTTTTCTTACACGCGGGACGAACGTTGGTTTTCTGCGGCCGTGCGTCACGTCGTGCGTCACGCTTCGCATCGGCTTCGGTCAACAGCGAAACGTCTCCTCCTCGTCTCGTTGCGCGCGCTCTTGCGTGGCGTTCTCCTTTTTTTCTCATCAGCTCTGCCGTATCTTAACAAGAACGTGGCCTTTTCAGGAGCTCAGGTAGTTCACGGGAGCGGCCGTATTTAGACGGCGGCGGCGGCGGAGTCCTAACTTTCTTTTTTTTCTTTTTCCAATTATCTGCCCGTCAGTTTATTTGCAAAGCCTCAGAATCCCACCTTCCCCCAGAGGGACGCTTTAACAGGCTGCTCCCTAATTTAATACCAGCGTGAGAGTCGAGGTGGTTTTTACGCTGTGAGAGGCTCTTCCGCTCGACTGGTCCTTAATTGAAGTACGGCCACGTGAAGGCTCTCGAAACCACCTCGGAGCACCTTTCAGCCTGTGGGGTCCTTTTGGGCGGCGTGTGAGAGATTGAACTTTTTCTGCTTTCTCGCACGGTGCGTCAGTGAATGCGAAGGCGCTGCAATGAATTCACTCCCCTTTAATGCTAAATGCGCCCCCAGGCTCAGCCGCTGTTAACAATCCCGTCTCAGTATGATTTTGCTGTTTAGCCGTGAGCCGAGCAGTCAATAAATCACGCCGTTAAACAAGCACACAGTGAATATTAGAAAAAAGAGAAAGAAATAACAAGCTGACGGAGGGGTTACGGGTGTAATGTGGTGAATAATTCAGGGTGGATAATCCGCTGACACTGTGTCTGAATGCTGGCGCATGTAAGGAATCGGTAAATTCCTAGACAAACTGCGCTACAGTCTGATAATGCATGCTGACATGCAGAATACTTATGTCTGGAGGCAGAGCCTGCAGGTAGACGATAAAAGCAAACAATGGGGGGGGGGATTCCTCCAGCAGAATAAGAAGGCAGCAGGATGGAAAGAAAAATAAATCAGTATTTGGATTTGCGAGCCCGTTGTGCACCTAATTAAATAAGATGTGGCATCTGTGTGTCATTTCTTTAAACCCAAATTAAGCCGTAGCTATTCATCCCTTCCTCAACCATTACCTAATGTATGCCTAGCTTTAGTTATCTCTTTCCTGAATCCCCATCACTCTGCAGGAGGATCGCCGGATCTCTCCTGTTTTGCGTTCATCTCCTGCACGACGTCCGTTCACTTTCCGATAACCTTTCGCTGTCATTGAGGCGCTCGAATCTTGATTTCAGTCAAGGATATCAACCAGAATTCAGACGTTCCGCATCTAGAGAACATCTCCTGTGTTTGCTCTGAGTTTGACTTCTACTACGCCGCGTGCACTCAAAGCTTTGTTGTGATTCTGTGGCGCGGATGAACCTACGTGCTAAGCCGTTGGCGTAGCTTTCCAAATACCTCGGGAATTAAATCTGAATATAATATGCTTGTGCATGCTTAGGTATGTATGTGGATCTGCGTGGATAAACTGTGAATAGTGAAAACAGAGCGCCCTTGGTAATCCCTGTGGATTATGTCACTCTGAAATCATTTATTTCTCACTCAATTCTTCATTTTCTACATGTAATTTTATAGCATTCAAGTTTCTCTTTGTTAAAGTAAGAGAGATAAAATAGAGTTTTGACTTTATGTTTTACGCCCATGACAAGCAGTTTAACCAAAATGCTGGACCAAAGCCTGGTCCGAACCTCCCCCGGTGTCTCCCTCTACAAGTCGCGGAGACAATGATTGCAACAGACCAGAAGGTCCAGAAGGCGTTGCCTAACTCACGTCTCTCAGCGGCTGGACAGAATTCACCCACCCTACGGCTCCTACACACCATCTAATCTGACGTCTTCTCTCTTTTCTGCAGTGATTTCATTGAAAGTCAGCTGCTGCTCAACAGTTATTTGGTCCAGCTCCAACAAAGCTGCACAATCACTGCTAACGCTGTTTGAACTAAACAAAGAAACTGTAGTGGTAGAGAGATGGCACATAACGGTGTATAAATACAGGTGGCTGCATTGGCGTAGGCTGTTCATATACGTTGCTCTCTTGGCTGGAAATAAACACTGGCATCTGCTTCAACTGTTTGTCATCTCTATCAAGAAAAATAAACCTTGCCATTTCAGAAAATCCTTCAAAATACAATTTGTTAATAGACTAATCATAACTGGTGCAAAGGAAGATGATATGCAAGTCAAGGAGGTCAGGGTGGATGGACGTATCAACAAAACTGACTTTGTTTTTTTTTAAATAGTTACCATAATTGTTGCCTAACTGGTGGTTTAGGCTCCCGTGTCAATTTGACGCCGTAGCTGACAGCAACAGCCCTACGCAGACCCTAATGGTGTAGACCAGAGGTCTTCAACGGAGGTGCTCCCAGTTCGTGGCACTGGTGTGAGAATGTGTGTGTGCTTCTGTGAGTGAACGCGTCGATGTGTCTGTGACAGTAATGTGCTTTGAGTAACAATAGGTAGAATAGCGCTAGGTTGGGGTTACGAAAATGTTTTTCCATAAACTGAATGTCTTTACATACACTTATACATACGTAGGGGGTCCCCGCTCCATTTCTCCATCAGTTTGGGGGTACTTAGCCTGGAAAACGTTGAAGACCCATGGCGTAGGCTCACGTGCTAGTCCCCAGATATGTAAATACGTGTCAATGCAGACGGCGTGAGCTGTGATTGGTCGCCTTGATAGTAGCGTGTTTCCGCAATTTTCAAATTAATTGTTTTGGATCAATAAAGATGGAACACATGGAGGAAAGGTTAACTGAGGAGGTTCAGAGACGCAAACATTTGCACGACTCGTCTTTCAGTCGCTATTGTTGAAAGTGAAGCAGGAAGTAGAAACAAAAATGAACCCAACTGGCAAAAAAAGAGACAGCGCCAACTAGTGTTTGGTGGCGTTTTTGCAGAGTTAGCCGTGCAAGTACAACTGGCTCACACCGGTGTAGGCTACGTACGTAGGTTATGCCGTCTGTGTTCTGCAGAGTTATATATCGCTCTTAAGTCCACCAGTTTTGTGAGGTGGCAGTTGTAACCCAAGACCCTCATGCATCCCTGGCCTGAGTTTAGTTTAATCTAATCTGCAATGTGTCTCTGAAGCTAATCAAGTTTTTTGTTTTCTCCACAAAATTATCACACCATAAAATCCAGGCATGAAGACGTTTGTTGCATTTTAGGGTTGTGACTCCTTGTGTCATTACCATTTTGTGAAATCATTCCAAGTGGCACGAGCCAGATGCTTATAACATTTTACGCCCAAGCACCAACATTATTGCTTATTGCATTTTGCATCTCCGAATTGGAAATCACTTGAAATGACAGCTGGTACGGCTGCAGTGATCCACGTCATATGAGTCGTGTGTCAGCACCATGACCTGGTTGGAAAACTTTGGCGCGGGATAAACGTTGTCGCGGTGCCAGAACAAACCTGGCCCCTCTTTCACTAGCGGTCTGGTCAGCTGTGAGCGACGCACTTCAAAATACAACTACTCGGTTGATTTGTTCCTGAATGGCAACACGGAGTCTTGATCACACAGCAGTAAAAGCGACATGTAAGCTTGAATAGGGCTTGAACTGGAGTCCAGCCAACAGCTCCAGTGGGAAGACAGAAGAAGGGACGGCGGGCGACTGGGGGCTGTGGGAGTTGGAAATGAGTTCCCTGTTAGTGTTTTTTGCCAAGCGCCATATGGGCAAGGTCCAGCAGAGTGTTAATGAAGAGGCCGGAGAGAGGTAGAGCAGAGCTGGACTGAGAGCTGAAATAAATTCCCCTGCAGCTTTGGGAGAGGGGCCTCTGTGTGCGTACAGGTGCACCGTTACCGTGTTTTTCTGGAGATCACTCGCTTTCCAGTGTAAGAACACGACTGTCGGACATGAATTCATTAGTGCTCTACTGGATGCTGCTAATTTGCCCAAAGCCCTGCAGCCTATTTAGCGTTCAGAAAAGCTTTTTGAAGGGCAAAACTATGACATTATGTGGAAGGGGTGCAGAGCAATTGTAGAGAAACTGCTATGGATTGATTCACAAAGTGGAACGCCACTGATGATATGGCGTGTTTTGATGCTACATCACTCAGCCTGAATGCGTGCGATAACTGCTTCGGCGCATCATTTGGATTTGATGAGTTACACATTCAGTCTGTTTGTGCCTCGTTGTGTTAGCTGGGCCGTGTAACTGTTTTTATCCTCCTTAACCGTCGGTCATGGCTGGGCTCTTATTGTAGAAAATCTGACGGTGGCATGTAGCCATCAGAGAGCAATTTTTGTGGCTCCATCCCTGGTCAACTGTTGATAATTGCAAATAGATTTAGAGAAAGTTGCTGGAAACGAATCCACAGTTTTGTCTTGAAGTATTATGTCAGTATATCTGCCTTTGCATTGTCATATATTTCCAACTATGACATCGGTGTCATCATAGATTTGATTAAATTAACCGCCTGACATTGAAATATCAATACAGAAAAACTGATTTTTTTTTGAGAACACTGTCAATGTTTAATGCAATATCCTAATTTTGCAATAATTCATACACCACATGTGATTATCCTTGCACATTCAAAGGTCTAATATCTCTTTTAGGTAATATCAAAGCCCTGAATTTGATCTGTTTTCCACATCCATGCGTATCATTTCCTCTCAGGGACTACTGTGCACTTACACTCTCATCGACCCGGTGTTGTTTTGCAGGCTGGGATGATCCGGACCGACGCAGATGAGTACTTCATCGAGCCGCTGGAGAAAGGCACCCAGGAGCTGGAGGACCAGGGCAGAGTCCACGTCGTTTACCGCAGGTCGGCCCTGGTGCAGGCCCCGTCTGACATCTCTGTGGACTACCAGCCGCAAGGTAAGAGGCACAGCCCGCGCCGTTTGCTGCTGCTTTTGCTCACTGTGTGGTTTTGAGATGTGGGGATTTAAAGGATGCAGACAGAGAAATTGTTTGAGTGTAGTCCAGACGGTATGCAGTGCCTCAGAGCAGAGAACAAACAGCACACAGAAAGCGCAAATCACGCCGAAATGATTTTATCATTTTTTATTCGAACTGAGAGCCTCTTTTAGCACGAGAGCCTTGACCAAGGCATTAGCGCAATGTGTCCCTAGCTACTGATATGTCCTTCCCTCAGTCTGATCACCAGAACACTGTCCCTCACAAGTTGTCTAAACAGCGCTTTATCTGAAACTGCAACTTCAATAGCAGACGGTGCCTTTCACCGCTACAGTCACAATGACTAAATTACTGCTTTTTAATATTTCTGTTCACACAAAAACAACAATTACAATTTTCAATCATGCTTTTTTTTTTTGCGTGACTGGACTTGAGAACAATTCTTATTGTCTAAATTCCGCCTTTTTTCCTTTATCTGTGAATTATCTTCTCAAATCTAACAACTTGGCAATATTAATACATCAGACGGTTTGAAAGACGCAGACAGTTGACAGACTGTTGGTCGATAAAAACTGTGATTTGGATTTTTTTTTCACACAAATCGCTTTTCAAACACAAGCTGCTGCTTCAAGTTATCTTTGTTAAGTCTGCAACAGCTTGTCCTAAATGCTGTGTTTGTCCTCTATTTATACCAAACTTATGTCTCCAAACTGAAGATGGAAAATGTAATGCGTGAGTTCCACTGTGAAGGAGCACAAACTATGTCAAGGAAAGATGATGTATCCAGTCGAACGCTGTATGTTTAAGAATGATTCAACACATTGTTTTCAAATGATCAGTTGAAGGAAATGGAAACACAGATCAGACGTAACATTAAAACCACTGACAGGAGAAATTACCATCTTTTTGACAATTCAGTGTTTTGGACCTGGCACTCATTGGTGTGGATGTTACTTAGACATGTGCCATGACAAGAGATGATAGGATAGGAACTCGGTGACAGAGAAAAGAAATTAGAGGACAGGAGGTCTGTGCAAGAGAAAAGAAATTAGAGAACAAGAGCTCTTTGACAGGAGACAAGAAATTAGAGGACAAGAGCTCTGTGCCAGGAGACAAGAAATTAGAGGACAGGAGCTCTGTGCCAGAGAAAAGAAATTAGAGGACAGGAGCTCCGTGTTAGAGAAAAGAAATTAGAGGACAAGAACTCTGTGCCAGAGAAAAGAAATTGGGGGACAGGAGCTTGGTGCCAGAGAAAAGACATTAGAGGACAGGAGCTCTGTGCCAGAGGACAGGAGCTCTGTGCCAGAGAAAAGAAATTAGAGGACAGGAGCTCTGTGCCAGAGAAAAGAAATTAGAGGACAGGAGCTCTGTGCCAGAGAAAAGAAATTAGAGGACATGAGCTCTGTGCCAGAGAAAAGAAATTAGAGGACAGGAGCTCTGTGCCAGAGAAAAGAAGTTAGAGGACAGGAGCTCAGTGTCAGAGAAAAGAAATTAGAGGACAGGAGCTTGGTGCCAGAGAGAAGAACTTAGAGGACAGGAGCTTGGTGCCAGAGAGAAGAAATTAGAGGACAGGAGCTCTGTGCCAGGAGTCAAGTAATTAGAGGACAAGAGCTCTGTGCCAGGAGACAAAAAATTAGAGGACAAGCGCTCTGTCCCAGAGAAGAAAAAAATAGAGGACAGGAGGTCTGTGCCAGAGAAAATAAATTAGAGGACAGGAGCTTGGTGCTTGAGAGAAGAGAGTAGAGGACATGTGCTCAGTGTATCGTCCCACAGCTACCCAGGCCTTTTTTCAGCACAACTAAGGGATGGTTCAGTCGTGCCCGCCTCCCGAACCCAAACTGGGAGATTGTTCCACAGGAGAGGAGCCTGGTAACTGAAAGCTCATCCCATTCTACTTTTTTAAATTCTAGGAAACCACAAATAGGCCTGCACTTTGAGATCGAAGTCATCTGTTGGGATGATATGGTACAATGGGGTCTTTAAGATACATGGGAGCTAAGCCTTTAAGTAGCTTGTACGCAAGTAATAGGATTTTAAACTGTATTCTAGATTTTAAAGGGATGAATGAATGTCAGTGCTTTTGCTGCGGCATTGTGAATCAATTTGAGGCCTTTTAAAGAGCTATTTGGACAGCCAGACAGCAATGAATTACAGTAATCCAGCCTGGAAGGCCCAAAATGCATAAACTCGTTTTTCAGCATCACTCTGAAGCAGGATGCTCCTAATTTTGACAATATTACGCAGGTGAAAGAAGGCAGGCCTACTGTTTAATGTTCCAAGCCCAATGTTGCTCCATCTGGCTTTGGCTGTGGTGTAAACAGACTTGAAATACTGGTTTCGGGCCAGACACAACATGCATATGTATGCCGCCTGAATGCTCACCCCTGTGATGGTCGTATTAATATCCAAACCGAGCTTCTGACCGGTTCTATTGCATTCCCTTCGACATTTCTCACACAAACAATCTGCAAGCGGGGATATTTGACCTGATTGCTGTAATGGAAATCGTTTTCACTTCTGACCTCTTGCTGACCGAAAACCTTAGTTAGGAAGAAGTCAGCCCAACAGAAGAGCAAATTATGTGTTGGGGAATCAGCTGCTCAATTTCTAATTCCAAAACCACATTTTTACCCCGAGCCGGCTGGCACACACGCTGCAACTGCTGAATGAATATTTAATTGCCTGGAAGTTTTGTGAATTCCCAAAGAGAGTTTTGGGTCGGCGCTGGCAGAAGTTGTAATCGTATGTTCTTTATTTAATACATTAAGGAGTATCTTTAATTCATGAGTATGAATTGGGGGGAAAACATGATTGACCCAGCTGTTAAAAGTTCATGTCTTAAAATAACTCCAGAACTTGTGGATGCTAATGCTCATATGTGTGAAACAGTAATGTGCTTAATAGAACGTAGAACACAGATATTAAATATTAATCAACAGTCTGGGACATAATTGAAAGGCATCCCATTAATATGAAATGTTGGAATGTACTTTCTTGCAGGACACTGCTTGAACCACAGCTTTTACTCTCTCCTGATTTTTCAGTCTTGTTAGAATTTGGCTGCCTTGAAAAGGAAGGTATTACCAGCTCCTTATAAATAGAAAGCTCACTTCATGAATGTAATAATTCTCAGGTAATTACTTGAGTCATGAAGATAATTTTACAATGATCAGGCTGAATTCAAAAAGTGAGCTTTATTAATAGTTTAAATAGGCATCATTTATTCATCTCTGATTCACATGTTGTCCTTCCTTTTTTTGTGTCAGACACAATTAATTCATATTCATGCACATGGGTTTTAGTTATTTAGTTTAGAATGGAAGTAAATATTTCACACACTTTGGCATTCAGCATTTCAAATGTCACGCTCATTTAAGTTTAATTTGGTAGCTCTGTTGAATGTGTACGAGCTTCTCGCTGAGAGTTCTGGATCAATCTTCTGATCAATAGCAGACAGCAGGGATCCATCGGGAGGGATGAGGAAAACCCCGACAGGCCCAAGCGATAAGCGGCAAATTTCTCCACAACTGAATGACTGAATAATAATTTCCATCTTACCTACACCAATCACCCACAACATTAAAACCACTGACAGGAGAAGGAAATAAGTCAATCGATTTATACTTTGGCGTCAATTTCAGAAACGTAACTACGCATAGCAGCAACACAGACCACAATGTGATTGGTCCGCTTTAGTATTTCTGTCTGCTTCTCCATCTCCGCAATTTTCAAATCAATTGTTCTGGATCAATAAAGATGGAACACATGGAGGAAAGGCTGACTGAGGAGGTTCAGAGATACAAACATTTGTATGACGCGTCTTTGGCAAAATTTTGGCGAAAGTTTCAGTCACCATTGTTGAAAGTGAAGCAGGAAATAGAAAGAAAAATGAACCCGACTGGCAAAAAAGAGCCATCTTGTTTGGGTGGCGTTTCTACAGAGCGAGGCAGACTGACAAACACACAAGCGTAAATGGCTCGCACCGGCGTAGGCTACGTACGTAGGTTACGTCGTCTATGTCAGGGGTTCCCAAACTTTTCCATGCCAAGGCCCCCCAAACAGCATTAGATTCTGGCCGGGGACCCCCTTTGCAAACCCACAGACAATGCCACAAAATATGTAAAGGAGTAAAGAAACACCAACTTTTAGAATGTTTTTTTCTTACTTTTATTCACTATTCAATAATTATTACATTTTGTTTAGGATAAAAATATTACTAACATGTTTTCAACACTGTATTATATTCCTATTATTCCAACTGAATAATAATAATAATAATAATATATAATATAATAAAGTTTAATATGAATAACAAACTGTTGACAGATAAGAACGGAGCAAATGAAATCAAACCTCTCAATTGTGTGTGTGTGTGTGTGTACAGATAGTAACTATTCAATAATTATTACATTTTGTTTAGCATAGGAATATTATTAACTAACATGTTTTCAACACTGTATTAAAAATATATATATATTTTTTTTCTTATATCACCTCCGATTTTCTGAGGCCCCCCTAGCGCCCCCTGGCGGCCCCCCAGGGGGCCGCGGCCCCCACTTCGAAAACCACTGGTCTATGTAACGAATTACTCTAAATGAGCCTTTAGTCAAGTAGCAAACACCTAGACCATGGCCTCCAAATTCACTAGATCCCAAACTGATCAAGCACCTGTGTGATGATCCAGACACCACAGAACACCAGATCCTCAGAAGGCCCATGTCTATTCTCTGATGAGTCACAACTATTGGAGGCACATGGGAGACCTACACAATACTAGGAAGGTGGTCATAATGTTATGCCTAATCGGTCTGGTCTAGGTGGGTGCTACATGTCTAAGTAACATCAACACCAATGAATGCCAGGTCCACACGTTTCCCAACCGAACATTGATTTGTCACAAGATGGTTGACGTTATGTACTTTCAGTGGTCATAATGTTATGCCTGATTGGTGTATGGTGCTGTTCAAAAAGTTCTTTGTTGCTCAGATTGAGGACAAATCCTTGGCTTCATGTGGGCAGTTACCGTATGGAGCTTTGCCATCATACATCACACTAAAGCAATCTTACAAAGAAGTGAAACGTGACAGATAATAACTAAAGGGTTAACACTGGCCCTGAGAGGCGCTGTGGAACATTATTGGAACCGTATGGCAGAGCCATCACAGCTGTTTGATTTTTGGCTGCACTCATCTCATGAGGTATGTTGGTGTTGATTGGATTTCATACCTTGAACCAGGCTTGTCTCTGTCATGTCGTGTGACCGGAGGATTAGACGATTGATTTTTTTTTTTCAGACTCACGGTGAGTGATGGCAGTGGATGAGTAATTTCTCCTGCTTTCTGAACTACCAAAGAAAATGTAAGAATTACTCATCCACTGCCATCACTCACACGGAGAGTCTGGGGAAGTCTGGAGTAGTTTTGGAGTGTGGAGAAATCCATCTTACCTATATTTCCCCGCTACAGGGATTTTAAAACTTTTCTTTTTGATAGCTTGGCGTGTCTAATATCTACAATCCCAGCACTGTCTTTGAGTCCATGTGTTGCTTTTCTTAACATCTTGTGTGTTTAAAGGATCCAACACTTCATTGATTTCACATTTGAAGGGCTGAAAGTATGCTTGTGTACAGACATGACCTTTAATATTGATCATGCAGTAGACAAGGTAGAAATGAATGATGTGTTTTTTTTGTAAAATTTCATACGGAGATGCACTATATTCCCAGAAGTATTCACTCATCTGCTTTTCACGCATATGAGCTTTGGTGACATCTCATTCTAATACATAGGTTTTATAGCTGTACCCTTTGCAGCTAGAACATCTTCAACTCTTCTGGGAAAGCTTTCCACAAGGTTTAGGAATGTGTTTATGGGAGTTTTTGACCATTCTTCCAGAAGAGTATTTGTGAGGTCAGACACTGATGTAGGACTAGAAGGCCTGGCTCGTAGTCTCCGCTCTAATTCGTCCCAAAGGTGTTCTATCAGGTTGAGGTCAGGACTCTGTGCAGGCCAGGGAAGTTCTTCCACACCAGACTCTCTCATCCGTATCTTTATGGACCTTGCTTTCTGCACTGGTGCTCAGTCATGTTGGAACAGGAAGGGGCCATTCTCAAACTGTTCCCACAAAGTTGGGAGCATGGAATTGTCCAAAATCTCTTTGTATGCTGAAGCTTTCATAGTTCCTTTCACTGGAACTAAGGGGCCCAGCTCCTGAGAAGCAACCCTACACCATAACCCACCCTCCACCAAACTTTACCCTTGGCACAGTGCAGCACAAGTACCGTTCTCCTGGCAACCACCAAACCCAGATTCATCCATCAGATTGCCAGATGGAGAAGCGTGATTTGTCACTCCAGAGAACACGTCTCCACTGCTGTAGAGTCTAGTGGCGTTGTGCTTTACACCACTTGGCATTGCACTTGGTGATGGCTTGCACGCAGCTACTTAGCCATCGAAACCCATCCCATGAAGCTCCTGGTGCACTGTTCTTGAACTAATCTGAAGGCCGCATGAAGTCTGGAGGTCTGCAGCGATTGACTCTGGGGAAAGCTGGCGACCTCTGCGCACTCCGCTCTGTCATTTTGAGTTGCTGTCTCTCCCAATTGCTTCCACTTTGTTATAATAACACCACTGACGGTTGACTGTGGAATATTTAGTAGCAAGGAAAGTTCACGGCTGGACTTGTTGCACAGGTGGCATCCTATCACAGTACCACGCTGGAATTCGCTGAGCTCCTGAGAGCGACACATTCTTTCTCAAATGTTTGTAGAAGCTGTCTGCGTGACTGGGTGCTTGATTTTATCCACCTGTGGCCGTGGAAGAGATTGGAACACCTGAATTCAATTATTTGGATGGATGAGTGAATGCTTTTGGCAGCATAGTGTATATTGAGCAATTGGTGAAGACGTACAGCAGGAAGTGGTTGTATTCCTGCTGGCAGTGTGAGGGGGGAAGGTTGAAAAAATGTTGCTTACCACCCCCCTGATCTCAGCAGTGGGTGCAGTTCTAGTGCCTCTTATTTCCTGTTGTTCTGGCCTCAGCTGATGATATAAGCGTGTGAACTGAAAACAGCCCGCGTGTTAAAACAATGCAAGGTCGTGCCCGTGTTGTATAAGGATCCAGTCACACAATGAATATGTTACACTCTGTCGTCCTCAAGTAAATTGCAGAATCAGCATGTTTTGTTACGGAATGACCTACCACAAATGCGTCCCCCGGGTGACATTGTGCCGCGCTGGACCAAAGGTCGAGAGGAATGACCCTACGTTGGCGGGAATGCTGCGTCAACACACTGGCTCCATTAGATGAACACGGGGACCGCATTTCTCATGGATTCAGTTTTCCCCAGATGCCACAGACGATAAAGACGAAACCATAATTCAGCAAGAGCAGTATAATTTCCCGTATCTGTACGGATGTTTCATTTGAGTGCAATATTCAAATCACACTCAACGTTAAAAAGCAATTTCCCTGAATTTCCCCGGGTGTGATTATGAGAGAAGTGGAAGAAGGATGAAGTAACAATTGTTTCTAAAGTTTCTGAATATTTATTAGATGGGGAATTTAATCATATAAAACCAAATCTACACAATTAAGTGTGCAAAAGTCAAGGAGTCTGAATAACTTCTCAATTTATTGTATTCTGTATGTTGTACAACACACTGTGATAAGTAGGACACTGCTGCTAGAGGTAATGATAGACGTGAATAGGCTTAGAGAACAAAAGAAATCTCAATTCGTGCACTGAAAATGCGTCAGAGTGAACAGAGGGAAGATCTTTTCACGTTCTCATTTCATTTCGACGTAAAATAAGCGTGCAAGAAAATACAATTCTCCCCATGTGGTTCAAATCAAACTAAATAAGCTGTAGGGGTAATCACAGTCGGTCACAATCACCGCTGGCCAGAACAGAAGCAGGGGCAAAGTGGTACATTGATGATTCAGTCACACCCCTGCCTGGTTTTGACCCTGCAACTCTTCTCTGGGCTGCTTTGCATGTATTCTGTGCAGGTGGAAGCCGTGGTCGCAGGTATTGAAGCTTTTAGGTTGTCTTGTACATGAATGCCTGGTCCAAAAAAGTTTCCCAGCAGAACACTGAATTTTCATGAGATCAATGTTATTCACTTCGCCTGTCAGTGGGTTTAATGTTGTGGCTGATCAATGCACATCTCATTTTCCCACTGAGATTAAAAACCTTTTTATCAAGGGGGTCCTGCAGAACACAATTGCAAAATGACACATATTGTGGAGTCAGCCTCTCAGTTTGGGTTTTAAAAGAGCTCCATGAAATTAACTCCAGTCATTCTGCAACGTATTCCATGGCAAAGGGTGCAGAGCGGACAAAAGCCCCATTTCCCAATTCAGTATATGCAAATGGGTCATCTCACCACACTGTTTTGTTGAGCTTTTTTTATATTCTACGCATTTGTTTTTGTGCAAGGTGCAGTTTTTTACTCTGTGCTTTGCAAAAGTGTCGGATGAGGCCGAGTCTCTGCACGGGCTTTCAAGTTCTTCCACGCAACTGATGTGACTTTGTGCAAGATTTCAAGGGGTCAGAGACAAAGATAAACTGCTGCCACAAAGTAGGAAGCAGGGGGGATGTTGGACACTTTAAACCGTGAATCATAACACTGAAAACCGTTTCCTCTAATACTGATAAAGTCACCGCGGCTGTGGGAATCCGCGCCTCGCCTATAACAAAAGATTATCCTGTTGTTTATGGAGCGGCAGTATGAATAAATAACTCTCAACATCTTCGCTTCGTTTCTCAGTTTTGACAATGCCGCTCGTAGTAACGGGATTCTGAGGACACTCCTGCAAGTAAAACAGCCGTGAGCATTTTCTGTTTTCCTATTAAACAAAATTCTGTGATACGAGACGCCAAAGAAAGCAAATGAAAGCCAGAGGATTACACGGAGAAAGGTGCTAATAATCGTCCAGAACACTGTTTCTTTACAGAGCTCTGCTGGATCAACAGCTTGATTCTAGGAAGGGATTTGTAACTCTCTACGCGTTCATTTGACCGGTGCTTTTAAAGAGTTGACCGATCATACGGTCCCATCAGATTGTTCTTAGTTCACATTATTTTCTAAAACGTACACTTTTTTAAAGGACACGTTTAAAGTTTGTTTGCTAGCCAGACTGAGAGCTGCAGATGAGCTGCTTAATTGAAGTTGTAGGGAGATTGTTTTCTCAACTGCTGGCTCCAAGGTCATGAACAGAGTTTGAGTCCCAGCCTTCGACCCTTTGGCTTTCACCAGAGTCGCTGCATTTCCTGTCAGGCTCCTCTGTTTGCATGTGAATTGTACCACACATGCTCTAAGTGGGTTGTGCATGAGAAAAGTAACTCAGGGGGTAGAAATGCCTTGTACAAGTAGGTTATATTTGTAGTGTTGAGAAAAAAAGCAAATGCAGTTTACTGTACTTGGACAATATTTCTCCATGGCAACTGAAAACTTTCAGATCAGAAATCCAACTTTCTGCCACTTTGGAGCCCTAATCCAAAGAACTTTACTGACAACACTGATGATGGCGTTTTGAACATTATTTCCCACACTGATTATGCCTCTGTTGTTTTGCAATCTCCATGTTTCAGTTCCTCCTTGAAACCATCACATCACCTGGTATTAATCCAGCGTGGACACAATTTTTTTTATTCCAGATGGATGCCCAGATCAAGCATTTACATGTTCATGGTCATTAAGAGCCAATATTTACCAGAACAGGTTATCAAAGTCTGAGGAACAGACTAGGACAATCTATAGACTGTATATTAATATGGACAATGCGTCCCCACTTCCGCGCATTGGCCAAACTGATGGTAGTTTCCCAGGGATACAGGCGGCGTCATCTTGCGACTTTGGAGCCAGAGTCTGAGCAGTGCGGTCCAAGCCACGTGGAGTCGTGATCGATGCCCTGCCCACACTTCCGCCAGACAAGGAAATGTTGGATTATACACTTTACTTGTTTTAAATTTTTTATAACAACTCTCACCTTCCCACGGGACTGCTTTACAGAGCGGTTGATTTGATGTATTTGACGTGTATTTTAGTGTTTTAGTTTGGCGCAAGTCCCATCAACTAACATGGAGGAGGTGGAGCTTGTGACGTATACCACAAGGGAACAGGAAGTGAAGGCATCCGAGGTGACAGAGAGTTAGTACCTTAACAAAGTAAAACAGCAAATGTGCAAAACACAGAGACATGATGAATTCAGAGAGATTAGGCCAATGTGTTCTGTTTAAGGTGGTTACCTGAAGTGTTTTTAATTCAGATTCAGCTTTTATTCTGAATATTAACGTCTAAGTTTTGCCTCTGAAATGAAAATTAGCCAAAACAAGCAGCTCTGTGACATCTGTGGTATCTTTAACACGGAATAAAAGTTTCAAATACAGTCATTTTGAGGCAACCGCTCAACTTGTAAGGAAAGTATTCTTCTCTGTGTAGTAAACATGGGGGCAGAGTCAAGGGTTGACCTGATTAGAAAGTGTATAATTGCCTACACGTGTACTCATTTTTTTTGTTGATGATTGCTTCCTGAGACAACAGTGAGTAGAAATTTAAATTTGATAAAAGTTTAAAATTCCCATCCTGCAGACATCCTGCGAATACTGATGGTTCCCCCTGAGGAGTTGAAGAAACCAAACCAAACATGAGATTGTCTCTGTTGGAAGCCAAAGTCTGGAGTGAAAGTGACTCAGGTACAAACAAATGGAAAACGTGCCTGGAATCACAAAGTGAATGGGGCCGATTGCGTCGCTGATTAATTGACGAGTCTGGCGGATCAGTATTGTCGTAGCCCCCTCGGTTCGTCCTCCCGCTGGGTGAGAAATCTCCAGGGTGTGCGCGTGTATGAAATAAGTCTACCAAGGACTTTCAATCCAGCCACTTTTATTCAGGTTTCTGCTTCTATATGGTCGTTCCTCCCGAGACACATGAGTCATCCTCCGTGTGTTTGAAAAAGCCAATAAATCAGATTCTCTGAGCGCCCGTGACGGAAGCAGGCTCATCTGGGGATTAGACTGTTTGGCACTGTCACGTAATATAAAGAAAATGTGTGCGTTTGTACAATGTCTTTTAGAAGAACCTTTTTTTTTTCAGCTCATGTGCTTGTCTTTCATAAATCTTTATGTAGTAACACAGCTACAGCATCCAAAAAAGTTTCAAAAAAGGCAACTGGACTTGTAGATTTTTAGGGAAGACCTCGCAAGATTTTCGGGAGGACCTCGACTTCCCACCAGTCCCCTAGAACTGAAGAAGCTACTCGGATGAGTGGTGAAATGTCTTCTCTAAAAATCTACAACTCCAGTTGCCTTTTTTGAAACTTTTTGGATTACCGTGACCTGGATGACTGAGAATCTTCACAGACTTACAGCTACAGCAGCATATATAAGCAACAATTACAATCAATTTAGTGTCTTTTCGACATAGTTCTGCAGTATTGTTGAGTTTATGTCTTCAAAAATATCTGGTAAAATCTGGTGTATTACTTTGCTTTTACAGGGTTTTGTAACGGTGATTGGCGTGTGTTTAGCGGTGTAGTATGTTAACTCCTTTGCAATGACACAATACATATAGACTGCAAGAAGAAAACAGCCATTAATCCCCCAGGCGTGCAACAAACCCCAAGATGCACAAAATGTTAAGTGCTCAGTAAATAAGGGATGAAACACAACCACCACTGCATATGGTCCACAAGTTGAAATGTTGAGACTGGGATAGATGGACTCAAAGGTGACCAAAAAATGACCTGGCTCCCTTTCTCACCTGATTTATATCCTAAGTTGTCTACAGCAGCTGGGAGGGATTTAAGCCTGTTCCATAGAACAAAACGTCTTCAGTTGTTGAGGTGTTGTTGGGTTTCCGAACATGATCTGTTTGGTAAGGGTCCTTCCACAACATTTTTATTGGATTAAGGTCAAGGCTTTCACTTTGCTATTCCAAAACATTCATTTTGTTCTTCTTCAACTGTTCTTCGTGGAACGACTTGTGTGCTTGGGCTCGTTGTCTTGCTGCATGGACCAGTTTCTCTTAAGATTTATCTCACAGACACAAATGTCCTTTTAGAAGACATTTTCATTTAGAAGTGGTAGGTAACAAGGACATTGCCATCTCCATGTTTCATGCATGGTTGTGAGGTTCTGATGCAGCGTTGCTTCATATCTAATTTAAACCGAAGTAGTCCTCTGGCTTGTCCGTATGTTGTTAATCAAACTGCAGACGGTTCTTTTTGGAGAGCAGCGTCTTTCCCACTCTGCCATCACACTATGGATTCATGAACATTAACATCAGTGAGAGAGGCCTTGAGCTTCTTTGAAGTCGCCCTGGAGTGATCTTTGTTGGTGGACCACTCCTGTGGAGTCTAACAGTCGTCTCAAATCTCCTCCATTTGTTCTCAATCTGTCTGACTGTGCATTTGTTGATTCCAAACTCTTTACAGATGGTTCTGTAACCTTTTCCAGCCTCGTGAGAAACAACAACAATTTTTGCGAGCTCTTCAGAAAGCTCTTTTGTTCGTGCCATCATACACTTCCACAAGCATGTGTTGTGAATATCAGGCTGTAACAAATCCCTGTTTTTTAGTAAAAAGAAATGTTTGCACTCACTGACACCTGAGCCTCTTCACATAGATTGGAAGTGCTTCTAAACAGATGGACTTGAATTATTTGGCACTGTAAATATTCACTTCTCATACTCTAAATTCACATATACTATACCTCACCCACTCACAGAGTCAATCATGCTACCAGATATGTGTGTTGGTGTGCGTGTGAGATCCCAGGGAAATGAAAATTACAGTGATAGCAAGCGATTGCCTGGATCCTGAGTGTGCCCGTGAGATCTGATCTCTTGTTATCTGGCTTGTTGCCCGGGTGAGAGATTCATCCTCTGCAACACTTGGATATTAGGTTCTATTTTCACATGGTAGTGTAAATAGAGCAAGCAACTATTGAATGGCCCCGGCCTGAAGTGCTGCGAGCGGCTTTCACAGCTCAGTGAAGCTCAGGAAAAAAAGCCTGTGGAGTGAAATTTCTTGAGGACGGATGCTAAGACTCGGTTATGTCTCAGTCCAGAGAGGGGTTGCTACCATTTGTCATGGCTGACTTGATCTTCTCCGACTAAATGTGTACGTTGTTTTCCTCAAAGAAGTGTGCTTTGTCCTACAGGTGTAGGTGGACAGCTGAATCTTGGCCTGAAGAGCTGGCTCTCCTGTGTTGAGCCTTGTGTTTTGTGAATGGGTTGTTTTGTTTCCCCAATGCACAAGTCTGTACATTCTTCACCGGACTGGACAGCATAAACTACATCGCTCTGTCTTTTGCCTGGGTGTTTTGTCTTTGGGGTGAACAAGTTCATGCTTCAGCTCTCCTCATTTACCCTGATACTCCAGCGAAGTAGCGGATGTCATTGTTTCTCCTTTTGTTGGGGTCTTCCATCGGATCGTTCTGGGATACCTTTTCAAGTATTGTTAGTTGTGATTTGTTCCTACTCCTTCACCGTCTGCCCTTGTGGGTACAGTCTGTGCTTGGTGCTGTAGGGCTCTGATAACCTCCAGTTTGTGTTCCAATGGGGGCTGGGAATCCTGCACACTGTTGACCATATCCTAAAACCTTTAAAAGAAAGGCAACTGGGCTTGTAGAGTTTCTAGAAGACATTTTATCCCGGTAGCTTCTTCAGTTCTAAAGGACTGGTGTTGAGGAGTTGAAGTTTAAACATCTCCGGGTGTAGCCCATCAGAAACTTGCTTGACTTATGTTGAGGCTTCCATCTTTCTCAAGGTGCACAATACAGTCCACACAGACCAAACTATCTCCTGGGACGTCCTCTCAAAGGAAGTTCATGTTGCCATCCACTGCACTGATGTGTTTGTTTATTCATTTATTTTCTGCAACCGCTTGTCCTCTAGAGGGTCCCGGAGGTTCACCACGGGTATGCCAGTCTATCCAGTGTATTGTTTACACTCAAGTCTGGGGTGAGGTTTGTTCTATCGACCAAGGCGTTGTCCTCTAGTCGTCTTTCCCTTTCTACTCAGAAAATAAGCCGAGCACTGGCAAGATAAACCAGATCCTTACGGTAAAGGCAAATGCTGATTTATAACCGTCTCCCAGACGTGTGAAGCAGAGCGGGGCCTGGCTGAGCACGGAGGAATTTTGGTGAGCGGGCAGGAATGAAAAGCATTCAAAGTAGAAAGACGCAAAGAAGCACAAGAAAATACTTTGTAGTGTAATAAGCCTTTTTTGAATTTGTCTGGAGAGGTGACCAGCCGGGGGAGGGGAGGGGGGTAAACGAAAAACAGGACGAAAAACAGACGTTTTCACCACCGCCAATCCACTTACTGATGTAATTATTACGGTAATCGCTGCTACAGAGCCCAGCCCTCCGGTGCAGAGACAAACCTCGGTAGTATTTACTGCTGATAAAATACAAAACCCTTCTATATCTCCCCTTTAGACCTCTACGCCACGGCGCAGTCCGGAGACAGTTTAGAAAATGTGCCGAGAATTCACCTCACTCTCCCACTACAGCTGTTAGGAAACAGATTTGGAGATTGGGTCAGGTAATTACTTCATATGTTGCACTGGGTTCCCTTTTGAATGCTGGCAAGCCTAGGCAGGGGGAAATGAATGACTTAAGCTGCATTGTGAATACGTGCAAGGCAAAGTAGGGCGCCACTATACACGAGCGTGTGTGCTCCGCCAATCCCTTCGTCTTGAAAGGGTTTCTGCAAGGTGGCTGTGCGCCTGGCTCTCTCTTTTTTGCTTTTGTGTGGAGGACCAACTTACACCACCTGGGCTTTTTTTTTTTTTTCTCCTCTCACCCCACATTTTAAATGCAGATGCTGTACTTCTGCTGCGAAAGGATCAACAAAGTCATTTCTGCTCTCCAACCCTCAGGATTCCTTTGATTTCAACAAGAAAAGGCTCTACAAAAGCTTCTCGAGCTGCCTCAAAGCCGCCAAGGCAGTGAAAGATGCCGTTTGGCCATCTGTTTCCAGTCCAAGCAGACAGAAGATGTGCTTTATTTTCTTAGGAGTATTTTATGTCTGCCAAGAACAGATTTGAACATTTTGTCACTTGCTTGCTATCGGAAAAGATGGCTCCTCTGATACGGAGGGGTCTGGACTCTAGTCACAATAAAGAAAATAGCTGTATGGATGTCAGCCAAGTGCTTAGAGGCACCTGTCTGGGTGCTGCGTGCTAGCTCCACTGCTCAGTGCTCATAAGAAAGCGACAGGTAGTTATTTTTTTATTACCACGTGTCATGTGGGATTTGCTGTAATCACCGATTTGCAACTTGTTAAAAAATATCAACAGCCTCGCAAACACTATCCCTTTTCATCAACACAACCAGTCTCAGCTGAATACACCTAAATCCAAATTAACACCTTTTTATAAAAAAAAATAAAAAATAAAAAATGGCATGTGAAGGTAAGGGACCCAGTTGTTGTACATCTCTTTCTAACTAAATGGGCATAGCCACACTGTGGATTATTGTTTTGGTTATTATCTTCTTTCCTTAGTATTTCATGAGAATAAATGACAGTTTTCTAATGGGAGCCTGTTAGTGGCTGACACGTTGCTATTCAGACCTAGTGGCAGTATCTAATCTTTAATATGCAGTCTACGCTGCAACCCAATGCAACAACAGCAAAGCCTTCCAAGAGAAAATATCTCAAAATATCCCACAACCCCACTCGAACTTTCAGTAATTGAAAGATGTGGTGTTACTGGTTGGGCTCAGACTGATCCCCATTAGTTATCAAAGAACCCGAGGTTACATGATGTAACCTTAGGAGGTGTAGGGTCTCAATCAGAGGTTGCGTTAGACTTTTTCGTTGTCTGTGGTTTTGACTGATAGGGTCCTGTCACTTTAATTTTTTAAAATGATAATAATGACATGTTCAAGAACTTTAAGTACTTTTTTCAGAACAGTATTGACTTTAAATGGTTAAAAAAAAACAAAAGTTTGACCGGGAATGCTAGTGCTAACAGCTCTTAGATGGCACCGTAGGGTTTTTTGCAGAATTTCCACAAAACCGAGGCTTTTCTCCGTTACATAGTTTTGTTTTTTAATAAAATTTGCCTTCTTTCAGTCCTAGCAACGTGCTAACATCCGATTTCTCCATATTGTATATATGTCTATGCTTAGCCGAGCTCTGTGCATCAGTATTACCGGTGTACCAGAAAATCATGCACTGTCAAAAGTTCCGCGATGTTTAGAATACAAACTGCGATTAGACAAGAGACAGTCGCCACCAAGTGGTCAGGGGTATGAATTGCAATCTGTCAAAATGATAGATAGCCTTAAAATTTTTCTCATTGATTCAGACCCCTGACTTTAATATAATCTTGTTTAAATGGTACATTGTAAGATCCCTGAATTTTTAACATGTATTTCCTTTGCTAATGTGACAGTTCCCCTTCAGTCCAGTATCTTTTATCTCCATCTTCCATAACAATTGAAAAGCAGGTGCAGTGAGACTTGAGCCGTCACGTTGTGAACGCTCACAACAACTACAAAATTTGAAATTTCTCTTTTGTATACACAAAACAAAACAATATAAATTCTACTGAGCATATTATGCTATGATCCTGCCATCACTCTTGCCTTTTAATATGAAAATCTGTTTAATTATACTCTCAATATTTACATGAAATATTCAAAAATGACCTTGTAGTCTTCACGTCTAAATCAAAACTCATTTGCGTTTCTTCTTCTCTCTTTGAGCATATCATCACATTAGATCACCAAACGTTAGGATGGAGGATAACTAACAACTGCCTGCTTAAAGGTCCGCTATCAAAAGGTTATTCATTACTGCGCTACTGTGAGTCATGCACGTGTTCCTCGGCTCTCCTCAGAATCCATCTCCACCGAGAGGATTCTGCAGATGGGCTTCAGGAGGCTAACAGAAGTCAGCTGCCAGCTGGTGTTTGTTTTGGTTTAAGTGTGCCCTCGTGAACTGTTGTTAACTGCATCGCATCAGGAACCGCAGCGTTCTGCTTGAATACATGCACGCCTATACCGTCGCGAGTTTGCAAATAGATGCTGTTTCCAGCAATGGTTCTGCAGATTTAAGATTCGAGCACACTTAGTTTTGTTACAGCCCCAAAACGGTCGATGAACTTTCTAACTTTCTACTCTGCGCTCCAGGAAAAAAAAGAAAAAAAAAAAGGTCTTCCAGCTAATTTGGCCCTGCTGTCTCCGCTGCACTGAGCTTTATTTAATGAATAGCTTGTGTTCTTGCGATAGCAGCAAATGAATTCTCAGAGGCTAATGGCTTTTGCTCGTTTCGCCCTCCGTCCTCTTGTAATTCCTCGCGCAGGAGCGACAGGACTTCTCTTCCTCTTCAGACCTTACCGGGCTTGATGAGGGGCTCGTAAAAAAGAAAACAGAAAAGCTACATCTGATTTAAATTGTCCAGATGAAAGGCGTGCGTTTTGTGAATCCGACCGTGTGGATGTGAGAGGCGTGTGCATACAGATAGAGAAAGCAATTTACCTTCAGTAATTTGAAAACATTAAAGGTTATCAGGTGTTTAGCTGGCACCGTTAGTGAGAATGCCCACGCTAATATGATATAAATGGAAGTAATTTTCAGGATGTCAGAGGTGTAGTGGAAACACTCTATCCTCCTCATAGGTGTGTGTGTGTGGGTGGAAGTTCAGCATAAAAGCTTTAAAGTCTCAGAGTCCTTGCTCCTTAAAATGCAGCCGTATAAAACGTGCTGAATAGAAAAGCAGCAACCCCTCGTCTTCTGCGTCACCTGCGACGCGACTAGCTGGACTCAATAAACCCGAGCGCACTTCACCTGATATTTCTCCCCTTCCCTGTTTGCGTGAAGATCGGGGAGATATTTTCCACATTGCCTCACGCCTTCAGAAGTATGAACCCTGATGAGTTCTTTCCATTTTGAAGCCTGGTGATAATTAGCGACTCCGGCCGAAGCCAAGAATCTGGAAGAGCGATGGAAAAGACCTTGGGAGCGTTGAGCAATATTTTCAATCGAGAAGGCGCGCTCGCCGTGCGTCGTCCAGTTGCTTCCCGAAAGTCACATGGCAGCTGGAACGGGCTCGCGAGCGTCTCTTTCTTCTTTCCGTGCAGTGTCTGGTTGCTAGAAAGAGCCAAATGCTTGGCATTCTTGTTGCTCGTTCTGATACTACGTCACTTTGCAGACCAAGCCGCGGAAAAGGGAGGAAAGACGGGGCTGTGGTTTTTTTAGCGTTCCTGAGTGTTGTAACACTTAAGTTTTCATTGCTCGACAAAATTCACTTCGCATTGTGTAAGAATCTGAGAGCTGCAATTACACCTCCCTAATGTCTGGAAATTACGCCATTCACATTAAAAAAGAAAAAGAAACAGCAGAGTACTGACGTTATGATTTAGTGCTGCTGCTGTAAACGCTGTCTGGAGGTGGTTTGTGAAGTGGAGGCTTTTGGTCTTTCTTTTGGCTTTGCAGTTATTTTACATCTGCCTATGAAAGTTTGTTTCTAATCATAGTTAACCACAACATTATGACCGGACAGGAGAAGTTAATAACATCGACCGTCTTGTGACAATCCAGTGTTCTGCTGGAAACATTAGGACCTGACATTCATTCATGTGGATGTTACTTAGACATGTAGCACCCACCTAGACCAGACCACAAAAACACTTTAGGAACAACTAAAAAAAACGTGTAGAACATCTCAAGGTGTTGACCTGGCCTCCAAATTCACTAGATCCCAAACTGATCAAGTGTCTTTGAGATGATCCACAGAGGCCTCTCCCCTTAAAGGCCCCCCACTAGCAACATTGAGTTGCCAGACACCACAGGACACCCTCAGAAGGCCCATGTCGATTCTCGGTCACAACTGTTTTGGAGGCACAAGGAAGGCCTGCACAATAGTAGGAAGGTGGTCATAATATTGTGGCTGATGGTATGTACTAATTAGATTGTTTTTTTTTTGCAGATTTTTATGCATTTTTCTTTTACTACCCACCAACCACTTTATTGATAACTCCTTTCATTCTGTAGCCCCTTCCCAATTGGCACTGGGTTTAATGTAAATACATTTCCATATAAGGCTATTACCTCTATACTGTATATATACAGGCAGCCAAAACATCTTTGAAATGAAGAGAAAAGATGAACCAGAAAGAATAAAAGCTGAGATATGTGTGGTTTATTTATTTTATTTTGTTATGTTAATGTGTCTTTCTTCATCAGCTGTTTAATCTGCACTGAAACGATTTCTTATAACCTGCAAATTGAAAAACAAACAAGGTGGAAAACATCCCTTTTGGAGGCGAAAACAGACTCCATTCACAAACCTCTGCATCAAACCTCCGACAGGCATCTTTTAGCATTTCAGGTTCCTGCGTTTCAGGACTTTATCGGCTGTTCTCGAAGCAGGAGTGGAAACAGTTTGTCACTTGACCTTTCATCCACATGATTGGGTTGTTTGTTTCTCGAGAGAAAGAGAGAGAGGGGGGAGGGGGAAAAAAACGGATGCAGGTCACCGAAATATATTGAACTCCCTGAAAGGAAATACAGTGAGCATTTCTTCCAAAGAGGGCCGTTCTCACCCTGCCGTGAATGGAGCCTAAGTTTTGCTGCACGCTGTAACGGACCGACCCCAACAAGGCCGACCGTTGTGCGCTTCGCGGCTCGCTCTCGCTCTCCCCGCTCTCTTAAGTCGCACACAAACACACTCCACACAAGTCTGATATTCTGTTGCTCAACAGCACAACAACAGATAAGCAAGCCGGCAGCAGAGAGAGACACTTAGACTATTTACGAGAGTAAACAGTGAGCCGGTTCAACTTAAAGGAATAGCGCTACCTAAACGGTTTCTCTTAAAGTGAGATCGGAAGACTGATACCTGTTTGTGTTTTAAATATAGAGCTGGAGTCAAAATGGGCAGCGTGGTGCCAGCAGGAGGGAGACAAGCTAACCCGGCTCTGTCCCAGCTAACTGAATGCCTGCTGAACACCATTTAAAGCTAGATATACACCAGTCAGGCATAACATTATGACCACTGACGGGGGAAGTAAATAACATTAACCATCTTGTGACAATTCAGTGTTCTGCTGGGAAACTTTTGGACCTGGCATTCATTAGACATGTAGCACCCACCTAGACCAGACCAGTCTAGGTGGGTGCCTAGACTGGTCACCCCATAGCGATGACACTCCTTGATGCCATCCCCAGCAGGATGCAGCCACAAAAACACTTTAGGAACAACTCAAAAAAACATAGCAAGGACCTGGCCTCCAAAATCACTAGATCCCAAAGTATCTGTGGGATGATCCTCAAAGGCCCCTCCCCTCAACCCAAAGGACCCAAGGGATCCCCCACTACCAACATCCTGTTACCAGACACCATAGGACACCCTCAGAAGGCCCATGTCTACTCTCTGATGAGTCCCAACTGTTTTGGAAAGACAAGGGAGACCTGCACAATATTAGGAATAATGTTATGCCTGATAAGCGTATGTCGGTCCATGCATGAATAAAAATATAAGAAATCCTCTAAAAATAAATAAATAAATAAATAAAAATCCTCTGCACTCTTAAATGAACAACAAAAGACTAATAATCGAATAATCTCAATTATAGTGGCTGCTGGTTTACCAATTACCGACTTAAGCACCTGTCAGTTTATGAGCGTTGGAGGCAGAGTTTAAGTGAAAAACAAACAGTCAGTGCAAGTTTCAAGTTTCAAGTTTCAAGTTTCAAGTTTCAAGTTTCTAGCCTGTGCCGTCAAAGCGTAAACAGAATTTATTATTCCAGTAAGTGGGCGGGTGTTTCTGTCTCTGTCTCTGCTGTGTGCTTGACCAGCCAGCTTTGAAGCTTTGAATCATTCAGAAGATCTTTATCTATTTCTGCTCATCTGTTTCTGCTTTCTTCTTCTTCTTCTTCTGAGATTTTTTTTGAAAGTTCTGACACATCAGCGTGTGTTACTCCCCTCCGTAGGGGTATTCACTACAGCCTCACTGCAGATTCTGCTTGCATCGATGTTGCACTGAGAGCTTTCCTGATTGCTCTAACTACGAGTGTGGTCGGAACAACAGAACATTCATGTGCACACAACTTGGTTTAAAAAGGAATTTGTGTTAATGCGCAGATCATTGCTAAAGTTTTTTTCTTCTAGTTCAAGTTCTTATTTTTCTAGTTCTAGTTCTTCTTCTAGCTTTTCTAGTACTTTTTCTTCTACTTCTTTACTTCTTCTAGTTTTACTAGTTCTTCTTCAAGTCCTTCTTCTTTTTCTAGTTCTTCTAGTTCTTCTAGTTTTTCTAGTTCTTCTTCTTCCAGTTCTTCTTCTAGTTCTTCTTTTAGTTCTTCTTCTAGTTATTCTAGTTATTCTAGCGGGGTGGGGTGGCGCGGGGGTGGTTGGGGGGGCGTGTGGAGGCTTATTTTAGTTCTTCTAGACCTTCTCTAGACCTAGTTCTTCTTCTTCTGTCTTTTTTGTTAGTTGGGTTCAATTTTGTTTGTACTTCCTGCTTCACCTTCAGCAACAGCAACTGAAACGTGAAACGTTTCCAGAATCTTTGTCGAAATTTCGCAGAAGTCGTGCAAATGCTTGTACCTTTGAACCTCCTCCTTCTTTGATTCGTTTGTCTTCCACCGTTACTGATCGGCGCAGGGTGTAGTTTCATTCATGGGGAGGTGCACGTCAGGCATTAGACTTACTGGATATTGTGATTGGCCAAGTTGCGCCCTTACAAGAAATACTACTGCCATCAACAGACCGAACCCTAATGAGATTTTAATTAGATGAAACGCTCAGAGGCAGCTTTTCAAAGGTAATCGCAGTAATAACTCATCCCTACTTGGTCTTTTGAATATGGACCAGTTAATCAATAGTCTAGACTAATATAAAACATATCGATTCTGCATGCTGAGTTACTGGAGTATTTGACAATTGTCTTGTTGTAGAAACATGCACCCTCTGGCCGTAACTATTGATCTGACAGTCTTTTCCTACCGATCATAATTAGCAGGAAGTCCTTGTGTTGGTGACGGAAAACATAAAATACCAAGCTACTGCAAAACTGAAATGTTTTGAGCTAGTATAACACAAAAGGCTTGTTTCAGGGGGGAAAAATAATCCTTTTTAATTATATAGATTATGAATAGTAGTCCCAATGTGACATAGCTAAGCGACCGCATACTGGAAACAAGCAGAAACCTTCCTCCTGCTGTGATATCTTACTCTAATAAAAGAGCCCAGAATTAACACAGAACCAGCATCATCCATACATTTACTTTCCAGGTCTCAGCATGCAAGAGCATTTTTGTTTGGCTGCCACGCACATTAGCAGACTAGCAGATGCCGCCTCGGTTGATTTGCTCCAGGATATATTCAGTGTCAGAATTGGTTTAGTTTTACATTTCCATGCCGTCAGTTTTACCTCCTGCAGAGATGTGGCGCTTTTCTCCCCTCCCAAAGAAACGGCAAAGATCTTGTTCCCGGCTGACGGGTTACGGCTTTGATGTTGAATCCTGCAGCGGATGGGTTGGAATGAAATTTACAGAGAGGTTGTGCCTGTATCTTCCTGCACTTGCATAATACAGTAGATTTGTATGTGTTTATATGTGCATATTGGATGATGCAAGATCGCTCTGGAGGTGTAATAATTTGATGGGTTGCTGCGTGTCAGAATAATGAGCTGCTGCAGGAGTTTTTAAAACACCGGATTCTTTTTGTGCCTGCAGTCCGAGATCCTTGCATGCTGTAAGTTTGATGTCACTTCATCTTGTCTTTTTTACAACCCTTATGTGAGGCTATGCTGAAATCTCCACATGCTGATTGGTGGTTTGGTTCTGGTTTGATGCTGTGCCACATGCATTGCAGGGTTAAGGGGTTAAAAGTGTTCCACGGTCCAAACAGCAAATTAAAGAAATCCACCATTGTCACTAAGCATATTCTCTGTCGCTCTGCTGGCACGTCTCCTAGCACAGGCTAACGAGTTTGTCACTTCACTGTAGCTGGTGTGTGCACGCTAACGAGCTTAACTGGACAGCTAGCGGCTGGTGCGGACGGTGTGAGAGCAGTGTTGGTGTTGTTGGTATTAATTATCGAAGTTATAATTGATTTCTGAGTCATGTTTGCAGACGCTTGACAAATGCGAGCAAAACATTTCATTTAGCTCTGAAATGCCTTTAGCTACGAAATGCTCCTCCGTGTTCATCAGCTGGACGTCAACTCTTTGTGCATGTCGGCGATGAAAAGGAAGGCGGTATTGATCTGTAGAGCTAAAAAGATGAAAGGTGCTAATAGAGAGCTGATTCAGTGGATAATTCACTGTCACAATCAGGCATAACATTATGACCACCTTCCTAATATCGTGTAGGACTCCCCTCTGCCTGCAAAACAGTTGTGATTCATCAGAGAATGGACATGGGCCTTCTGAGGGTGTCCTGTGGTGTCTGGATCATCCCACAGTCTGCATCCTGCTAGGGATGGCTGCTGCCATCAAGGAGTGTCATTGTTATAGGGTGGGGGTGCCTGGTCTGGTCTAGGTGGGTGCTACATGTCAAAGTAACATCCACACCAATGAATGCCAAAGGTTTCCCAGCAGAACAATGAATTGTCAGTGGTCATAATGTTGTGGCATTTCGTGTATGAACTGGGTACTGCTCAGGCTTTTTCTTGCCACCGTTGGATTACTTCTTTCTTTGTGGGTTTTAGGCTCTGGGATCTGTAAAGCGTCTCGAGGCAAATTGAACTGAACAAAATTTACAAATCACTAACTCATTCTATTCATTCATTCGTTTTCTGTAACCGCTTGTCCTCTGGAGGGTCGCGGGAGCCCGTCCCAGCTGTCACTGGGCGAGAGGCGGGGTACAACCTTGGACAGGTCTATCGCATGGCCCATTCCATTCAATTTTCAGTTAAATAAAATTTTATGTATGTAGCGTCAGTAACTATCCAGAGCGTGTCCAGATGCTGTACCCAGAGGCCGAAGTCCACAGAGCAAACGCCAAGGTGACATTGGTAAAATAACCACCCTTTAACAGAAATAAATTCAGATCATATACTGGGAACCATCTGCTTGAAGAGACTGGAAAACAAGAGACATAAGACAAAAGGAGACGAGAGCAGCAGGAGGAATTGATGCATACATCTGCCATGCGTACGTCTAATTAAACCATACATGCAGAATGTGAACAAGAGTATGAGATATAGCTGTTGCATGCTTGGTGAGAGATGGAAGGCAGATGGAGAGAGGGACACACAGCATATATTATGCTGTACAGAAATAGCAGGGGGATGTATGGATGGTGAGAGAGAATAAATTAGAGGACAGGTGCCCAGTGCATCATCCCCCCCAACAGCCTAGGCCTATAGCAGCGCAACTAAGGGATGGGTCAGGGTCATCTGAGCCAGTCCTAACTATAAGCTTTATTAAAGGGAAAGTTTTTAGCCTAACCTTAAAAATAGAGAGCATGTCTGCCTGTTGAACCTGGGAGCTGCTCCTACAGGAAAGGGTAGCTGAAGGCTTCCATTCTGCTTTTCCAACCACAAGTGAAGCGAGGTGTATGCCTCTGCGGGACCGTTTAAGTCTGAGGTTCACCTTGCCATCAATCGGAAAGCCTCGGCCTCTCACGGCTGGGGGCTATTTGCCGACGGCCTTGGCTGTCTTCGTCCCCCAAAGCGCAGAAACTCTCGGCGTGGACGAGTCATACAAACATTTGTATCTCCGAACCTCTTCGGTTAACCTTCCCTCAATGTGTTCCACCTTTATCGATCCAAAACAATGGAGAAGCAGCCGGAAATACCAAAGAGGAAACATGCTACTACCAAGCGGGCCAGTCACAGCTCTTGCCGCTTGTGTCGCCGGAACGTTTAGTAGTTAGATTTCTGGGGAGGCGCATAAACCATGCAGCTTCCACTTCAGAGTGAAGCAATGTATTGTTGTGCTATGGTGCGATGAGGCCTTTAAAATAATTAGGAGCTTTTGTCTTTAAGGGCCTTGCATGCGAGGAGGACGATTTTAAAATTCTATTCTGGGTTTTACAGGGAGCCATTGAAGAGAAGCTAAAATTGGAGCAATATGATCCTTCTCGCTAATTCCTGTCAGTGCTCTCGCTGCAGCATTTTGAATCCATTGGAGGCTTTTAAGAGAGCTATTTGGAAAAAAAAACCTTGTGATAATGAATTACAGTAATCCAGCTGTGAAGGAACAAAAGCGTGGACTAATTTTTTAGCATCACTCTGAGACAGGATGCTCCTGAAAGAAGGCATTCCTGGCGCAAAGGAAGGACACATCCTCAAATATAACCTCAAGGTTGTTCACTCTCCGATACCCAGTTGCATTACTTGGTGTGTTTTAATAGCTGACTGTTAATGTGCATTGCAAAGCAACTTACGGGAACGCTACATATCATGTCCCTTTACTCCTACAATGAAAGGTCTTATTTTTTTAAGAACAGCAGCCCAGGCATCATTAGTGCTCCTTTAATATAATGCCCAGTGGGAGCAGCAGTGCTGGCTTCGTTTTTATGCCCAAAACTCCACACGAGCCCGTTAATAGTGATTCAGAAGCGTCGGGTGGGCCTCGGAGAATGCACGCAGACACACATGCAGCGCTCCGGTCCAGAACCACAAACCCCTGTGAGGTGCTTTCGCCAGCGTCTTTTCTCCCCCGTTGTAGCGCACCCCTGCTAATTAGGCTGCTGTTGTCGATGCTGTCACTGCTCATTTTCAACCCTGTTGAGGCAAAGGGGAGAAAACGGCTAAAACAATATTGCCCCAGCCATAAAATCCTGTGTAATTATGCTATGTTTTATATGCCCTAGGGAGTAAAAAACCTTACATGACAAGAAATAAATTGCCAGCACTAAATCAACTACAACTTTAAAGTACCTCACACAATGATAAAGTGAAAAAGGGGACATTTCTGGCCGGTGTTCCCTGACCCATTGTTCAATTAAACCCGTATCCAGCTCAAGACAGGAAGACACAGGAAGTGCAACAATATACCAACAAACCTTATTCTTTGTACTGTAAAATGAGATGTCAGCCTAGAGAGATGTGTGGCTTTAATGGCTTTGGTTGCTTGGTGTAGCCTAATAGTGGACATACATCAGACTGTTTGGTGCTTCATGTAAAGAAACGTGGCTCATTTGCTCAAGACCTGGTGAAAAATGGTCAACGCAAGAGACTCATTACATGTGTCAGCAGACTAGTGGACCAGCAGCACTTGATGGACTGCTGCTAATTGATCGACGTCACAGTTGTTAATTACGGTTCCACAGTTTGTTTCAGTCCGACACGTAGGGTTTCATTCTCCTATGTTGTTGGAACGGCCTTTAGGACAATTAAGTTTCATTCATTCATTCATTTTCTGTAACTCCTCTGTACTCTGCACCAGTTTCTGGTCATTAGCATAACAAGCTAGTTTTTTTCAGGAGGAGTTCCTGTTTAAACCTCAGACTTCCCACCAGTCAACTAGAACTGAAGAAGCTACTCGGATGAGTGGTGAAACGTCTTTTCTAAAACTCTACAGGTCCAGTTGGCTTTTTTTGAACCTTTTTTGGATATACCATGACCTGGATGACTGAGAACCTTCACAGACTTGAAAAGCTTGTGTTTGGATGGATCACAGCTCATTCTCTGGAAGGTTCCGTGGGGTTGGAGCCTATCCCAGCTGTCATTGGGCTAGAGGCGGGGTACACTCACACCTACGGCCAACCTAGAATCACCAATGAACCTAACCAGCATGTCTTTGGACAGTGGGAGGAAGCTGGAGAACCTGGAGAGAACCCACGCAGACACAGGGAGAACATGCAAACTCCCAAAACACAGAAAGGAAGCAGTCGGCCCATGGATTAGAACCCAGAACCTTCTTATTGTGAGGCATCAGTGCCACTCCAATTGGCTTTCATTTTAGCTGTAAGGGTCGACACACTGACAGTTAACCCGCTAAAATCATCATCCTTGCTTACTGGGCACATATGATGGAACGACTGGAAAATATTCCAACCTTTTATAATTTTTAGATTCAAGATCCAAGAAGTTTATTGTCACATACACATGGAAGTTTACACTCTTACTTGGTGAGTTCTCTTCACAAAACTAAATAAACGACTCAACCAAGCCATGAAGGAGCAACGAAGGAAATAAACTTACTCTAAGCGTAGACAAAATGAGTAAAATAAGCGGTATAAGGTGCAACTGTCACAGTGATGGGACGTTCAGAACGTGCAAATATTGTTTAGGTTGGTCTAATGTGCAAAAGACATGTGCAAATGTCAACATGGACACCGATATGTGCGGGTGACTCAATGAGAACAACAGTCCTGTGGATAGATTTTTTTTTTTTTATCTGGTTGTCCTTGCTCTCATTGACATTGTTTGCAGCTGACGTAAACATCATATCTCTCCCGTCCAAAGACACCCACAAGTGAGATTTGTTTCTGTTTAGCTGCAGCCATGGCTACACTTACTCCTGCGTGGACGCTTGGCAGCGTAATACAAGGATAAGATATGTGTTAAGATATGTGTTTACATGTTGACAAAGGGTTTCTGGCTGCTGCAAAGCATTCCTGTTTGCCAGGAAAAGACAGTCTAAAAAAATAAATCAGGAGAACCAGAAAAAGCACAAAGCACACTAGGAACAGACTAGAACATTTCTGACTTGAAGTAGAAAGACGAACCAGCAAAGTGGGAAGGAAACGCAGAGACTAAATAAAGGGGGAAGAACGAGGCACAGGTGAGACGCATGAGGGCGGAGCTAAGAATCAAGGGACAGGAAGTGAAGACAGGTTCAGACACGTCAAGCCCCCCGCCCCCTGCAAAAACCTAATATATCAAGTTATCGCTGCTGAACATGTTTATTTCACTGCACATTCCCGTGAAATAATAGAAACAGCTAATATGGTTTTGTTGTGTGAATGTTTGCTAACTTAAAAGTTGAATTGCAAACATAATCCAGGTTTAGAGTAGATATTCACTTGAGCTTGTCAAGTTGGGTAGTGGGGATTGGAGGTTCGGACCCAGAATCAGGACTTGAAGGAGACAGGAGTCGGGGAAAAAAAGAGAGGGGGGGACATGGACATGGACAAGACTGACAAACAGTATGACATGACCAGGAACAAAGCGTAAGGCAGGGCTATATACACACATGAGGAACAGAGGGGTGACGAGGCACAGACGAAGCAAATCAAGAATTAGCGCAAGGTGAAACCAATGATCTAATCAAAAGGAAAACACAGAAGTGACACAAACAGGATATCAAGAACATAAGAAAATAAAACAGAAAATTGAAAAAGCTAAACCATGACTCTGCAAACACCAAGAAGTTAACAGAAAACCCAAGGAACTAAACCATGACAAGACTGACTTTGAAAAACCAGGAACTTAAAATACAATAAACAGAAACCGTGACAGAAACTAAACCATGACTGTGAGAAGACGCGAGGGAAGACGCGACGGAGCTTTCTTAAAAATCGAGGTTCATTGACATTTTGGATCGACTGAGAGCGCTGCAGTCGTTCTAAAACAACATTAATATTCAAAAATACAACTTGCCTAATAACTGTGCACATCACAGCTGCCTCAGAAGCCTGAAGCAAATGTTCACTGATCATTGATCATGAGGTTGGGAACCGCCACAATCTACTTTTAAAACTGTTCCATTTATATGAACTACCTGCAACGTGGATATACACCCACAACACATTTCTACACACATTCCTATTTACACCGTTAATGGGGTATTTTGTTTAGTGCCGCTATGGTAGAGGGGACATAACTCCTGCTATAATGTGCATTTTTCCAGGCCAGGGATCCGTATCTGCAACCAGATGGGTGAAGAATAGGAGGGGGTGAATGCCCGGGGTCTTGTGTTACGGTGCGTGCGCCGAGCGTGATGGGGAGGCCAATCATTCTGGAGGAAACTGGGGGAACCGTAGAGGAGGATGGGTTGAATTATACATTTGTAGAGTAACAGTAGAAGGCGGACGTCAATGGAAGGTGCTTTGAGTTTGTTGAATATCAGTGGATGTCAATGGTGTTGCTCAGCTTATTGTCCAGGGAGTCTGTTTCAGCAGTTTCATTGCTGATGCAGGTAGGGCTGTAGGTGGAGTATGGACTCTGCTGTGTGTGTCCTGGAGTTCTCCTTTTACCCTTGACATTCGAGACGGCCCAGAATTTGAAATAAATTGCAGACATATTTGACGCGTCCTGTTCGCCCGCCAGTGGTGTTTGTCTCCCACGCGGCGAACGTTGTGTCGAAGTGTCGTCGCGTCCTGTTTTATTTACCAAACTCCTCTGAGGTAGCTGCCGTTGAACCGCAGCTGCCAGGCTGACGATCTGATGCTGCTCTCCTGTCAAGTCCTCCTGAAGTTCTCCACACCGCATTAGATCACACTTGGCTCATTCTCACTCCTCTGTCTGCACGGGGAGCGGCGGGGAGGTAGAGCCGGGCGGTATGCACCTGCTAATGCCGCGGCATTTGTAAATTGACTGCAAAATCGCAGCAGCGTGACTCGGAGCCGATTCATCGCGTGTGACCCGGGAGAAAAGAACGAATTAAACGTGGAATAACCTTTTTAACTTCTTTGAAAGTTCACCTCAGAGCGTTCGGGATTAGCCTGGTTTTTACAGTTTGAGCGTTGAATTTTCTAATCTTACATGAACTCTCTGCGACATTACGTCCAGCTGCGCCAGCAAAACAGATAAAGGAGGGAAGGCAGCTTCCTTTATCTATTTGTCCTACTTTGTTTTTACCCCTGTCTAGTTACGCCACGTGAGGCAAATCATTTTTCAGGTCACACGAAAGATTTTTATGCAAATTCTCGTCTTGACGAGTGCTTCATTTCATACACGCGGTGCGGGACGCAGGCCCACCGTGTTTGCAGAAACGGATAAAAGGTTTATGACCCACATTTTAATGCAAGGTCCTGCTTATTGTCTCAGTAATACTGCAGATATTTATATATACTCCCATAAACGAGGACGCTGTATACGATCTGTCAAACTATTATGTTTAGAAACATGTGCATCTGCATTGTCAGGAGAGATCTTTATGCACTGAAAGCTAAACAAAGAAAGGCAAACGACCTCCGTGTTCTACAAAATACCAAGTGTCATCCTGGCCGTGAATCAGTGTCCGTCTTCCTGATGGAGCTTGCAGCCTGTGGGCGTCCGCGAACGGCGCAAAGAGGATATTAATACAGTCACAGCGGACGGAGTAGATTTCCACTCCAGGCTCATGGCAGGTTGCCTTTCGCCTACCTCTGGGCCATTTTTAGCCCGCGGTGGCTCTGGCTGGCCTCGTTGCCACCTTGCCGCTCAGTGCCACGTGTGGGCAGGCTCTGGCCGGGGGCCACGTCTCCCGGGCCGCTGCACGGGGTTGGCTCCCGTGGGACCGGGCTGTGGGCCGGGATGGGGGGGGGTGAAGCAGAGGGGGAAGCAGAGGGGGTTGCCACCGACTGAAGCACACTAGCAGTCTTAAGGAGCGCTGCTGAGGGGAAGTCCTGTGCGTTTGAAGTAGGGACCTCAGAAAGCCTGTTTACTCTCGAGGGGGAGGTGGGGGGCGAGCTGGCCCTGTGCACAAGAATGCCTGTGTCATGATGGGAGTAGCAGAGGGGAGGAATGTGCTCCACAATCCCAACACTGTAGGAGCCGGGCCACAGCTGAGGTGGCAGCCATTTCTTCCTATTTATTTTAGCTCCCTCTCCACTCAATCACCGGCCCTGTCTGCGGCCCTTAGCATCCCTGGAAAAATGAAAAGTGGCCCGTGCTTTTATTTATGGCTTGAGATTTCCATGCATGTGCCAGAGCAGTATCTTCACCCAGAGCAAATGAAATCTAAAACGTCTTTTACTCAGATCACGTTATTTATTCAGGAAAAGCCTTAAGAGCACAGAGCACTTTTGACAGGAATGCTTTCCTTCGCTTTTTGTTCAGACATTCGAACGTTTGAGACTGACTGGAATCACAGTTCAGTTTCCACATCAAATATGCTCAGCGTGGTTTGCAGGAGAGTCTCCTTTTTATACCCAGTCAACGCGCTGAGACGTCTCAGAGTCTCTTCCTTTGAGGGCTCCACTTTGCGGGTCGGTGCCACCGGTCACATGGTTATAAATACAGTAGACGCTTGGATTAATCACATTTGTCATAACAGGTTTGCAGGGTAGAGGAGGTTATTTCCAGTGTAAACCTCTGACACGTGCATCAGGTTTATCTAAATTCACGGTCGCTGGAAGAGAAGCTTGTTTTGACCGGTTTGTTTGTAAAAGGCTGCGCGAACCAACATGAACCCAATTTTTAGTTCAAGGCTTTCGCTGTTTTTTGTTTTTGTTTTTTTTTCTTGCAGCCGTTTATATTCACTGCCAAATGGAAGATGACCTCCCTCGCTTGCCGTTTCTATTCGTTTTGGGGATCAGAATAAGGAGCTGCTGGTCCCGAATAAATGCACCGGGGGCTCTGTGATATCATTTCATCTGCCAGAACTTGCAGTTCTGCAGCTATGGATCATTTGCGCTGAGCTGTGCAATACGCTAAGCACGCGTAGCTGCGCCGTCGTGTGCATGAGTCAAACAGTTTAGCTTGCAGCCTGTAGCTTCGGCCCATTACGTCGACCTACAGCGATGTGGGCGCAACCAGGCTAGAAGCTTCTGATGAAGCAAAACAGTGACGTTTCACTAGGGCACATTATCTACGCCCTTTTAGTTCATTGTGCATATTTGCCGAATGATGTTGCAGATGAGATGATGGGGAGGGTTTGTTTGCATGAAAAAGGATTTTGAAGTTTTAAAGTGATGGAAGCCTGTGTATGTAATATATATTTACTGCTGTCTCTACTTCTTGTACGTTTGTTCATGCGTTAATTTTGTATATTTTTTATTATATACTATTTTATTTTTATTTTTATTTATCTTTAGTTATACTTGTGGTCCTCAAGAGTGTTTTTATCTGCAACTAAGCTACTGTGACCAAACATGGATCAGTAAAGTCAATCTAAATCTAAGGTACACCAATCAGCCACAACAATATGACCACTGCCAGGAGACAACTCAGTGTTCTGCTGAGAAACTTCTGGACCTGGCATTCATTCATTCATTGGTGTGGATGTTACTTAGACATGTAGCACCCACCTAGACCAGACCAGGCACCCCCACCCCATAGCAATGACACCCCATAGCAGCAGCCATCCCCAGCAGGATGCAGCCACAAAAACACTTTAGGAGCAACTCAAATAAAACATGAAGAACATCTCAAGGTGTTGACCTGGCCTCCAAATTCACTAGATCCTAAACTGATCAAGTATCTATGAGATGATCCACAGAGGCCCCTCCCCTCAGAGCTCAGATGGTTACACATCCCCACCATGTTGTGTTATAAATAGACTTTCTCGTGTCCTTATCCCACACTTATAGCCACTAGGACATCCGTGGAGAGATGTGAAGATGGCAGTTTGCGAATGCTTTCAATCTAATCCGACGGTGCTCAAGAGGATCTGCCAGATAGAATGAGATAAACTAGGTGTGATTATGAGAGAATTACCCAGGAAGAAGCGGCAATTGTTTCTAAAGGTCCTGAATAGTTATTAAATGGGAAATGTTGTTGTTTAAAATCAAATCTACACAAGAAAAAAACAAGGAGTCTGAATCATTTCTGAATTTATTGTATACTGTATGTTATACAACACACTGGGATAAGTGGGACGCTGCTGCTGCTGGAGGTAATGATAGACATGAGAAGGCTTAGAGAACAAAAGCAGTCTCAATTTGTGCTTTGGAAACGTCTGAGAATGAACAGAGGGAAGATCCCTTTGCTGTCTTAATTCATTTTGATATAAAATAAGCCAAAAACAAAACTCGCAAAACAGTGCAATTCTCCCCATGTGGTTCAAATCAAACTGAATAAGCTGTAGGCGTAATCACAGTCTGTCACAATCACTGCTGGCCAGAACAGAACAAGGCCACATGGTGAAGCTCAGAGACGCTGTGCAGATTCTGTCACACCCCTGCCTGGTTTTTGACCTTGCAACTCTTCTCTGGGCTCCTTTGCATGCTTCTGTGGAAGCCATGGCCGAAAGCATTGAAGCTTTTATGTTGGTATGTGCAGACGGTCGGTCTAACACATTCTCGTCACCTCAGAAAGTCTTGAGATGAATGTTGTCTCGGACTCAAGGATTCAATTTGTGGTGTAAGGTCACTGTGGCCTCACAAAACGCATTTGTGGTCATAGCTCCATTGTGAGACTGTATTTGATGACACTTTTCACCAGTCAGGCATAACATTATGACCTAATATTGCCTAGGTTTCCCTTGTGCCTCCAAAACAGTTGTATCTCATCAGAGAATGGACATGGTCCTTCTGAGGGTGTCCTGTGGTGTCTGGTAACAGGATGTTGTTGGGTCCTATGGGTTGAGGGAAGGGTCCTTGTCACAAATGGGGGTAGCAGGGAATGGGATTTTCGGACTTGAGAGAGGCTGAGGCGGGAGTAGGCGAAAAGATTCTTTAATAAACAAAAGAAACAAACTTACAAAAACCTAACGCACTGCTTAGGTTGCAGGGTTCCAAGGAAAAAACAAAAACACTTTCACAACTATGGCCTGGCAATAATTCTATGACCTGAACTTGGCATGAAACACGCATGAAACGCGCATGAAACGCGCATGAAACGCACGGTAACAACAAGTAACGAGTATGACACAACCAGGAACAAAGGGAACGCAGGGCTATAAATACACATGAGGAACAGAGGGATGACGAGACACAGGTGAGACA
Organism: Planiliza haematocheilus; assembly: GCA_005024645.1. Classification (NCBI taxonomy): domain Eukaryota; kingdom Metazoa; phylum Chordata; class Actinopteri; order Mugiliformes; family Mugilidae; genus Planiliza; species Planiliza haematocheilus. The sequence continues at coordinate 1,370,392 of SRSE01000884.1, forward strand.
AATCAGGTGACAAGACAAGGTGAATCCAATGAACTAATCAAGAAAGGCACGAACCAAGACAAACAGGAAATCAAGAACTTAACAAAATAAAACAAGAAGCCGAACAGAAAACTAAACATGACTGAAAAACCAAGAATGAAAGACATGACAGAAGACAAGACAGAGGACATGACAGAGGACATGACAGCCTGTGGATCAGGCTTGTTCCAATGCATCAAACAGTTACTTGATCAACTTGGGATCTGTTGCTATGGGGTGGGGGTTCCTAGTCTGGTCTAGGTGGGTGCAACATGTCAGAATCAGACTCAGAATTTGGAGGCCAGGTCAACACCTTGTGCTGTTCTTCATGTTTTTGGAGTTGTTCCTAAAGCATTGGGGATGGCTGCTGCCATCAAGGAGTGTCATTGCTATGGGGTAGGGGTGCCTGGTCTGGTCTAGGTGGGTGCTACATGTCCACATGAATGAATGAATGGCAGGTCCAAAAGTTTCCCAGCAGAACACTGGATTGTCACAAGATGCTCAATGGTCTCTGGTCATAATGTTGTGGCTGATTGGTGTATATCTGTCAAATCAAAATGTCCTACAATAATGCATTTACTAAATTTCTTTTAGTCTCCACTGCACATGGTATTTATGTGAGTCAGAACAGACATGGCGGTTAACTACAGCATCTACAACTTGCCGTGAGGAACAGTTCATGTCAGGATTTTTTTTTTCCCTAGATATTATTATAGGAAATTTAATCTGCCGTGCTTCTATCTATAGTGCAGCAAAGTGTAGAGTAAGGGATATCTGTGTCCTCCCGTCTCGCGTCTCACAGCTACGAATCGTTTGTTCTCGTCAGGACTACCGAGAGGACCAGATAATGGATTTCCTATCAGCAGCGCTCCCTGAGAGATTTGACAGCGATGGCTTCAGCCCTCACAGTGTACAGCTAAGCAGTATTAAAGGAACGCTAAGCGCTGGCACTCAATTCCGTCGTGAAAGGGCGTATTAGCCATTTCATGGTCCGGGAAAGAGGGGACTGGATCCTGTCAAGTCAGATCATTCACTTCATTTTCATATCGCGTGAAGACGGGAACTTCCTTTGAAGTCAAATCTGGGTTTCTTCTTATAAAAACCACAGAGGATAATCTGCGCGTTCTAAAAAAAAAAAAAAAAGCCTTGAAATAACAATAAATTGTTTGTCTGTCGACTTCGGTTTCTCGCTCTGAGTCGCGTCAGCCTTTTTTGACCCGGAGTGTAATGTGGTTTGGGTAACTTTATTGAGCAGCGTATGAGCTGCTTTACCGCGGTGTCACAGAACCTATTATCCTTCCGCACTCACAGATTGGTGGGTGCTAGTTGTTTATCTGACAAAACCTGCAGCCCAAGGCTTCATGAATAACCAGCAGTGAATGAACGGCATGGGCACGGAATGTGAAAGGTTGTTTGTACCATTCTTTATAAAGAACAGTTGAGTGTTACCAGGAAAGTCTTTTATAGTGAACTATGCACGCTGCAGATTTATCATCCTCGGGTTGCTTGGTTTGCTCCACCAACGATCTAAAAGGTATTTAAAAGAATAAAAACTGAGAAAAAAAATCCACTAAAAATTGATTCTGTTTTACTGTTTTACTTTTATTTACCGCTCTGCCTTTATCTTCAAATATGATTTCTGCACACCTGTATTGTTCCAGTTTCATGTGTAATCACACGATTTCTGGACTGAATTTTGAACAGCAGTATACACCAAACAGGCATAAGATTATGACCACCTTCCTAATATTGCCTAGGTCAGTGGGGCCAGGGGGCCTCAGACAATTGGAGTGAAGAGGGAGGGAAAAAAATACAATTTAATTATTTTATTAATCATTACTATTAATGAAATTTAATTATTTTTTAAAATTGTTACCATAAAACATAATTATTAATAATATATCATACATAAATGTTATTTTCCATGCTCATCTTTCTGATTGGCTGCCAGTCAAAACAACGTTCATGACCTCATAATCTGTGCAGACCTGGCAGTTTGCACCATTTATCAAGCTGCTCTGCTCCTCAAGATAGCATGTAGCTAGCATGTAGCTAGCATGTAGCAAGTGCAAAATGGACAAGTTTTTGACAAGAAAGAAACCGAAGGGACAGACCAAGAGCTCTGGACACTGCGAGGCAGCACTTATGCTAAACAAATGTAATAGTTATTAAATAGTGGATAAAAGTAAGAAAAACATTATAAAAGATGACGTTTGTCTAGTAGGTTTGCAAATGGGGTCCCCAGTCAGAAGCTAATGCTGTTTGGGGGGACTTGGCATGGAAAAATTTGAGAACCCCTGGTCTAGGTCTCGCTTGTGCCTCCAAAAGAGTTGTGACTCATCAGAGAATGGACATGGGCCTTCTGCAGGTGTCCTAGAGGGAGGGTCCTCTGTGGATCATCCCACAGATACTTGATCAGTTTGGGATCTAGTGAATTTGGAGGCCAGGTCAACATCTTGAGATGTTCCTAAAGCGTTGGGGATGTCTGCTGCCATCAAGGAGTGTCATTGCTATGGGGTGGGGGTGCCTGGTCTGGTCTAGGTGGGTGCTACATGTCTAAGAACATCCACACCAAAGAATGAATGAATGCCAGGTCCAGAAGTTTCCCAGCAGAACACTGAATTGTGGTTATAAAGTTATGCCTGATTGGTGTATAATGCAAAAAGATCCGACCTGCTAAAAGAGGATTTTTCTACTGCTCAGTGGTTTGTTTGAGGCCGTCAGATCTAAATTACCTCTATTAACCTCTTCTATCCAAACCTTTTACAGAATGTGAAGAGTTCATTTAAACCTGCAGCTATGTACATGTCATCAACATTCATCCAACCCTTTAATTTTTGTGTAATGATAATTTAAGTTGTGAAATGACCCGGTAAGAATGCCAGCATCGAAGCCCTGCAGCAGCCATCGCGATGCACCCCATAACTGCTGTGATGACATCTATTTGCTGTCAAATTTAACACTACAATTAAAAAGGCAACTTATAAATAACTCTTCAAATCAAACTATATCCTTCCTTGTCTTGATCTCCTGCACAGAACCGGAGCTCGATGTTCTCGGGACTCTTGACACAGTGACTCGGCAGGTCAATGAGACGGTTGGCCGCCGTCGCCGCCGCCGCGACGCCGGGGTGGACGACTACAACATCGAAATCCTACTCGGAGTTGACGACTCGGTGGTTCGGTTTCACGGCAAGGAGCACGTGCAGAACTATCTCCTCACCCTGATGAACATCGTAAGTCACCTCAACTTGATTTGAATGAATCTGTTGTAATGCATTTTAAATTAGAGCTGCACTGGATCATTGGTCTTTGTGCTACACTTGCTAAATTAACATTTTAGTAAGTATAGCCAATGGTGCCAATAACAGTGGGGTCTGTGTCAAATGCTCAGTGTTAAATACTAACAGCCTGAATGAAAAGGACGGTAGCTTACCCAAAGTAATGAGCTGCAACAATCTAATCTTATGTGGTGTTGCTACGTTAGCCTAATCAAGCTAACGTCCGCCTTTGTGAGTGTCGTGCGTGGAGCAGTTCATAATCAATTACAGTGACGTCTCAGGATGTGAAAGTAAAGAAATGAGGCTCGCTCACCGTGAATCCAGCGTGCTTGTCATTTCACTGCTCAAGCACCGTCCACACATGAAGCAATTACCTCCCATCGCTGTGTTGCTGACAGCTGGAGGTCTCTGGTTTCCTGGGTAACGATCCTTTGTATTTCCTACCCCATGTGTTTCTGAGTGAAACAAGAAGAACATAAATGTATTGCTGATGTGCAGACAGAGCCAGCTCATCTTACCTTTAAAAGGAATAGCTCCCCTGATGCTCCACGCCCGCTGTGAGCATGGTGGGACTGGGCGGTGGGAACAAAGTCATGGACGACAGTTTGGGTGTGTTTGCGTCATGTGTCATGACTCAAAGTGGAGTTTTCCTTCCACCTATCATCACTTCCACTTGTGTAGTTTCCCTCTCATTGATTTGTCTCTTCTACGCAGGTCTCTTTACATTTGGCTTTGAATCACATTCACATAAGAAAGTATTTTTGCCATTGCCTTGGTACCAAAGAATCCGTAGCTATATATATCTATATAGTGGGAGTGAATGGGGCACTGAAACGCAGCCTCTAAATAACACATTATCTGGCACGAAACTTGTGGATTTCACCGATATCTTTCATCGTACGCTAGTGCTATTCCCCGTTGAGACCCCGGATGATGATAACAGGTAACTCTGGACTCAACGGGGCAGATAATGTGTTATTTAGATTCTGTGTTTCGGTGCCCCATTCACTCCCACTATATAGATACATGCAGATCTAAAAATCTCCCGAAGGAATACAAATGACACAAAAGTTATATGGGTGAGTAAACGATCGTATTTTATGCCAGAAATAAAAACAGTAGTTCCCCTTTAACTTTAAATCTTGTAACGTCATGTAGCGCAGTGCGCGTAGAACTTGTTTATCCACCACATCACTTATTTGTTCTTCTTCTTCTTTCCTCTTATTCTTTCATATTTTCAGCTGTAATCGCTTCTCTCTTCTCTGAGACCCGCTTCACCATTTCTAAGTCAGAATGTCTGTTTTGCATCTTTTTTTTCCCACCACATTTTGTTTAAAAGATAATTCCCGGTGCTCACGCCAGCCGTGTTTCTTGCAGCGGCCCGACAGATGCTGCATTCAGACATCTGATAAACGGGCGTGTAAAGCACCATCTCCATGTAAAGGGTGGCTGCTATAATCCAAAGTTCTTCTTGAGAGCGCTTTGATTTAAGTATTTTTCCGCTATCAGAGCTAGAGCGTTAGTAAGTAAGTACTTAGCTGTGTTTGCCAGAGCTAATAGCATTACAGAGGATGTTACAGTACCCTCTAATCTGCGCTAACAATCACACGTTGCTTGTTGCTGGTCATGATCCGAACAAACGGAATTAGCTTTAACAGAAGCCTGTAGTCTGCTGTGGTTCATTGATGTATAGACTGAACCTGAACAAAAAAACATATATAATCAATTGGTGCGATTTCCATAAGGGAGTGTGGCGTCACGACGCTAGCGGAGAGATCTGCTTTCAGTGTTGCTGCACATCAAGAGTGCCGTTAAGACAAGATACTCTTCATTAGCATTAATTTTTTCTCTTGGTCTCGGGAGGCAGGCAGATATTTCTGTGTTTACTCATCAGGTTGTCAGAGATGCTGCAGTTGATCGTCACTAGGCTGCTGCGAGAAATCACCCACATGTGCCTCTGTTTTCTGTCCGCAATGCGTTTACTTCAACGAGGCATGTTAATGATGACGGAGAAGCGGGCTGGACGCTTCCCCACCCTTCTGTTTTCATGCTTTCCATGAAGACCGGCATCGCTTGGGAAGCTCCTGCTGACGTTCCTCGGCAACCGGTCAGCAGATGATCAAAGCCTCAGGGAGCAACCGGGGATGTGTTAAAGATCCCACATGCATATCTTGAGTTTTGGGGGAGATATGTGGTGGGATGAAGGAGGCCTGGACTGAAAGAATGAAAGCTGAGAACCTCAAAGAAACAAAGCTTATCGTTACATCGGCAGGAGACGCACGAACCAGCTGTGCACATCATTTTATCAGGGTGATGTCGAGTGACGGAGACGTAGCCGGCTATCTTTTGCTTCCAGATAGGGCTGGACGTTTTCCAGTTGACTTCTCATGTGTTTCCTGGAATTTTATCAAGAGCTGAATATAGTGTTTGCAAATATATATTCATAGGCACGATTTCATTATTTAGTGTCATTGGGCGAGATGCAAGGTCCACCCTGGACAGGTCTCCAGGCTATTGCAGGGCTAACACAGAGAGACAGACAACCATTCACACATACGGCCAATTTAGAATCACCAATGAATCTAACCAGCATGTCTTTGGACGGTGGGAGGAAGCTGGAGAACCTGGAGAGAACCCAGGACGTTTTCGCTGGAGAACCTGGACACAGGGAGAACATGCAGACTCCACACAGAAAGGCACAGTTGCCCCATGAATTTTAACCCAGGACGTTCTCGTTAGCATCAGTGCTAACCACTGAGCCACTATGCTAGCTGTCCTCAGCCGATTTAGAATCACCAATGAACCTAACGAACCTAACCTAACGAGCACGAGGAAGCCGAACCCGGAACCTTCTTGCTGTGAGGCATCAGTTCTTTGGCTTCACTTTTGAGGAGCTGCTCCGCTGCCTATCTTTATACAGTCTATGGTTTTGACACACTAAATCAAATAATCAAAGCTCCTGTCTTGTCATTTATGTAGTTTACCTCGGTTATAATCTAGACTTTTATATCTCTCCCCTTTCTCTTTAATTTTGACAAATTATCAAAGAATCCAACATTTTGACTGGTTGTTTTATTTAACCCTCTGATGTCTATAGTACAATTGGCCGTTTTTGAAGTTATTTTTTCATTCTGACATACTGTATAAACACAGTGGACCTAAAACCACACTAAAAACATAAAATCCGAGCAGGAAAAACCTAGATTTTTCACTGTGAAAACCACAAACATATTTAACGAACCATTTTCATAACTTAGAACGCAAATCTAAACTGTAAATTTCAAAAGCATGTATAAAAATTTAGCCAACAACAAAGTTATTTACAATTATTTACATTGAAATGTAGGAAATGTGATTTTTTTTTTGATCACCGAAGCCGGCTAGCGATCTCCGCTTGCTAGCGTTTTCCTTTTCGCCGTGTCTTCCTGCACGAAACGCGCATCAAACATGATGACAATATTCAGGAAAAAAGCATATATTACTTTTAATAAGTCCAGTTTTACTTGGCCTATTAACACAATTTAAAAACCTGGTATATAATTTGAAGTTAGCACTTTCTACACAAACTGAAACGGAGTCGCAGTGAGACTTTCTGGCATGAACAGGCTTCCACAGTTTATAGAGAGCTGGTTGGTGTTCTAGGACTTCATGAGCAGACTGTGAACCACAGGCCATACTGTCAGTCTAGGCAGTTCATTGGACATAATCATTACATGCCCCAATAATACTTAACCAAAGTTCTTCCTAATTGACCATTTGATAGAATCACTTCCTACTCGTTTCACTCCACCCAGGCCTCTCCCCCTCTCTCTCTCTGTCTGTCTCCGTCTTTGGCTGCAGTGTTTCTGGCTGTGCTGGTGTTATTAGGTTATTGATGGTGTTTTCCAGTAGAGGTCCCTGCCGGCCTCGCCTGGACGCAGCTCAGCGTCTGGCCTCCGACCGCTGATTACCGTGACTGACAGTTATGTCTAGTTCCAGCGATGTCTGTTTATCTGGACCTGTCTGCTGCTGCTCTGTTCCCACCTCTCTGCAGAATCACACACTACGTCTGCAGGCGCATTATTTTCTTCCTCCACCTCCTTCTCCTCCCTTCTGTCCACCCGTCCGTCCTCAGGCTGTCCGTCCTCCCACGTCTCCCCTCCACTCTGTAGATTCCACATCATTTTCTCTTCTCGCTTTTCTTTCTCTCCTCTTTCCGCTTTTCTTTTCATTTCGTCTCGTTATATATTCTTATTCGTCCATAATGCGTCCCTTTCCATTATTTCCCGCTCTCCTCTTGACTGTTCTTTTCTTTCCACCATCTTTTCATCTCTTTTCACGGCGCGTGTTTTCCTTTCCTTACAATCCCCCATCCATATCCGTTTGTCGCCTTCCTCCATCTGTCCTCCCTTCTCTCCCTTTATCTTGCCTCGTCCTTGTTTCCCTATCGTCTCCATCTTCTCCGCTCATTCTCTCCTTTCCGCCGCCAACCCCATTCACGCTCCTCGTTGCCCCGGTCCTTATTTCTCTCTCTCTCCTCTCTCTTCCCCCTTGTCCGTTTCCAATTTCCGTCATATTGTTTCTGCTTCTATCGTTATTTTTCCCCTTCTCTTTGATTCCTCATGCTAATCAAGACCGTCTTGACACATTATTCATGTGTGTCATCCTCCAGACAATTGTCTCTGATTGGAACATTTTGCAAAATGGTACGTATGTACTCATGGATGCATGTTTTCGCGTGCGTCTTCACCCGTTACATGTGAACAGTCGTCGAGAAATGGACAACGGAGAGTCTTTGGAGAGTGTGATAATGAATTTCCAAGACAAACTCTTGCAAAAACTCCCAAACCTGATTTGGTTCCAAATCGTCTACAGCTAATGAGATAAGAATAAAGTCTATCTTCTGTTGCCTTGTCCTTTTGGCATTAATGAGCCTCCATTAGCGAGCGCGGCGCAGGCTTTCAGAGAGAGTCTGGGACGGTTTGTCTTCATGGAGTCGGTCATTCAAGTGGCCGCCACAGGATCTGTCTTCTGTGTTCCTTTCCTTTCTTTTCCCGTTTTTGTATTTCTCTCACACGTCACGCATGCCCTCCCAGCAGATTCACATGGGCTCAGACTGATTTAGTTAGCTGCACGACTCACTTCTGTGCTTCCAGTTCTATAAATTACTGGCAGCAGGTCACACGTGTGCATAACCTAGGATGTATTTGCAATACTGCTTTGACCTCTATTGGTGTCAGAGTGATGGGGATTCGTACCAGCAATGTCTTTTCATTTCTATTTCTGGATCTGGATTTTTTTTTCCTCCTCACTAGTCCCGAATAAAGACTGCGGCTATAGATGGCAGATACCTTTCCGTCTTTTGTTGTGCACAACAAAAGACACACAAGAGAATGAAATTGCTTCTCCCGGCACCATCCGTTCTCCCTCTCGGGCTGTCGGGAGATCGATAACAGCTTCATATTTGCTTCGCACCTTTGATCAAAGTGTCGGGCGGAAGTCATTACACATCGCCCCGGTCTGCGGAATGACCTCAGATGAAAAGTTGCGTCCGGGGCTATCTGCTCTCCATCTGCAGAAATTACACCGCTACGAGGCGACGGCTGCAGGCGAGGCGAGTTTGCTGTGTGGGGGTAGAAGAAATGGAAAAAAAAATAATGGTGGAACCACTCATGACATCGGGAGAAGATGGAGTTACTTTAAAGTGGAGCTGTGCATACGATTCTGAAAGCCCATGCATCTAAACTGCTAAACTCTAAGCACTTTTGTTCAGATATCGCTGTTTGGCAAATCTCTGAATCATTTAGGAAGCTTTGCTCAACAAGAAACACCGGCCTTTAAAAATATGCAACACCCTCATTAACACTGAGGGTGTCCTGCGGTGTTAGTGGTGGGGCTTTGAGGGGAGGATCCTCTGTGGATCGTCCCACAGATACTTGATCAGTTTGGGATCTAGTGAATTTGGAGGCCAGGTCAACACCTTGAGATGTTCTTCATGTTTTTGTTTTTTTTTAGTTTTTCCTAAAGCGTTTTTGTGTAATGGCTGCTGAACATCAAGGAGTGTCATTGCTATGGGGTGGGGGTGCCTGGTCTGGTCTAGGTGGGTGCTACATGTCTAAGTAACATCCACACCAATGAATGAATGAATGCCAGGTCCAGAAGTTTCTCTGCAGAAGATTAAATTGTCACAAGATGATCGATGGTATTTACTCCTCCTGTCTTAATACTGTAGCTGATCAGTGTATACTATAGACTATATACAATAGATAACATTTGCATTGCATGTACATGTAGTACTGTAAATGCTATTTCAGGATGAAAACTCTTACTCTTCACCATGTGTTTGCATTTAATTATGTCACATGGTCTCATGAAGTCAAAACACAGATGAACACTGTTGATGGTGGTGTTTGGAATTGATCACATCACTGTTTAGTCGATCCTCTCTAAGAGATCCAGAACCATGAACCATGTGCAGAGAACATGGCTTTGGAGTGCTGTGTTTAATTTTGCAAGGGACACGTGGAGTTTTAACAGAGTTTTAACTTTTTTTCCAGTTTGTATTTGGAGTCAGCTTCAACCACAGCTTCTGGTAATGTGTCAGAGCGTTTGGGGGGAGTCTGTAATGAATCGTCCCAGCGGGTCAAAGTGATGCATGACCTCTGTGGGTGACATTTAGGTACTGCAGCAGCATTTACATTCAACTTTATTCATTCATTCACTCAGGGCTAACACAGAGAGACAGACAACCATTCACACTCACACCTACGGCCAATTTAGAATCACCAATGAACCTAAGCAGCATGTCTTTGGACGGTGGGAGATTTACATTTAACTCTTCTGTGAATTGTCAGTTTATTAGATGCACCTGCAATTTAACCAATATCACATTTATTTCATGGCCGTTGCATTGGATTGCACTGTCATCATGTTTCCATCAAAAATTAGTGCTCAATGTGTGGCGACACCTACGCATCATGTCCCTGAGCAAACATATTCAAAATAATGTGAACGCAAGCTTATATGGACATCAGGACACCCATATGGGATTTTTGAAAATCTCATTACAGGACCATGGGCATTAATCCGCAGCGATAACAGCCTCCACTTATCTCATTTTAGACTTTCACGGCAGAGTTTGGACCATGCCTGCAGGGATGTGCGCTCCCATTCAGACACGAGCGCATTAGTGAGGTCCGGCAACAACGGTGGGTGATAGCGGCCTGGCTCACAGTCAGCTATCTGGTTGTTCTGAAAGGTGTCGGATGATGATGGGGGTGGGGGAGTGGTGATGTGCAAGCTAATCAAGTTCTTTCACACAAAACTGAAGGTGGCATTTGGTACATCTGGATGTATGCACCGGAACGTGTTCATGTTGACGCAGGCAGGAGTCCTCCACAAACTGCTGGAGAAATACTAAAATAAAAGTGAGTCTTGCAGAAAGAACACATGCTGACCAGGCATAACAATATATTGTGTAGGTCTTATTTGTGCCTCCAAAACAGTTGTGACTCATCAGAGAATGGACATGGACCTTCTGAGGGGAGGGGCCTCCTTGATCAGTCAGGCTGCATCCTGAGTGTCATTGCTATGGGGTGGTGGTCCCTGGTCTGGTCTAGGTGGGTGCTACATGTCTAAGGAACATCCACACCAATGAATGAATGAATGCCAGGTCCAAAAGGTCACAAGATGGTCAATGTTATTCGCTTCTAATCACGTCAGTGGTTGTAATGAGGCACAAGGGAGACCTAGACAGAATTAGGAAGGTGGTCATAATGTTATGCCAGGTCTCCAGCCAATCACAGGGCTAATACAGAGAGAGACAGACAACCGTTCACATTAGATTTGGAAGCATGCCTTTGAACTTGCAGGAAAACCTGCGCACATGCTTTATATCACAGGGAGAACTTGCAAAATCAACACCACAGCTTCACAAATGCAGCCTCTCAAGGAAAGTTTTTGAGATGTTCATCTTGGCTGGGCAGGCAATCAAGTTAATGGTATAGCTCGGTACCCCCTATCAATGCCCTACTTCCCTCCCCAGAGCTATACTGTGGGCAGCTATATATAGATAGATGTCTGGAGTAAGGACTGCCACTACTGTTGCTCCATCCAATCTGCTGGACCTCGAGTAATATGGCTATCCACACACCAGAAAGTCAAAAAGGCAAAAAAAACGTGCTCCGAGGACAATTTAACATGCAATTATACACTGCTGTGGTATTTTTTTTCCACCTTCTCCATCCCTGTATGGAGAACACTGACGTAGTGTGGAATGAGGCGAATGAATCACTGGCCCAAAGAAAATCAGACCCACCGTGAAGCGCTGTGATCGCTGCAGTCTCCGTGTCACTGGTTGCTAATTAGTTTTTCTCATATGTGATGCCAGAGAGACGGACGAGATGTTGACGTCTTCACCCTATTGATTAATTGTGCTGTATGGTCAATTAGTTACCAGCAAATCAGTGGGTGGAGGCAGGGTGATGGGCAGCTACACACACCAAGCATCTTAAAGGTCAGTTGTCAATGAAATGACTGTCCTTGTGGCATGAAGTCAAAAATATATGCGTATATTAAAATGCATATCGGACAGATGACCTTTTTCTCTGCAGTGGAGGACATCTGGTGCTTTATGAAACCTTTTGGGACCAAAATTCTGCTTCTTAGAGTATGGAGGGAGGATGCTTTTAATGGAGCATAAAAGCCCAAGTCCAGAGTTTACAAGTATGTCTACCTGTAACTCCAGTGTTTGCTAAACCAACATGTCGTATATTTTTGTCTAAACACAAAAAAAGAAATATGCTCTAAAGGGCTCTAAATGACACAGTCGGGTATTATTTATTTATTTGGTATTATTTCCCCACTGTGGCATAAAGAAACGTATCGTACCGTACCGTACCGTATCGTATCGTATCGTATCGTATCGTATCGTATCGTATCGTATCGTATCGTATCGTATCGTATCGTATCGTACCGTATCGTATCGTATCGTATCGTACCGTACCGCATCGTATCGTACCGTACCGCATCGTACCGTATCGTATCGTACCGTATCGTATCGTACCGTACCGTACCGTATGTCGTCATATCTTACCTTATTGTTTTGTATCGTGCTGTATTGTACCATATCGTATCACATAAATACATATCATATCTTATCACATATTACTGTTGTGTCGAATCGTATTACGGTCATCGTAACATATCGTATTGCATCATGGCTTGTCACATCATATCATATATTATTGTATCATGTCGTATCATATGGTATCGTATTTCAGTAATCATCAACATGTTGCATCATATCTTGTTGCGTTGTATCACATCGTATTTTATTGTATCATGTCGTGTTATGTCATATCGTTATTGTATTATGTTGTGTAGTATTGTATCGAATCATATTGTGTAGCATCGTATTGTATCATATCACAAATCTTATATTATTGTATCGTATCGTATCGTGTTGTATCGTATCATTATCTCTTGGGAAGAAAAAAACGTATATTTCCTGTAATGTCAAACTATTCTTTTAACATTGTCCGTGCATTATCATCTTCTGTCATTTGGTCACCTCTGTTAACAACCAGTCATATACTTTTGCTCTTTTAAACAATGCAAATCAATGGCAAAATTATTCCCACTAATAAGAACCAGAATTATCAGAATAAGTAGGATTAAAGTGGTGGAGCTGATATTATGGTTCCCCTCTTTCATTCGTGCTTCACCATCACATGCTTCACTTATTCATCTGCTGCCTCGCCACCGGCTGACTAACATCCAGTTAAATCTCTACATGAGTCTATGACAGTCTCACACTTTAAACCGTATTTTTCCCTTTCAGAATCTTAATTTCCAGTCATGTAATATACTTTTTATTATTGTCTTTCATTCACTTATCAATGGTTATTTGACATTCAGGACTAAAAACACCTTCCAGGTCTGAGGAAGTGTAAAACTGCCATAAACATGGTGCTGGAGCTCGTGTGCTTGACAGAAAAACTCACTTTCCTTTTCCTGATGAAAACTGTTAGTCTTCCTGATGAGAGTCCTTCGCTGGCAAGCCTCGCTGACTCACCTTGTTCTCTTTACATTACTTTCAAAAGCTGCAGGGCACTACGTCGGCCTGAATACTGAAAAGCCTCCTGTGTTGGTTTCTTCGTACCTTTGTGTGCATGTTTTTTCTCTCTTTTTGTAAGGGTTAAGGGGAACGTTCATAAACACAGTGTGTTTGCAATAATCACATCCTAATTCCAGACATTATTGTGCATGTACAGACGTTTGCATATCAAATCAACTGTACTGAATACCAGCGTAAAACTGCAGCGCCTCAATTTAAATGCTGATTACCACTTGTTCTTTTTTTTTTTATTATGGCAGACATGTCCTACAAGAACAGAACTGGCATACGATGCTCCACAGGACAGTATTTACTGCTTGTCAGGAGGCCACAAAGTAGTGGTTACGCAGATCTTTGATTACAGTCATTCATGGAGCGAGTGGTGGCTTAAAAAGTTGTTATTTGTGTGCTTTATATCATCTTGTCTCTTCTTCCCAGGTGAACGAGATTTACCACGACGAGTCGCTGGGAGTCCACATCAACGTGGTCCTGGTGAGGATGATCATGCTGGGCTACGCCAAGGTGAGACACATTTCTGTTGTTTTACATGAAATAAACTCGTCCTACATCCGTTGCGACGCTGTATGGGTGGATTTTGCTGTCCAGAGTCCCCTAGGGAGAGAGTAATACTAAAAAACGAAAGTATAAAGCAAGGACCCAGAAGCAGTCAAACACATGCAGTCAGCTAGAATGATGTGCTGTAGATAAATACTGAAACTGGTGGAGGAATGATGAATGAACTGATGTTTAATTGCAGATGATGAAACGCAGGAATGACGCAAATGAAAATGGGAAATTTAAGAATCTGGGCTGCAAATTTACTCCAATTAATGTCTTAAATGACAGAAATTGAGTTTTAACATGGTACGAGACTTTTCCTCTTAAATTCTTGCACCAATTAGGGGAATAAAGAGCTGCGGTGTCTTTCTAGCAACCGCTGAGACATTGGAAATTTACAAAATTAAGTTATCATCCACAGTGGCTGCTATTCTCTACATTTTGACATTTGTTGCTGTGCAAAATGTTTCTCCGCTCTGCAGTCTCGAGCTCGGATAACACCGCTAGTTGGGTCCCATTAGCATAAATCACAGTGAATGTCATCCAATATAACAACTGTCGCGGCAACAACGAATTAGAAAGACACTGGGCGGGTAAAATTTTGGACAAACTGCCACGGTAGAAGACGCCGCATGGTTGGAAACGACGTCTCAGTCTCGCAGTCCACGACTAGACAGACTAGTGTGCAGGGCAACTGACAGTGTTGCCCAGTACGAGATAATCTTAGATGCTGGAAATGCTGATGCCTACAGAACAAATATCGGTTATAAAAACCTGATACCGATAATTCCCGATATTACATTTTTAACTCAATATCGGCCGATGATATTGGAGCGCCAGTATTATCAGACATCCCTAGTTACAAGGCTTGTTAAACGTCGGCTGCACTGTTTCTTACCTCGCTCTACGTTCACTTTTCTAGTCCCAGCTTCACTGTCACCAATTTTTTTTAAATATTTGTTAAAAGAGAAGAAGAAAATAGAAGCCTTAAAGATTTTCTTATTTCGTTTTCCGAGCACCGGACTTGTGCTGACCGGACATTTTGAGCGTACTGAACTTCAAATCAAACGGCAACATCAAATTTTGATCAGTGGCCAAACCATTTTTGGGGTGCTGGGGTTCTTGAACACTATTTCAAGGACAATTAGATAGAAAACAAATAAAAAGCTTTCATATAACTCAAAGATTACATATTTTTTTTCACAAATAGTTCTATTTTAATTTTATTTTTTAATTATTCCATAATTTAACCTGGGCCCGGGACAGCAGACCCGTTTGCTCCCCCTATCGGCAGAACAACAAATACCAGGCAGAACACGCAAACTCTAATTTATATTCATCCGTGCTTCCTTTATATTCTTTACGTATGGTACACACGTCAAAATGTTGTTATTTCAACAAGAGACTAATTGCATGGAACATGCTACTGACACGTCTATAGGCGTTAATAATGGAGCTGAGCAGTGAGTGGGAGGGAAATCTGCACATTTGGTCAGTCGGATTGAAAGGACTGAAAACAGAGCGAGAAAGAGAAAGAGGCTACTTTGCATGTTTTCATACAGAGACTATGCAAAGTAATTGACACTGACACACAGGTAATTTAGATTTGCCGAGGGGGTTTTCTTTGATGAAGAAAATCCAGTTTGCCATCCAGATCTAACCAGCCCACGGGCTCCATGTTCAATCTGCCTGTAACGCGGGTGATATCCGTGCTTGACAAGATTAACAGGCCGTGTGATTTTAAGCTGCCGACTGAGTGCTAATTTGGTCCGGTGGTGAGCATCTCCCCTTCTCTCTCTGTCTCTCTCATCAGTCCATCAGCCTCATCGAAAGGGGCAACCCGTCGCGGAGCTTGGAGAACGTGTGCCGCTGGGCCTTCGTGCAGCAGAAAGGCGATCCCGATCACGCCGAGCACCACGACCACGCAATCTTCCTCACCCGGCAAGGCTTCGGACCCACGGGGATGCAGGGTAAGGCCCCGGGGAATGAGAATGAGGCTCGTCTTAAGACGCGAGGTCGCTCTTTATTCAGCAGTTGTGCCCAGATTCTCTCTCAGACGCTCGGTGTAAACGCACAGGGTCTTTGTGTGATACAGAAAAAGAATATCCCTTTATGTTTTCTCTTTTGTGTTCGACACCTTCGCTCTATTTCTATGGCTGTGAATGCTGACCTGAAAGGCTCAAAGCTCTGAGCAATTTTCACCGTCTGCCTGGTATTGACTGCTGGCCTCGTTTTATTTATTTATTTATTTTTTAATCCCGCTGCAGTCAAACTGAAACACTGAAAGCAAGAAACTGTTGAAAGCCAGCCCCGCTAAGGCCCGGTCAGCTGCGCACGGCAGCAGCGTTTATGTTTCACTGCGGAGGAGAACATCGTGTGCTCTGGCTAATCCAGTGATAAATTAAAAACCATTAAGAGGCGCATTACATACGTACCAGACGTGTTTCACATTACCCCGACATTTGCAGACCTCTCTGCGTGCAGTGACACTCTGTCAGGTTTATTGAACGCATCCAGAAGTTTGGCCGTGAACCAGTGGTACTTAGTTTCACCGGACAAATGTGCTGAGCTGTAAACAGCAATAAAATACCTCTTTTTCTTTTCTTTTTCTTTTTTTTTCTTTTTTTCTTAGGCATGTGGTGCTCTTTGCTTTGAAAGGCAGCACGATCTGCTTCCCTCCTGGAATACTCCTGCACATGCTTTTATATAATCTGCATAATAACACTGCAGGGAGTGAGTGCACGGTGTTGAAAGTTAGATGCATTAGACTCGTATTTGTTTTGACACAAGAAAGAAGACAGGCTGCCAGTGATAAAGTAGCGCAATCAAGTGATGGAGCTCCACAAAAAGCCCGGCTCTCTCTAAGGCCGGATATAGTCGTACTAGTCTGGTAACAAGTTTGGATTTAATTGAAGAGCGTGCGCACTCGGCAACTCGGCACGCCACTGGACAGTCCTCGGGCCAGTATGAGCCATTTAGTTTAGTGAAATAATTCAGCTCCACGTCCCTCAGGTGACGTTTGTGACCATGTCTACGTTACTCTTATGTCCATGACCATATGAAGTTCACCCAGACAGTTTGATTGGATCTTTGCTGGAGCATTATCATCTCCCAACGGAGCAAGACTATAGAGAGAAAGAGAGAAGAAGGAAGCAAAGACTGAAGTGATTAAAGAAAGAAAGAAACAGAAATAACGAAAGAAACAAAAAAGAAAGAAAGAAGCAAAGAAAAAGAAAGAAGCATAGACTGAAAGAAAGACAGAGACAAGAAAGAAAGAAACAGAGAGACATAAAGAAAGAAACAAAAAACAAAGAGACTGAAGAAAGAAAGAAAGAAAGAAAGAACGACCGGAATAACGAAAGAAAGAAACAGAAATAACAAAAAAGAAAGAAGGAAATGGAGAAGAAGCAAAGGAAAAGAGAAAGAAAGAAGCATAAAACAAAGAAAGACTGAAGCGATTAAAGAACGAAAAAAAGCAACAATGAAGAAACAAAGAGCAAAAAGCAGATTGAAAGAAAGAAAGAAAGAAAGAAAGAAAGAAAGAAAGAAAGAAAGCCTTCATTGTCATTGCATACATGACATAATGAGATTGCGAGGACCCACATCAGTTGTGCTAATTTGCACGTACTTTACGTGGAAACATGTTTCTTCTTTACAATGTAACATAACTATAATATAATATATAATTTTATATATATTAGATTAATATACAAAATATAAAATAAGTGTAAATGTGCAGTAGAAAAAGCCGACATTAGAAGCAAACACGACTGGCAGATAAATTCCACATAATTGTTAATAATACAACTCTGAGCCACAAAGATGCTGTGGGTGGGTGAGGTCAGCTCTGACTGCCCAGCTAATCATTTCTCACATTTCACAACAATTTATCCAGTTTCTGTTCAGGCTCAGTATTTTTTTATCCAGACTGTAGCATCTGCCTGCGTGTGTCTCCGTCTCAAACATATGTTAACACCAAACACAGAGACGGGACGTCAGCTTTTGTTCATCGGTGGTTTTCTCACAGGCCGATCAATGAATATACTCGTGCAGTCGGTGCAGCGAGAAGCAACTCAGTCTGTACACGGTGGGAGACAACAACCCTTTAATGCTTATTCACCCTCTTTGCAGAGACATGACTTTGAGGCAGATTGCCAGTTGTTCCTCCTGCACAGACATGAAGACATTTCTTTACATTTTGAGTCAAGGTCTGTCGACAGTGAAGTCAGGAGACAACCCAGCCTCATTCTCACCCAAAATCTCAGCTAAAGTTGTGATTTTTTTCTTTTTCTTAAACGTGCGTCTGTCCACTTTCTGTCCCCGCGCTCTATCTGCCAATTTGAAGACAAGTTCAAAATTGAGTGCACTGAGCGAGCTGAAGAGGTGACACGGGTTAGAGTTTTGCTATCTGTCCCTCATAACTGAAGCGAGCTGCTGCTGCTGATTTTGTTGCCTGGGAGGAATCTGTAGCTGCTCTGAAGCTCGTCATAATAATAATAATTAGTGGTATTGGCCATGTATACTTGTGTATACATGGAATGTGATTTCTGCATTTAACCCATCCGTGAAATTAGTGAACGTGAAGCACACACTAACCCGGAGCAGTGAGCTGCCATGCTACAGCGGCGCTCGGGGAGCAGTGAGGGGTTAGGTGCCTTGCTCAAGGGCACTTCATCCGCTTTCTACTGGTCGGGGGTTCGAACCGGCAACCCTTCAGCCACAAGCCCAAAGCACTAACCAGTAGGCCACGGCTGCAGGTTCCTGTCATGCAGGAACCTGCAGCTCAGACAGATTGTGTCAGGTTCAGCATGTAATGGTACATGTTTATTATGCAGGGGCTTTTGCTGAATCATATGATCTATTTACGGCCTTGTTGCAATGCATTGTGGTCAGATGGAACTACTGTTGTCTACCATGCATTTAGAAGTAGGGCGACTTGGTTTTGCTAATGGTTTTGAAACGTCTCCAAATAATGTCACTCTGTAACTTACCCCTTTATTGGCAGTGTTGGGTATAGTTACTTTGGAAAGTAGTTAGTTAGGTTACTGCGTCACCATCAATTAAAAGTAATCTGTTACAGTGTTACCTATGAATAAAAGTAACGTGTTAGAGTACTCATGCGTTACCAAACATTAAAAGCCGTTAGCACGCTCCTTTAAATGCACCGAGAAGTCCTGACAATGAATAACATCATTCATCCAACCAAATTAACTCTGCAGGGGAACAATAGCAGGGTGATGGAGTGATGCTTCTTGGATGCAAGATGTTTTTTTTTAAATTGGAAGTGGAATTTTTTGCGGTTGACAGAAGCTTTTCACCAACAGAGAGTGAGCATTTTACCGTTATGTTGTTCTTGTCCTTTTCGAATTGAAAATAATGTGCGTACTTCCACAATTTAAAAGCTGTCCTCTCTTGCCGGCGGTACAGGTAACATTGGTCAGCAGAGGATGGATGCATCATCACAGCGCTGCGCCTCCGCTGACGCACTACAGGTGGAACAGTACTGTCTGACAAAAAGCAGCTGTAGTCGGAATTTGTCTTTCCTTATCCGGAGAAATTCTTAAAGTAACGGATTAATCCAGGACTCCCTGGGAGAAGAGTTATTGTAACTCAATGGGACTTTTCCTGGTTAAATAAAAATTACTTTTTTTAAAAAAATAACAAAGTTACGTTACAAGTTGCATGAAAAAAGTAATTAGAGTACTCTAACGTGTAAGTTTGTAACGCGGTACCCACAACACTGTTTAGTGGGGCGAGGAACCATATTTGGTAACTTCAGCACACATCTCTCAGTGAGCTTTAGAAGCATGTGGTTTTCATCCAGACCGTCAGAGAAGATCAGATCAAGGCAACATCCTCAGGTCAAAAGTGGTCTGCAAGGTCCACCTCTGCATGAACACTGAGCTACAACTATTTTATTAGGTACCAGGAAGAAGAAGAGTCCTAAGGAGTGTAAGGGGGAGTCATGATCAAGCATCTAACCCACAAACTGCTCCTCAGGCTCTGTCCTTTGAGGCTGCTTCCCACTGCTCCAACTGTTCACATCACAGTGTGAACAAACGGATGGGTCAAACTGCAGGAACCGCGATTTCGGAACAATTAAAGGTTAAATTAAATTAAAATCAGATTACTCGCCTCAAAACTGCCTCAGTCTCTTGTCATACCCATTCCTCACCTGCACCCCAAGCCAGCATGTCTCTTAGCATTTCTGGAGAACTTCCAGCTGAGACACCAAAGGGAAGACTCTTATCTCCCGTCCTTCCAGCTCTCCTTTGATTTTGTCTTTCAGCCTTAAAGGGTCTCTTCTCGGTGGGTGAACAGCTGGAGCTCGTGCTGGCCCGGTCGGGGTATGATGCTCTCCAGCTACACGTCCATGTGTGCTTTCACAGGATGCTTCTTTCTTCACCTTGTGCACTCTTTTTAGCAGCCTCTTTTGTGTGCAGGATTCTTTTCCTAAAATAGCCGAAGGCTTTGGATACGCAAAATGTCAACTCATGCTGCACTGCGGGTTTGTGGGCATACTTGTTGACCCTTTCCCCGCACAATGGAATCATCTTGAAAAGAGAAAATGCCACCTTCTCTATTTATGTCCATTTTTTTTATAAAAAAATATGTATTTTCATATTAATGTGAATATTTCTCTTTCTATTTATCGAACCTCCTGCTCGTTTGCTGTGCAGCATGGAACTCTTTTAATGTTTGGCCTCAGGCTGACCATTTGAAAGGCTCATGCTTATACTGACCGCATTGGCTTCATTTTGCTTTGCATGTTCCCTCTTATTTCTTGTTGTAAAGCTTTCATGTAGATTCGTGCGGCTTCCTGCAGATCCTCTGCAGATGGATCAGTCTTGACATGCGGTTGCTTTCCTCACTTGCCCCATTTCTTCACCGTCTCTCTCTGAATGCCTGCCACCTACCTTCAGTTTGACGCCCATTATAGATTGGTACAGTTCTGCAAAGCAGGAACAGACGCTCACGCATCAGCTTTAAATGATTCAATGAAGTCACTTGTGTTGAAGCTACAGAAAAGTGACCGATTATGTAATGAAGAGATTGTGTAATGGAGTAGCCCGGAGGCGAGCCCACTTCCCCACACATGACCCCCGTCATTTGACCGCATTGACATGGCTCAGTCCCAGTCACCGCTGTGTGAAGTGCGTAATCATGGAATGATGCTCACATGGACATTGCGGAGTCTGTGATGCAGGCTCTGCATGTATCTGATGCAGAAGTATATATAAATGTGGCCGTTTATGCCGTAGCATGACCGAATCCGATGATAGATACAGGTCAAACCCTGAGCTCCTTCTTTCACAAACAACTTCGCAACAACTGACGAGGGTTTTGACTTCCTCGCATAATGCAGATACCGCTGGAAAACAAAAACCCTTTTACCTTCACTGTCGGATATATGGCGCAGAAAGAGAAAGGTCAGCGCGTGGTCATGCGTTTCACACAGAGGACCGCAAAACCGAGGCTTGTGTGACAAACGGAAAATCAAGACGGCGGCCTTTGCTCTTTATAAATGGCAGAAGACGCTGCATTGTCTTGGTCTGTTCCCTGCAGAGATGCTCCGCTGTGACTGAACTCTGTTTCGAAGCGACCGCCGCACGTTTTATCTGCGCGATCAAAGCGGCTCAGTCTCCTCTCGCCTGCAGTCCCTCACGAGGCAGCAGGTCTTGGTTTTTAATGCCAGCAAGTGCAGCTTGTCGATTTTAACGGTGATCGAGGCAAAGAAGCGAAGAAAACAAGACGTTATTAAAGGAAAATATTTAACAAATAAACCTTCCTTTTGAGAAAATTACATTATATGACATTATGTAGTTATAATAGACTGCCTGTCCAGGGTAGCTGGGATAGACCCCTCCCCCCTCGACCCCCTAGAGGACGAGCGGTTACAGAAAATAAATGAATGTAAGAAAAGTTGAAAAATTCTAATTATCATGAAATAAAACAGGACTGCGAACAAAAAAAGAAGCAGAAAGAACATTTCACGATACGGATCTTGTGTTTAAAAAGTCAACTTTTTGCGTATAATTCATATACTTTTAAATTGGGCCTCAGAATTTTTTCATGCAGAAGTGCCGTTTTTGACCGATCAGAATCTCTAGATAATTTCCCCTTCTTGCAGTTTTCAGTCTGAAAATACTGAATTAATTGCCTTTTATTTAACGTATTTGGACCTAATAATATGTGAGACGGTCGGTAATTGGAGGGAGAAGCAGGAAAATCTTTCCTGATGTGATCAACACTTTAGTTATTCTAATGAATAATCATGCTCTCCATGCTGCTGCAGTAGCTTCTAAGAAGAAGACCAAATTCAGAAAGCTCATTAAGTGATATTTTTTTGACTGACATTTGGGAGATAATTGTTGGGTCTTGTAGCTCTAAATGTGAATTTGGACTTTTGAAGCTCTCTTTGGTGCTTCCAAGAACTTCAGAACAAAGACCATTGATTTTCAGGCTTTTCTAAATGAATATGTGTGGATAGCCAGTGTCTCGTTACGTTTCAAGCTAAAATCAATTGGGGAAATTAACCAGTAATGTTTTGGTTGAACACCCCTCCAATATAACAATCCCCAGTCTGGGGCTCAGCCATCAGCATCATTAGGAAGTGATTGGTTTCATGCCTTTCTGTAGGACTCCACTCGTCAAAAAGGTGGAATTACTTCAATGCCGTCCAAGGAAAACATCTTAACAATCGCCGATGTGTAGTCTTCCCCTGAGCCATTGTTAGGTGTTGATAAGCACAGGGCTGTGCTGTAAGCAAGATGTCATTAAGCTTCCCCTGTTAGAGTGTGACATGTTTCAGAATGGGATCATTCTCAGAGGTTGAAATAAATAAATAAGTAAATAAATAAAGCGAGCGACCAGATTTCACCCTGCGCCTTGCCGACAGACAATTGTAGGGTGAGAGGTTGATGCTGAATGAAGACATGGAAATGGAGTCTGTGTCTTCTGTAATGAGCACATCCGATCCATTATACGCCATGGGAACAAACAAAACCTTTTCCTGTTGTGTGAGGTTATTTGAGGTCCTACTGTTGGGTGGATAACAGTCTGTCTTTACTTATGTATAAGCATAGTTGCATAAAAGTGACTCAAAACAAGTGCTGGACTAAGTAAGAAACCATAAATAGATTGAATTGTGCAATAAGGGTTCATACGGTCATGCAAGGATGCAAGGCATGTATCTATGCAAGGTGTGCAAAGAGTCAAGGTTTGAAAGTAGACAACGAGAACCCAAATCACACAAATTTTAAACAACAGGTCTTCATTCATTTAGTCATTTGTTCATATTTGAGTTGCAAAAGTATGTGAGCCCTTGTTTCCAGTATCTGCTGACCAGTCGTCCACAGCAGCTTGGAGGAATTTTAGCCCATTCCTTAGTACACAGCCACTTCAGCTCTGAGATGTTGGTGGGTTTCCTCACGTGAACTGCTTGCTTCGTGTCCTTTCACAACATTTCTGTTGGATTAAGGTCAGGACTTTAACCTCCAAAGTATTCACCCAAGTATACTCAAGTATTCTTGAGTTCTTGGGCTCGTTCTCTAGCTGCGTGACCCAGCTTCTCTTCAGATATTCAGCCCACAGACAGATGTCCTGACATTTTATTTTCAAATTCACTGGCATAACTCAGAATTCTTTTGTCTGCCAGTGATGTTCAAGCCGCCCTGGCCCAGATGCAGCAAAGCAGGCCCCAAACAAGAACACTGCCACCTCCGTGTTTCACAGACGGGATGAGGTTCTGATGCTGGAACGTAGTGGCATCAGCCTCTCATCAAAACTAAACAATTCTGCTTTGGTTTCATCTGTCCACAAAACATTTCCTCACTTGTGCTCTGGCTTATCCGCATGATGTCTGGCAAACGTGTCTCTGCAGATGGGCAGAAAGCGTGTTTTGTTTGGAGAGCAGTGGCTTTGGCCTTGCCACTCTGCCATGCACGCCATTGTTGTCCAGCGTTCTCCAGACTCTAATTTGGCCATGAACTCATAGTCCTAGAAGTGCACTTACTTTTGCACCTCAGATATGTAACGCCACCTGAGTATGAGCTGCTGTGAAGTCCTTTGGAATTAGATCAGTCTTGTCAAGTGGAAGAAAGATGTCAGGTTTGAGAAAATCACCTCCCGCTATTTAGTATCTCCTGGAAGCTGTAGACACTGAGTGTTCCAGGAGTCAAGTCACGGACTCACGACAGTACAAAAGACAGATCTGTTGAAGCTGTGAAGGGTTTGGAAATTGAAAAGAAATGTGGCCTTTGTAGCAATGCGATTTCCCTGAATGTACGTGCAGGATCTGTTCCTCCTGAGGCTTTGTTTATTTCTGACCCTGACTTGAGATAAAGGTTTACCCCTCTCCATCGTCTAAAGTATCTTCGTAATCCCAGAGATCAGCCTGGGCTTTAAGTTGCGTACATTTGTGGAAATACTCAGGATGCCCAATTAGATATAAACAAAATCAGAGGAGTGATCGAATAGCCGACTGTAATTCCACATGATCTCCTGAGCACAAGATGTAAATATTGAAGTTGACTCCCCATTCATGCATTGACCTTCAGCAGCATTCAACAGAAAGGAGGGATGGATTTCTATCAGCTGTCTATCATTCTGTCTCTCCACTTTTGTTTCAGCTCTTTCTTTAAGAACAGCCTGTCTTCTCTGTCTTCTCTAAATTCGTCTTATCCTCTTGCCATCTTCTGTTTCCTGCTGTTCCCATTAAATCTGCATTTCTAACATGTCACATCCTGTTTTCCATTACGTTTGTTGGCGCTCTCTTTTTTGCAAAAACCACAATCCCTTGATTAGAAAACAAAACAGTTTCAAATGTGTCTGCAGCCCTTGCTGTGATCTTTAATACTTTGTGGGGCGAGGCACCGTATTTGGTAACTTCCGCACACATTTTAAATTGCGTCCAGGTGCATCTCCATGAGGTCAAGAAGTATCAGATGACCACTTGCCCTCTGGAGAGTCTCAAGGGGATTGGAGCCTATCCCAGCTGTCATTGAGTGCGAGGCGGGGTACACCCTGAACAGGTCTCCAGTCTATTCCATGGCTAACACAGAGAGACACACCAATTCACACCAATTTAGAATCACCAGTGAACCTAAGCAGCATGTCTTTGGACGGTGGGAGGAAGCTGGAGAACCTGGAGAGAACCCACACAGACACAAGGAGAACATGCAAACATGCAATCGCCACAGTCGGCCGATGGATTCGATGGATCTGTGCTAACCACCACGCCACGAGCCATAAAGAAAAGTTCTATTTGTAGTTTATTTTAGTGCATATTGTCTCCATACGTGACGAACCAGACGCTACCAGTGTATTATTCATGCACCGACACTTCTGAACAACACCCGCGCTTCTTTCCTGTAAGGTTTTGCTAATCAAAGGTGCTAATGCACATCTGTCAGAGCCGTTTCTCTCGGCCTTTAGTGCAGTATCTTCAGCCGTGCTTATACGGAGCTGCACAAAAGGCATGGAAGTTACATGAAGTGGAATGAAAAACTTGAAGGACCTTCAGCTGTTAGGACCGTGATGTGCGCATGCCCCGGGAAACTGCATCCAGCAGTGTTTCAGATGAGCTCAGGTGCTCTCTGCAGCAGCGTTTGTCGGTTATTAGAGATGCCATTAGATGAACTAATCGGGATATTCACCAACTGAGAGACTCCTAAACTGTAGCAGGTGAACTGAAGGAGGGGGCTGTTTGGAAAATTCACTCAAGCTGTAAATGCTAAATGACTAAAAATGAGTTTTTTCTTTATAAAAAAAAATAAAAAGTGCTCCTTCATCCAATTCCCAGTGTAATTACTCTCTTGGGAAAACTTCCCAACAACATAACACATGAAGAGTCACTTATGGTCGTCTGAGGTTTTTCCCCCTGGACGATCAGATCTGGGTTATATTACTTTTGTTTTCCTTGCGTCTGCCTTCATACTTTTTATCCCTCTCCTTTTTAGTCGTCATTTAATATTTTGATGTGTGATTCTTCGTTAAGAAACAAAACACTACGAGTTTAATATCTAATTCATTTTTATTCCAACAGCTTTTAATTCGAATACTCTGATTTGCAATATCATGGCCAACTGATCTGTGTATACATTTGAATGGACAGTGGCACTATACTAAATGCACACCGATCAGGCATAACATTATGACCGCCTTCCTAATATTGTGCAGGTCTCCCTTGTTGCCTCCAAACTCCACAGTTGGGACTCATTGGAGAATGGACATGGGCCTTCTGAGGGTGTCCTGTGGTGCCTGGCAACAGAATTGGAGGCCAGGTCAACACCTTGAGATGTTCTTCATGTTTTGTAGTTGTTCCTAAAGTGTTTTTGTGTCTGCATCCTGCTGGGGATGGCTGCTGCCATCAAGGAGTGTCATTGCTATGGGGTGGGGGTGCCTGGTCTGGTCTAGGTGGGTGCTACATGTCTAAGTAACATCCACATGAATGAATGCCAGGTCTGAGTTGTCACAAGATGTTATTTTCTCCTCCTGTCAGTGGATTTAATGTTGTGGCAGATTGGTGTGCATTCACAAGAGGGCCTAAATATTTATTCTGTGGTTTGGTGTCAAAGTTAACCTCTATCGGTTATGTTTCAGATAAAGAGGACGTGTTACTGTCAGTAAAGTGCCAAATAACACAAGGACACGCGCCTTTTCTCTCATTCTGGCACAGCTGGGGGGCTCGCCATGCTGCTATCTTTAGCTTCCACGCCGTCGGATATTAAAGTCAACCGCGTGCTCTCATAGTGTACCGTCATTTAAATCAGGAGGAGAGTAATAAGCGCGAAGCCGATAAAGGCTACGAGTCTTTCTTCCCTCTGCGGCGCGATCCGTCTCCCGCCGTGCCTTTCCCTCCTGCTTTGTGTTTGTTGTCTTTCTGTTTGAGGCAGCGCTCATCACATCATGATGCACGTGTGACACGCAGACAGGAACGCGCACGGATCTGTCCTATTTAATGGAACTTCACCAACCCCCTCCCCCCACACACACCTGAGTTTTTTTAGTTTATCCATGCAAGCGGAGTTTTATTTGCCCTGGTTTTCAGATATCTTCCTCAAACATAATGTAACGGTGGAGAGGGGGATATGTTTCTGGGGCTCTTTGAAAAATTACATCTCAAAAATGCAGCAGAAACTTTTTTTTTTCTTTTAAAACAAGAAAAAGAATATCCCGGTTGCTGGTTATCAGAATTAACTGGGGCGCCGTATGAAAATATAGTCTTATGCAGAGGTTTTTGAATTCCTCTATCGATTTAAATGCTGCAATAAAACTCCTTTCACCTGCATTGTGTTGCGTCAGCCGCGGAAAGGCTGCAGATAAAACAGAAACTATCAGCCTGTCAGCGTACAAAATTTGGAGATGCGCAAGAGCAAAAATAAATAAAAATCCTCATGGAAAAGTTTCATATTCGTTTATTGCGGAAGAAAGTTAAAGCGCTTGCTGACATTTGAGGAGGCGTTGAAGCCAAAGTCAGCGTGCGTTCGGTGTGACCCGGCCTCCCTCCTGCAGCGTAAGGTCACACCCGTGTCAGTAGCTACAATCTAAGCAGCAGGAATATTTACACCGCGATGAATTTACTTTTTTTTATTTATCTTTTTGCTTTTTAAGTCTGTGATTTGTTTCTCGTTTTAAATGTGCTGCCTTCTTGTTCTCAGGTTACGCTCCGGTCACAGGAATGTGCCACCCAGTCCGGAGCTGCACCCTCAACCACGAAGACGGCTTCTCCTCCGCCTTCGTCGTGGCTCACGAGACCGGACATGTGTACGTCCCTCTTCTTGTCCTTCTCTGTCTTTCAGCTTCCCCCTGCGAGAGGAAAATTATTGTCCCTCCGTTTAATATGGCAGCCTCCTCTTAGGGCGCCTTTCCCCGTGTTCTCTGTGTTCTCGGATGACATTTACCCTTTAGGCGGATTGGTCCGCCGCACCTTGACGGCAAAGCGGAAGCCTTTATTGAGTTTTGCGGTTTGTCCATTAGATCGTGTGTCCAGAAACTGAGCAGCTCAACTCCTTTCCCACATTTTTCCTCAACGTATTTCACTTCCGAGGCGCTTTATCCGCCCTGTAAAAACTTAATGAGCACACATTTAGCGACTGAGTAAATGTACAATAACAGCAGGTAGATTACATTGAGATTCATGTTGCTAGGCAACCCCCAAAAGGCAAATATCGCATGACCGCTGAAATCTGCAGCCTGAACGTGCCTCGGTCATTAATGCGACTCTGAACAGGTAATTGTGTCTCTGTGCTCAAATCCAGTTGAAGTGTCCTCGGAGACAAGATTGTTCTTTCAATGCAAGAAAAAAAGAAGCTGAATAGAGTTTTTTTTTAGTTTAATTACAGATTTAACTTTTTGCTGCCTAGGTCACTGTAGTTACACTTTTCCTTTTTCTTCCTCCTTCCTCGAAGAAAAACAACCAAAACACTTAGAGGACAGGGACAAAAGAGTTGGTGAAAGACATTTAAACAATATAGAAGGTCATGTTCATGTGTGTGTGCCGTGTTGTCTGGATAAATATTGAGTCTGGAAGGAAGCGTTTGTTTGTGAATGAGAGATTCAATGACAAAAACAAAAGGAAGAACGTCTTACGGTAACCTAAGATCCGCCTTAGCTGCTGTAGAAGTACTGGAATAAATAAAAAAGTAAAGGGAACTGTGAAACGCTAGAATAAAATGCACAAAATATAAAACTCTTGCATGGCATAACAATCCCATACACACATTATTGTAGCTCAGCTGTTAATGCACGCCACATGAAATGATTGCGCAGATGTGTCGCGGAATTATTGTGTGACTTCACATTATTATTCGTTTATTGTTCGAGTTGTGGGGCGGCACAGTGGCCAGGTGGTTAGCACTGACGCCTCACAGCGAGAAGAGTTCAGAGTTCTCTCCAGGTTCTCCAGCTTCCTCCCACCGTCCAAAGACATGCTGGTTAGGTTCATTGGTGATTCTAAATTGGCCGTAGGTGTGAATGGTTGTCTGCCTCTCTGTGTTAGCCCTGTGACAGGCTCCAGCAGACCCCGCGACCCTTAACAGGAAAATGCGGTTACAGAAGACGAATGAATGAATGTTCAAATTGTTCAGTGTGATTATGGCTCTTGTATAGAAGCCATTTCTCAGTCTGTTGGTGGTGGCGTTCAGTGTTCTGAACCGTCTGCCGGAGGCTAGAAACAACTGAAGCAAACAAATAAACTAATAAATAAATAAAATGCAGACAGTAGAGGTAACCAAAGAGGTGAGAGGACAACAGGAAATCATTGCTAATTTCGTATTTTGCATTTGTATGATGACACTGGCATAATAGTTTAGTAATATTATAATATATATAAAACAGTAATATGAGAGCAGCCAATTAATAGAGTAGCAATACTGATGTATGTACGTAAACAAATAAATAAATAAATAGATGATTAGTAGTGTAATAGAAGATTTTTTTTAAGAAATTAAAAAGTGACAAAAATTTTACCTAAGAAGACAGCTGAAAATAACAAAGAAATAAAAATATTATAATAACTACTATTGTTCCTAAATCATTTTCGGTGTGTTTGAAGAGGAAAGAAAATAAATAATTAAAATGATGTTACGTCCCTAAGGGGGTCCATCGGAATTCAGGGACAAACACAGTACAACCAGTGAAACCAAGTCTGAGTGTAAGGAAAACTAAACAGAATTTATTGGAACACAAAAGGTCACTAAAATAAAATAAATAAATAAAATCTCCTCCAAACAGACACAGTGGGGAAGATTTGGACCATGTGGTTGTGCCAAATAAATTAAAGCAGTTAAACATAACTAGGCCTGGCCAACACCCTTCATATAGAAAACAACAAACAGAAAGGGCCTGACTATCTTCTCTACTAAAAATGTTGCCAAAACTACCACAACCAGTAATCCTAGTGTGTATAACAAAGGATCACCTACATGGCGGGGTGTAAAGGGTACCCCAGTCTTCCACCACAACTGAAATAAATCGTACAGAAAGGGTCCATGCGTCTTGAAAACACGGTAGGCGACAGAAAACAAAAGAACAGTCGAGCAGGGTAACGAGCAGAGAGCAGAGACTGGACCGTGTGGTTTCCAGAAGTGAGCAACCAGCAAGCAGCAACGAGTCAAGTGCAAGGGAAGCGAGGAGCCTGTAGCTGCATCCTGTGGTGGTAATTAGATGACCTGGGGCCCAACCAACCAATCAACAGGCCCCACCAGACTTCCCAGGTGAATTCCCTTGCAGAATCACCTGAACAAACAGGGAAGGGGGAGAAGGAAAGAGACAGAGCCCCGGTCTAAACGTATGCGTCGTGTAGTGCACCACAACAGTAGCCCATTACAACTGTATTTGTGTCACATTTCAGACACAGACTGTGTTTGGTATCAGGTTGCTAAGCAACTTCCCCAAAAACAAAAAATTCTCACACATGACTCAACCCGAAGGAAACTGGCAGAACTACGCTTAGTGCCACTTTGTCCCAGTGGCAGTGCCAGTCCCCCGCAGCCTAAAACCATTATGTCCTCAGAGACTGTCATTATACATCAGACGTCTGAAAAGCTGGCTCAGTCTCCACCGCGTGCGATAAATGCAACAGTGAATCTTTGATATTGTGCTAACTTAGAAATGCAGTGGATTATAAACGGTCACACTAGTTGGACACGTGGGAGGTGGACGGAGTCATGGGAAGGCTTCAGAAGACTCTGTGACAATGAAAAGCGGCACGCCAGGGTTCTTTTCCCGTCATGCTTGCTCAACCGCATGCAGGACATTTTATTTTTGTGTGAGTGTGAGCCATCTGTCCACAGCAACTGACTGAGTCCATCTGGATAGCTGGAGCACAGTGGAGCCTGTAGACGTCACATTTAAAAGACAGGGTATTAGGATTCTGGGAGAGGCTACTCTGCTCGGTATGGTCAACACCAGCGCCTGTATTCCTAAAGATCCTCTCAGGGAGCTCCTAACTTAGCCTAAACAATCCCAGCAAGGAGTCTTAGCTTGGGAGTGATTCCAGAAGAGAGAACCCTGATCAAGGAATGGACAGAACTTAGTTGTGGTTGGCCTAGAAGAAACGATGTTGGTTGGCGTTCAGATCTTCTGCAGATCTTCCGCAAACCGAGCAGCAATGGAGAAGAAAAGAAGTAGGAAACCCAACTGGATTGAGGAACAGTGTTTGCTTCTGGCTCAACTGGTCAATGAGAAACAAAGTGTTTCTAGACGTAGATTTGGCTCCAATGTCACACAACAAGCCGAGAAGCATTCATGGGAAAATACAGGACAACAGATAAATGCCTCCTTTCTGCTTAAGAAACTCCTAAGCCTCTTAAAAGTCCTCCTCCCTGCACTTAACAGATCTCACCTTAGGAGCCATCTTAAAAGGTATTCCTAAAGAATCTTAGCTCTTATCTTTACCAGGATCTACTCTTAACTTTCTAAGAATTGTCTTAAAATTTGACCACTAGGAGCGACTCTTTGCGCTAACAATCTTTAGGAATCTTTAGCAGTGTCGGTGACAGGCAGCTAATTCTGCCGAGGTGTCTCCGAGCACCACATCTTCCAGCTTTCTCTCACTGTCTGATCTTAAGGCCAAGTGCACGCAGCGCTTTGTCGTCTGAGATCAATATACTTTCTTGGAAAACAGAAAAAGAAAGAGGAAATTGCATAACAGCTATTGCGGAAACCATGAAGTGTGCGTTGACAGACAAACAAACCAACAGGGTGAACCTGGTGAGATAAATCCTTGGACTCATTGTCGAGATTAAATCCTAACAAAGAGAACGATTTCCACATGCAAAGAAGGAATGAAGAGGAGGATGTTAACTCTTTGTGTTTTTCTTTTTTGAGAATAATTACATTTAAAAGTCGTCTCTGAAGGCCCACGTGCGAGACCAACACGACATCCGTTGTTGTGCCGGCCTTGCTTGGCAGCCACTTCTGAGCTGTTCTGTCATCTGTGTTGCTAGGTAGCTAGATATCTACCTATGACCATGACATTTCCACCTAAATATTTCCTGTTGGTAGGCTTCAGTTGCTCAATTTATATGCTCTGGCTGAAAAAAAATGTTATCAGTTAGCATAACACCGGGTGAATCTGAAAAAAGAGTCATCTATTCAGAGAAAATGTCTCTGAATAGATGTTTTGTGGAAGATAACACCATTTGCACATTCAGTAAGCAGATCTCCTGCTCTTCACATGATCCCGCACTGATGCTCCCTCTCTGGATTCATTAGCTAAGTGTCATTGTTAGAAAAGGAGACCTCTGTAAGACGCCAAGTAGTGTTACTAGGTTGTCTTTTCCACACACCTATTAATCCGATGAGGTGAATAGAGAAAGCAGAGTCTTACATCAGGCATTGTTTGACCGACCAGGACATGTCAGTCTGTGGGGTCAGGGATATTTACCCTGTAACACACTGAGCACAAGGAAAACCAGACTGAATAATAGAAAAGTCCAAAACTCAGTATCATTACAGACCGTCTGTAGTCAACATTCACTGATTGCAATTAATGAGAGGAGGCACCGACTGCCTTCAGCAATAAACAAATATTGGCTTAAGGGTTAAAGAAAAAGTCCAAAGTTTCCTAACAAGCTCAACTTAGGGCAACTGGGCTTGCATGAGTGGTGAAACATCTTCTCGAGAAAACTCTACGAGTTTACTCCGATAATGTAATTCTCCATTGCCAAAGAGAACAACAACCAATACTCTCAACCACTGAATATTGGACAGGTCAGGGCCAAACAATAAACCAGTGGGATATTGCAAATTATTTATGTAGATGACTCAACATTATGGCGGTGGAAGATGGGCTGGAGGAGCAGTCTTCTACTGTTTCCCTACACCACATGATTGGTTGAACGCGTTTTCTCTCTTTATGAATGAGACAAGAACCTTCACATGGCCTTGACGCCAATGAACACTACAACCAAGCTTAAAATTTCCAAAAAAAGATGGATGGCATTTGATTCAAGCTAAAACCTAAAAGAGTTTTCCATTCCTCCTCCGATTGCTGCTGTTAGATTTCTCGTCTTAGAGCGAGTGAGCTGCTGAGGGCTCGTGCTGGACTGGAAGGGAAGCGGCGCTCAAGACATAAAGTCTTTTTACCTCCTTGTAAATGTTTAAAAGGAGAACGCGGTTTCCAGTCTGGTTTCGGTTGTAGTCTGTTTCTGCTGTGGAAGTAAGAATTCAGAAGCGGTGAAATAATCCCGCTGATGGTGTCGACTGCGGTCGCACGTAGAAAAACGATCATGAATAAGCAATCTGAGGTTTGTGTGTATGGAGTATGTTGAGCTGCTGACACCATGTCCTGACTTCCATGCTCTGCTAAAGAAAAAAAAACAACAGACTCCGCTTGTGCAACCTTTTATTTGAAGTACGCAGTAAATATATCTCCAGAATATTATAATGCGACAGCTGGGATAGGCTCCAGCAGACCCCTGCAACCCTTAACAAGACTAAGCGGGTATAGAAGATGAATGAATGAATATTATAATGCAATTCTCCCTCCTATCCTGTTTCCACTTCAGCTGGTTCTTATGAAGTTCTCTAATACACTGAATAATCCATGACACGTTGGCCTGCCTGTGACACTTAAATTCCACGTGTTGGTTAAATGCAGGGTGACAGACCACGTCCACAACAACAAATCCACGCTCCAGTTGTTGTTTCAATCTGGGTCACAGCAGTTGAGCAACAACAAGTTGATGTTTTTTTCTGAACAAGCAGGTCCAACATTACACCCAACAGAAGTGCTCATCTAGTCTGATGAATGCATTTTTTACATGGGCAGCAAAAGTCACTCCTT
Organism: Planiliza haematocheilus; assembly: GCA_005024645.1. NCBI lineage: Eukaryota > Metazoa > Chordata > Actinopteri > Mugiliformes > Mugilidae > Planiliza > Planiliza haematocheilus. The sequence continues at coordinate 1,404,136 of SRSE01000884.1, forward strand.
GCAACCCACCGATACACCGATCAGGCATAACATTATGACCACCATCTTAATATTCCTTTGAAGGGAGGGGCCTCTGTGGATCATGCTGCCATTAAGGAGTGTCACTGCTATGGGGTGGGGGTGCCTGGTCTGGTCTAGGTGGGTGCTACATGTCTAAGTAACATCCAACAGAAGGGTCCCATGGTACGAGTGAATTATTAATACCAGGAAATACTTGCTTCCTTTATACTTAACATTTCCATTCATTCTTCTAAACGTCTGTAATTGTGTCCTTTCCTCAACACTTTCACGATGACTGAAAGGTTGAAACCGTTTGAAGAGCCCCAGAGTAGCTTTAATCACATTTTAACTGCATAAAACAAGCTGTGACTATTTTATAAAGTAATTTAGTATTTTACAGTAATAGTATGTATTTAAAAAAACAAGTGGAATACTAATATTAACAAGTGGTGGGACAATTAATCTAATCTAATTAGAAGCTTTGTAATTAATCTCGATTAATCGCATTTTAATCGCATAACAATATTTGCCGCAAAAAAGCAACTTTTTTAATTTACTGATACCTAATATGTATTTAAATAGACATAAACACAAGGGTCCCATGGTACGAGTGCATTATTAATACCAGGAGATACTTCCTTTATACTTAACATTTCTATTCATTTTTCTAAACGTCTGCAATTGTGTCCTTTCCTCAACACTTTCACGATGACTGAAAGGTTGAAACCGCTTCAAGAGCCTGAGAGTATTTTTGGGGACAACGCGCCCGAACCGAATGTGACAGGACGTCTTAGATTTGACCAGAAGTTATTTATGCTGCAGTAAATTAGGACAGATAAAGCATCCCAATTACAGTCCGCAGCGCTGGGAGGCCGCCTCAAAATTAGATTAGATAAATTAAAATGTGCCGTGTCCCCGGGAAATCACTAGAGAGCACACGTATTCAAAATGATGAAACATTAAGTAAAATGGAAAAGCGGAAATAGGAAATAACAGTAGATAACAGAGATATAATAAAACTGTAACAGACTGAAATTGTAGTGGGCCTGAACTGATTATACATCGTACAAACTTATTTGATTTTTTAAGCTGTTAAGATTTTATTGATTTATTATTTATTATCTTGAAGGTATAAAGGCAACTAATTAATTTATAATGTCTTCATTTTCCTGCACTTGTTAAAATATTTGGTCATCTCTCTCTCTCTAAGGTTGGGGATGGAGCACGACGGACAAGGCAACCGCTGCGGGGATGAGACGGCTATGGGGAGCGTGATGGCCCCTCTGGTCCAGGCGGCCTTCCATCGATACCACTGGTCCATGTGCAGCGGGCAGGAGCTGAAGAGATACATCCAGTGAGTTCACGTTCGCAGCTGCTGTGAATGCTTGTTAAAAGGCGGCACTCTTGATGTATCGTACCAAAAAAAGTCACTGAGCGCTGTACGGTCATGGAAGAATAACAGTAACAGCCAACATCTCAAACTGAGTTAAAAGCCAAAGAGAAAAAATGCGTTTAAAGAGAGGATTTAAAAAGAAGTAGTGAGTCTGCACTCCAACGGGGTCATCATCGGGGAGCGTGTAGAGGTGGATCAGACCTATGAAGTACCTGGGTGGATCACAATCTGGACTGGTTGGCTAACACAAGCCCAGTATATAACGTAGGTCAGAGTCGTCTGTATTTCCTCAGGATGCTAAGGTCATTTAACATCTGCCAGAAGCTACTGGACATGTTCTACTAAGAAGAAGAGCTCTGTGGCTCTGACATTGGTGGCATTTATGTTATTGTTAGGGGTGGGGCTCGATTAAAACAATTAATGTAATTAACTAGAGGCCCTGTAATTCGATTAATCACATTTTAATCGCATAAAACAAGCTATGGCTATTTTATAAAGTAAGTAATTTAGTATTTTACAGTAATAGTATGTATTAAAAAAACAAAACAAGTGGAATACTAATATTAACAAGTGGTGGGACTCGATTAAAACAATTAATCTAATCTAATTAGAAGCTTTGTAATTAATCTCGATTAATCGCATTTTAATCGCATAACAATATTTGCCAAAAAAGCATCTTTTTTAATTAAAATGGATTTTAGTGGACGGCTGAATCAAATAATAGACCCAGACATGAATATTGTAAACTCAAGGTCTTTTAATGTCTGAAAAAAAAAAATGCATTGAATTGCATTATTGAACAGTTTGTACAAAACTTCGCTTTTATCAAGGTAGTTGTTTTTAAATAAAATTCGCCTTCCATCAGTCCTGGCATCGTGCTTTCCTCCAATTCCTCCATTTTAGTAGCCGTTAGCCGAGCTCTGACGTGTGCATCAGTGTAATCGGTGTACCAGGAAATCGTGCACTGACAAAAGTTCCACGTTGTTTGGAATGCAAACTGTGATTAAATGCATTAATGTTTTAACGCCTAGTTATTATATAGCTTAAATATCTTTCATATCTTCGACTTTAATTTCTCCTGTTTTTATGTGATGAAGCGACTGGACAACGAATGTCCCACGGGATAAATAAATATCTGTCTATCTACAGCTGAGAACTTAGACTACAGAACCTTCAAACGGGGACATTTCAGTGCTGTTCAAAATATTTTGTCTGGCTGCAAGGATTTCCAGAGAATGATGTGAACTTCAGTTATGCAAATCAAACCTAAACCTACCTAAAAAGTGCATTTTTTCTTAATTGGCAGTAGCAGAAAGTGGTGTTGACCTCTAAAGCACTGAAAGCTGCAGCTGCACCTTTCAAATAATTTTACCATAGGGTGCATTACAGCATACGTGAGCCTCATCTCGTGCATTCACGGCCTGCGTTCAGTCCACACCACGACATTGATTTTTCTTTTCTTTTTTCCACTCTGCTGCAGTGGAATCCATTTCTAACTGGGAAAGTTCACTAGCGCATGAACATTAAGCTATTGACAGTGCATCAAGAGGAGATGGCAGCACGCAATCAATCACTATACAGTATACTGGTATCTGGAGCGGCCCTCGGCTATCACAAGCGGACCCATTGCAGAGAAAAACCGATATGCACTACAGTATGAAAATGGTTTTGGGAGTATGATAATAATATTGAAAGTGGAGAGGCAGCTGAGGTGAAGTGTATGAAAAATGATTTTACAGGTAGAAAAGGCGCATATGTGTGGGGTTTAGATGTGGCTCCAGCCTTGAAAAAAATAAAAAATAAAAAATGAGCCAAGCTGGGATTTACTGCAGCTGAGCCAGTTTTCATCACTCTAGCTGAATTCATTATTAAACTAAAAATATAAGCACATAACCCCTGCCGGAAATAGCAAATAGAAAAAGTTGGTACCGACTTCCTTCAGCTTTGTGCGGCCGGCCCCGATAACAAAATGCTGCACGTTTAACAAATAAGAAATTCAAAGAGACGTGACAACAAAACACCAAATCCTTGGAGGTTTGCAGAGAGTTTTCAAGTTCAAGCTGAAATGTTGTGTCTGGTTTCGTTCAGTCTGCTTCACAGGAAGCTTTTAGGTGGGATGATGAATAACACCGATCAGGCATAACATTATAACCACTGACAGAAGAAGTGATTAACAAAAAAAAAACTGACATTTTAATAAGTCACATTTTCTACGCTCTTTAAATTCATTCTGCTTATGTGGAGGTTTTGTTTGCATTTAATGCAATTCTTTTCGTTGATTGAGACTTTCAGCCACAACATTATGACCACTAACAGGAGAAATAACATTGACCATCTTGTGACAAATCAGTGTTTTGCTGGGAAACTTTTGGACCTGGCATTCATTTATGTGGATGTTACTTAGACATGTAGCACCCACCTAGACCAGACCAGGCACCCCCACCCCATAGCAATGACACTCCTTGATGGCAGCAGCCATCCACAGCAGGATGCAGACACAAAAACACTTTAGGAACAACTAAAAAGACATGAAGAACATCTCAAGGTGTTGACCTGGCCTCCAAATTCACTAGATCCCAAACTGATCAAATATCTGTGGGATGATCCACAGAGGCCCCTCCCCTCAAAGGACCCCCAACTGACTACATCCTGTTACCAGACACCACAGGACACCCTCAGAACGCCCATGTCCATTCTCTGATGAGTCGCAAGGGAGACCTACACAATATTAGGAAGGTGGTCATAATGTTACGACTGATCGATGTAGTTTCCAGATCATATTAGCAGCCTGCTGGAAGGCTTTTAATTTGAAACATCTATGGAGGAAGCATTAAGCCAATTAAGGAAGATGAAGGGGTGGCATTAAAACAAAGTAGCAATGATTCAAACAATGAAAACAGTTTTTATGGTAAGTAATAAAATAAGTATTTTATAGTTGAGTATGAAGTATTGCATTTATAGTTTAAATACACTTTAAAAGCAGGGCATTGGAAATGATTTCTATTATTCCTTTTAAATAAAAGACAATGCCACCATTAAAGAATTAAGTGCCGTCTTCTGATTTCCTCACAGCACGTACGACTGCCTCCTGGATGACCCCTTCAAACACGACTGGCCCCAGCTTCCCGAACTACCAGGCATCAACTACTCGATGGACGAGCAGTGCCGCTTCGACTTCGGAGTTGGCTACAAGATCTGCACCTCAGTGAGTACAGCCCGCGCTCAGATCTAACTTGGGAGCATAACAGGGGAAGGAAACTGGAATCCATAAGGACTCCGTTTGATGAGAGCCGACGAAAATAAGCTGCCGTAGGACGAAAACCTTCTCCGGATATAGAGACGGCGCTTGACAAGAGCAGAGCGGAGACGTTCTTGGTGAGCGTTTCTGGGAAAGACGGGTGGAGGTGTTGATGGCAGCCTTCAGAGAAACCGCCTCCTCCGTGAGAACAGACTCGTACGAGCAGAAGCAGGATCTAGATTAGCGAACAAATGGGTTTATTTTTACCACATTAACAGCCGCTATCCTTCTGGTTGTCCGCAAATGCAAAGTGATAACAATTCAGTTGCTATTTACTGCTGAGAACTGAAGCCTCCCTGCAAAATACTGGGAAAATTGAAAAAGTTGAGGGCGAGTTTTTACCACTTTTCATCAGAAGTATTGAGGATTGTTTCAGCGCAGCAGCAGAAAGCGTACATGGTGTTGACAGGAGTTGTTTATCTTGTGTCCGGGGAACAGAACTGAGCTCAGAAACAACCAGCAGTACCTCACAGGATATCGATTAACGCGTTGCAGGGACGAGCCGTTTCAGGTTGGCATTTTGGACTGAAAGTGTGTTTACGGAATGGGGAGGAACCTTGGGGGGCGGTGTCTGACTAAGATCCTCACTTGATGAGCGAACTCTTTAAATTAACAGTGACATTTCTTGGAAAGCACGCCGGCGGAACGGTCCCACGGGGAACGGAGGCTGAATCGTTTGACATCAAATTTAAAAAGTCCAGTCTGCGCTGTCTGAGATTTAATAGGCTTCTGCTGCACCTCTCCGCTGACTGAGTTTTCACATCAGCTCGTTCCTTTTTTTTTATTTTTTATTTATTGGGTTCTTACTGACTGGTTTGTAATATTAGATTGCGTTTTTGTACGTGCACGTGCGCTTCCGTGCAGGAAATGTTTTTATGCATTAGCCACAGTCGAATACGTTTTAAAATCCTTGTACTCACTCGCTAGAAGCTGCTGCAGTGAATACTTTGATATTAGCAGTGCAATAAATGAGTTCTGGCCCTTTATGCACAGATAGCCGTCAGCCATACCTGCAGACGTACACGGCCCCACAGAGCACGTCTTCATCTTTCAGCTCATCGATTTGGTTGTCTGGCTTTTAATCTTTAAGCCTGTCTGAGCAAAAAGCCTCTGTTAAAAACCCAATGAGCACTACCTGTCCGGCACCAGGTGCAGAGCTCATGAAAGAAGCTGGAGCAAGTGGAGCACATATCTGCTTTATGTGTTCATAAGCAATGATTTACAACCAATAAACCCGCTAGCAAAAGCTTTCCACTCATCTTTTTTTTCATTTTGAGATGGCGCTAATCTCGGACAGTTCATTGATCGTTGCAGATGTTTATTGTATTACAGTGCATCAGTGAATCGGGGGGGTTTTGGGGACACGCAGACTGGTCGATATTTCATTTCTTTTTGATGAAACATGTATCCGACACTGAAAAGACGGACAGGGAGAGAGGACAGATGTGCCGAGAGCTCGCTCACCCAGCAATTGGCGAGTTTTATTTTAGCCCTCAGGTCAAGTTCCATTTGATTGGCAACGGATGATGTGACCGGACCACTGTCAGCGTTTGTCCCGCGAGAGGCTGCCTCCTCAAACATCCTGGGCTCTGATCTTTTTTCTAATGAGGGAGAGAAAGGAGAAAGGGCCGATTCGGTGAGCTAAGCGGCTTAGCCAATTTAGCCTCCTCGGGTGTCAGAAACAGATTCACAGACTGTAATCTTCACTCTTGTGTGGAGTCAAGAGCTCACAGTGTGAAGCCTGACAGTCATTAAGCAGGGCAGGGGTGTAGCACCTGAACGCTGAGGTGGACAGCGTTTAAGTTTCACCTTGATCTGCAAAGTTTCTCTTAGAGAAAGATAAATGTAGTTAAGTAGAAAAGTCAAGCTGCATGTCTGCTTCACTTAAACCAAACATCTGCATACAACTTAACTGTCCTAATCAGAATTCAACTCCATGGCTCTTAGATCACGCGCATGACTATGTCGCTGTTACTCTTCTGCCCATTATCACATGAAGCCCATCCAAATGGCTTCATTGTTCTGGCAGATCTTAGCCAGACCATAATTAGTTCCCAATGGAGTGTCTCCAGACCAGCTATCCTGACTGAGAAGTGGCTTCCAGTTTAGGCCAGGACAGTATGATCCATGTGTCAAGATAAATCAGGTTTAGTTCAGTTTCTGTTTGCGAAACCAGTTCATTCACTGTATTTTCTTTCCAATATTTGCATATGTTTGACACGCCGATCAGCCATGACAGTATGACCACCTTCCTAATAGTGTGTAGGTCTTCCTTGTGCCTCCAAAACAGTTGGGACTCATCAGAGAATGGACAGGTCAACACCTTGTGTTGTTCTTCATGTTTTGTTGAGTTGTTCCTAGGGTTTTTCCTGCTGGGGATGTCTGCTGCCATCAAGGAGTGTCATTGCTATGGGGTGGGGGTGCCTGGTCTGGTCTAGGTGGGTGCTACATGTCTAAGTAACATCCACACCAATGAATGAATGCCAGGTCCAAATGTTTCCCAGCAGAACATTGGATTGTCACAAGATGATCAATGTTATTTACATCTCTTGGCAGTGGTTTAAATGTTATGGCTGATTGCTGTATTTGTCCCGTTTAATTACAGTCATTTATTCTGCTGCAGTTGCCTCAGTTGAAGACGCGTAAATGGTTCACTTCCATCACGGAGGAAATTGTGATTGATCTACTCTACGCAGAGTCGCCCATGCTTGTGTATCCGTATATAACGCTGGACCTGTGAATATATTTGATCCGTAACTGCTGAAAGTTTAAAAAAGCAGCCGCTCCTGCAGACTTCTGAAGAATAAGATGCTTTCAGGAACAGTTCAGTCAAACACTCACCTATATACCTGCAGCATCAAACCCATTCTAGCATAAAAAGAGATGTGACGAGGGCCGTCTGCAAGACAACAGACATTTTTTATATTACCTAGGTCTAAGGAAGTCAGTTTGTTGTCAAAATGTCAACTCTTTGTAGAATGGAGGATAACAATTTAATGGTTTTTGTCCCGTTTCATTCATCAGTATTCATGCAATATTGAAAGCAAACCTCAGTTATTCAGCTGCTGACAGATGTGTATGTAAACTGCAGGACAGAACGGCTTTAAAAGAAAACAGAGCAGGTTAGAAAAGGGTTTTGCACACCCAATATTTCTGGAAGGGCGTGAAAAGACAAGTCTTCTTATACCCCGCAATAACAATGTACAAACCAATTGTAGGAATTTGCATTTTGACTTCACATTTCATCATTCAAACAAAGTAGAGGATCTCTCTAAGGCACATCTCCTGGATGCACTGGGTCGCATCATCAGTGTTGTTTCCTGGGGTCAGCAGGTCAGTTTTAGGTCTTGCAACAGACACCCTCGGCCAGGCAACCCAGCTGGGGCTGATCAGACCCCGACTTGTGTCCCACTATCAACCCACGATCAGCACTCTTGATCCACAGCCACCTCGTAGCTCTCTCTGCAGCTTTAGTGGCGGAATGAATGGCCGTCTTCTTGGCTGCCCAAGCGGCCAAGTGTTTTACACAATGAGCGTCCTGCAAAGCCCCTAGTGCCAACTTCGGCTCATAAAATGTCCTCCAGCCCTAGCCCCTGGACTCGTCCACCAGCTCCTGGTACTTGGCACGTTCCCCTTCGTTGCCTTCCTCCATCCGGTCTTCCTAGAGCACTGTCAGTTCCAGCATGATTAGGTGTTTTGTGACCTCGGAGGTGATGATAATGTCTGGCCGGAGGGACATGGTTGTTGCGATATGCTGGGGGATCCTCAGCTGTTTTTACCAGGTCAACCTCCAGCTGTGTGGAGGAGGCCTGTTTGCGTGCTCTGAGTTTCTCTCCAGCTTTGATGAAGGCTGTGGAAGTAAAAGGTCTGCAGAAGGTCTGTAAAAGAAAGGTCTGCACTTTGGGGTAAGAAGGTGGTGTTTATAGGTGCTAATGCTCCCAGCAACCGCTTTTAGCACCCGGTCATGGCATCAGCAATAGCGGCCATCAGCCAGGGCTTTTGAGCAGCTGCTGAGAAGATGTTCTAAAGAGCCTCTTCCAGAGCAAAGGGGGCAGGAAGGTGTTTCGCTCTTCACCCAGGAAGAATGGTTAAATCTCTAAATGAAGAACTCCACCATCATAATAAAAATGTACCCCCAGTAATGTGTCTGTTCCTGCGGCCTCCTCTAGCCCAAGTGACAAACACTGATGAACTGCTTGAGCCGCATGTTTCCTCAATTCACACTCCACATAAACAAAACAGAACGGGCTGCCGCACTCCAGTGGTGGACCAGCAGCTCAGCAGATTCGTTCTGTGTCACAGTTATAAATGTTTTTTTGTTTGTGTGTTTGAATAAGACTCACTCCATCGAGCTAATTGTCTTGTGTGCCTGTGCAAACAAAGAGCCACTCGCCCGAGCAATTGAACAGGATGTGACCGCGCCGGCAGACACGGTCTAAAAATTCCTATTAATCTCTGCAGCGTTCAGATGTTGACATCCCTTAGATCTTTCTATTGGGTTCTAATAAACGAGGTGGGCAGAAGAAGTAGTTTTTAATCACTGCAAAGGTAAACTGAATAACAAACACGCTCATGCTGTTATTGATGTCATGAGTGGAAACCTTGTTCCTCCAGAAGAGCAGAATATATTACGGAGTGCATTACTATAAAATACAGATGATTAAAACTACTGATGATGGAAGATCCGTTCAAATGAGCTGCGGGACCAATTAAGACACATTCCTCCCCTGTCTGTTTGGTGTGTACATTATGCCAGGAATAATTCATGGCCTTCAGATTTAATAAAGCAACGCCAGCCTTGGGGACCTTATCATTTCAGTTGATGCTATGTTTTAGTTGTGCCAATTCCCAGACAAATTTGCAGTTAATCAAATTTCCACAAACTATTACTGGGCAGTGGGTTGTTTGGGCTCCTGGGAGTCCAGCCGTAACCTTACCCAAGGTTATAGAATGGAATCAAAATTTGGATGTGACGATACGGCTGAGGAATGGAACACGCATACAGAAATGTTACAGGGAAAGAAACCGGTGTAGAGTTTGAAAAGTAAAAATGACATCTCCCTGGCATCTCTGATTTGGGCCTTGGGGTTCATTCATCTTCTGTAACTGCTTGTCCTGAAAGGGGTCGCTGGGGTCTGGAGCCTATCCCAGCTGTTATTAAGCAAGAGGTGGGGTACACTCTGGACAGGTCTCCAGTCTATCACAGGGCTAACACAGAGAGGCAGACAACCATTCACACTCACATTCACACCTACGGCCAATTTAGAATCACCAATGAATTCCTCTAACTCTCCAGACATAGGGAGAACATGCAAACTTGGATTCAAACCCTGTGCCACACTATTGTGCTGCCTTTGGACAATTTTTTCAATTTCAATTTTCAATTTTGTTTGATTCGCAGCTTTTTTGTACCTCTTGCCACTTAGACTTTTCAGGACATCCATCTTAAGTTTGGACAGATTTTAAGCTGCAAATTCATTTTTGAATCACATGACGCCCTTAAGTAAAACTAATCCCGTTCGAATAGTAGCTGGTGAATAAAGTGGAGCATCAGGCAGCAAAGAAACCCAAGGGCAGTGCCAACGTATAGCCCAGAGTCGAACCAACTTCCCCACCCACAATTGTGGCAGAACGTTGGTCTGGAACTGCACCGTTGGGAACTGATTATGCTCCAGCAAAGACAAATCAAACAATTTGGATGGACATAAGAGTATTAGTGGCATAGTCACACACGTTATCTAAGCACTGCTGGGCTGAAAAAGCAAAATTGCCCCATTTGGTTATAAGACTCCAATTGCATGGAGAGGTATTTGTTTCTCTATGTTAAATGAAACATTGACTGTTGATGTAAATGTGGACGAGACGCAGCAACCGGTAGTCATCATGATCATCCTGTTTTTATAGCATGAGTTGTTCGATATGTATTTTGGGCCCACCCACTAACATGGAGGGGGTGGAGCTTATACTGCAGCCAGACACCAGGGGGAGCACTTTTGAGCAGCTGTTCATCTTTATACTGTCTATGTTTAAAACATGCCCCGTAATGAAATCTAAATAATGTGCTGCCAGACTCAAATCCTGATCAAACTTGAGTCTGGCTACGTCGTGTTCGAGCAGAAGCAGAGTAAAACTGCTGGAAATATTTGTTTGTAGAGGTGGTGATACCAGTGTTCATGATTTGTTCCTCCTGTGCAAGATCAATCTGTTGTGGTATTAAAGAACAATGAAAAGCTAAGGACACAAAAGATACTTCTTTGTTGGAGATATCTTTATAGTGATTTGGTAAAACAAGGTTTTACAAGACTGCAGGCAAGAAATTCAGAGCTTTCCAGACAGACTGTGGTGGTGAGTTATTGATGTTGAATCTTTGCTGCAGGTATGGTACAGAAGGTTCGGCAGAAACACTTAAATAAACAGTACAACTACACAAACACAATGGAGAAGAAGCAACAGGAGAAGGTAGTTGATTATTAATGCCAAATGTACATCTCAGGAGCCAAAAAGAATGAAAAGATGTAAAAATATGTTTGTGGTAATTACTGAGAGAGTGGTATGTTCAAGATCATCATCATTCTTCTCCCAAATGATTACAGGTTCTCTCAAACATCCAAAAAATCAAATGTGTGGCCACCTTCATGGGAAGGATGGATAAAAACGTGCTTCCAAAGAACACACCTTTTCAATCTACTCAGCTTCTTCTCAGCTTTTGCAAGCAGAGCTAATAACACTGCAGGGTGTTAGCCGTCTTTTACATGGAGGAGAATGGACTGTGAACCACATGCAGTACATACAATACCTTTGTAGTGAGTCAGCCTCTCTTAGCAGCCTACAGCCTTAATTGCAATTGTTCACAGTAGGTGTTAAAGTTCATTTCTGACAAGCTTTTGTGTAGACATAGTTGACTGCTAAGTTTTTTTCCCCCTTTAAAACGGAGGATGTGACACAGTTCCTTAGAAATTTTTATTTTATATGTTCAATGTCCTATATGTTGCAGTGAAGCTAATTTACGGGTTATGTGTGAGTTGTTGTCACTTGTGTTGCATCTAATTTCAGTTTCTGCTTCCTGCATTCCAGTTTCGCACATTTGATCCGTGTAAGCAGCTTTGGTGCAGCCATCCCGACAACCCGTACTTCTGCAAAACCAAGAAGGGGCCCCCGCTCGACGGAACGGAGTGCGCTCCTGGAAAGGTATGTTTTTCCGTTAGACCTACAGTGTATGTTATAATACATGGCCAAGAGAATGAGTATGCCCAGCTGTAACAGTTTTCCACTTGATTTTGAATCCCTGCTGAAAGGAGCTGCCTCCATCCAGCTACAAGAACATGAGTGAGATCCAAAAGCTTTCTCGCAGTCTGTGTTTAAATTAATCCTAAAGGTGTTGGGATGGAATAGTGCTTGAGGTTCTGTGGATAACAACGAACATTCAAAAACAACCTCAGAGCAGACGTGGTCAGATGTACTGACCAGAGAGAAGGCCTTTGTGTTTGGCTGACTTTTCCTTTCTCCTGCCACCCTTTCTTTCCATCTAGTGGTGCTACAAAGGTCACTGCATGTGGAAAAACCCCAATCAGGTCAAGCAAGACGGAGCCTGGAGCTCCTGGAGCAAATATGGTTCCTGCTCACGCTCCTGCGGAACTGGAGTTCGCTTCAGGACACGTCAGTGCAACAACCCCGCGTAAGTAGCCAAGGAGACGTGGTTGCATTGATGCAGCAGAAATTGGTAGGATACGAGTTATAAATGACAGTAATTTGGACTGAAGTTTAAAACCCATTCATGGATTAAAAGAGAGTGTATAACTGTATTTACATATAAACTTGACTTGATGTAAACTCCAATTATCCATGTGCTTTACCTAGCTGTGAAAGTAATGACAGTTCTCTACAGGTGCAGTAGTTTAATTGGACGTAATGTGGAGTGGTTTTTGAACAACTACCAAATGTCTTGGGGATCCAGTCGGTTTGGCTCAGTAGACAGCGGGTTGTCCACGAATCAGAGGGTTAGCAGTTTGATTCCCAGTAACAGGGCCACATGCCAAAGTGTCCTTGAGGAAGACACTGAACTCCAAGTTGGTCCCAGTGCGATATAAATACAAGCTATTTACCATTTACCAAGTCATTTTGAGGCGGCAGTGGCTCAGTAGGTAGAGCTGGTTGTCCACGAGGGTTAGCGGTTTGATTCCCCGTAGTGAGACACCGAACCCCTGTGTTGTTGTAATTGGTGTCATTGTGATTGTAATGGTAGAAAGGTGCTATATAAATACATTTAACCATTTAACAACGACTTCAGCACAGCATCAACACCCAGCAGTGGTTTCTTTAGCCTTATAAAGAGAATAGTTTGACTTTTTAAGAAGAACTGCTGTTTTCTTTCTAGCTTAAACCTAGATGTATCTACTTCACCATAAGTTGGGAACAAGAGAGGACTACCTTAGTAGTTTTTTTTTCCTGTATGTTGTCTTTAAACTAAGCTAACATGTAATGTGTCATCTTGCAAGTCACAGCACCCAGCCACAAATACCTGTATTCAGGATCGGCCGCATCATTATGAGAACATTAGGAGAAGTAATTGACATTGACCATCTTGTGACAACTCAGTCTTCTGCTGGGAAACTTCTGGACCTGGCATTCATTCATTCATTGGTGTGGATGTTACTTAGACATGTAGCACCCACCTAGACCAGACCAGGCACCCCCACCCCATAGCAATGACACTCCTTGATGGCAGCAGCCATCCCTCAGAAGGCCCATGTCCATTATCTGATGAGTCGCAACTGTTTTGGAGGCACAAGGGAGACCTATACAATACTAGGAAGGTGGTCATAATCTTAATTTGTCTTCAGTTTTTAAGATAAGCTAAGATAATCACCTCTGATGTTATTTTTCTCTCCTTCTGAGCAAACACCCTGTGGCAATAGCTTTTAAGGGAGAATCTTAAGCAATAAAGGTAGGTTTTCGAAATGTTTTATTCATGTATGTCAAACAGGTTGATATAAATTATGTTAGTACCTCTGGAAAAAGGCCAAGTAAATTAATCTGAATAGTCTAATGGCTAACATGAGAACACGGTGGCTTCATTTTTAAAACACGACAAACTGCACTGAATCCAAAGAGGATGAATCATCTTGGCCCAGGTGTTCATGTGCACGTTCACGGCTTTAAATATCGTTTGATCACCCCCTCTTGATGTTTATCCCTTCCCTTCCCACAGACCCTCCAACGGCGGCCAGGACTGCCCCGGGGTGAACTACGAGTACCAGCTCTGCAACACAGACGACTGCCCCAAGCATTTCGAAGATTTCCGTGCCCAGCAGTGCCAGCTCCGCAACTCCCACTTTGAATTCCAAAATGCCAAACACCACTGGCTGCCCTTTGAGCATCCCGACGGTAAGCCAGAAGAATGTCAGCAGATTGTTTTGTTGGAGCTTGAGGCTGGTGGGTTGTTTTGTTGTTCTTTTGAGGCATTTAAAAAAAAAAAAGTCGACGAGGGCAGGAGATCAAGACCCAAATCAGATCTGAAGAAAGATGTTTGTACATTCAAAACAGAATCTTTGCAGTGATTCCACATGCTGTCCACACATTTTCAAGCGTGTTCTCCAGTTTTCTATCATGTTTTTACTTCTTTTCACTTTTATTTTCTCCTGTTGTTATTTTCTCCTGTTGCTGTGCTGGTATGAAGTACTTAAAACCACCCAACCTTAACCCCTTGACGTCTGAACTGAAGTGGAGATTGTTAATTTGCCTATAGTACATAGTATAGATATAATTTTAGGTATACAAAATACAACAACAGCAAATACATTGCAAATTCAAATAGCTCACAAGACTATAACACCAACTATTATAATCCAGTTTTCACTTCGGACTTGTACATTTTAAATCATTAATTTGTCTTATTCGTTAGCTTCAATTAACCGGACGTAGTTCCCACTCCAACCGGTTCTACGAGAAACTAACGCTTACAGTAGGTTCCTAGGTATGTATTGAATGTGCTCAGACCTGCACTGGAGGAATACATATGTTGGCTTGGCTGCAGTCTGAGTGGCGATACTCTTGTCTAAAGAGCAGATTTTTAACCTGATGACACAAAGAGAGGGATCGCTACTGCCAAAAACTGGAAATCCATTTTCCTTTATCTGGCTCCAAAGAGCTGTTTCCCACTTATCGTGCCTAAATTGGTGACGATTGTCAATGTCAATCATGTAGAAAAGAAGAAGGAATTCCCGCTGAGAGGCCGCAGGGAGGCGAGAGAGTAAAGTAGGACGCCATTGTTCGCCATTGGAGGGCAGAGCGCTCGCATGAACTAAGAGGTGCAATTTGACAATTAGGTGCGAGCGGCCACCCAAGCGGTTTCACGTAGAATCATGTTCGAGTCAGTTCAGATTCTATTATTACATCTTTGTCAGTGCGGTTAATCAATAGTTCCTTTGTTCAGAAGGGTTTGCAAGTGAAAAGCTCTCGAATACTCTAATACTAATGAATCAGAAGGAAAAGCAAGAAAGCAGTAATGGCCAGGACCAGGGTGAATTTGAAATGATTACAGGTATTTTAAAGAAATCATGTGCAATTGTATTTTAAAAAATTAGCCTTGGGGCGAAGCTTGGCTGAGGTGACTTGAGCAAGCACCTAATTCCCAAGTTGCTCCCAAGCTGGGCTATCCAATGGCAGCTCACCGCTGTGAGTGCACATGCCACCATGTGAACAAAAGGACGAGTCATAAGCAGAGAAAGAATTTTCCCAAGAGAGATCAATAAAGGAATAATTCCATTCTATTTATGGCATGTGCTACATTTCACTGTCGTTCGTCTTTGTGTTACTACAGACAGAGAGGAAACCATAATTAATCTCCACATTCTTGTTCTGTTTCGGTGCCCCATTCACTCCCACTATATGGACATACGCCGCACTCCGCTGACTCTAAATATACCAACTGACTGCAAATTACACAAACGTTATATGGGTGTGTAAATGATGATCGTATTTTATGCCAGAAATAAGGTCCAGGTTGTAAAAAAAAATAATAATAATTTACCTTTAATAATAATAATACATTTTATTTAGAGGCGCCTTTCTTGGCACTCAAGGACACCATACATAGATTCATAAAACAGCAGCTATAACTTACAAAAAAACAAGAAAACTGAACACTGATGTGAGTTTTCATTTAATTTCATACATGAGACTGTAAATGTACAATAAATTAAATTATTAATTGATCCAAACTGTTTAAGAAGCCATGAAGAAGCCAGCAGTCACTGTAATTAAAAATAAGAAAAGTCATTGTGTTTGTTTCAGTTCCATATTCTTTCCATAGTACTTTTTAATAATCAAGAACCTGTCGCCTCGCAGCCAGCAAGAGATGCCACTTGTACTGCCAGTCGAGGGAGACGGGCGACGTGGCGTACATGAAGCAGCTGGTGCACGACGGGACGCGATGCTCGTACAAGGATGCCTACAGTATCTGCGTGCGTGGAGAATGCGTGGTAAGGATGTTCAAAAGGTCTACGCGTTAAAAGCTGCATCAGGTAGTCACGGAGCAGCGCCCGTGCAGGCTCTGTGCATTCTGAAAGCTTTAAAGGACTTCATTAAATTACTTATTAAGTGTGATTAGATCAAGAGTGCTCGCTCACTCACTGCCGCGTGGAAGGAAGCTTCATAAGAATGTTTTGATTCATTACTGCCAGTTTGTCTTGAGATTACTCCTCCCCTGACTGCAGACATTAATTAAAAGAGTTTCAGGGTATAGCACCGTGCAGGTGTGCAGTTCCTGTCGGAGCCGTTTTCTCCTAAACTTTATCAAATGTGTTCCATAATTTTGTCACATTAGGTGATACAGCTGCAAGAATATGGCAATTTAAAAGCTTAATATGCTGCAGGACGTAACCCAAACGGACTGTGAATTTTGCCTTTCTCCCCGGCCGAGTCATCCGTCTCGTTGTGCTCTTGTTCTCCAGAAAGTCGGCTGTGACAGGGAAATTGGCTCCAACAAAGTTGAGGACAAATGTGGCGTCTGTGGCGGAGACAACTCCCACTGCCGCACCGTCAAAGGAACCTTCACCAGAACGCCGAAGAAAGCCGGTAAGAGCACACGGAACCAGTTTCAGAAAGAATCGTTTTTCGGACGACGTTCTGTGTTGTAAATGTGTTTTGGACTCTTCTTTTATTCACGCCACTTTGAGAAGACAGATGTAGTGCAGTGTGGCTTGACATTAGATTTAGATTCAGCTTCATTGTCATTGCATATAATACAGGTACATACACAGCGAAATGCGGAAGTGCAAAAAGCACAAAATGCAAAATTTACCCAGTGGTAGGGAACAAGCTATGTCTATTTTATATATAAGTTTATATATAAGTATTTTACAGTAGTATATATATTTAAAAAAATAAAACAGGTGTAATGCCAATATTAACTAGGATTGGGACTCAATTAAAAAATAATTAATCACAAAGGTTCTAATTAATCTCGATTAATCACATTTTAATCGCATAAGAACAGATTCCGTAAAAAGCAACATTTTTTAATTTAAACGGATTTTAGAGGACGACTGAATCAAATGATAGACACAGACATAAATATTGTGAGCTCAAACTCTTTTAATGTCTGGAAAAATGCATTCAATTGCATTTCAATTCAAAACAGTAGAAAAAAAGAAAAGAAAATAGTATTGCTAAAGTGCCATTTTTAAAAATGTAATCGGTGTACCAGGAAATCGAGCACTTTTCATTTGCATTTTCTTTTAACGTGTTAATTTTTTCGTAATTCATCATATTAACACATTAAAGTCCTACCCCTAATATTAACATATATAGTAGATCGGTATATGCTGGATGGACAGTTTGTATGCCCACACATGCACATACAATTAGCCAGTACATTTTGTACTGGTGCACAAGCAGATGTCATTTACCAGAATCCCTTGCAGTGCATTAATATGCTCATGTTTCCAATGCAGTGATTTAGTCTTGGGCTGGCGATATTTTATATTCAGCATCAGATATGAATCTTTAGAAAGTAGCTCAGAAAGAAAGGAAACTATTTTAAACTGTGGATCAGTCAGCAGCAGTATGGAGTATGCTCAATTGATTCAATTTGCATTATACAGTGTCCACTTTATGATATTCACCTGAGCCAAAGAGATGCACTGTTGCACTGGGTGATATTGATATGTTCCTCCTTAATCATCAGAGTATATTAGACAGAGCATAGTGAGATGCTTCTTTTAGTTATACAAGTTCACCTCTTTTTTTTTTGATGACCCAACAAAACAGAAAATGCATCAAAAGGAAGAACGATACCATCGCAGTGGACTTTTAATAAATCACCCACTTGCAGGTTTAAACCTTGAGCTGTTTGTGGAATAATGCAAGAAAGCATTTAATGCATTGCGAGGTGATCATTTAAGAAGTAAGCCGTCATTGAGCTTGGCTATTACCTTCACCCATGTCCTGTCCTGGAGTCTCCCTAATGTATTTGATGTGCCTCTGATTTTTAAGTCTTAATGGACACCTGCCACCCACGAGAAGTATTCTCCTTATCTCTCTCATTTTATGCAGATACAATCAGAGCCATGAGCTGTGTAAATATCTCGGGCTGAGTTTCCTAAGCTTTTGAGTTGAGAGGTCCTAGTTTGAGGAAATTACACGTGGAGTGCAGTGTTTCTCTCCCTCAGTAAGTTTAATAAAAGCATGCAATCTTTTAAGCACTGATTCAAAAATGCAAAGCAGCAAGGGCTTAAAAAAATGTCGATACAATCCATTATCTACATGGTGAATTATCCATTTTTAGAATACACTACTGTTTGACTGCTTTTAATGTCGGAAAGCCAGCGATACGAACCAATAAACATCCTCGCTCTTGCAGAGAGCAAATTCGGAGTCTGGTAGCAACTGCACTTCGTGTAAAGAGGATAAGTGGCCCATCACAGCTTCTGGAAACGTTGTTCCAGTATTCCACATTTCAGATTCACGTGGCGAGCCGCTGAGACGTGCAGCTGGACACTGATGAGGAATGTAAACACTTATATATTCCTGCAGTGAGGACGCTGTGAGCTGACTGTGCCGTGCACAAGATCGACCACAACAATAACCTCATGAACAATAATAGTTTAGTTAAACATGCCATTGTTAATAAAGTTTAAGTAGTTCAAACACAGAATGCTGATAGTAGTGTTGCTAAGTGCGAGGTCTCTTCTGGTGCAAAGGGAAAGCGAGGACAAACTATTTTGCAGTGGCCTGTCGAAGTGAAGGTGCCGGGCTTCATGACATGTCGTACTGCGGTGCCGTACTCCTTTGAAAGGACTATAAGCTGTGTTTCATTCCACACTGCATACTAATTCTGCTGTAAGCAGGGTTTGCGTTAAGCTCCCCAGTTCATGCTTTGCCTCAGAAACAGGAGTTTGACAAACAGTTCTGAACTCAGAGTCCACTTCCTCATTTCCTCGCGGAGCTTTTAGTCAATTTTGGTCATGAGGGAATATATATATATGTCCGACCATCCTTCCAAAGTCCATAACAGCTTATCCCAGAGGGTTATGCGAGCAGGAGCCTAGCCTAGCCTGCATCAGGTGAGAGGCAGGGTACACCCTGGACAGATTCCCAGTTCATCACAGGGCTAGCACACAGAGACAGACAATCAGGGGTAACACGTTTACAGCTCATTTAGAATCAGAACATGTACGTGTTTGGTGCTAACATCTGCACCGGTGTTCGGCCCGTATAGATTCCAGTGGTTTTCCATAATTCAGACAGTCATTAACTGTTCAGGATTGTGGAAAAATAATTTACAATTTACCCAATCATCTTTGGGCCCCCAAAAAATAAGTGGATACAGGTCCAGTTCCTCCAGCGTAACATTATGACCACTGACAGGAGAAGTAAATAACATCGACTATCTTGTGACAATTCAGTGTTCTGCTGGGAAACTTTTGGACCTGGCATGCATTCATGTGGATGTTACTTAGACATAGCAATGACACTCCTTGATGGCAGCACACAAAGACACTTGTGGAACAACTCAAAAAACACAAAGAACATCTCAAGGTGCTGACCTGGCCTCCAAATTCACTAGATCCCAAACTGATCAAGTATCTGTGGGATGATCCACAGAGGCCCATAGGACCCAAAGGACACCCTTTAGAAGGCCTATGTCCATTCTCTGGCTGGAGCCTATACCAGCTGTCATTGGCTGAGAGGTGGGGTATACCCAGGACAGGTCTACAGTCTATTGCAGGGCTAACACAGAGACACTCACACCTACGGCCAGTTTAGAATCACCAATGAACCTAACCAGCATGTCTTTGGGAGGAAGCTGGAGAACCTGGAGAGAACCCACGCAGACACAGGGAGAACATGCAAACTCCACACAGGTCCTCAGTCGGCCCATAGATTCGAACCCAGAACATTCTTGCTGTGAGGCATCAGTGCTAACCCCCACACCACTGTGCCCCCCTTAGCAAAAACATGATTTTTAATTAATGCTCCACAATGCGATTCTGAGAGGAAATAAAGTGCATGTGTTAGTTGAACCGCTACAAAAAGCCCAGATAGCTAAATACCAGTGTTAAATCTTTGGATTCTGTGCAAAGTTTAATGAGCAGAGGCATGGCAGGGGTTCACAAACTGTAAAAAGCACTGCAAACAATTAGCATGTTGTGTGGAGCCGAGCCTGGAACTGTGGGACGCATGTACAAATGTGCAGCAGCTGTGGGTGCTGTGTTGTTTTGCATAATCATAAGGCAAGCTGCAAAGTTAGTGTAAGATATCAAAAAAAGTTTGGGAGCTGTAATTTATTTGTACTAGACGTTTTTGGCTCTGACTGTTAAGGCTACAGCGTTTTACGAGACCGGTCTTTCTTGTCAATCAGTGGAAAATCAGAGAGCTGGGTGATGTGGAATCTTTTGTGTAGTTATAGGGGGGCAATGAATAATGCATCTTTTTTTTAGTAATGATTCATAGAAGTGGATGCCTTGCATTTATGAAATTGAAAAAAAAAAAAAAAAAAAAAAACACCTCCTGCAGATGTAATGTCTTGGTAATATTCTAGTCGCAGAGAGGAGTCTACAGAGCGTCACTCCGAGCAGTGAAGCTCATCTGAATTAAGGGCATTAAGATTAATTAACAGAGAAATAATTGAGTCCCTCTTTTATTTTTTCATTAATACCATTATTGAATGTGAAAGTTCATTAACAATGTATGCGAATCGTCTTTAATTGAAGCGGCTTCTGTCAGGTTATCTCCTCCCTGCAGCCGTACTGTACAGGGTACGCACACATTATACAGTAGTAAACAAAACTTGGTTCAAGTAAGTAAGCTAAAATAAAAAAGTGTCAGCCACTCTGCAGAGTTACATCAAACAGGTATTAATGTGACTTAATAACAGAATGAATGACCCGGTGCATTTGCTTACACGGTTTCACGATGCCTTCAAGATCCGTTCTCGCCAGAGTTCTCGAATTGAGCGAAGGTGAAATTGTATTAAAGTAGAGATGTTCAGAGAAAGACTTTCTGAGAACATGACGGCTTCATGAAACCGTTTAACGGTGGTGTACTTTGTTGTAACTGTGATCCTTAACATCTCTCTTTCTCATGTAACCACTCACATTTTCAACAGGGAAACAGTTAAGCAAGAGAGCCCAAAAAGAAACCCCTTTGTTGGAAAACACAATATGCAAGTATCCAGTGTTACCGAATCCCTCGCAAACCTCTCTCTCTCTAGCCATTTTCCTGTCCAGCTTGTAGAGCAGACGGATGCCTAACACTGTAGAGATCTGGACAATGATCTAAGCTGCTGTGTCTTCTGCTCCTTGTTACTAATTAATTAAGAGTCTGTTTAGGTTTATCTCCAATGTTGCACAGTCCAGTCTAGAGGAGAAGAAGAAGAAGTTGTTCTTCATGATGTGTGTGGTCTTTTAATGTAGATGTCTCCCGGGCAATTGCTTCAACAGCCTAACAAACTAACTTTAAAGTCTTTGTGCAGATGAAAATGTCACATTAAACAGACCGGCAGACCTTTGGAAGCAATCTGGGATGTTGCAGGCTGATTTATTGAACCATAACTGACATGCTGAGGCTTGGGTCAACCCAAGACTCTACATTCGGCGGGCCATTTTTTATTTTATTTTGACAGCAAGCTTGTGTTTCTGTAACGAAACTGTCTATTGGGCCGCTTGTAGCTCTGGAACTGGATGTTCTCTAAGAGGCAAGAGGTCAGTCTTTGCAATTTATGTCTTTAGTGTACTGCAGTTTGAGCCCCACTCCTTACTCTGCCACCTGTTGCAACCTCATGTATGCCCTGCAACAGATTGCCAGTTTATATTCACCTCAGCCACTCCAGGACTGTGCCAGGACGCCCGGAGTGTTTGGGCCTGCCTGTCACATCTTAGGGGATTCATTACAGAAACATAGTTTGCCTCCTCATCCAGTGTGAATTCCTCAGGTCTCTGCTATGCCGACCGAATATGTGTCCACTGTACCGTAGGTGTTGTCGTTGCAGAAGAAGCTGCGAGACGTTGAAATGATGAGATGACGCTGCAACTCTGACTAATTTATTTTGTTTTTTCAAAAGGGAAAACCAGAGGAGCCTTCTCTTTGCCCAAAGGAGCTCGAAATGTGTTTTTAAATGAAACCGAGGACTCTAGAAATGTGCTTGGTGAGTCGCTGTAGGTTTGCAAGTGGTGGACATCCCAGGCAGAAGGTGACTTTGCTGACAGGTAGCCTGAAAAACTCTGTTGCTCATGCTTTATTGAAACTTGGCCCGAGGCTCGTTTCATTCACATCCTATAATGCACACGGTCGAGATGAATACATCTTTCTTTTAAGGAGAAAAACAAAAATGGATATGAATGAATCTTTACGGCCCGTTTCAATAAAACCTTTTACTTGCAGGCTTTGACAGCGAGGAGGGAAGCCGACTTTTCCTTTTCCTTTAACTACTCAGTAGAGCAAAGTGACCGAAACTTCTACAACACGCGAGATGTCCACCTCTGCAAACGAACCGGTTATTCCTGTATCTCCTCAACTTACCTCTCTCTGTCTTATCTTTCCTAACCCCACCTCCTGCTTCCGCTGCTAAAACCTTGGCAAAAGGTTACCTTAAGATGTTTCTCGTTCCTCCTGGAGCTAGACATGTGATCATCCAAGAACATGAGGCCTCCCCTCAAATTCTTGGTAAGTGTGACTTCCTATCACGAACACATGCATGGAGTGTGATGCACGCACACACATACACGCAACAGCTCATCCCAGTCCTCCCCGTGTTTCCCTGGAAGACTAATGGGAACATATTCTGTGAAATCATAGATTATAGATTTTGCATAATTCATTCCTTGCGAACTCCCAGGCTGACAGAATTAGACTTCATATTGCACATTCATTATTCATCAATCTGTTGAAGAGAGATTGCACTCTTCTTCAGAAATAGGACTACGTTGGGAGTCCCCCCCCCTCCAGTTACATTTTCAGCATTGCGATGAATTCACAGTCACCATCGAGAACACGCAGGAAGGAAATGGCATTATTCACGACGACCACAGTAATGGAAATAACAGTATGAAATATCTTCATATTTATTATAACAGAAGGATCATGTCTAGAACATGCTAAATAGGGGCAGAGATGAAGGATAGACTATAGAGTAATAATGGTATTGCGAACTGAGCTGTCACCATTTAGGACTCGCTTCCTGTGACTGCTGATTGACAACACATATCTGTAGTCTATATAAAACATATAACATACAGTATATAATTTCCCAGAGCCCCAGGTAAAATACAGTAAATTCACTATAGTATTTTGACAAAGAAAAACGTTGGAGATTATGAAGCCATTGGGCATTTGGCTTTGTGCCTGAAAAGTGACTTAAACAATTAATTGATGCTGGTATTCTGGTGACACAATAATGAATAAATCATTGCGAAACCAAACACATATTAGTGTAACTATGACAACAAAAAGTCCCTTTGTGATTGAGTCCTTCTGTTTATTTGGTTTATCTTAGCTTCTTAGCAAAAAAAAACAAAAACAAAAACGAGTAAAATCATAAAACCAAAAGCAGTGAGCACAAGGTGGATTATCAACATAACTCAAGATTATTTAATGAGCCCCTTCAACAGCAAAGGTGGTCATTCGATGCCATATTTAGGCCTATTTTGATTAGCTTACGTTTGTTTGGAATACGCCTTTGGAAGTGAAAGAAAAACTGAAAGTTGAAATAATGAAAGTCAGACAAGTTATTTATTCCCTGTAAACACACCACTGCAGGATCCACATATACAGTTGTCAGGCGGATGATTGACGGCATGAAAGCAGGCGATGGCTAATATTTTGGTTTCATGTTCCTGTTGCCTGAGGAAAGTATGATTTATTCAGTATCCATCAGGTGAAACAGGTCAGTATCGATCTCCTCAGCCAGAGGCGGTGTGATTTTCAAAGAGCTCAGTGAGATTAACATTCACGCTTAAAGTTATTTATCCGACACTCCCATCCTGGGAAAAATAAAAATAAATGGATATGTGTGACATGTCTTTGGAGTACAAAGGTAACTAAAACAAAGTCAGATTATAAATTAAAATGAAATAAGTACAGTATAGTAAGGTAAGCTGGAAGTATATACAGCGAAAGAGAATTGTGTGGACACACGTGCTTATATGGCTGTCGTTATGAGGACATTGATTGACATAATGCATTTCCTAGCCCCTTACAGCTAGGAAAGGGGCTAGGAAACTAGGATGCTAGGATGCTAGGCTATGAAACTGAATGCCTAACTCTGACCCTTGCCCTAATCCTAACCATACTCTAGTTGTAACCCTAAAACCCTAAAAACTTAGTCTTAACCCTCAAAGAACTGAGCACTGGCCAAAATGTCCTCACTTTGTACGAACGTCCTCACTTTGTAGAAACGTCCCTACTTTGTACTGGTCCTCAGAAAGACAGCTGTACGAGTTTGCGCGCACACACACGCTGTTACAAAAGTGGATTTGTACATCTTGTCTCTGTCTTAGAGTTGCCCCCTCAGGATGACTCACTCATTAAGTGATGTTACGACATTTCACACATTTAGAAAAAACTTTAATGAAACATCACCATGTTTTTTTTGTTTTTTTTTAGAAAAGTAAAACAATTAACACTGATTAACGGTTGAAAATCCTTTTCGCTGCTGTTACGCCTACACCTGCAAAGCTTTCTGATTTTTTATGGTACATAAAGCTGTTTAATTGAATACAGCAACAGAGTTACTTTTTAGACTTGTGGTCATTTAAATGGGCTTTAATTTCACACAGAGACCAGATTTCAGTTTGAAATGATGACTGGCTAGCGGATTCATCCAGCAACTGTGGCTAATCAACGTTAAGTGGATTGGCTGAAAGTGCAGCTTTTGGCTGATAAAGAGAGGATCTTAAACACGAGACAGATCGCAAATAAACATGCAATCACAATGTAGCCAACAACCAGCAGCAAGGGAACATCCAGAGCTTCTACCATCTCTGTAAATGTCGGCAAATACGTTCCAACTTGAAAACTCTGAATTTCCAGACAACTTCCACTTCCTGGGTTGTGAAACCTCAAACCAGAGCTGCTAGCACTGGCATAATAACATCCCATGCAAAGGATGGCGCAAAGCCTGAACTGCTATTTTTCATGCAGTCTCATAAAATGCCAAATCTTAGTTTTGCAAGTAGCAAGACGTGCTAAAATGTGTGGTTTACATTAGTGGATATACGCAGACTGTAAGCCACTAATTAGCCTCTGACTCTGTTTTTGGTTTGGGAACAAAAGACTCTCCAGAATCAAAGGAGAAGCCGACACTTGCCAACCCTCATTTGTGTCTTTGTTAAGAAGAGGTTACCAGAGTGAACATCTAGCCTTTAAATAAGAAAATGGCTTGCAATGTCAGGTTCATTTACATAACCCAACATCACATGCAAATCTCCCTTAAAACAAATGAAAATAGAAACAATCATATTCAGTCCCGCACAATCATAACAAGTCTGCCTGAAGCAGTCAAGATTATGTTACCATTACATCATTTGCAATTATATTACAGTCTAGTGCCTAACACCTTTTCTAACGCGAGTCAGATTAGGTTCGGTGTGGTGCCTTTCAGTGCCTTATTACGAGGTGTTGACCCCCACTGATTAGGATAATAATGATGGCATCAAGACGCTAAGAATAATGCGTCATCATCCCAATTTGCCTCCTGCCGTCTATGTGGGAGTCATAATAAGCTTTGAAAAAACACAGAACTGTAAAACACGTCAGTCAACATCCCTCAGTCACAGCCATGAAGATTTAATTCCTAATTAATTCTGAAATGGATCGTAGGAAAGAAGTTTATGTTGATATTCCTTACGCCTTTCCTCTGAAACAAGGCGGATACGGGCCATTAAAGCAATTTAGAGGAAATATTCATCAGCTCGAGTGGAACAGTTGCACAGCTGTTGTTAAATATGTAAAAGGCTGTTGCTGAGTTTTTATAAATTCACAGATATCCCTCATTAACTTTTGTTACGTTGCGGGACGTGCACTCAGGATGCGACCAACAGATATGAGGCAACAAGAGACTAATGTCGATCAGTCGTTGGGATGGTAGGTTAAAAAAGCCTTGAGTGGGAACCAAGTTTAACTTATCTCAACAGCCGCCAATCAGCCACAACATTATGACAGGTGAAGTAAATAACAATGACCATCTTGTGACAATTCAGTGTCCAACTGTTGGACCTGGCATTCATTGGTGTGGATGTTACTTGGACATGTAGCACCCACCTACACCAGATCAGGCACCCCCACCCCATAGAAATTACACTCCTCCCTCAGAAGGTCCATGTCCATTCTCTGATAAGTCACAACTGTTTTGTAGGCACAATATTAAGGTTCATTTAGAGTACTGTGGGACATAGACGGCGTAACCTACGTACGTAACCTACGTACGTAACCTACAACGTTGTGAGACATTTATATTTGTGCCTCATCAGTCTGTCTCATTCTGTAAAAAAACACCATCGAACGCTAGTTGGTGCTGGGTCTTTGACATTTGGGTTCAGACTTTCACAGGAATTTCGTCCTAGGCGAGTCATACAAATGGATGTACCTTCGAACCTCCTCAGTTAACCTTTCCTCGATGTGTTCCATCTTTTTGCAGAGATGGAGAAGCAGGTAGAAACACGCTACTACCAAGCGGACCAATCACAGCTATTGTGTTCTGTGTCGCCATGAAGCCTAGTTGCATTTCTGGGGAGGTGCTCGTCAGGCTATGACGTTAGGGTCTGGGCTGTCGCCATAGCTACGGAGTCAGACTGACGCAGAAGCCTAAACCACCTATTAGAGAGGCGGTCATAATGTCGTCTTGACCCGGCTGTCAGGTGTCTGAAAGGTCCAGGTTTGTTGAGGTTTCATTTTGGAAGTCTTGATTAGCACTAGAAAATCAATTTAAGGGTTATGTTGTTTCCGGCGTCATATTCTTTATCTCCCATGATTACTAGGGATTATTATTATTATTATTATTATTATAATTACAGCACACTTTCTTGAGCCAGCTGTGATGATTTGAGTCAGGGCTCTTTTAGTTTGACCTAGAAGTTTGGCTCAGGATGAGGAAAAACACAAGATTCAAATGAAACCTATAATACCAGTTTAAATACGGTCATGCTCATATGACAGTCGATGAAACACCTTCCTTTCAGAGCAGAATCAGAATTATTAACCCCCTGTAGTTTAACAAAAAGCATCCATCCTTCACGTCACCGTCGTCCTCCGTCAAATGACACATGATGGATCGCCGGACATTCCTGACCTGCTTACATTTGTCTTTGTGTCAGTATTTCATGTAGCAATGCTCAGCCAATAATTGAAATCAATTCACCAATCGCAGGTTGTGATATATATGATTCAATAACATCCAAATATCTGACGGATCGGTAATGAAAGCTAGTGACTTTCAACGCTTGCCGCTGTTCGTGCAGCGTGAGCGGGACGGGTCAGGTCAACCTATTTATATTCAGAGGCAAACTGATGCCGTTTTACATGAGAATTAGAATAAATGAATCATAAACCACCAACAGGTCCAAATGTAGGTTGATTTCCCATACGTACTGCTGGCAACCGTTCAGCTTCACTGCAGCTCTTTGTCTCGGCCGCTTGCTGCTGCCGCCGCCGCCGCCGCCACCGCCGCCTGCTCTCGTACGCATGGTCCGTGTCAAACAAGCCTAATGCAATTCACCAATTAGGCATTTATGAACCATTGCACATTAATCAGAACATGATGAAGGCGCTCAGTCACGGGTAAATCTGATCAAACCGCAGCCACACAGTCAAAATTAAGAAGATTATCGCTTTGATTATTGCCGATTTAGTCAGGAATATTTAATGGTATTGAGAAATATTAGTTTTCAAAGCTCAAGCTGAGGATTTTTCCTTTGTATGCATCTAGTGTTAATGAATATTATTTAAAACACCAGAGTTTGTGTGTGTGTGTGTACTGCAAATGCTGTATAAACAAGATTAAGTAGATATTATTATAATAATGTTACAGGCGTTTTTTGGTATAATTTGGACTTTGGCTCTGCAGGCTACATCAGTTACAGCGCATTACATTTGCTTTTCAAAGTAACCTGGCATCAAAGATAAGCTTTCTTTGTATGATTGTACTTTCTCTCCATCACTCAGCATGACTTAGACACCAGAGCACCGCAGGACACGATCTGTGACAGAGACACAAGCTCGTTTTAGCATATGTTCATTAACTTTGAATTCATTTCATTTCGGCTTCACACTTCTGACACGCTGTATTACGATATGCATCCGGCAGCTTGTTTTGTGCGAATGAGAGGATGAGTCACACACGTAGTGTTTCCAAATCCGTGCTGTAGGTTAGAGAAATGTTGCGAGTCACCTCCTTCTGAGAGTATGTTTTCCTAACTCTGTAAAAGTCCTTGTAACTCTGCGAAGATAGTTCCAGCTTTGTCAGCAGCTCACAACAAATGACTGATTACAGCAATCAAGAACCAGGCGACGGGGCATTACATTCTCAATGGGAAAGGAGAAGAAGTCAAGACCAGAAGCTTCATCGACTTGGGCGTGGAGTGGCACTACATCATCGAGGACGACGTGGAGACGCTGCACACCGACGGACCTCTGCACGACCCTGTGGTCGTTCTGGTAATCACACTTTCTGCACTTTAGTGTTACTCAAAAAAATTGATAATTGGAGCTGAATGAAGGAAGCAGATAAGCCTCAACTCTTCTTCACTTTCTATGTCTGTTTCATTTGTTACTGTATTCCTGTCATTGGAAGTTACTGCTAAGAAGGATGTCAGAGAGGAAATGAAAATTGTGCATTTATGCTGCAAAATCATCATCATCAGATCATTTAAAGTCAGTAAAACCTTTAGCTCAAATCCAGAACTGAGAGGCAGTCAGTGATGAACAGCTCAAGCTCATATCTGGGGATTTGTCCTGCCGAAACCTGAATGCGCCACTCTAAGCTGCATTAATCATACCTGATAGACATGAACATTATACAGTGCAGCTTAGAAATATTTGCACCACTCAGAATGTTTGACCATCTCAGAACATTTCTGCATAAAAATGCCTTAAAAACAAAAGCAGATTTTCGGAAAGAAAACCCAAATTTGATGTCTCAGTATGTGTTTAATCAGGAAAATGACTCAATATTACATATCAGTGAGGTACACCTCTAGGATTACAAGTTAATTTCAAGACCGAAGTGTTTCCAAATAGACTTAATGAGACTCTGTGCTCTGTTTTGTTTTTAGAAATAAGTAGATTTTCTGAAAGAAACCCCAAATCAAACAAATGGAACAGAAATTTGATGTTTCAGTATGTGTTTATTCAGGAAAATGACCCAATATTACATATCAGTGAGGTAAAAGATTTACTCCCTTGATCAATGTTTACAATCAATGAAAACAACAACAACAACTGTAAAACTTAATGCCCAACAATTTCCTAGATGTCTGGCTTTTTGGCTAACCAGCCGTCTAAGCCCAAAGACACCTGGCTCATTTTCCGAGTGAAAAAGCTCGACAATGAAAAATCCCTTCATTTGACTACGAAGTTGGATCAAATTAATCATCTGCTGCAGAATGAGTGAACAACAACGCCCGGCGAGAGCAAAGACGAGGCACGCACGACGTCCAGAACACATCTCATTTATTACTTCATTTATAAAAGAAACTCATACAGCGGCCGTAATCAGAGACACTGTGTCCCGTCCACTTTTTATGCTAAACACAATGACTTTCATAACAGGAATAAACCCACATTTTGCTATTCCGCTGCTCATGCGCCACTGCTGAGAACAACAATGAATTTGGATGCATTTGGCTCAGTGTGTGCAATGCTCCTGTACACCTCTGCTCTCATCATGTTGCTCCTGACAGCAGGGAAATCATTAGTAAATGCCAGCGTGCCAGTTCCTATTGACAGCCTCACAGAGCGCGCCCGAGCCTCAATAGAAGCGCCTCCATCTTTTTTTTTTTTTATTATAGGACATTTAATATATTTTTATGATCTTTTGACTTTTGCATTTGTTCAGCCTCAGTATGACCGTCTTTGCATGCTCAACCTCAGTGTAAATGGCAAAGCTGTTTAGTTAATTTCATTGATCCTGAAGGAAATGCTTGTGCCAGAGGATGCGTGAAGAGCAAAACACAGTCTAGAGTAAAGACAATACACTTCTATAAAAGCACAAATTACCTCAGCAAAAAGGAAAATGCCCTCTCAGAACAATTCTCACCATTTTGTGTATCATAAGGAACTGTAAAGTACAATTGAAAATAAAGAAAGGATTAAGCAAAAAACACCAGACTAGCATGGAGAAACTCTTAACAGGCAGCCACCTGAGGTAGAGTGGGAACCAAGTGTTCAATTAAATTTGAACCCCTGCAGTTTGGGCATTGTGTGTTAACAGTGTGATGTGTGAATGTCAGTTTTCAGCTGGGCACCGTTCATGAATGTTCCTATTTAAACGCCAGCAGCCTTTTAAAATTGAAGAAGCTATATGGATAAGTGGCAAAACGACATCATGAAACGCCACAGTTGTAGTTGCCTTGGTTTCATTTTGCTTTTAGACAATTGTTTGCGTCTTAATAACATTTGACATGGCTGAAGAACAAAGCGCGCCATTGACCTCCAGTCATCCCGACACTATGAGAAAAAC
This sequence comes from Planiliza haematocheilus, assembly GCA_005024645.1. NCBI lineage: Eukaryota > Metazoa > Chordata > Actinopteri > Mugiliformes > Mugilidae > Planiliza > Planiliza haematocheilus. The sequence continues at coordinate 1,435,000 of SRSE01000884.1, forward strand.
TGAATTAGTGAGTTAAGTCGAGCCAGTGCCCAAAAGACCACATCCAGAAATTTGCTATTTAATGGGTTCCAGCTCACCTCTCTTCTCCTACTGGATTTATTTTTTCCCCCCGCCTCATTATTGCTTTTTTTTTTTTCCCAAGGACACCAACCTTATCCTTATGTCACGTTGGCAGTCATTTCGAAGCATTTGTTTATGCAGGTTTCTGTGCACACGTTAGGACAGGCAGTAATTGTGCTTCATGGAAAGCAATTTTTGAGAGGGATGACAGAATTGTGTTTTCCTGTAGTTTCAAAAGCACGGAGGAAGAGGGAAAATCCCAAAGCAAATATACGCAATATTACATCAGTATCTTGTTAACGCAACATACAGGTTTCACGTTCGCATTTCATCGTAGATCGGCAAAATTAATGCATTGGATGATAATGCAATTATCATCCCATTTTTGCTTTTCTGCTGAAGGCTCCCTGACAGTCATTTCACAAACACACATATCGTCCTTCGGAGCTAGACTAGGTTAAGAAATAACCAAATAATAATCCACCTGGGAAAACACAGTTTACAGGTTGTCAGGTTAATTAGAAAGAAAGACAGCTATGGCTCTTCAGGCTGTGAGAGCTTGTTTTTCAGTTCAGAACGCTTGTGTCATTGAGGCATTCATAGCGTCAACACACATAATGTGGAAAAGACACTTTTTATTCCAGTTATTCAGCAACAGGTTGCATCTTAAAATGTGTGAACATATTATCATTCCTGGTCTGTGAGGTCTCTGTAATAACTGCTCCTGGGTGGTAGAAGAATCAATGTGTTTGCTGAAGCTGAGTAACGTTCAGCCTCCTTTACTCCTCAACAGCACGACTGATAACACACACCGATCAGCCACAACATTAAAACTACTGACAGGGGAAGTAAATAACATTGATCATCTTGTGACAGTTCAGTGTTCTGATGAGAAACTTCTGGACCTGCCATTCATTCATTCATGAGGATTTTACTTAGACATGTAGCACCCACCTAGACCAGACCAGGCACCCCCACCCCATAGCAATGACACTCCTTGATGGCAGCAGCCATCCCCAGCAGGATGCAGCCTGACATAGGTACACACAAGGCACACTTTAGGAACAACTAAAAAAAAAAAAAAAAAAAACATCTGCTGTCAGCTGTTCAGCAGCATTGTTGGGGTTATCTGTTTTTAAACCAAATAGTGGAGTCAGACTGTAGGCAGGAGATGATGACAACCAGAACACAAGCTGACACAAGGGCGACTGGAATTTTAGGGTTTCTTGAAGGCATTTCATCCAAGAAGCTTCTTCAGTTCTAAACGACTGGTGGAGAGTTAAATAGGGACACCTGTGGGTGTTGCCCGTCAGAAACTCATGACTAGGGTCTAATGACCAGATATTTAGCTGTCATCGGAATGTGAGGACACCGTTTTGTGTCCCGTTTTCCTTCGCCACAATTGTACAGAGGCTCCAAGGTGTGAAATGTGACGGTTGACACAAATGGCTTCCTTTACTTATTTTTCAAACCATCCGTCCTCGCTGGATGAATGTTCATGTTGTTGTTCTCAAAAGGAGTGTCCGTCGTCCTTCAAGTGTGGGTGGACGGCTGAATCTCGGCTTGAGAATCTGTCTCTCCCGTGTTGAGCAATGTTTGGTAATGGGTTATTTTGTTGCCCTTGAGACTGGAGTCCCTGCCGACAGAGTGCCTTTCACCGGGGAAGGAAAAATCTAAATCAGAAAGAAAATCCAAACTCACCACCTATCATTTAGAACTGAAGATGCTGCTTGGGTGAGAAAACATGTGCAGCTCGCCTGAAGAGCATTTTAGCAGCAGTCATTTCAAGTTTGAATAGAGATCGGTGGTTCTTTCCTCACGCCGTCCGGCTGCTCACCGGCATCATTTCTGACACTGATCTCACTTCATTGTTACACACCAAGAAATAATACATTGATTGAATATTAGATAAAGACATTATGTTTCTCATACTCATGATTATATGAATAACTGCCTGTTCTGCCTTATTATCAAATAACCCTCCTCGTGCATCTTTTAACATTTCCACTGAACCATGACTCATGTTCATGGAAATGCCTGGGCGATTCTTTTGTCTTGACATTACACTTGCATTTATTTGCACAAATCTAGTATTTTAATGCAAATACATTGAGGGCAGTGATATAATGCTACTCTGTCTCGTGCTTTCTTTCTTTTTTTTTCTCCACCCTCTGGGCTCTCAGATTATACCCAAGGACAATGAAACGCGGTCCACTTTAATGTACAAGTACATCATCCATGAAGATTCGGTTCCTGTCAACAACAACAACGTTATCCAGGAGGACACCTACGAGTGGGCTCTGAAGAGCTGGTCCCCGTGCACAAAGCCTTGTGCTGGAGGTAATGGTTAAATTATCATCAAATTAAAAAGAATAGAAAACAATAATCCTGCTTATCTAGTCACACTTCCCGTTTGTTGGCAGGCTCTAGTCAAAGATCCTAAGGAGGCTCTAGATGTTAGAGATGATGTATTCATCAAGATGAAGCTTTTTAGCCATTTGATCCTAGTATTTACTCCTTAAATGAAATGACAGATATAAATGATGTTCAGACCTTAATAATGGCAAGATTGTAAGATGTTAAGATTTGTGGTGACTAAGGGTTGTACCGACTAGTCGACTTTACTGCTGTGCCATGACGCTTTAAGCAAAAGGTCGACTATTCTCTGATCATGTGACAGTAGCAACATGAAGGTGTCCAGTGGGCCATTGCAGCAAACTAGCAGTGGTTCATTAAGTGTGTAGAAATACTTAACTAAAGATGAAGCCCATACCATTTCAGGACATGTCAGTCCTGAAATACAACAACATTACTACTGCAGTGCAGCTGAAAAGACATCCTCCCTAGAGCAGTCAGTTAACAACTTCACCAAATGAGAGGTGGAGGCTGCACATCAACAATTTCATGGTGAATTTCATTGTCAGAGTTATTAGAGCTTTAGCTGCAGTACACGGAGAAAGCTTCAGAGAAATTCACGGCTACACTATCTCGTCTTGCAACATGCCATGAAGTACTGAAATGCAACTGACGGTGCCGTCATGTATATTATATTTAATAGGCTACACATATCTGCAGTGTTTATGTTCAGTTCTGTTGTGTTCTATTAGTTGACATCGTTGCTGCGGTTGTAGAGAGGAGAGCGCTTTTTTGTCCTTGATGTCAGTGAATGCACCGTGCGAGAGATAGAGGTTACTGTAGAGCTGAGAGTTTGTTAGAAGTGTCAGGCTGACAGTGTTTATGGTGTTGGCGTGGTTCACGGCCGACAGTATCCCATGTTCAAGCTTCAGTTAACTCACAGAAAAACATCCGTGGCTTCTTTTGTGTGGGATGCTACAATATGTATTCCGGTCAGGGACATAGACTTCATTCATTATTAGTGACATCTACGACTAGTCAGCTTCGACTCGACTTTTACCACATACAAGTAAAAATCTGAAGTCATTCACCCTTTAGTATAACAAAGCATTCAGAAGGTTTAAGGTCTAAAATAAAGAAAGCCTTCTTTTGTGAGTAAATTTAATAGCTGCATTGCCTACTACGAGGAGGAAAAGCCACACAAATGGTGATGAAGCTGAGCAAGCCGGCTACCGTCATTCCTTGTAATAGAAAATCAATAACTGTCATGTCTGTCAGATCACTCAAAAACACCAACACTAGTCTGTATATTCAACTGGATGAGCATAGCTATTGACCCATAGACGAGTTCACCTGCAAACATCTTTAGAACACGTCGACCATGTTTGTGTAATTACACCAACAAAATCATTTCACGTTAAAAATATTCCAGAATTCATCTTTGCTTTAACTTAGCATATATATAGCATTTTATTTATTTATGTGACTGAATGACTGCATAATGAAAAAGCTTCACTCATTTCTCAGGGTTTCAGTACACCAAGTATGGCTGTCGAAAGAAAGGAGACACCAAGATGGTCCATCGAGGCTACTGCGATGCCGGCAAGAAGCCAAAGCCCATCCGCAGAATGTGCAACCTCCAAGACTGCACACAGCCTCAGTGAGTACACAGGAGAAGATATCTCTATTGTCTGTGATAGGATACGAAAGCAGTGGAAACTTAATATCCCAGATCTGTGGTTCATGGATATGCGAGTTGTGGTTTAAACGCTTTGTTCATTATGTTACCGATGTTGCCACTGAACAGAATTATGAACATAAAGCTATAAAACGTACACTTCAAATGTAGGGTAAAAATCACAGGCATTTGGAGAATTCATGTCGTCTCGAGACATACGTCACACCAGTTCATCCGTTTTGAATTTTTCCACAAGTTCTTAGACATTATTCCGTCATTTGTAAATCTTCAGCATTTTCAGATTTCAAATTGTTCTGCAAAGAAAGGGCCAAACCTCAGTTTTGCTCTGCAGTTTTACATAATTTGCCTTAGTTTGAAGCCTTAAAATCCCCTCCCCCCTTCCAATCATTACTGTCAAGCAGTCAGCATGAACGATTTTACTACCAATGCAAAATGTGAAGGTAGTCTTCATAGCCCTGTTTCCTCTCAAAGGAGCACAAGGAGATTACGCCCCCTCTCCACTTGCTTCTGTCTTTGGTAATTGTCTTTAGGGTCTTGGGGACCAGGTGTCCCTTGGGCAAATTACCTACTAACATTACTGCTTTATACTTCTGTCTTTTTTTGGACAGTAATTTTATCCAGCTGCAAGATTACAGTACATTTGCACATCGTAGTTGATCATATACCAAGTTCTGTTTTGCCATTTGTTTTTCCATTAGCTTTTACAAAACGATGATTGAATGTGGAAGATGGTCGACAGCAGGGATGACTTGCTCTATTACTTGTTTGAAGTAGTAGTAGTAGTTTTTACATAGTTGAGTTTGATCCAGCAGCTAAGCTGAGCTACAGTCGCCTTTCTAGGAGCACTTTTCCTCAGACTTATGACAAGTCATGCTGTAACCTTCATCACAATAATCATCTGAAAGGCTTTTCTAGAACGACAAAAGGCATTTTCGTCATAGAAAATTGATTGTAATGTGTAAAAGCACAACGCAGTGTCATTCAGTGACTTGTATGTGAATTCAGATATCTTAGAACTTATGCATATAGATTGCCTGCCACAGATGGTATATTGCCTTAGTTTGTATTTAATGGGGATTTGGTTGTGCCATAATAATCTTCGTGCTTTAAAAGAACTGTTTCCACACTCATAAGATTTGAGCTGGTGTAGACATTGGCCATTTGTGCACATATAAAGCAGTTTGCACATGGCACATTGAATCTGACAGTTGGTCACCAGTTGGTCGTGGTAGAACCCAAATGCAGACACAGGAGTTTAATGAAACTTGAATATCAGAAACAAAAAGCTTTAGCCTCTCAGGGTAAGGAAGGCAAACGAAAACTAACCAACACAGAAAACATATTAAATCAGAAAAGGAGTACAAAGATCTAAACACAATGAACACTGGGGTAAAGAAATACAGCTTCTAAACAGAGAGAGAGAAAGAGAACCAAACAGACAAACACAAAGGCAGGAGTATATATACACACTGAGACTAATGAGGCACAGGTGAAGCCAATGAGGGGAGGAGCACGCAAAGACAGCTGAGTGTAATCACAGTGGCGGGAAAAGACAAAGACTGATGCAAAGAGTGAACCGATTACAAAATTAAACCAAACTGAATAATAAAAAAGGTACAAAAACACAATATCATGACGAGGTAGCCCTCTTTACATTCCCCTCCCCAGTTATTTCCACATGTAACACAGAGGACATAATAATGCTGCCTGTGCATGGGCAGATTTCGCTCTTATTTCTGTCACAGCTTTCTATGTGAAAAGAAAATTCTGTTAAATGTCACCACGACTCCATCTGGGTTCAGCCCGACCCTCCTGAGCACGGTGACTTTGGTGATGGGAGACAAAGTTGTGGGTCCTGAAGTAAACATTTAGGGAACATTTGGGGAACTCATATGTCACATGTCAGCCTTGGATGTCGCTTTAATCACATTTGCGAGTATCTGTCAATTCAGCTTGAAGTTGGGAAAAAATTAAAATAAATATTTATATGCACGGATTGGGCATAACATTATGACCACCCTCTTAATATTGTGTAGGTCTCCCTTGTGCCTCCGAAACAGTTGTGACTCATCAGAGAATGGACATGGGACTCCTGAGGGTGTCCTGTGGTGTCTGGCAACCCAATGCTGGAGTCCTGTGGGTTGAGAGAAGGGTTTCTAGTGAATTTGGAGGCCGGGTCAACATAGTTTTTTAGTTTTGAGTTGTTCTTTGTGTGTTCGAGGGATGTCTGCTGCCATCAAGGAGTGTCATTGCTATGGGGTGGGGGTGCCTGGTCTGGTCTAGGTGGTAACGTACACATGAATGAATGCCAGGTCCAAAAGTTTCCCAGCAGAACACTGAATTGTCAGAAGCTGATCAATGTTATTTACTTCTCCTATCAGAGGTCATAATGTTATGCTTGTTGTACACGTGCTCTGTAGTAAATGGACTTAAATATGCAAAGTTACGAAGTCATAATGTTATGCTTGATCGGTGTGTTATTCGAAAATCAAGTCTAACCAACCTGAAACTAATGACTGATCACGGAACTCTACTGTCGTTCTTTTTTGATCTGATAATAAAGGTCATCTTATATCCTAATAAAGCAGATGAAAGCCAGAGATCCTTTTTAATCTTATAATGAGTCATGCAAAGGGCGTATAGAAATGATTAAACATGAAAGGTCAACCTGTTATAAGTAGGCTCAAAATAAACCTGCATGTAACCCAGAGTATGTGAGAAATGCAAAAGTTACAAAACTGCAGAACTGTGACATTATGTCTTTATGGAGCCTAATGCAGCCGTTAATTTACTGCTTAGTGGTTCAGATACGTGGCTCCGCTTTGGCCGAGCTCTCCGAGCTGGTTTTACGCCTCATTTAGATCCAAGATTGGCTCAGACCATCGGAGACCGAGCCAAAGTCAATAATGTCTGCTGTTCCAGCCACCTGGACGGGTCTACTTTTTGTCAGTGCATCCTTTCAGTGCGGCTTGTTAGGTGAGCAGTGTCACAAAAGATCAATTGTCGCTGTAAATTTGCCAAAATCTCAAAATGATGTGCATGGAAAGCAGCCTCTCTCAGGCTCTAGGGCTGTGAATGGGGAAGGAAAATGTGAGGAGGAAAGATTGTTGTCTGTGGAGTCTAAATGAAGAGCCAGAGCTGAAAGAAATGATTTGAAAGAGGAGAAGGATGCTTGTAACCTGGTTAGTGGCGGAGGATACAAATCACCGAGGACAGAGAGCAAAGGTCGAATGGTTTAATGGCAGCTTGTTTAGGTTATCAGCCGACCTCAGTACTCTGAGATGACACTGCGTGACACGACGAAGGCCTCGGTAAGCTAATGTTTCGGCTTTCGACCAAAGAATCGTAAGAAGCCGCATCAACTGTCGCTCCATGAAACACTCACTCTCCACTGTTTAGGAAACTCTAGCGGTAAGTCTGATTGACTGGTGGAGATTTGACCTCAGCTCACAGCAGAGCTGCGTTTGAACTGTATATGAACAAAGAAAGCAGATTTCTCGGGGGTAAGACTCCGTGCCTCTGAGTTTTAGCTGCAGCGTGTGGCGCATCCCAATGGGAAAACTTAAATCCACTGGACCAACTAGAACTACTTTTTGGTGCAGAAAGAAGTTGTTGTTGTTTTTTAGACTAGAGGTGGCATTTTGGCCAGGTGTCTCATATTTGTATGAAAGACCAATCAGCCACAACATTATGACCACTGACATGAGTATGGCAGGAGTAGGACGTAAATAACCATGACCATCTTGTAACAGTTCAATGTTCTCCTGGGAAACTTCTGGACCCGGCATTCATTGGTGTGGATGTTACTTAGACATGTAGCACCCACCTAGACCAGACCAGGCACCCCCACCCCATAGCAATGACACTCCTTGATGGCAGCAGCCATCCCCAACAGGATGCAGCCACAAAAACGCTTTAGGAACAACTAAAAAAAACATGAAGAACATCACAAGGTGTTGACCTGGCGTGATGATCCACAGAGGCCCCTCCCCTCAAAGGCCCCCCACTAACAACATCCTGTTCCCAGACACGACAGGACACCCTCAGAAGGTCCATGTCCATTCTCTGATGAGTCACACATGTTTTGGAGGCACAAGGGAGACCTACACAATATTAGGAAGGTGGTCATAATGTTATGCCTGATCGGTGTGTGACAGATTCATGTTTAGGTTGTTCCTCCTCTTTCTTTTTCTGTCTCTACCCATCTCACCTCAATCAGATGTGTTCCTCCATATGAGCTTAAGGTTCTGCTCAAAGTATTTTCTTGCCACCATCGTCTACGTGCTTCCTCTGGGGGTTTCAGCTCGGGGCCTGTAAAGCGTCACAGCACTGAACAGTGTTAGATTACATTAATCTGTTTTTGTCTGGGTTTCTTGTCTTTGGAGTGGACAGTTTTTTTGCCTTAGTGTATTACTGGCTTTGAAATGCGTTGCTTCCTGACATTTCTTTACGATACGCCTCTTTTCAAGTAATAACATCCACTCGTACATTTGTCCTTTGCAGTAAGCTCTCTGGTGTCTTCAGTTCCAACTAAAGCGGGATAACATTGAAAGTGGCTTCCCCGTTTGTTCGTCTCGTTCGGTCTGACTTTCTTTTTTTTTTTTGGTTTGTTGTCGTGACTCATGCGAACAAATCATAACCAACTAGCATTTCATCAACCTCTATGCTGAAAGAGCCTTAAGGATCATTAGGATTGATTCCGATTACGAAATCCTCCATTACGCAAATTGCCCTCATTGTCCCGTGTTAAATATTAATACTTTTTCCGCACATGCAAACACACGCAAGGACACCAGTAGACACACACAGAGTGTTTTCCAAGTTCCTTCGAGAAAAATGAATCTATTCAGAGGTTGTGTGTTTGATATAACAGCTGCTCCCTGATTACATAACCACACAAATGGAAAGTGCTTTCTTCATTCGTGCTTTCAGATGAGCTCTGTCTAAAGACTTGACATATGCATTCCAGTTTGAAATTCAAATTCTTGGCAGTTTAGCATGGCATCTACTGAGACGTGTCGCAGAAATGAATTTAACGCAGCCATCAGCAGCAGTTTGGAAAGAATCCGTCCACATTCTCAGCACTCAGGCTTTCTGTTAGAAATCATGCTGCCGCTGCTGCTGCATGCAAATTCTCCGTGAGAAAGTCAACATGTGGTAATCTATAGGTATTCATTGCTGCTTGCAAAGGAGCTTGAAATGCATCACTCTCCATTGTGCATGTTCTGTTTGTTTCTTCCTGGGTTATCCGTCACCACAAGCCGTGTGGATAGATTAATGCACATGCCTCTGAGGGTTTACGTAGATGTTCAAGACACTTGGATCATCTCGATTTACGTATGCCAGATGAGGTTTGATCAAAGGTTTTGCCGATCGTGTGATGTGTGCTGAGATTATAAACTCAGACCTCTATCAGTCAGATCTCACAGATCTTCCGGAGGCTTTCGCCACAGCGTGAAATCACAGCGCTAATGAGGTAAATTTTGGTTTCACGTCCAGGTTAATTTCTCAGTGCGCCCTCTTCACTCGTGACTGGAACGCTCCTGGAATTATCTTCACAGATTCATCTGACAACTGAGAGACTTTGTGTCACATTTCAAAGCGTTGCCTTTAAGAGGTTAAGTCATATGAATAAGTAATATGAAGATCTGTACTTAAATGCATTTATCCTAGAATAATTTTTTCAAGTACTTTGTTTATTTCTCTACTTTTAGGCCATTTGTTCAGACAAAGATAGAGCTTCTTCACAACTTGGCTTTAGAGTATGTAAATCAGCTCAATGTTGTAGTGTGTATTAGGGGAAACAGCTGTTGTGCTTATCAGTCAACTAAAACCTAATAAACCATAGACTGTATATAAATATGGACTACACGTCCCCACTTCCCTGCATTGGCCAAACTGACGCTATAGGCCTATGTCACGCAACAATTGAATATCGAAGAACGTCTCTGAGTGGGGAGACGGCACTTCTGGTTAGCTTTTTACAATACCACTGGACCAAGTCTCTCCGTAACTTGCCTGAAGGTTACCTACGAGGACGTGGTTCGGATTGTAAATGAACACTCTCAAGTGTTGAGAGAGATTCCGCTGACTTACCTTCGTTAACGTTAGCTAGCTTGAATGTCAAAGTCAAGTGTATTTATATAACAGAGATAAGTGTAATACATGTGTCAGATAAAACATCCTTTTTAATTAATCGAATTTTGTTTTATTTACAATCATTGATGGGAATACATATTTAGTTTCTCAGTTTCTCAACTGGTAGTCGCCTTTACGTAAAATCCTGTTTCTATAGCATCAAATAACTAACTAAAATGAGACTTAACCAAATAAAATGACACTTCAACAAGCATTAGCATTATGTTAACTACCTAGAATAACAGAAACCATCACTGAAAAATATATATTTGACGTGTATTTTAGTGTTTTAGTTCGGCTCAAGTCCCACCCCCTAACATGGAGGGGGTGGAGCTTATGACCTGTACTGCAGCCAGCCACCAGGGGGAGCTCTACTTTCTTTGTCCAACTTTATACTGTCTGTGTAATAAACCAAGAAGAAGAAACGTAGCAATTGTATGCTGTGTCCTAAATCACTCACTCATTCCCTACTCTATAGTGCACTATATAGTGAGGTCAACAGAAAAAAAAATTCGGACACTTTCAGACACTTCTCTTGCCGCTGGTAATTACATCATCGCTGTCGCACAATTAAAACGTACCACATTAATGTCGTGTCACATAATACTTGTCCATTTACTACTGCATTTTTATTAAATTACAGTATTTCAATTACTGTCCTGTACTTTCATATTTTATTCTCTGAATGTTTAATTATATGCTGTTCGTTTTACACTTTTTTTTTCAGTGAATGTAGGAAGCCATTTAAATTGCCTTGTTTTGAAATGTGTAATAAAATAAATTATAGAATACTGACATTTGTACACAGTCTCCCGTCCGTTTGCCATATTTAATTTACTTTCCGCGCCAAGAGAACCTCTGGCAATGCATGATGGGATATCTTGCTCCGGTTAGTGACCATCGGATGTTCACTACATTTTGCTGTGAATTGTGGGATACATATAGTGCACTATATAGTGGACACTAAACATTCAGACACCACTACAAAATGGCGTGGTCACTATATAGTGGTTAGGGAGTGGTTTCGGTCACCACTTTTCTAAGTAGTATGAAATCTGCATTTAGTTCCTTAATTTAATCTTCAGTCTCTAATTATTTAAAGCAATTTGCCTCGTTACTGTCAAGTCATTGCAACATGCTTAATGTTCAAATTAGAGTATAAACTTCTCTTTTTACCAAGCAGTTGTTGCCATCACTAAAATTCTGTTACTTTTATTAAATGTACGGAAATAACAGTCAAGCCAAAGCTGCATAGAACAGGGAGCGGTGATACCTACAAGAGTGGAGTTGTGATTGAAAATGCAGTGACAGCGAGCAGACCTACTATTAATACACGTTCAGAGTTGAACGAGCGTGTTGGAGACGTACTTTGTTCAAGCACAGTTTGAGTGAACTATGGTTATTTGACAGCTGTAATTATCAACTACTGAACACGTTGTGACTTTACATGAAAGCATGTGATGAGTTTATACCAAGCACTGGTAACACGTTACACCGGTGCTCTCTAGACTGGTGGCCTCCTTATCACAAAGCAGCATCTCACTGGGTCCATGAAGAGGAGGTCAGAGGTCAACCCCATGACTTGTTGACCTCTAAACGTCTCACATGATTTCGTTTTACGTGCTTGGAGCCTTAACTAGCTTAGTTATGCAAAGTCTTCAGTGCGTTTTTTTTTTAGTGATTGTCCCTTTTTTAAATGTGTACCATTTTGTATTTAAAATATCAGCTTACTCAGGAGTCTCCTCGTGTTCTCATAATCCAGATGGATCTCAGAGGAGTGGGAGCATTGTACCAAAACCTGCGGCAGCCTGGGCTTTCAGATCCGAACCGTTCGCTGTGTGCAGTTCCTCCACGACGGCACCAACCGCTCCGTCCACAGCAAATACTGCAGCGGTGAGAAGCCCGAGAGCCGGAGGCCGTGCAACAGGATCCCATGTCCTTCCCACTGGAGGACCGGCGCCTGGTCAGAGGTATCTACAGATCAGCTAATGTCAACTTTCTAGCTATCCACTCGTGCGTTTGTTGAATATTTAAGTAGATTCGGCTGCGGCGGCTTTAAAGTGCACAATGCCACTGTGGCTTCTGATCTTTACGGAATCCCGTATAAAAATAAAACACGAGAGGCGTGATATTTAATTCAGAACCGTGTCACATCTCGTCTGAAAATGAGTCCCTCGTAGCTGCGGTAAGAAACAAACAAAGCAGGCATCCAGCTGAGCGGTGGATCGTACAAGAGCAAACAAGATGTGAGCCTTCATTGTGTCGGCATCAATTTGTGTCACCTCGTTATATAGTATACAAAATAAATGCATGTCGGAGCACTCGCTGATGATTGGTAGGATCACTGGCGTCAAACATTTGTTAATTTGAGAAGCTTGCGGCGTAATTAAAAGAATACACGAATCACGTTCAATCAGCGTTCATTCATCTGATCAGCTAAATGAGAAATGGTGTTTAGATCTAGCGTGAGAGTACGCTCAAGGTTTCATAATTACCTCCCTGACATTTACTTTCACAACAGCGGGGGATCTAAAAACAACCAGCCGGGGTCGCTTCAAGAGAAAGATGATCCGCCCAAGGAATGAGCTACTTGTTTGCAGCTTCAGCTAAATCCGTCCGGTGATGGAAGGCGTGTTACCGAGGTTAAATGCCGCCTTGATTCAAGGTCTTATGTACATCTAAATAAGGCCGGTGTTGTAGAGAGGGCTAATTGAAAGCAGGGTGAACATGTTATAGAGAGGGTGATGTGGGATGGAATTTATTTAATTGACTTCACGTGCTTTCAGGCAGGTTCCTCTTTAAAAGGTGGAAATGTCATTGCACGGAGTGTGTGCACATAAAAAGAGAGAGCAGTAGTGAGAGAACTAAGAGACCCTTCGCATTGTCTCGACTTGAGCACCGAGAATACTGAGAGAGGAGGATGTAAGATGTTGTTAGACAATAGAACCGTCACTTATTTGAAGTGGCTGCGAGCCAGGAAACATTATTATTCCTGAATAGCACCACTAAGTTAACTTAATTCCTCAGCCAAGGGAGGATAAAGGCTAAACGGATGGAAACTAAATGTGCTCAGACGGAGTCGTTTTGCAAATAGAGTCTAATTTAGAAGGCGTGTAGGCCGGTCTGCTCTGATAGAAGGCACTAAAGCAAGTTGGTCATTGTAAATGGGCAGGCACAGTGGTGTGACGTACATAAAATGAACCTCACCTCTGTCCAATTTGTCCAAACGGGATTTAGAGATTTCGCAGGAATATTGGACAATAAATGATTCTTAAAGGGGACTTACCGGTTTTTTACAACCTGGACCTCATTTCTGACATAAGAGATAAGATAAGACTTTATTCATCCCCATGGGGAAATTATGGCGTTACAGTGGCAAGAAACAACAGTGCAAGATGCAGAAGGTACAAAAAAATAGAATAAGAATAGAATAGGGCAGGTAAATATGTTATGTACAAAAAATATTTACATATTGTATCAGAGAGATTCACAGTGTCTGGTCTGAGTTGAAACAACCAGTTTGTATTGAGGAGTTAAAGTGTCAAAGGAGGATAAATATATATCTTGACATTCATGAATATCATGAATAAGAACAACAACACACTCCAATTGGAGTTAAATTACCACCATAAATTACGATCGTTTACTCACGCATATAATATTTGTGTCATTTGTAGTCGTTTGGGAGATATATAGATCAGTGTATAGCTATATAATGGGAGTGAATGGGGCACCGAAACACAGCCTCTAAATAACGCATTATCTGACACAAAACTCTTTCATTTCACCAATATTTTGTTATCGTGCGCTAGTGCTATTGCCCGCTGAGTTCGGAGTTACAGACCCCAGATGATGTCGTCTGACCTGGATGATGTCATCTCTGAGCGCCACACGTACCCGTGACGGCCGACTGGGAAGTACAGTCAAATGGAATGTGAAAATTATAGTTTGGTTATATGTAAACTTGAACTTTTGTCAACCATTAAATCACATTAATTTAGTTAAAAGTAAATACATTAGGTTTGTTCAGTTTCAGCGTATTAGTTTGGTTCAACCACTGAAATGTCGAGAAAATCATTTGGGTCAAGGCAAATATTTAAGGTTGTTTACATCAACATAAAATAATCAGGTCAAAACAAGTGACTCAATTTAGATTCTGTGAAGTCAAATATTATAGATGTGATTTTGTTTGAGCAAGGTTATACTTTTTTCAGTGTTGTTTACCTGTAATTTGCCAATGCTACGGTTCATCCACAACCTCAGAATCGGAAAAATATTCAGCCATGTTGCAAAAACACTAGCTCCGGACTCAAGGGGGAACGGCACTAGAGCACGATAACAAATTATTGGTGAAATTAACGAGTTTCGCAGCAGATAATGTTTTATTTAGAGGCCTTGTTTCGGTGCCCCATTCACTCCCACTGTATGGATATGCACATATATTGACTACAAATGACACAAAAGTTATATGGGTGAGTAAACGATCGTATTTTATGGCAGAAATAAGGTCCAGGTTTTAAAAAACAATAGTTTTCCTTTAATTTGTATATTTTTGAAGAAAAAGAAAAGAAACACATTACATATGTATTTAATTCACAACAAACACATTCATGAGTCCCTCAGGTGCTTTCAGTTTGAACGGGGCTGAACAAACTCAACAAACTAAACGTATGCAAATAAAAAATAAGGTTGAACCCTGCCTTTAACTCTCCAGCCAAGTCCAGAAACATACAGACACTTTAAACTTTGTAAAGTAAGTCTGGTACGACATAAAACGAAGCAAAGTAAGCTTCCAGTCAACCAGCAGACAAAATGTTAAAGCGGCACATAAGTCACTATATTCCCTACAGACCAGACTGTGAACTCACACTGAAATCCCAGAGTGCGGTGAGACGTGTTGTTTCTAGGTGGAGATTGAACTTGTTACATTCGTCTTGTTATCCCACCAGTTACCCTGACATTTACCGCTGCCTGTGCACCTTGGCTGCGCTCCGGCTTTGCCCGACACAAACTGTGCTATGTTATTTGCCGTGACTCACCGTTTGTACTCTTTCACAGTGCTCTGTGACTTGCGGAGAGGGGATGGAAAGGCGTTTGGTCACTTGCCGGATCGGAGACCAGTGCAGCGGAGACAAACCTGAGACCGTGAGGACGTGCAGACTCGGGCCGTGCCACGGTAAGCCTGTCATCCGGGATAAAGCAGATGCCACTTCAGAGTCAGACACATTTACGAAACACACCGGTGCTTTTCAATTCTTCTCATTTAAGTCAGCAGTTCAGAGCAATATGTTACCGCCTTCGGAATAAAACTGTGATAATAAGGCATGTAATGTACTCTGGAAAGGACTTATAATTTGTCATTACTTTTCACATACAGCCGAAAGGAGCCATTTTTTTTGTTGGTTTCATTTTCTTGGTATCAAATAATGTCATTTCTCCTCCCTCGCAGGCGTCGTTGGTTTTCATTCATTTCCACGTGGCATGAAAATCAATTGGCGTGTCCCTGAAACTATTTTGAGTTGTGTAATTCATTGCCGTCAGCATCGTATTTGAATTAATTTGTTTGAGAGTTACGATGGTAGAAGTTAAACATAAACAGAATGCAGGCATGTAGAGGTCATCCTCAGGTAAGAAGCTAGCACTCACAGCAAACTAGACATGACTTTAGCCTTGATATCAGTTAACAGTTTTGGTTTTTCAGGCTTATAAATGGGACATTTTACCATGAATGTCTGGGGAGATTGACTCACTGCTGGAGCGTCATTCATCAGCCACAGAGGTTGATGTCGACATTGAAGCACTTTTCGAGTCTGCCAGTTCACTCGATTATATAGCCTTATACAAAGGCTGCATGGAAGGAAGAAAAATCACTACCTGCTGTGTGGAATAATCAGCAGCTTAGAGTGCACATATACACCGATCAGGCATAACATTATGACCACCTTCCTAATATTGTGCAGGTCTTCCTTGTGCCTCCAGAACAGTTCATCAGAGAATGGACATGGGCCTTCTGAGGGTGTCCTGTGGTGTCTGGCAACAGGATGTTGTTAGTTGGGGGGGCTTTGAGGGAGGGGCCTCTGTGGATCATCCCACAGATACTTGATCAGTTTGGGATCTAGTGGATTTGGAGGCCAGGTCAACACCTTGTGATGTTCTTCATGATTTTGTGAGATGTTCCTAGAACGTTTTTGTGGCTGCATCCTGCTGCCATCAAGGAGTATCATTGCTATGGGGTGGGGGTGCCTGGTCTGGTCCACACCGATGAATGAATGAATGCCAGGTCTAGAAGATTCCCATAAGAACATTGACTGGTCACAAGATGGTCAATGTCAATTACCGTATTTTCCGGACTATAAGTCGCACCTGAGTATACGTCGCAGGGTCAGCCAAACCATGAAAAAAAGTGCAACTTATAGTCCGAAAAATACAGTACTTCTCCTGGCAGTGGTCATAATGTTATGCTTGTAGTAAATTGACTTAAACATGCAACGTTTCTAGTGAGTACTGCTGACAGGAAACTAACGCCACAGACCCTAACACCGCAACAACGCATCGAGGGAAGGTTAACTGAGGAGTTGTACGACCCGTCTAAGGCAAATGTTTCAGTCGCCATTGTTGAAAGAGAAGCATGAAGTAGAGAAAATAAATACAGCAAGCCAAAACGAGGAGGGCGTAAGTATAGGTGGCTCACACCGGGATATACGGTACACATAGGTTACACCGTTTATGTTCCGCTGTACCTTAAATGAGCCTTAAGTGTTCCATTATCCTGTATTTGACATTTGTGGCCACTCCACCTGCTATAACATGCAAGTTACATCATCCTCGGCACTTCAATTTAAATTCTTCCTCGGTTAAATTTGCGTGTCTTTCTTAAATACTGATGCATGCTTTTTCCACCTTGACATTTACAGCAGCATGTTGTCCACATACTGCATGTCCAGTATTGATACAGTATTCTATACGTAGCCATGACTCTGGATAGGCTGTAGTGTGGTGTAGTAGTGATTAAATGAATCCGTGGACATGTACGGCCTTTCTTCAGCAGAGATATAGAAACTGGATATTGAAACAACTGGTACAAGGTCTGAATCCCTTCCCGAAGGGGCTGGAGAGCCTTCTCACTAGCTTCGTATCTAAAGAGCCGTCTTAGATTTGTTTGAAATATAAAGCGGGGAGCTATTGAAAAGCTGAGAAGCTACTTGAGTTGTCTTGATGTTTTGCATTCAAATGAAGCATTTCAGTAAGTGTGCCAGTTCCACAGGCGCTTTGGACAACTCTACCATGAGAGCTGCATACCATAAAGGTTTTTTTTTTTTTTTCCTTTTTCTGTATTGGTTTGCACTTCAAGTAGAAATCATGAGTGGATGTAACAGAGAGCCGACGGTGGGTCTGTCAATAAATCCTGGACTTAAAGGTCAGCCCTTTGTCGTTGTGTTGTTCCGTTTTTCTGAAAGCTAATAGATAGCTGTTGTTTGCAGGCTGACAGTGGTTGTACATACAGTGATTACGCTAATATTTCGTTGGACCACCTTTAGCTTTGATTACAGCGCACATTCTCTGTGGCATTGTTTTAATAAGCTTCTCCAATGTCTCCAGATTTATCTCCATCCAGTGTTTCATTCATTTTCCACCTAGATCTTGTATTGATGATGGAGAGTCTGACCACTGCTCAAAGCTTCTCCAGCACATCCCAAAGATTCTCAATGGGGTTAAGGTCTGGACTCTGTGGTGGAACAATCCATCTCATGCTCCCTGAACCACTCTTTGACAATCTGAGCCCCATGAATCCTGACATTGTCATCTTGGAATATGATCCATTGATGGAATAAGCTGCTCATTCAGTATATTCAGGTAGTCAGCTAATGAACCTAGACCTGAGCAACTGCAGCAACCCCAGATCATAGCACTGCCCCATAGCACAGGCCTGTACAGTAGACACTAGGCATGATGGCTGCATCACTTCATCTGCCTCTCTTCTTACCCTGATGCCCCCATCACTCTGGAACAGGGTAAATCTGGACTCATCAGACCACATGACCTTCTTCCATTGCTCCAGAGTCCAATCTTTATGCTCCCTAGCAAACTGAAGCCTTTATTTCCAGTTATCCTCACTGATTAGTGGTTTTCTTAAGGCTACACAGCTGTTCAGTCCCAATCCCTTGAGTTCCCTTCACATTGTACGTGTGGAAATGTTCTTACTTTCACTATTAAACATAGTCCTGAGTTCTACTGTTGGTTTTCTTCCATTTGATTTCACCAAATGTTTAAGTGACCACCAATCACAACCAATCTTCCTCAAAGATGATGGTTCTCCACTATCCTTCCAGTTTCTAATAACACCTTGGACAGATGTTTTCTCTGCTTGATGCATGCCAATGATTTGACCCTTCTCAACATTGGCATCTTTTCCATGTGTCTTTAGACATGGTTGTTGAAGAAATGAGAAGCTACTCATTGCATCAGTTGGAGTTAAATAACTTGTTGCCAGCTGAAAGATAGTCACCCATGCAGTAATTATCCAATAGGAGGCTCCTACCTATTTGCTAAGTTAAATCCAGGTGGTGACTTTTTCTTTTGGCCAGGCAGCACATGTGCTCAAAGGACTGACGCACACTTTCGGCTTTACCAATCATTACCTCCTTGTCCTGGAGCTGCTGCCGTGTGCACACAGCAGCAAATTGTTCATTTTCTGCTGCGGCAACTATGAAAAGGTGTCACTGTATCACGGCATAGCTCTGCACATTAAAGTTAACAAGGAGGCGGCCTTAGTTGACGCCTCTCGTGTCCCACATTTGCATGGCAGACGTTTTGAGCTGTCTGGTATGACAAAATGTTTTATCCGCTGCGCAGTGATTTTCTTGGATGACGAACAGAGCTGCGACGCGTTAAACGAACTAAAAAGCGTCCTTATTGTGCAGCAGAACAATGTTTTATCCTTAAAGTCTCTTTGGTGGCTTCAGAAACAGTCCCGCGTCCTGTTAAGTGGCACTGTTGGTTTTTCAGACAAAAGCCTACTGCTGTGACTTGAATATGAAACTAATACAAGAGAACATGAAAGATACAAACCTCAGCCTTTAATTCACATGAAGGAACTGGGTTACAGCTCTCGCTAAGGCAGAACAAAATAAGTTGCTGCTGCTCGAATATATATAATCGTTTGTCAGGGCTGCAGTCTTTGATTAAATTAAATCAAAACTCTGTTGTCTCTTTCCTAAAGCCGCCTTTCTTTACCTCTCCCTGTCTCACACTATATGTTCTTTGACTTTCAGATGAGCCATGCAACGGGGATAAATCCATCTTCTGCCAAATGGAGGTCTTGGCCAGATACTGCTCCATTCCGGGCTACAACAAGCTGTGCTGCGACTCCTGCAGCAAGCGTAGCGGCTCTTTGTCGATGTTCTCCGAGGCAGCCGAGACGGAGGAGCACGTCCGCTTCGGCTCAGCCTCGCAGCTGCTCGAGACATTAACGGCCTCCGTGGCAGCCAACGCCACCCGAGGCGGCAAACAAGGCTCCGGCAGAGGATCCTCCGCGGCGGGGAGCGCTTCAAAACACATCACCACCCCTGCCCCGCTAAAGAAAACCCCGTCGAAGATCACCACCACACCGAGGCGGGTCCCGAGGCGCGCCGACGTCACTGGGAGGAATCTTTCCGCCCCGGCAGCGGCGTCTCCCCAGGCGGATCCCGCCGGGGGCCAGAGGTCGAGCGGCTTCGCGGGTAGTCGACAGCCTACTGCATATTCCGAAGTGGAGAGATGAAAGTGACGCCTTTTTCCCCACCCTTCGGGACTCTTTAATGTACAGTAGATAATCCAGCTTCATCCTGAGTCTTCTCACACCAAAAACACCAAAGAGAGAGAAACAGACCGAAAGAAAGAAAAGTGCTGGTTCACTTTGTTTTTAAGAATCCCCCTCTTCCCCTTTCACTCCTGATGTGGGACTTTAAACATCACCTGGACCTCGTACAGTGAGCTCCCAGAGTATTAGGGCTGAGACAGCTGTGTTACTTTGCTGCGTTACATACTCTTTATTTAGATGCAGACATATATACAGTAAGGGTAAAAGGGGCACATGATACAAAGGGAATTTTCATCTTTGTCATTTGCAAAATAAATAAGTAATGAATCATTTCAGGGATTTAAAACAGCCAAAGGACCATTTTAAAGTTCAAAAGACGCCTCTGTCTGCTACACTGCCCTTACATGTGTTAATGTAGAACCAGAAATAGTTGCATAATTGCAGCCGCGCTCCTGACTTCTTGAACCATCGAGTGTTGCCGCTCTGTTTTTATTTTTAGAAGCGCGGGTTGACA
The DNA here is from genome assembly GCA_005024645.1 of Planiliza haematocheilus. Taxonomy (NCBI): domain Eukaryota; kingdom Metazoa; phylum Chordata; class Actinopteri; order Mugiliformes; family Mugilidae; genus Planiliza; species Planiliza haematocheilus. The sequence goes on from SRSE01000884.1 coordinate 1,455,565, forward strand.
GGTGCAGGGGAGGAGATCTGCGTTTCCCCTTTGTTTGTTTGTCTTCCTCTGGTCTTGCCATTTAATGAATCGGGCCCCTGTTGTCTGTAGAGCTTTACATTAGGTCCCCTAACAGATGCTCGGCAGATGGCGCGTGCGAAAATGTCAACAGGTGCAGTCATGACTGCTAATTCAATTTGTGAAAATTTATGCAGACCTCACAGGGTGGAAGTCGCACGCGGCGCAGGGATAGATGCAGGGATCGGTGCGGGAAAAAGATGCAATTTTAAGGCTGGAACAAATCCTGGCTGTGATGGATTTCAGTAATGCTGCATACTTTTGATTAATGAAGCCATTTATTAGATTCCTACGTGTCAGATCTCGATTTCAGCTCAATTTTTAAAGCAGAAATAATCCAAAAGCGCCCCCAAAACGCAGATCATCTGATACAGCTGGAAACGCCCTTTACTTGAATCTCACAAACTGCCATTTTCTTGCCAAAAATCTGTGTACAGAGCTCGACGTATAGACGCAAACACAACAGAGAGGTAAAAACCCACGAAGATAATATTTGTGTTGTATATTTCCAGTCGCTGATGACTCAGCTTCTGGGGAGAGAGGTATTTATGACGCTTCCTGTAAATACTGTACATGAAAATATCAGTATTATCTTAAAGAGACGGAGGATACGCTGAGGAAACAGCCCCTTTAACCGGTCACAACAAAGGTCCATCCAAATGTTGGTTGGTGACGCTATAAACGGACACAAAGAGTGAATTATTCCTCTCTCACTGTTGGTGTGAAGCTCAAATTCTTCAAATGTGCATTTTTAAAAATAAAAACAGTTCACTTTTAAGGGAATAAACTCAGACAAGATGTCTTCTGCCTTCCAGTGCATCTAAAGCTCCCTAATTAACACGTGGTGCTGTTTCTGTACAAAAACAGAAGTGAGTAAACAATTCTTTTTTATCTTCATATGGAGCTTGGAGGACAGCAGCTTCCCTTTCGCCCTTTGTCCCATTATGCTGCACGGAGCTAATCGTCCCCTTCATGTTTTGGAAATATACGAGTCTGAAAGAAAGTGAATTAGTGCAAAAACGAATCCTCTCCGAAGCTTCTGGTGCATGTTCTGGTGCAGCTGCTTCTTTTGTCTGGGTCAGAAATGTCTACAGTGCCGGCCATTAACCTGCTCAGAAAGGTTGAAGTTGCTATGGTCAAATACTCTGTAGCAATGCAGAAATCATTTTCCAGTAATGAAGTACTTTGTGCACGGAGGCAACTCAAATCCACAGAAGGAAGCTGAGGTTGCCAGGTCCTGTCCTGCAAAACAATCTGTAAAAACAACCCCAGTGCATCTAAAATTTGCTTTTTCTATTTATTGCGTTTCAAACTAAAGCTGCATTAAATGATTTTTATCCACCACTAGGGAGCAGACAGCCTCCAAAACAAACAGAAACCAAAAGACGTTCTTGTATTCCTGTCGACGCCGGAGCTTAGCGCTAGCAGCTAACTTGCCAAGTCTCCGGTTTTTGACGCTCGTTGCTGTCAAAAACGCGAGGATCAACCCGAAGCGTAGGCTGCCCTCGTCCGTGTCTGCCCAACGATAGGTCGCTAAGCTTTGCTGCGGAAAAGACGGGATTCTTCAAATAATGTCAAAGGCGTGCTGTATTCGGACCACGCCGTGTCATCTGAGATTAAACACGCTGAAATACATGCATCTCCGACAACAATGCTGCACCCATTGGAAGATAAGATGATAACATAAGGAAAGATGAGCCTTTGTTACAAAAACATGCAGAATAATCAAACTTGAGGCTACCCTGGTGCGTGTCTGGCCAACAATAGGTCGTTTAGCTTCACTGCAGTAAAGACTGGATTAGGGAATTCTTTCTAACGGAGTGAAACAGAGATTTAATGTAACATGGACAGATTGCTTAAGACTTCAGGCATTCTCTTTCCAGCCCAAGCTAACTTTTTGGGCCAGTCAGCATCTGATCTGAGAGTAGGGTCATTACTCAGCAGCAGCAGCGCACCGTGGCGTTGTTGGAGGGCTGTGCCCAAGTGCAAGTGTAGATAGATGGAGAGTTCATTCACTCATTTGTTTTCTGTAGCCGCTTGGCCTCTGCAGCCGATCCCAGCTGTCACAAGTCTCCAGTCTGTCTCAGGGCTAACACAGAGAGACAGACAACCACTCACACTCACACCTACGGCCAGTTTAGAATCACCAATGAGCCTAACCAGCATGTCTTTGGACGGTGGGAGGAAGCTGGAGAACCTGGAGAGAACCCACGCAGACACAGGGAGAACATGCAAACTCCACACAAGAAGGAACCAGTCGACCCTCGGGTTCGATGAGTGCTAACCGCCACGCCACTGTGCCACCTAGACGGAGAGTTTACGGAAACAAACAAAAAGAAAAACCCTTTTCGGATGTTAACTGACCTTTAGTTGACAGAGCATCCCCGTACAGTCAATCAAATGTTCACTTTCTTTCTTTTAGTCCTCTCCCAGCTCTGCAGAAACACATTGGGCCCTTTTATCGCGTTCCTCACCAGCTAGCTGTTCATCCAACTCTCTCAGCCGATGACGATGTTCTCTCAATGTTGTGACAAGTTAAAAAACGTGCCAGAAAAAGCCACGGAGCCGGGCGTCGATTCTCAGCGGATCTGGCACGGCGATCGACCCCTTTGGCATCGCACACACTCATTCGATTCATCCGTTCAAACCTGAGCTGAACACAATCTCATACTCGGCCGGGGACAAGGCGCCGTTGTACGTTTTTTTGTGTTTGCAAGGGACAAAGCATCACTGTAAGCACGATAAGCTGGACGTACAAAAAGAGTTTATGTAGAACATGTTTTTTTTTTCATCCTTCAAGTATTTTCTAAATGGCTTTTTATGGCGGATGAAGGTTCAGGAGAGAGAAAGCTATTTATTTAAAAAAGAAAAAAGAATAAGGGTTTCTTCACAACCACCATGCATCTGACTGCAATAGCAAAGACAGTTTTGAGTTCTCAGCAAAGAACTACTCACACTCACTCCTGTGTGCCAATGTAAAGTACATGTATATAGCATTGAGTACATGAATATTTATTGAAAATTTAAAGGGTTTTTTTGTTTTTACAGTATGTGCAGGTTCAGCTGGTCAATAAGCTGCAAACGGATAAACCATTGAAAAAACCGGTCATCTTCTTCTTTTCTTTTTCTTTTGTTTTTGCCTTTCACCCGTTTTTTTTTTATTTTTTATTGTTTTTTAAAAATGGATTTCTGCTTTTTAGCAAAAATGTTAGACTAGATGTTTTTTTGTTTGTTTTTTTTGTTTTTTTGCAAACACTTAGATGTAAATATACAAGCTCAATTTTTGAGATGTTTGACTTTGTTGCGTCAGAAGGCTGTGCTTTTTCACGGCTGTTTCGTAGAAGTTGTTACCGGCGTTGCCGCGTCGCAGCGGCACGCGCAGACCAGACGGATGCTTTATTTTAACCGATAAAACATAAATAGTTTAGCACCAGTAAAGCTGTTACTTTTCCTTTTTTTTGTAGGTGCCAGTGTTGTCTTACCATTTGACATGTTTCCCCCCCTCCCCCGTTCATCTTTTACTTGCCGCCTATAAAACATTGCTGCTAATGTTATAGAGAGCTTGTAACGATAACTAGGATAGTTGTAGATTTTTACGTTGACAATCCCTGAGCCTCAGACAGGTGTTACTGCGTAGGATGTTCCATGTACTGTATTGATACCCTTGTGCTATCCGTGCATTGAAGTGTTCAATTGCCATGACCGTCAGTCACTCTCTGCTCTAATTGCTTTTGTACGTACTTTGTGTAGAATGAAATGTACACTACTGATGCTGTTTGTTGTAATGGGGAGCACATAGTAATAAAAGATATGATTAATTACGCCGGTTCCTTGCTTTCAGGCTTTCTCCACCTTCATTTCTGCAGCTGTGGTGCAAAGAGAGAAAGAAAAGAAGCTTTGAAGACTTTCATCGCGCATAATAAGCTCGAAATCGCAAAGTCCTCTCGGGGGCCTCGCTTCTTATTGTACGTAGAACAATGTACAGTGAGATGCCGTTTATCTTTAGAGGCTCAGCTCAGATGAGGAGAGCAATAAATTAGTTTTTAATAATGCAGCATGCACAATGGTGTGCACACCACTGGGTTTAGAGGAACACTGTGTAATATGTTCATTGACCATGTTGTGTCATCTGAGATTAAGGAAACATGCTAGGATACGTGCATCCCCGACGACAATGCTGCACCCATTAGAAGATAAGAAAAGATAATCCTTTAGTTATGCCACAGTGGGGGGACGTGTAGTGTTGCAGCAGCAGTTTAAAATGGTAAATGGCCTTGTTGCCATTTAACGCTTTTCTAACTATTGGTGCTAAAAGTGCTTTACAGTCACGGACGCATCTTCCCAGTCATTCATAAGCGAACACACACATTCACACACTAGTGCCATACGCTGCAAGCAGCTAGTGGTTCAGTGTCTCGCTCAAGGACACTACTGAGCCTCTGAGTTTCATTCATCACATGCACAGTTATACAGAGTACACGGGTGCATTTTGTACCTACAGCCAGTAGTAAAAAGGTAAAACAGTAACAACACACACAAGGTAAACAATACAAGTCTAAATGTAATATACATACATTTACAATGTTTTTAAAGGGGAATTACTGTTTTTTTTTTTTACAACCTGGACCTTATTTCTGGCATAAAATCCGATCTTTTACTCACCCATATAACTTTGGTGTCATTTGGAGTCGTTATTTAGATATTTAGATCCTCGTATGTCCATACAGAGGGAGTGAATGGGGCACCGAAAGGCAGCCTCTAAATAAAACATTATCTGCTGAGACAGGGAATTTGGAGTCGCACTAGCGTATCGTAACAAAATATTGGTGAAATGAACGAGTTCTGCAGCAGATAATGCGTTATTTAGAGGCTGCATTTCGGTGAACCATTCACTCCCATTATATGGATATATGAGGATCTATGGGTGACTAAACGATTGTATTTTATGCCAGAAATGAGGTGAAAAACAACCTGGACAACCTGTTTAAGTCCGGTTAAGGCTCAGAGTTGAGCAGACGGATGGCACGGGGACAGAAACGCTTCTTCAGCCGCTCAGTCTTTGTCCCGCGGAAACTCCAGCCTGATGGCAGTAGGGTGAAGGCCGAGTGATCTTCTTGGCCTTTAACGTGCAACGTTTTGTGTGAGCCACAAAGTCCTGCCTGGTGCCGTTTCCCATCCAGGTGGTGATGCTCCCACACAAGATGTTCTATATTGTGCACAAACAATATAAAAAAGTTGTTCGTCTGGATACTGCATGAGGATCAAGATTTGTAAACACAAGTTATTGGACTGGTTTCCCCATCAGGGTTGACAGCTTCTCTATCATCCTGTGATTACTCACCATCAGACTCAAGAGGGCAGCTCAGAACAGAGCCGGCCTTCTTCACCCGTCTCTTTAGTGTCTTTCATAGTAGATGGCTGATGCCACCACACAGTCAGAAAAGGACCTCAGTAGTGCTCCCCGCATGTTTTACATTTTCATTACTGCCTCCGATGCCCACATCCCAATGGCATTTTTGCACAATATTCAGTGCTGGGACGCACCAAGCCCCCGGTCGGTTCCATATCAGTGGAAGAGCAAGTAAATGAGAAATCATTCTGGCTTTTTTGGCTTTTCATCTTAGTTTAGGAGCAACTCAAATAAAAAACATGAAGAACAGCACAAGGTGTTGACCTGGCCTCCAAATTCACTAGATCCCAAACTGATCAAGTATCTGTGGGATGATCCACAGAGGACCCTCCCCTGAAAGCCCCCCCCCCATGCAAAATTCTGCCACCAGACGCCACAGGACACCCTCAGAAGGCCCATGTCCATTCTCTGATGAGTGGTCATAATATTATGTGTGATCTGTGAACACATAATTACTGAGGTGATGCAGACTGCAACAAATAATTTTCATACTGCAGGAGTTTATTCTACAATCATTTCTTTAAAGACTGCAGTAAATAGTTAAGTCTTTAAGAATAATGTCCTGCAACTCTAAACTGTAATCGACTTGTTCCCACAACTTAGCACTAACAACAAAGAGCCACGCTTTCCTGCTCTTCAAGTTGTGATTTACTAATTTGCGAACACAGATGTGCCCGGTTTATTTCAGTAATGACTAACACAATGCACAGAGGGCAGCGCAATTAAAGCGGGGTCGCAAACAAGCAGGCTTGATGAGGCTGCAGGTGACAAAACAGATAAACACGAGTTCATTCATGTGTTTCTGTCTAGGAACACAAATAGGATAAAAGTTTCCTAAAATTATTGGACGCTGTAGTGAATACTGCGTCAAACACATTATAACACTTGGACCTCCAAAGCAGAGAACAATAAAAGAAATGGATGAATTTATGGTAAGGTTGGATTTGCTAACAATATATTAAATATATATCGCATTAGCAGTTATATACTCTAAAGTGGGCAAATTGGTAAACTAACTTTAGCTTAATTGTTCCCATAAACACAAACACAACTTGTCCATCAATGGATTTCCTGTCGGCAGCCTTGTGAGCTGCTTGCTTCTTCAGCAACAGCAGCGATTACCGCTTATGGATTTTCACTCCCTTGTTTTCCAGCCGTTTATTCCCCGCAGACTGACTCAGTTCGGACTTGAAACACCAATCGCTTTTCGTGTTCGCGGAGAAAACCTGCAGCAGCCGAGAATCTGATCGCAGCCGACGCAAGAAAGCGTACGTCGGGGTTTAATGGCGGTTTAGGCTCCACGTGCGTCGATAGCGGTAAAGCAAACGTGTTGTTGAATGGCATCCGTAATCGCTAATGACGTATTTGCTTGGAAGCTGAACAGAGTCTGAGGTAAACTGTGAACTACCATCCTCTCCTGTCTGACTTGACTGTTATTAAACCGCACAGCCTGACAGAAGCGTTCAGTAGACGCTTACTTCCGACCAATTTACTGGTTGAAGAGAAAATTTCTTCTAGACCTTAGTTACAGTTCAAACCATAAACTCCAACCGTAACAGGAAAGCTGATTGCTGTGACGCATGGAGAAGCAATCTTGTCAGACGCTATAATAACACTGTTTAGTGTCCAACTGTTTGTCTACAGAATATTATCGTGAAAAATATGTCGTCACAGGACTTTAGAGGAAGACATGCAGTGAAAAATAGGGTCCAATCAGGATTAATTAAATAAGTTTAAATCAGTTGTAGAGTTACAGCACAGAAGAGTCAAATGTAAATATGGCATTAGTAGTTAATTAAAACGACGCGCCATGTACACCGTGGCTATAAATAGTGAGCTGTATGTGACTAAGATGTGTGTATAATAATCCACAATCACTGTCTCTTCAAAATGAGCCTGCCATTTGCTGCATGCATCACGTAATTGATTTACAATGTACAATTACAATCAGTGGGGATTATAAGACTCTGAAGAAAGGTTTGTACTCACACGGACACGTTTCAGACATGTTACTGGTCAGGTTTATCAGTTTAATGGGGTCTCTCCGGATCCTAAATTATTCAACAGTCATGAAGATGGTGCTTTGGGTTCTTACTTGCAGCCTGGAGCTATAAAATAGACTTACACACATGTGCTGGTAAAGGAATTGGAAAATATCAAGTGGAAATACAGCAGCTCACATATTCACATTTCTAGTATTTTACATTAAATAGAACAGAACAGAATGTCTTTATTGTCATTGTGTTGTGTACAACTGAGGAAAGGAAAGGAAAAACTATAAACACTAACATGACATAACAACCCCATTCACACATAATCTTCTAGAGCCGCCAGTCGAAAGAATCCTGTGGCTCAGTGTGACAGCGTGGTACGGCAGCTGCTCAGCACAGAACAGGAAGGACTTAGCTCGGGTGGTGAGGACGGCGCAGGGGGTTTTGGGCTGTTGTCTACCAGATCGGGACTCTGTGTAATATACTCTGTGATTGCTACGACAGAGTATTAGGGCCACATTGATGGAATCTATGTAATGTAATTTACGAGAATAAAGTCGTAATTTATGAGAATAAAGTCATAATATTACGAGAATAAAGTCGTGATTTACAAGAATAAAGTCGTAATTTACGGGAATAAAGTCGTAATTTACGAGAATAAAGCCATAATATTACGAGAATAAAGTCGTAATTTACGAGAATAAAGTCGTAATTTTACGAGAATAAAGTCGTAATTTTACGAGAATAAAGTCGTAATTTACGAGAATAAAGTCATAATATTAAAGTCATAATATTACGAGAATAAAGTTGTAATTTACGAGAATAAAGTCGTAATTTACGAGAATAAGAGTTTGGGCCTCTGTAGGTGTATTGCCGGCGTTGGAGATGCCGTGCTCGCTGGAGCTCAACTCCCTCTGGATCCAGAATCTTAATTATCAGTCAGATTGTTTCTTGGGACACCACGTAAACCCTCTGAATGGCCGGCTGATGCATCCAGCGATAACCCTGCAGTTGACCAGTTCCAACCATTTCCCCCTCCACAAAAGCAGCGACTTCCTCCAAGTCCGTCTGGTTCTTTCTCCGGAAAAGATACGTGTTCTTGCATATTCTTTTTAAAGTCCTAATATTTATGATGATGTGATGCTGGTGTGCCAAAAGATTAAGTATTTCCTTGTTTGTGAAACCTATCCTAAAGTACAACTCCACAAACTACCAACTGTCTTCCTCTAAAACAACAAGTTAGAATATTATGACTTTTTTGTCATAAAATTATGAATTATTCTCGTAAATTACAACTTTATTCTTGAAGTTTGTGATATGTGTATATTGACGGGGGAAGACGATGATCCTCTGGGCTGTGATGAAGACCCTTCTGACCCACGGAGGAGACACAGGCACACAAATGCTTTAGGAAGCCTTCCTATCTGCTGCAGTGCAGCTGGAGAAGATGCAGTAGGTGAGGATGCTCTCGATGGAGCATCGGTAAAAGGACACCAGCACTCCCCCGCCAGAGGTGGATATTTCTTGGGAGTCCTCGGGAAATAGAGTCTCTGCTGTGGCTTACTGACGATAAATAGAGTTATCTACTCTTCGCAGCGTGAATAGGCAAAGTGTGGCCATTATAGATGCTGCTAATCGTTAAACCAACAACGGCTCATATGTGTATAGGTAATGAGATCTTTAATGCAAGTCCTTTCCATCATATCCATTGAGCTGTGACACTTAGAGTCATTGCAAATGGGTTTGTGTGTGCACCCTTGACTATTCATTGAAAAAAAAAACTCTTTTAAAGAAAGAAAGGTGGCGTTTTTTCTGCCTTATGTACAATTTACCACCTAATTTGGCAAAATAATACAAGAACATGTGCATTTTTTAAACTTGACAGCAGCATTTCACTGCTGTTAATATGCTTTTATACTTTCGTTAGATCCATTGTGGACAGCTCGGTGGGATTACATGAAAATTGGATTCTATAAAACATGATTATTAGAAACAGAAAAAAAACCACACAAACAAATAATACATCATTCTGCTGTGCACTTTTTTAAAATCGTTTTGTTGAGATCCCGAGGAGCATTGCTTCAAAAATGTCCCTACGGATAATAGGGAAAGTACCGCGGCTGGAAACATCAGTGCATGCAAGGCTCTGAGCTCTCTGGAGAAATGGGATGAGACAGAGCTACCAGGAGCAGAAAGAATGGAGGATGACACACAGCCACTGCAGTCATCAAGTGTTCCTGCCAAAGCAGCAGTGACAAAACCAGGAAAAGACAGGAGCTGTTAAAAAAAAAATAAAAAAAAATAAATGCCCACATAAAGCCTCTTAAAAGTTAATTAACCCCGAGAAGAACCAGACTCCATAAAAGACACCACTGAACTGAGAGCAGCTATTCACCTGGTCCCCTTTTCTTCATATTTCAATTAAGTCTCACCGAGAGCCGTTCATGAAGAGCAGCGTCCTTTTTATGAGCGGCTAGCACGGCACCCAGTGACGTTCATTGTGTAGCGTTTTCCTACAGTGCACAGCATCTGACACTGAGCCAGGACCCACTGTGCATGACTGATGAGGGCTTATCCGCTCAGCTGACACACCATAAACTGCTTTACGCTTGGGTGGCTGCTTCTGGTGCTGCTGCAGAAACGTGACGTCAGCCTCCCTTTGGAAAAGCCACGGTCCTGCACAGGTGTTTGACTTTTTCTCTGCCGTCTTGACATCACAACATGTTTGTGTCAGAGTCATGTTTCCCAATGCCCGATACTTTGAAGTAGATGTTTTTTTTCTGTCTACGGCTAATAAAATGTCCAAGGAGATGGAGTAATATCTTTTATTTTCAGCCATACATCTTATAGCTAGACAGTCCCATCTTAATTCTGTTTCAGCTTTCCTTTCTTTCTACTTTTGCACGTACACCAATCAGCCGCAGCATTAAAACCACTGGCAGGTGAAGTAAATATCGTTGACCATCTTGTGACAATTCAATGTTCTGCTGGGAAACTTGCGCCATCCATCTAGATCAGACCAGGCACCCCTTGAGGGCAGCAGCCAGTGCATTTGAACAAAGAAAAACAACATCTCAGAGTTGAGACGCTGTGTCTCTGAGTTTTAGCTGCCATGTTGGTTGCTCAGCCTCAACGAACAAACTTCAAACTAAAACTCCTTTTTGGAGCAGAGAGAAGAATTCTTAAAATGTAAAGAGGTGGCATTTTGGTCATATGTCCCATATTCATATTGATGATTACTACAGCAATCAGCCATAACATTAAAGGAGGACCATCATGTGGTAATTCATTGTTCTGCTGGGAAACTTCTGGACCTGGCATTCGTTTGTGTGGATGTTCCTTAGACATGTAGCACCCACCTAGACCAGACCAGGCACCCCCACCCCATAGCCCAATGACAAGACACTGCTTGAGGGCAACAGCCAGTGCATTTGAACTGTATTTGGTCAAAGAAAACCAACATCTCAGGCGGCACAGTGGCGAGGTGGTTCACTGATGCCTCACAGCGAGACGGTCCATCCATGGGCAGAGTGGATCCTTTCTGTGTCTGTTCTCTCCGGGTACTTCCTCCCAGGTTAATTAGTGATTCTAAATTGGTCATAGGTGTGAGTGTGAATGGTTGTCTGTCTCTGTGTTAGCTCTGCGATGGACTGGCAACCTGTCCAGGGTGTACACCTGTCTCTTGCCCAGCTAGGACAGGCTCCAGCAGACCCCACGCCCCTTGACAGGAATAAGCACGTGTAACGAAGAAATTACTTTTTGGTGCAGAGAGAAGAATTCTAAAAATGTGAAGAGGTGGAATTTTGGTCTGGTGTCCCATATTTGTATTGGTGATCACTACACTGATCAGCCATAACATTACGACCACTGACAGTAGAAGTAAACAACATTGACCATCTTGTGACAAAAAGGGGAAATCTTTGGACCTAGCATTCATTGGTGTGGATGTTACTTAGACATGTAGCACCCACCTAGACCAGACCAGGCACCCCCACCCCATAGCAATGACACTCCTTGATGGCAGCAGCCATCCCCAGCAGGATCCAGGCTGACACAGGCGCAAAAACGGTTTAGGAAAAACTCAAAAGAACATGAAGAACAGCCCAAGGTGTTGACCTGGCCTCCAAATTCACTAGATCCCAAACTGATTAAGTATCTGTGGGATGATCCACAGAAGACCCTCACCTCAAAGGCCCGCCACTATCAACATTGTGTTGCCAGACACCCTCAGAAGGACCATGTCCATTCTCTGATGAGTCCCAACTGTTCGGAGGCACATGGGAGACCTAGACAATATTAGGACGTTGGTCATATCTGATCGGAGACGACTAATGTTTGGGGAAAGTACAATTTGCTGTTTTCCCCAGTGAGATAGTTCCAGATGTTTGGAATAATACAAACTGAACAAACCAAGCCTAAAATGGATGGACATGTCTCAAAGCAGGGATACAAACACAAGCTGTGCCATCAAGCCGATTTCATTGCCGCTGTGATAACTGTACACATCCGGCCAAGGGACCAGATGAATGTTTTCCTAATGACAGCTTCTGCACCACGCACAGCCAAAGCAACAGTGGCAGGCAGCCAATCAGGCTCAGCCAGAGAAAACATTTGCGTGACAGTGTTTCTGATTGTGTTAGTTTGTCCAAATGAGGGACGAGCGCGCCAGAATGCTTCGAAGGGACTGCTCAGCTTGAAAGACATGCAAGGGTTTCTGACAGACTCTCGGCGAGACAATGACCACTTTTGTGTTGTACAGCATCTGCAGTTCCACTGATGACTGTCTGTCCTTTGTTTGCTGGAGGAAAAAAAAAGAACAGACTGACAGTTTATCTTTTAATTCTGCGAGTGGCTTCCTCGGCTGACATGTTGATTATGTGCTAAGTTGAAAAACTGAGGCCGGGACAGAAAATTTGTTTGCACAAAGCGTCAAAAATGGGACAAGAACACACTTCCAGCATAAATCAGTGCTTCTAATTCAACTGCTTGCAAGCGCGTCTGAACAATTGGCATTTACAGTAGAGCGTCCGCAGTAGGACTTCACTAAAAATATAATGTGTTCACGCTCTGCTTGGTGCACTTAATTACCAAATGCCCCATCAGCGCCCCTACGAAAAGTCACAAGAGATTCGACAGGACAAAAAAAAAAAACAAGCAGATTCAGCTCCCCCCACTTCACCACGCTCCAAAAAATCGGCTTTCCTCCTGGGTGCTGATCGGTGATTGCATGCCGTGCCGTGTTTTAACATTAAAACCAGTTCCACACACGGTCAAGTTCATTTCTGCACATCTGAATCTAAGTGGTTATAAAGAAACCAGGGCTGCAGATAGACTTGTTGTGTTCCTTATCTATTCATACGTTCACATATCAACATTTGTGAGCAAGTCATGAAAGCGGTAGCTGAAAGGCACTCAAAGTGGGATGGAGTGACAGTTTACACATAAAAATATAAATAAATAAAGCTCCTTATTATGAGCTAAATCTTAAGCATGCTCTGAGCTCCTCAAACTGTGGACAAATGAGATGGAAACTTATTCCTCTCGGGGCTCTGGAGCCTCGTCCACAGACCGGCATGTTTTCATATGACTCCGATCCGTAAAGGTATCTGTGTTGTGACAGCCTGCTGCATGTGGACTTGCTTGCTGCATGGCTTCTTTGGTCACGCTCAATCCTTTCAGTTAATAGATTCATATGTTCAGCATGTTTCATGTGTCCATTTAGTGATCTGATGTGACTGACAAAAGACAAAAAGACTGACAAAAGACTGTTTTTCCCCCCGACAGCGTTTCCATGCTGAGCTGTAATGGAAACACAGTAACGACAAGCAATTTTGTGTTAAAGCGGCTAAAAGCTTCACATTAGCTGTAAATAAATAGACGTTAGATACATTTACACAAAGGATTTGCTGTTCAAATTAAAACACAGTTCAGTTTCACTGGAAATTAATGATTGTGCCGAACAGTCGACCTCACTGCTGTGCCATGACGCTTTAAGCAGGAAGTCGACTAGCCGCTGATCACGTGACAATAACATGGACACGGACTCCTAGAAGACAGGGCAGCAAACTAGCAGCGGTTCATCAAGTGTGTGGAAATACTTCGCTAAAGATGAAGCCCACGCTACCGTGACATGTCAGTTGTGAAATACAACTAAAGTACTACTGCAACGCTTCTGAAAAAGCTAACGCTAATGCTAGCTGAGGAACCTTCCAAATCCTCTAGCAGCAGTCAGTTAAGAACCTCACCAAACGTCCTGTGGTAACAGAGAGAAGGAGGCTGCACATCAGCTATTGCTGTTGCTGAATTTGTTGCTGCCGAAAAAGACTTCAGAGATATACCGCTGTTTTTATCCCGGCTATGCTGCATTGATAAGCTCATGTGTTTATGATCTGTTGTGTTCCATTAGTTGACATTGTTGCTGCGGTTGTAGAGCGCTATGCCCGATTTTAGTTTGCATTCAAGCTACCTTCTTCTGTGTGAGACGCTACAATATGTATTCAGGTCACAAGCATAGATTTCATTGTTGACTTTCACCGCATAATAGTCGACTTTAAAAAAGCTGAAGTCGGTCAACCCTTAATTTCAATAAGCAGGACTAGCCAACATCAGCAAATGCATTTAACCACCAGACGTGAACCTGACATGTACACTAAATACGTCCCCCCCCCCCTTAATCTTTATTTGTTGGCCTTATTTAAACTCGACTAGTGCCAGTGTGAATGTAAAGGCCATTGGGCATGAAAGACACACTCTTTATGGCCGTATCGGCCGTGTTGTGGATTCTGTGTGCATGGCTGCTCTGACTCCAAACCACTGGAGCTGGTGCTTACAGTATCAGCCCAGTTTATTAATTCTGCTCCGCTGCATCCCTCACGCTCCCCTGCAGCATATAGCTTCCCTTTAATCTGTATTATTGGAGAGACGGACTCTTGTGAGCTGCGCTACTGAATCTCAGCATGTTGCGAAGCTCTACTCGCTCCTAATGCCTTAATAAGTTTTCCAGTAATGGATGAGGACTGCCAAGTAGTGATAATCCTGTCACGCACTCGAAACAGGCTCTGCAGCAGTGAGTCAAAAAAAAGAGGATGCATACAAACACGTAGAATTTGACGGCCACATTGGATAGTTAGACATATTTATCTCAAATAGCTTGAATCATATGGCTAATACTGAAAATAGCACAGTATACTGATATAGATCATTTCCGTAATGTATTTAGTTTCCCTTTAAACTGAGAATGTTTCCTTTAGGAGCACGGGACTTGGATTTGTTTGTTTATGGTGTGCCATTACTTGTGGAGCGGGCTTGCCCAGCTCATTATAGCTATGGATGCATTAAAAGAACTTAATCTATTCTTCAAATAAATCATTCTTCTAATAGATGCAAAGTTTAAGTGAATTAAAATGCATGGCAGCAGATAGAGAGCTTCAGTAGTAAAGGTGACTTTGCCGGCCTCAGAGAGTTAAGGCACCTGAATGTAATAATGAATATATCATTCATCATTCAAGGGTCGTGGGGGTCTGCTGGAGCCTATCCCAGCTGCCATTGGGTGAGAGGCAGGGTACACCCTGGACAGGTCTCCAGTCTATCACAGGGCTGACACAGAGAGACAGACAACCATTCACACTTATGGCCAATTTAGAATCACCAATGAGCCTAACCAGCATGTCTTTGGACGGTGGGAGGAAGCTGGAGAACATGGAAAGAACCCACGCAGACACAGGAGAACATGCAAATTCCACACAGAAAAGAACCAGTCATTCGATCAGTGCTAACCACCACGATACTGTGCCACCTAGACGGAGAGTCTACAGAAACAAACCAAAAGAAAAATCCTTTTCGGACATAAACTGGCCTTTAGTTGCTTATTTACACATTCAGTCGACAGAGCCTCCCCGTAATATCAATCAAATGTTCACTTTCTTTCTTTCAGTCGTCTCCCAGCGCTGCAGAAACACACTGCGCCCCTTTATCACGTTCCTCACCAGCCAGCTGTTCATTCAACTCTCTCTTCCTATGACGACGTTCCCTCAATGTTGTGACAAGATAAAAAAAAAAAAAAAAAATGGACAAAAAGCGGGGCGGTTGATTCTCAGCAGATTTGGCACAGTGAACGACCCCTTCGGCATTTCACACAGTCATTTGAGTCATCCGTTCAAACCTGATCACACAGTCTCATACTCAGTCACAAATGGTTGTCATTCATTCCGGCGGCTAACACAACCCACATTCTCACACTACTAGCTAATAGACTGTGACGTAATGTCTTGCTGTGTTAGTCACCTATAGAGAGCAGTTTTGTCTAATTATTAATAATAACTGTGTGTTTTATCTCTTCCTGCAGAGGACAAGGGGTTAGGGAAAATCAGTGAATGAATAAATGAATGAACAGTCCGTTATTAAGGTTTCCTATGAAACTGTTTTGCTGAAGTACCAAGTCACCCAGTCCCTTGAGCATCTCATCTTGGGAAGACAGTTACCGATTAAACATGCAAACACATCACATAAACCACAGCTGCCTTCAAACGGAACCCTTGTGTTTGTGTTTGTGGCTATGACATGGACGGTAACACAAGTGTATAGAAGTCACCAAAGAAAGGATGAGGCTGTTAGGAATGTCAACATGTCCCTCAGACTTTATGAAATTATGAAGAAGATTCTTTATGACTATCCTAATCACCTCACTCATTTGTCATGACAGCCTGTGACCATATTGACTGCTTATGACGGTGCAGACTTCACATGGGCTTTTCTTTCTAACTGTTTAAACACGACCCCATTTGAAAGCAACGTGCATATTTGGTCAAAACGGAGTGATCACTATTGGCTAGTCCTATACTTAGCTGCTACTGGTGGCTAGTGGTCTTGAAGCTGTTTGTACGTGTACTCAGTTTAAAAGAGAAGAATAAACCAATAGTCCGTGATTTATGTCCTTTCATTTCTCGAGACGGTGCCTTTGCTTATAATGAAAACAAATAGCTCAAAAAATAAACTTGAGCACAGTCGAAAACTTAATTAACCCCAACTTAAACACCTGTAGCCACCTTTAGCCCCATGACGTTCAGCCACGCATGACATTTGCTGCCCCCTGGTGGCTCGGAGGAAAACAACCCTCTTACAAGAATACATGGCTCTTACAATCGCTGAGCCATGACGTTTCCATGCCTGTTCTGACTAGTTTATTGTGTATTTATGTTAATATTAATTATATAATAAGAAATCTGATGAATAATTTGAGAACGTTTTAAGGTTTTATGCAAGATCTGTGATGATTATTAATAATAATCAGCCTGAAACACATAAAAAGCTTACGTAATGCTTATAACACTTCGGCTCTGAGCCTTCATGCAACAACAAATTCTTTGTGTCAGAAGATGCTTTCTGTTGTGTAAAGAAGACATCTGTGCTCTTTTTTCCCCTGAAGGTTAATGTTTTGCTCGATCAAAGTATACTTTCTTTATTATGTTTGACGGCGAGGCCGAGGAAAGCACACAAGGGAGACGAAAAAATGGCTAACTTGACAAAAGTGCCATGTAATAAATAAGGTTTTCCAACTTGAAACAAAGCGCTGGACAGAAACCTTTTGTAACAGCATCAACAGCCTCTTTATTGCTAATCTCCTCGCGGTGGGGAACTTTCAGCTCTTCTCAAGGTCCAGATGTTATCGCACACGGTCACATTTTCAGCTCTGAGTTGCCAGTGGCTTTTTACAGTCAGTCTTTAAATGTACTACACAAAGGAGCGTTGTTCTCAAGGGGCGTAGAGATGGTGTGAAAAATTGAATTATGTGAATATGTAGTTCACCACATCAGCCTCAGCGCAGCTTGTTAACTTGATTCATTGTGGGTTTGTTATGCGCAGTCTTTCCTCCTCGGTCGTTTAGTGTCAGGTAGTGACTTAACTGCTCTCTTCACAGGAAAGATATGGTGTTATATATGTGGAAAATTAATAAATGGGTTGAATTTTCTATGTGAATTGGCCTGTATTACATTGTGTTTTATGGTGGGGGCACAGTTATTGTAGCTATTGACGCTTTTGACATCATCAATACTTAAAAAGGCATAGACTGTATATAAATATGTACGATGCGCCCGCACTTCCTTGCATTGACCAAAGTGACGCTACTTTCCCGGGGATATGGGCAAACGTCATCATGTGAGTTTAGAGCACGGGTATGCGCAGTCCAAGAGTGGGGCCACGTGGAGTCGTGTTATCGATGCCCCGCCCATACTCGCAATTTCTTTTAATAATACGCCTTGCTCTTCCTCAAAGAAGATTGTTGGATTATACAGTGTACTTGTTTATTTAATTATTTTTCCAACTCTCACGGCCTTTCGGAACCACCTTACGAAGCGGCTGGCAAGGCAACTTTTAGTCTATAGCATCAGTTAACTAAAATGAAACTTCTCCAGAATGGACGCTTGAATATGGACCAGTATTATATTAACTACCTAAAATGACAGAAACCATCATTAAAAAATATTTGACATGTACATTTGTGTTTTAATTTGGCGCCAAGTCCATTAACATGAAGGGGGTGGAGCTTATGACCTATGCTGCAGCCAGCCACCAGGGGGAGCTCTACTTGCTTTGGCTTGACTTTTAAAAAGCAGTTCCACCTTCCATCTTTGTTGGAGCCATTTAGTGAAAGGCCATTGTGATTTGATTTTCTTGATTTATGTGTAATGTGGCTTTAGTGACGTGATATCAGCCCGGCCAGTAATTGGTCAAATTTTTCACGTGTTGCGCAATTTGTTTTTTAGTAGAAGCAGAAATCCGGGAGAGCACAATAGTTTTTGACCGTGTTTATTTTGAAATTGTTTTGAAGAGTTCAAGTTAATCAGAAAACTTGGGACTGAAGACTTTTTATTTTTTGAAGCACACGTGAGCTACTGTATATGCTCGGGCATTTGCTTGAGTGCGCTTTTTTTTTTTACTTTGATAAAAGACGGAGCCAATCTTACAGTCTTTATACAGTATATGAGTAAAATACATACAGTTCTCTGCATTGTATTGCATGTACTCTCAGAGACCCTTTAGGCATAGCATCATACTTCTCTCTAATCTTACCCTCTCATTTCTCCTTCATACGATGTTTTTCCTTCTGTCTCTCTCTGGTTGTTTTAAATTGTTGGTTGAGGTTTTAACAATCCCAATCAACTCTGATGATGTGCTCAGATATTTTGTGGAAGTTCTGTTATTAAAGGGACAAACCCTGCATGATTAAATGTGGTCATAAGAGCAAAGCATAAGAGCTGTTTCATCATTTCATCATAATTTCAGTGGTTCAGCACAGTATGTTCTTGTCCTCTTCCCAATGTTGTTGCTAATTTGCCACAAATCAGA